>CM062818.1:1006742075-1007342524 GCA_031772625.1 Pinus tabuliformis
TTATGAAAATAGCACGCTGGCTTCAAGAAGATATACCAGAGCCAATCCAGATCCGGATCCTCCTTATATCTACGAAAACCCCAACTTGATTCCAAGACTCCTTCATCAAGATAGCTCTATAACTCCTGTGTTCAAATCCCATTCATGTCCTGACATTTTTGAGTATCTTGAAGAGCTTGAGTTTGATGAGCGGTTTGAAATATCATTGTTCGAGACCAAATCCGAAAGGGCTGTTGACTATACTGTCCCCAACACACAGTTCCTTGTAGATCTAGAAACTGAAAGGGCTAACCGGTCAATTGATAACTATATTGCGACACAACTTCAAACTCAAATTGTTAATTCCATACAAACTGCACACACTCATCCAACACCTCCAAGACCAAATCCACCAAGAGTGATGGCTGCCCGTTTTGCACCTCTTGTGCTGCCTCAAGTTCTAGATGATATGCCTACAGATTATCAAAGAAAAATCCCTTTGTTTGATGGTGCCCCTCACAGCGTTACCGCTCAGCAACATGTGGACAGAATGGTAGATTTCTATGACCTTCATGAGATCGATGTGGAAAATGTAGCAATGAGACTCTTTGTACAGACATTTGCAGGTGAAGTTAGGAAATGGTTCAGAGGTTTGTTGGTTGCACGTATCGCTACTTTGGCCGAACTGCAAAGACAATTTTTAGACCGCTGGGAAGTGAAAAAGAATCCTCTTCAAATTCTTTCTGAGTATGAGTAGATCAAACGAAATGCTGGTGAGTCGGTCCAAGACTACTGCATTAGATTCAATTTCGTTTATAATGAAATTCCTGATCATCTAAGGCCACCTGTGGGACTAGCCATGATGAAATTTCCTGATGGTTTTGATGCTGACATGGCTTATCAACTGAGAGAGAGAGAGAGAGAGCTGGCCACAATGGAAGACATGCAGAAAATTGCGCTTAGCGTTGAAGCAAATCTTTTGTCCAAGAGAGCTAGAGCAAAAGCATAAAAGAAGGTCACAGTCAAGGAAGAGTCTTCCTCGATGGATCAATTACTCAAGAAGGTAGAGCAGATGCCTGAAAGGGTGAAACTCGACAAACCTGAGCCACAAGTTAGAAATCCTAACTTCCGTGGCCAGCAGCAGCCACAATATAGGATAAGGCAGAGAGATCAACCAGCCCAAGATCAAACAGCACAGTAGCCAGTACAGCCACCTCTGCAGCAAAAATTTGTGCACGGAACAGAGTCTAAGGAGGAAGGGAAGGTAATAGGGGAAGAGAACCACTTCTTTACTCCGGATGATTTGCCTACTTACATTACTGAAGAGGAGGAGTATGCGGAAAGTTTAGCTGAACACAAAGACGCAGATTTCATCCTAGCAAGTGATACAGTTTTGGAAGAAGAATCAGAGGAGTATCAAAGAGGCTATATGAATGCTCTGTCTACTCAGCAGCGGAAATATTCACTTAGAAACAGGGATGTGCCAGTTAACCCAATTCAGAAGAGGAAGGAAGTTTCGTCATCAAAGAATGATTCGTCAGTTGCACAAAAGAAAGGCAAAGAGGCACTTGGACCTAACAGCAGTAATTCACCATCAGCAGAAAAATCAAATCAGCAAATTATATCGAGAGAAAAGGAAAATAAAGAAGCCCCAGTCAAAGAGGTAGAAAGACTTCCACTTTTAGTTTAGAGAATGAAATTTCTAAATTGAAGGTATCCATTCCCTTGACTGAAATAATGAAGAACAACAGCTATAGAGGGAAAGTTTCTAAAATTTTAAACTGTGATCCAATGTCTGATATGGTGAATGTTGAAGATGATCAACCCAAAACGATTTTTGGGCCAGCATTGAATGGTGAGTCTCCAGACAATGACGTGACCCCTTTTTATATAAGTTTAAGATTGCATGATTTTCTGTTACACAATGCCATGTTTGATTCCGGAGCTTCTCACAATCTCATGCCCAAGGCTATCATGGACAAGCTGGGTTTGGACATCACCTAGAAATACCATGATCTCTATTCATTTGATTCTAGCAGAGTAATATGTATCCGGCTCATCAAAGACTTGGTTGTAATTCTAGATCAAATCCCAGTGAAGAATGTTTTGATGGATATTGTAGTAGTAGATATTCCTCCCAGGTTTGGCATGCTTCTTTCCAGGTCTTGGGCAGCGAAACTGAAAGGGAAACTACAACTTGATTTCTCCTATGCAACAATTCCAGTGTTTGGTCAGATGAGAAAACTGTATCGCGAACAAAAAATGAAATACATGATTACAAGCAAGGAAAAACCCATTAATCATCCAATTAATTATGTACATATAGATCTAGAGTCTTTTGTTTTGTATTCAAATAGTTTTAACAATGTATATAGTCAATTAGTTGAAGCAGAAAGTGTTCCAGAAATGGTAGAAAATTTCAAAGAAGTTTTGAAGAAAGAAGGACGAGAACAGCAAAACACCATTGAGAAATCAACTGAAGGTAATGGACAACAAGCAGGAAAAATAGAGCCAGCAGAATTTCAGCACTTGGGAGAAGAGGAAGAAGGTTTGTGGACCATGGATTTCGATGGAGCAGTGGGAAATGATGGTGCTGGAATTGGAATTTGGGTACACAGTCCTTTCTCTGCCCTGAACAAGGTGCCTAGTAATGTGCGGGTATGCTCTTACAAATTAGCTTTTGATTGTTCAAACAATGAGGCTGAGTATGAAGCTCTGATTGCTGGCCTAAAGATTCTAAGAAAGTTGAATGCTAAGAGGATTGCAGTATATGGCGACTCCGAATTGGTGATTAAGCAGGTCAGAGGAGAATATCAAGTAAAGCATCCTCGGATGCGGGCTTACCGGAATGTAGTCCTAGACATCCTAAAATTATTTTCAAAATATACCTTGACATGTGTGCCTCGTGTTCAAAACAGCATTGCTGATGCTCTTGCTAAGGCAACCAGTAGTTGAAGATTCCAATGAACTCCAGTAATAAATTTGAAATCCATGTCAAGCATCGTCCGACTGTCCCCGACAATCAGAGGTATTGGCAAGTCTTCCAAGATGTTGAGGAGATTGATGATTTTCTGCAAAACAAAGGTAAGTTCAAAGAGACCTCAATTGATAAGGAAAATGATGATGGAAAAGATGAGGTGCAGATCAATCAAACGGACATATTGCAGCTGAAGGATAACATCATCCCTAAAGGCTTGATACCTTTAGAAGAACTCTTTGATCAAGATGATGTAGCCCGCATGTTATAGAAATTTTTGTGCCTTAGCTATAAGCATGAAATGTCCATAATCCAAGGGATCCAAAGTCCCTAAACATGTTGTTCCTACCCCTAGAGGAACAAGGCTAACAAACCACAGCAATTCACAGAAGTTCTCCACCAGAAACTGCTCAAAAACAAGTCAATTCAGAATCAATTCAGAGGCTCCACTAGCTGCCTGCGTTGAAATGCAGAGGCTACACTGGCTAGTTGCATTGCAACGCAGGTGGAAGCACTACCAGGGTGCGCTGAGCGGGAAATGACAAATGGCAGGGTCCTTTATGCGAGGTGTAAAGACTGTGGAAGCTTCCAGAATCTTCCTCCATGACACTTGCCTTGATGAGTTCGACTAAGTGATGAGTAAGAGGCTCTTAGTCTCCAAGTGGAAGTAAGAACTGACAGAGGGAGAGAACACTAGTGAGATCTCAAGTTGACTCATCCTCTCTCCAAACATCTATATATGGATCTCTCCTCCATGAGATCCAGGAGGCTGGAATTTTGTTATTGCAAAGAATTGTTGTTGGTTTGAGATTGGAATCATTGGGTGCTTAATGCTTTGAAGGGAGGTGAAGAAAGGATTTCATTCGCTGGGAGGTAGATGCTGGATTGGAACTCTCTTGGTTGTATCTCCTCCTGAACCTTGTTATTCATCAATAAAGCTATCTTGGTTTCTCCTATATACTGATGTATCTTTGATGTATGATTGCATTAGTATGTTTAGTTTATTTCTAATCCTGAACTAGTTATGAATATGAATCTATGTCTTTGTGTAGTGTTCCCTTCTTGTGATCTTGCAGGAACCTGTTGAAGCTGGGCGAGCGAGAAGGCAAGTAGCTGGGAACTCTCGAAGAGAAGAGAAACCGGATCGAGGGACAAACAGAAGACACCGGTTAGTCCATCCATCTCTCTTCATTCTTAACTCATAAAGGAAGAATACTAGAATATTTGTTTTTGTTTGTTGCTAAGGCACTTTCACACCTTAGGTGGATAGGATCGTCCTGCATAGGCATTTTTCCCCACAACAAATTGGCGACTCCGCTGGGGAGATCTGTTTAGTCATTTTATTTGTGTCTCTATCATTGTTTGTTTCATAGACTCAAGAGCGGCAATCGAACTGCATCTGCTATTTTCAGATGCAAAGTAGACAGTTGCTGCTTTGATCCCATCACTGGATTTATCTATGATCTGAACAATGGACTCACAAATGATTTGATGATCCTTTGTCATAGATCTTAGACCTCCTTCAAATCATCCCTTTGATTGTACCTTGCTTGTTGCTTTTATTTGGCGTGAAACCGTAGATTAATCAGCAAACCGTGACCCAGAACCCAGAGAAGAACTCTCGTTTCTGCTCAAGCGCAGGCTCTGTGAAGAGACTCTGCATTTCAACGCAGTTCCCATGAAGGCTACCTGCATTGCAATTCAGTTTCTCTGTTATACAGGTGTGCTGATCCAGCTTAGGCCTTGTGCAGCTGGGGTTATCTCCTCTGTTTTGCCTTGTTTTGATCTCTGATTTCTACAACCTGTAACCAGCATAGGTACCTGTCTGATAACTCCTTTTCTCTGCTTAAATTCCGCCTCCTTTTGTACAAAAAGACTGTGAGTGTTTTTATGTGTTTGTGGCGTCATTTACAGTTTTCCTTTGCAAGAGTGAAATAGTAATCTTGTAGCCCTTGATTCAGATCTATTGATTGTGATCTTAGGAGAGGGTTCATTGGCTGTTTAGAGTTGGTTATACGTTTATTTTTGCTTTTGGTTTGAGTTTGTCTCTTTTAAGTGTCGAAACAAGTGTTCATTTCGAAAGTCGTAAAGTGTTGTATTCTCTTCTACCCTTTCTGATTTCAAAAAAGTAAACTTGTTTGTATTTGTCATTTAGAAGCAAATTCAAAGTTGTACAAAAAGCTTTCTTTTTAGGCATCAATATTAAGAGAGCGGAAAACAAACACCTGCATTGTGCATTTGCATCTTGATAGTTTGCATGCTTGATTTAGGAAAAGTGCATTTAGAGTGTGCTGATTGCTCTTTGAGAAAAGATGGTGTCTTTCTTTTCCCTTTGTAGCTAGGATTTTCATTGTTGAAAAAGAGATAAAATTTACTTATCATCTTTTAGATTGCATTTAGGAGTTGTATCTACATCTCGTGGTGAACCTCAAAAGGAAAACTTCTAAGAAAGATCAACATAAAATAAACTGAATGAACTTAATAATGCTTTGTAACATAACGCACAACATAGAGGTCTAGGCTAGAGACGTGTTCCGGCGTCGTAAAACCTGGTATCTGTTGGCCTCGCTGATGGTTGGGTGATTCCTCCTGAGGGACCAAAAGTGCCAGTACGGATTGTGCTCCCACGTACCATCGCGTATATATTGGGAGACCCCTATAGGCTTAAAACCTTTATCCTTAGGAAGCCGTGTCGACCGCCCTACTGATCGCAATGCACCGAACACAACATTCAGGAAGATTGACTGTCGTACCTTAAAACGTATTCTGCAGTTTTGTGATTGGTTTGGCACACCCTCTACCTAGATCTCCAGAGCAGTTCCTTTTGGCCTTTTTCAGACTCTATAACAGAAAAAGTCCATCCGAGCATTTGTCACTTCGGGCTCGTTAAAACATCGAAGGTGACTAGAGTCATCTTTTGTTTTTTCTCGACTCTTTAAAATTGAAAAAACAAGTTGTGTCTAAAGCGTCAATAAAATTTATTTTAACGGAATAATAAATCACCCTTATTCCCGCGTTGATCTTTCAGTTGGGAAAATGGAGCCCTCCAACCAAGGAATTCCCTTTGGTGGAAGTCCTAGTCCCTTCTCCTCTTGGGGAGATGTTGGAGCGCCCCATATGGCCACATTGTCGCTTCGAGGACTGACAATCGGCTTGCCTGTTTGGCTCTTCTCAACTAATGTTGTTCAAAACACCACTACTCCTGAACAATCGAATCAGCAGTTAGACCAGTCCAGAGCTGCCCACTAGCCTTCCACTTCCTCTAACTCTTCCTCTCCTCCTTCCTCTTCGCGTGATGGAGCTGGCAAAGCTAAAAGCCAAGCTCCTAAGGAGAAGAAGGAAAAGAAGAAGAAAGAGAAAAAGAAGAAGGAGCCAAAAGCAACTGGGGGCAAACGAATGGCATCTAACGAAAATCCACACACTGCACTGACCAGGCCTAAATCGCCATGTGTCATATGCAAGGGGGACCACTTTCACAAAGATTGTCCTTGCATCCCCCAGATACTAAGGGACTGGTCTCCCCGCTTGCACAATTTGGTGGTGTCAACCTCTGATAGCCATGTCGACAGCACACCGTCAACTAGTGAAAGTGAAGCCACAGGACAGAGAGGGAAAGCTAGATTTCCTTGAAAACTGTGTGAAGGCCACCATGCCATCCACCGTTGTCCCTTCTTAGACGAGGCTAAAAGAGTTTTGGAAGATCACCCGGTTTTACCAGCGCGACTTCCTCCTGGATATCAAAAACTCCTGCCAAGTCCTTCACCAGTTGAGAACCCGGCTGGCCCGCTCAGGTGGTCAGCCGAAGCACCTATCATTGAGGATGAACCGTCCGAATCCATACCTGACGAAAGTCAAAAGGTCGAGGCGGCAATTGACTCGGTCTTGCCTTCAGAGGTTCTATCTTCGAATGATACCATCACAGAAGAGAATAAAGACAACACCGTCCAAATTCTCTTCATCAACACAGACTCCGACGAACAAGGGGGCAATTTGCCCATTCCTTTATCGTAGGAAGGAACTTCGTCAGAGTCATACCCGGCCGTATATTCGGTCCCACCACCAAGCAACCTAGTTGTATCCTTTGACTGGAATCAACTAGGCAGACCCCGCTTACCAGCAAGCATACCATTCAGAATTATCGTTCAAATATACAGAATGGTAATGGCTGGCACCATCATTGATGAGGGGGCATCTGTGAGTATCCTTTCCTCTATTGCTTGGAAAGCGCTTGGTTCGCCAGCGCTTTTTCCTGAAATGAGAAATCTGACAGGCTTCGATAAAGGAACCAGTCGACCTTTAGGGATCCTCCCCAATGTGCCTATCACATTGAAAGGGAAGACCGTTCAAATGAACGTGATGGTCGTTCAAGGACCCTTGGATTATAACCTACTCCTTGGACGAGACTATATATATTGCATGGGAGCCATCGTCTCCTCACTCTTTAGAGTAATGTGTTTTCCGCACGAAGGAAGAATGGTCAAGCTCGTGGATCAACTTTCATTCCCCGGATCACGCATCGCAAATAGTCATATACCATCCCTAAATGGTCTCTTCGCTCAAGAAATGTCTCAACCCACGGTCCGTCCTCCCGATGAGCGCGAGTAATCCAGAAGGATATGACTGGAACCCAGGGAGCATGCGTCCTGGTCTGCTTCGGCAGGAAAACTTTGGGTATAGAGTAGGTTTCCGCGGGAGAATATGACTAGTCTATACCCCGTCCGTGGTTGGAAGAGGGGTTATTCTAGAATAAGATTCTCTTGTCAAAGTTATGTGTTTGGCGCTCACCTTTGTCTATTTCGGTAGACATCGCCGAAGAAGTGTTTTGTTTGGGGTGCAAATAGAACAATCTTTGGGTAACCTATAAGAGGTAGGCCTCTCTCGGTAAAACAAATGTTTTGGCGGAAGATGAAGTAGGGGTAACCTTGAAACTCTGTTTTATGCCTGGTGGCATGCAAACCTTTTGGAGTGCAAGCAAAGAGCGGTTATTTATCTGTTTCTTGGATTAGTCGTTTCCTAACTTGCATAAAGAAAGGATGCAGAGAAAAGTTTTGTAAGATGAAGCTCCATAAAAAATAGAATCTTAATGAGACATTCTTATCATATGACTAGGTTAATCGAGCAGTTTTAGCACACAGTTCATGCTCGTTAAAAAATAAACGCAAGATCCGAGCAGTTTTAGCACATAGTTCATGCTCATTAAAAAATAAACATAAGATTGAGCAAATGTTTCCACCCGCGTTTAATCTCATTAAAAAATGAACTATTCTGGTAAATAACCACCGTGAATGTAATATCATCAGTCATTAAAGCCTTGGTCGTGTTTGCCCATCACCTCCACTTTTCCATTGGCCGATCATTCACCTCCATATGATTGTTTACCCATTTTGAGGAACAGCTGCGAAGAGTGATTTCACTAGCCATCCTTGTGACACTACCGTGATTTGGAAATTCCAATCCTTCCCTGGAATCAGCTGCTAACCTTTTTTATCACTCGTTCCTCAAAAGACGAGTCTTCTTTAAGCTCTTTTCATCTGACTCGTGAAATATGAAAAGATTGCCGAGTTTTGGCCTTCCAGCTCGATAAAGTGACCGGAAGAGCTATCCCTCCTCTAGATTTTAATCTTTTTGGACCTGAGGGATTATTGCACAAAAAGATCAAGCGCTTGTTTTATTCGGCTCGTTAAAGATATCAAAAATTCATCCCTTATGTGTTGTTTTATACTTTTCTAGACTTAAGGGATTAGATGACGAAAAAGGACTTTTGGAGTTAACTTTACGTACCTTTTCAGACTCTCTAAAAATGAAAAGTACCGAGTTATCCTTGTCGTTAGACTCGTTAAATGCATGAAATAGCGACAAACTTGTCTTTAGACGAGAACGAGTTTCAATATCGCTAGGCTCGTTAAAACATAGCGATGGGCTTGCCCAAAGGGCAAGTTATAGAACAAGCATATGTTATCCTCCTCAAGCTTGACAAAAATAAATAGGTACTGGTCAGCAGTGACTGGGGAAAAATTGGGAGAAACTCAAGAAAACTTTGATGGTAGCAAGTCACTCTTGAACATGACACTTTTCCTCCGTACCACAATCGGGTTGGGTTGTTTCATTCACCGGTCACATCGCCATGGTCTCGCCATACCATCCATATTTGGGGTAATGCTACCGATCCATCGCATAAGTGTCGCCATATGTTCAAGAGAAGTCGTTCAGAGAAGTCACCTGTGTCCCATCCACTACCATACATTATACTCTTTCATGACCGCCACCCTGAATCATATGTCATCAGATCGTTTTCACCTCCATCAAAATAATTAGCTCTGTTCCGTGTCATTGATGTGGGATTCATTAAGGCCCTCCTTTGACGGATCACTTCTTGTCAACATCAGCTCATTATCCAAGAAGTTGATCTAGGAACACCCCCTTTAGTACTTTGAAGCTTGCATGCCTCAATGGCAAGTTTCTCACTTCCGGCGACAGGTACACATCAATGACCTTCGACCGAAAGATTTTGGGTGGTGTTCGATGCCAAGTCCTCTATTCACACCACGTGAATTGTACTGCAGTACCTTGAGGGTCATCTTCATTATCGGTGATTCCTCTCGCGCTTGTTAACAGTTTACATCATTGATTGGTAATCAAGAGATGTCTTTCCATGTTCGACTTCAGAGCAATTCTCACATGGATCGACTTGTACTTAGAGTGAAGATCGGACGAGATTGAAGACCCCGGATCTAGTTTCATCCATCCGGGCTGCGATATATATTTAGAAAATAAAGACATAGAAATGTGCAGCTTTACAGCACAGATAATCATCCTACCAAAAGGATGATGGCTCTATCACATGGAAAATTTTAGGGGCTAATGTTCGCCCAATGGGCTAATTTTCCATGATTTTTCCACAAAAAAGATTCGCCAATTTCCAATTTTATAAAAGACGATTCGCCCAAATTTTAGAATATAAAATTATTTTACCTTAAAAATCGCCAACATTGTATAGAGGCTATATATAAAATCATTATAAATTTGAATAATTTTACAAATATATCAATAAACATTTTATAGTTTGCATATTAGGGATTAGTGATATTCGCCAATGTTTTTAAACTTCAAGAAAATTTTCCATCCTTAAAATTTTCCTTGCTCTATCAGAATCATCAGTCTATCATCAGACGATTGTCTGTTATATGTACATGAAAATGAATTTATAAAGCTAAGCATGGGAATGCCCGCCTCAGCTAGATCGTGAAAAAAGTATGAAAATAATGTATTGTATTGTATTGTATTACAGGTCTCCTCCCAGCATTGAAAGAACTTCGGATCCTCCTAATAAAGCATTTCACCCGATAAACGACCTCATACTTTAGGGGGCAACTGTTATAGACATTTTTGTGCCTTAGCTATAAGCATGAAATGTCCATAATCCAAGGGATCCAAAGTCCCTAAACATGTTGTTCCTACCCCTAGAGGAACAAGGCTAACAAACCACAGCAATTCACAGAAGTTCTCCACCAGAAACTGCTCAAAAACAAGCCAATTCAGAATCAATTCAGAGGCTCCACTAACTGCCTGCGTTGAAATGCAGAGGCTACACTGGCTAGTTGCATTGCAACACAGGTGGAAGCACTACCAGGGTGCGCTGAGCGGGAAATGACAAATGGCAGGGTCCTTTATGCGAGGTGTAAAGACTGTGGAAGCTTCCAGAATCTTCCTCCATGACACTTGCCTTGATGAGTTCGACTAAGTGATGAGTAAGAGGCTCTTAGTCTCCAAGTGGGAGCAAGAACTGACAGAGGGAGAGGACACTAGTCAGATCTCAAGCTGACTCATCCTCTCTCCAAACATCTATATATGGATCTCTCCTCCATGAGATCCAGGAGGCTGGAATTTTGTTATTGTAAAGAATTGTTGTTGGTTTGAGATTGGAATCATTGGGTGCTTAATGCTTTGAAGGGAGGTGAAGAAAGGATTTCATTCGCTGGGAGGTAGATGCTGGATTGGAACTCTCTTGGTTGTATCTCCTCCTGAACCTTGTTATTCATCAATAAAGCTATCTTGGTTTCTCCTATATACTGATGTATCTTTGATGTATGATTGCATTAGTATGTTTAGTTTATTTCTAATCCTGAACTAGTTATGAATATGAATCTATGTCTTTGTGTAGTGTTCCCTTCTTGTGATCTTGCAGGAACCTGTTGAAGCTGGGCGAGCGAGAAGGCAAGTAGCTGGGAACTCTCAAAGAGAAGAGAAACCGGATCGAGGGACAAATGAAAGACACCGGTTAGTCCATCCATCTCTCTTCATTCTTAACTCATAAAGGAAGAATACTAGAATAGCTGTTTCTGTTTGTTGCTAAGGCACTATCACACCTTAGGTGGATAGGATCATCCTGCATAGGCATTTTTCCCCACAACACCGCAAACCAACATTGCAACCAACAGAGAAGGGTGTTAAAGAAGTCAATATTGGAACAACTGCTAATCCTAAAATGGTAAAATTGTCTAAAGCATTGCCACAAAAGATGAAAAACAAATATATCAGTTTGCTATCCTCATTTGCTAACATGTTTGCTTGGGATTATTCTGAATTGAAGACATACGATACTAATATCATTCAACACACTATACCCATTAAGCCTAATCAGAATCCTTTTAGACAGAAGTTGAGAAGACTAAATCCAAAACTGCTGCCATCAGTTGAAAAGGAGATAAACAGGTTGTACAAATCAGGAATCATCGTTCCCATCATATTTTTGGATTGGATCTCCAGTTTGGTGCCCGTGCGGAAGAAGACAGGTGAGATTCGCTTGCGCATTGATTTTAGGAATCTCAATAAAGTTTCATTGAAGGATAACTATCCACTTCCCAAAATGGATCATATACTTCAGCAAGTAGTTGGGGCATCTCGTATGTCACTACTTGACGGTTATTCTAGATATAACCAAATTTCAGTCCATGAAGATGACCGAGACAAGACAGCATTCACTACTCCATGGGGAACTTTTCATTACGCTAAAATGCCTTTCGGTTTGAAGAACATGGGTGCCACCTTTCAGCGGGCAATGGACTTGGCTTTCACAAATGAGAAGGATGTCTTTTTGGTTGTATACCTTGATGATCTGACGGTGTTTTCCAAATCTGATGAAGAACACATGTATCATCTGAAAATTGTCTTTCAAAAGTGCAGAAAATATGGTCTATCGCTGAATCCGAAAAAGAGCTTGTTTGCCATGGAGGACGGCAAACTACTTGGGCACATCATCTCAAAAGATGGTATTCGTATTGATCTTGCACATGTACAAGCAATTTAGCAAATCAATCTGCCCCAGAATAAGAAGGAGATTCAACCTTTCAATGGTAAGATGAATTTTATATGCCGCTTTGTACCTAATCTTGCTGAACACTTAAGAGAGATTACCAACATGCTTAAAAAGGACAGCCAAGTGAAGTGGACGGAAGAGGTGGTCAAATATTTCAACTTAGTCAAATTGGCTCTTTCCTCAGCTCCAGTTCTAATCAGCCCAGAATACACTCAGGACTTTATATTGTTTTCATTCGCTTTGAAGCATACTATGGTAGCGGTGTTGATGCAGAAAAGAGATGATCATGAAAGACCAATTGCTTTCTTCAGCCGAGCTATAAGAGATGCAGCCTTAAAGTACAACATCATTGAAAATCAAGCCCTTGCACTTGTGAAAGCATTGAAATATTTTCAGGTATACATTCTCATATTTTGGCTTATGTTCCTAACGCTGCTGTCAAGGATGTTTTAGTGCAGACGGATCTGGAAGGAAGACGAGGCAAGTGGATTGCAGCTTTGTGGGAATATGATGTGGAAATAAAGCCCACAAAGCTTGTTAAAGGATAGGGATTGGCAAAGTTAATGGCCGAATCAAACTTGCACGCATTAGACATAAATTTGATCACCGCTATGTCCGATGAGAATGAGGAAGGTTCATCAATTCAAGTATCTGAAATTTTTGCTCTTTCTCTATGGTATTCAGATATCATATATGTGCTTCAAAATTTGTCACCACCACCCAGCATAACTAGAAAAAAAAGTAGAAATCTTAAACTAAAGGCTGCTAAGTTTTGCATTCTAAATTCTGCACTTTATTGGAAAGATCCCGGTGAAGTCCTCTTGAATTGTTTGGTGGAAGAAGAAGCAAAGCAGGTCATGGAGGATTTCCACGAAGGGAATTGTGGTGGCCACCTTTTTGGAAAACAATAGCAAATAAAGTTTTGAGAGCAGGATATTACTGGCCAACATTGTTTGCTGATGTATATAAGGTTGTCAAGAGCTGTTATAAATGCCATATTTTTGAAGGAAGGAAGAAATTATAGCTTTTTCCACTTAAGCCCATTGAGGTGAGTGCCCCTTTTTAGCAATGGGGGTTGGATTTCATTGGTGAAATTCATCCCGCTTCTTCCAGTCAGTATCGATGGATTCTCACGGCAACAGATTACTTCACGAAATGGATCGAAGCAATTCCCACCAGAAAAGCTATAGATGCGATAATTATTTCATTCCTCGGAAATAACATCTTGTCTCGCTTTGGTGCCCGAATAAGTTAATCACTGATAACGCAACAACTTTCAAATAAAAAAGGATGGTAGAGATTTGTCATAAATATCACATCATTTTGGGTCACTCAACTGCCTATCATCCACAAGGCAATGGATTGGTGGAGTCCTCTAAAAGATCTTTGGTCAACATCATTAAGAAGCTGCTGGAAATCAACAAGAAGAGCTAGCATAAGAAGTTGGTCAATGCACTTTGGGCAGATCGGGTCAGTGAGAAGAAATCCATTGGTATGTCCCTCTTTGAGCTTGTGTATGGAGTTGATGCCTTGTTTCCTACCTCTCTTGTAGCCCCGATAGTCAAACTTCTTTAGGAAGCCGGCAGTGAAGATGATCCTATGCAGAGAAGATTGAATCAAATGATCCATGTGCAACAGACCAGAGAAGAAGTTTTCCAAAACACATCCAAGTTGCAAGAGAAGATTAAGAAAATTTATGATAGAAAAGCAAAGGCAGACAAATTTTAGCTGGATGATGTAGTGCTGAAGTGGGATGCTAGAAATGAGGAAAAGGGTAAGCATGGTAAATTCGAGAATCTCTGGAAAGGTCCCTTCAAGATTGCAACATATCAGGGTCAGAATGCCTTTCTTCTAAAGGAAATGAACGGGGAACATTGTCCAGGAGGGCCGATCAATGGTCGGCTGCTCAAGCGGTACCACTTTTGAGTTGTTGCTACTACCTCCATTGTCACTGTCAATACCATTTTATTTCAGTTTTGGTTTGAGTTTGTCTAGTCAGTCTTTGAGTCATTTTAAGTCCAAATTTGACTCAGTCCGAGTCAAGTTTCAGTCAATAAATGAGCCAAGAGTTGCATGTCGTTTGTCGAAATGATGACTCCATAGCCCAATGGATGAAGGCACTGTCTGATCTCCCAAAGATCTGTCATTTTTGGCACCTCCAAGGAGCTATCATCCCCATTGGAGCCAATGTTAGAGTCAGTCTTGTTAGTTCTCCGTCAGAGATCAAAACTCTTTCTGCATTTCATTTTTAGGTGTCTCGCTCCATTCACTCAGCTACATTCTGCTAGGGGCATGCCATAATCTATCGGAAAGGTCATGTCAGTCATTTCCCCTCATGTCTGGCACCTGCTGGCCTAGGTATTTTCATCAATGTTCATTAAAGTCCATGACAGTAAATGTTTGATCTTTTAATGGACGAGAGTCATTTTCACTCATTAGGTCTAGGGATCAGATAAATTGGTCTTCAAACATGTCCAATAAAGCCATGCAGGCCAGAGGGAGGCCCTTACAAAGTTATGATTTAAATAATTTCATCATCATGTTGACAAATTACCACTGTTCTTCAAAACTCTGTTTTGAAGAAAATTCAAACAATGTGTCATTTGTGATAATGTTCAGAAAAGTTTCTGGTTGATCTCTTCAAGTGCAGTCATGGTTTCCTTGGCCAAATGCCATGTCAACAACCCCTGCAAAAAGTGCCAAAAATTGCATCATTTTAGCTAAAAATTCAAAGGGAAAAGTGAAATACAGAGTTGAATTAAATCAGGAAAAAGTGCCAAAATAAAACATTATCAAAGGGGGTTTTGAAGAAACAAAAATTAAAGCCATGACTCCAAAGTCTTTATATAAGATTCTTACAAGAAACAAAGTCATTATGCATACCAAGGTTATAAAGAAAGCATTGCAAAGTCATTGTGAAGAGTTAGCACACGTTTTAGAAGAGGTTGGAGGTGTTTTCCAGAGCGCGGCGCACACACATACGGGCGCGACGCACATAGAGAGTGCGGCACACAGGGCGCGACCCCACAGTGGTGAAACTACATGGGCCGGCGCACACACAGAGCATGGCGCGCTAGGTTTGCTGCATGACGCACACCCACAAAGGCCTGAAATTGTGCCAAACTTGCAACAAATCACTTTGAAACCCTTCAAATTGACAGGTAGGGTCTACATCTTGCTTGCTCATCAAATTTTGTGGATATAATGATGGTTTATGGCCATGTATAGTTGCAATAAAAATGCCTAAACCCTACCTCTTGAAATCATCAAAGCCATTGCTCTTAGGGTTGCAAAATTGTTGTGTTGAGGCCAAGGTACCTCCTCCCTTTCATTTTTCCCCTTCTTTCCATTTTTCCCTTTCCCCCTATTCCATTTTTCCCATCTTTCCCTACCCTAAAACAGTACCAAACCTCTATTCCCTATCCCCTCCACTCATTTGTCAATATAAAACCCCAAAACCCTTCCTTATAAAATCCCCAAACCCTCCTACATGTCCCTAAAACAAAACTTCTCCCCATAATCCCTAATCCCATCATATTAATCCCCTTCCTAACATTCCCTTTTTGCATTGTTCCCCTTGGTGGCAGAGTTCATAACAACACATAGTTTCACTACCATCATCAAAGGGCAGTCCAAGCACAGTCCATATACAACAGTCATGGCATCTGAGAATTCATTGGAGTATGAGGTGGAAACTCAAAGTGATTCATCCTCAGAAGAATAGGCTCCCCGGAGACATCATAAAAGTTGAAAACATGTTAGGGATGAGCCAACCACCCTCACAGAATTGCAGGCATGCCCTCTTGCTATGTCATGTTTCTAGCATCTATCATGTTTTGAGTTTTGTCAAAGAGTGGCTAATGTTCGAGTTCATCATGAGTTGGCCCGTCTTTTTGTGCTTCACCTACATGGAGATCACTCTATCTTGGCCGGTGTCACCTTCACACTAACACTTGAAGTTGTCTCATTAGCAACCAGCATACCGAATGTTGGAGAACCATGGCACAAGAAACAAAAGCTTGGTTGGAAGCATTATGAGCCTTACATTAAGGCCACTTTCTTGAGGCAGCTCACGAGAGTCTTTCCATTCTGATATTTGAAGGATGAATATGCTCCACTCATGAAGTTGATCATGAAGTACTTCAGCTGTGAGGGGAGGTTCTCTCGTCTATATGCCTATCACATCAGGTTGCTCATGCACTTTACCAGGGTACGGATGATGAACATCCCATATTTCATTTGCAGGAACACAGAGAGGATGAACACATTCATGTAGCACAAGGCCCCTCAGTAGCAACTTAACAGTGTTTATCACTTTTCTCTTATTAAGATTTTGGTGGTTGATCAGCTAGGATTGCAGGGCATTACTTGGGATGATTTCATCTCCCGTGACCTCTTCGGCACTTCACAAGTATTATCAGAGGTTAATCATGAGGGTGAACCTTCTCGTTGGTATGAGCGCCATGAGACTACTAGTGTGCTGGTTTTCATCACATATCAGAAAGGCACCAGACGTTTGTTTGCAGCGACAATGCAAGTGTTATCTCCACCCAAGGTGGAAGGGGCCTCGCTTCCTCCATCAGCATCACAGGAATAGGACAAAGGCGAGGAGCCAATGTAGGATGAGGGGCCTTTAGGTGAGCCATCAGGTGAATGAGAGACTGAATTCGTTCTCCTTCATGATGATGATACAGATAAAGAACCGACAAGTGCACAGCTTAAAGAGATCATCCAGGAGCAGCAAGCAGAGATTCAAGCCTTGTCCCTTGATTTGGAAAGATCCAAATGGAACATGAAATATTTGGAGTAGAGGAACAATCAGGTGGAGGATCAGCAAGCGATCATGGAGCTACAAAACATTCGTGAGCATCGCCAAGCTGCACAAAGGAGAAGAGTTGAGCTCACGTCATTAGAGCAAGAGATTAATGAGGATCGGGAGGCCAATCTCGAGAGAGTTATCATGCACTTGGAGAGGCTACTAGATAAGGCCAACAAGGACTTTGCATTGCTAAGACACATGGCTTTCCACTACATGGCGCGAAAAAAAGTGTGCAAGGCTCGAATTAGGAATTTGAAGGCGAAATTGAGGAAGGCAATCAAGAAGCAAAAGAGGCAAAGGGAGCTCGATCGACTTGAGATATTGGCCAAAGTCTCTTTGGCCCATCATAACACTTAATAAGGAAGCTCCATCCAAATTTCAAGAAATTTGGGGCAGTTTTGGTGTTTTTGGAAATTTTTGTGCAAAAAACAGGGTTTTTCTTCTTATGCGTTGTGCCACTGGTGCGACGCTTAGGATTGGGAGCTCCAAATCACAAATAGTTTACATTTTTGGATTCAACATGAAAAATCATGACTTCTGGTGCATGGACATGAAGTTTGGGCAAGTTTTGAGTCCCCAGGAGGTCAAAAACACTAAAAACAATGACCTCTCTACCCCTATTTTGACACACAGGAAGCATTCTTGGGAGAATGAAGTTTTAGAGGGGAAAATGAGCACCAAATTCAGAAATTTCACTTGGGTTGGAATGTATACAGGTAGGGCTTTCCAACAAGCACATTTGGCCACAATTTAGACTCCAGAAGGTACCTCAAAATCGCCTCCAAAGTGGACCGGTGCATATAGCGTTTGGCGCGGCGCACAGGGACCCAAAGGCCAAAAACACTTCCGCTCCGCGACATTTCGATTTGAGACTTTCTCCAAGTGGGCCTGCTCATTTACACTATATTTTTCTCGGCAACTATGGTAATGTTTAAAAAGTATTTTCACTAAAGGTGGGCTCCTATCCAAGTGGCAAAGGAAGGCGAGCAATCACCCAAGCCATTTGTCATTTCTGTAATACTGCACCTGTAACTAATGGTTGGCTTTCCATTTCCAGTTTGTAATCATTTGAAAAACTCCCCAACTTTGGGTCATTCTATTTCCCAATGGCATAGTCTATTTATTGTATGCAACACTATTTTCAAAATGTTGGAATTTCTGGGAAACTGTGGGAGATACACCCAGTCACTCACTGTACATTTTGACAAAGAATTAATGAAAGATTGCAGCTTTGGTTCATGAGATTCCTGTGGCATGAGTTTAGAAAATGTATCTTCTTTATGTTTCATATGTATTTCTTTATGTTTCATATTTTCATTCGTATTCATTTCCAATGAAATATTTCTAAGTAAAAAGGTAGAATTCAGTGTACTGCTCTACCTTGGGATAGTTTTCACGTTCTATGTTTTCTTCTGTTGAAAAGAATTCATGTATTTATGCCCTTTTCACACTCTTAAACAATCTCTCCACTCCATATTATTTCGAATCTAATTGCTAGACTTTCCGCCTGTCTTGCCTCACGAAATAAACTGCGTCTTTGAGTTAAATTCTTTGCTCATGCCATTCTTTGGCGCCCAGACATCCCAGAAAACTCAGTCATTTTTCAAAATACCTCTTTCATATTTATTTACCTAGTCTAAAATCAGTATTCATTTTTGAGTCATCTCAGACCCTATTGTTTATTTTCCTGAGCGTGACCCGGAGAGAGCTCTCTCCTATTCTGGTAGGGCTAGCTACCAGACTGAGCATGGTTTGTGGTTACCCTGAATTTTTCCTTCCTTCAGCCTAAGGAAAATTTAGGTGCTAACAAAACATATCCTTACCATCAAGATCCAACACTGGATTTATCGTTTTGCTTCCATTTTCATCAGCGGAATCTAAAATTTCATCCAACTCGTGTCTCCACTCACTTTCCATTATTTGTAATTCACCTTCATTGTGTATCAATGATGATGAAGATTGGAATATATAGTTGGAAAAACTAGGTGGAGAAGCATCAATTACTTCATCCACAATTTGGAATGTTGGATAATTTTGATCCTCTTTCCATGGTTTAACCCACCAAGAAGATTGAGTGTAGTTTTTTGGTTGCATTCCAAGAGTTGATAAAATTTCTTGTGTATCCTTCAATCCATCTTAAGGGCTTCTACAATTTTAGCATCTGTGGATATTGAATCATATTGCGACAATATGTCAATGTTTTGTATTGTTTCTTGGTCCAATCTATTCTAAATGATTTCTTGCTTCTTATGAGATTTATTAAAATGAAGCCCTTGGGGATTTTATTCTTCTTCACCAACTCTATTAAGGGTTCCAACAACATGAAGCAAGTTAGTGAAATCATAGGCCCTCTCCACTCCAACCATCCCACCAACTTTACTAAAGAAGTTCTCACATACATTTGACCTATTCAAGTGCAAAACACATGGAAAGTTAGAATAATGATCTCGAAACAATCTCATCAACAAAACTGCAAAATGGCAAGAAATTTTCACATCTTGATATGCTTCTTTACTGATGAAATTTATGTTGACATTAGTATGAGATTGTTTCTGTACCCAACATAGCCATAATGTGAAGAAATGATGAACTTGTGAAGCATTTTGCACCCTTTCACAAAGGCTAAAACTATGAGACATAAAGATGCCAATGTAGTTAGCAACAATCATTAGATAAGTCTCTATAGCTAGTGTCCTCTCTAACTTTACACTTGGTATACTTCTCAACTCTTTCAAACAGCTCTGAACATGCCTTGAAGCAATGCGTTGTGCGGATCCCCAATTTTTTCGATCCATCCTTTCTATATATTCACCCTTAAGCTTGTGATCATCCACTTTAAAAGTGTGATAAACCATTCTGACATGACCAAAACTTACGTAATAATTTCCTAAAAACAATTCTCATTCGCCACTAAACAAGGGATTCACTAGCTTTTTGCCTTTGTGGATGTAATATTGGTCATGCAATCCTGTTACATTGCAACCATTGTACAACCTGGTTAGCCTCCACCTTTCCCAAGGAATTTGATATTGAAGACTTGATGTTGAAGAATGATCCTTCAACATAAGTTGTCTTCTTCTGTTATCCCCATTCGAGGAATGACCAACAATAGGTCCCAAATTATTTTCCACATGTTTCTTCCACAAATTCTACTTTTTCCCATTGTTGATAAACAAAATTTTCATTGAACCTATTGCATGTTGGATAAACAACCACAACCAAACGAGGAAGATTTTAATGTAAAGGGTTTGCAATAATGATGCTTTCATAAAGACTAATAACATTGTTCTTAAAAGAATATGTTATAATCTCATAGCCTATAGCTCCCACACCAACTCTAACCAAGAAATGTGATTGGCATTGATTTTTTTCTTTTGTACCAAAAAACCCCACCAGTGTATCACTTTTTGCTACTCACCTAACATATTTTTTTAGAAATGTCTCATCTTCAGTGAGAAATATAGGAATTGGGCCATATATACCATGCTTGGCTTTATAAGAAGCATAAAAGTTTCTGAATGCCTCAAAAATATGCTCATGCTCCCTTGGGATATATGCTAATGACTTTCTAACCTGCCTTAAAGTCATAGATATTAAAGTACCATCCAGATTCAAGCTAATAAAGCTATGTAATATAGGACCTCCCCATAACTTGATCATCTAATAAAGGGATTTTGTGGATGTACTATACCTTCTCCCTACTTTGCATGCATCAAGTTATGAAAAATATCCTTGAAAATTTTCCAAACTGCATCTTTACCTTGTAATTTTCCTTACTTATGTGCCTCATATGCATCCTTGCAAAACCTAAAGATATCCTTCATTTTTGTCGATTCAAACAATATTTCCTTTAGGGATCTCATTCTAATAGAGAGTGTAGCAACCTTTGTCTCCCCCCCCACCAAAGAGATCGCATTTTTGATCTATGGTTAGAATTTGTAACCCTTGCATCATTCTTCAGTTCATTTTGAGTCAAATAGTTGAGTCTTCTACTTTTTCGAGTATCTCGTTCACTTCTTTTATTGGTGCACATTGATTCACGATATAATCGCATCCTGGAGTCATCACATTCTGGAACCAACTTACAAAAGTTGCATGCTAATGGATCAAATGGGATCCTTTTTTTAGAATCCCTCTGGCAATGAATATGGCTATATGTACCATCAATATGACATTAAATACCCTCATAACATAACATAATCTTGGTATGCTTCTCTATGGCCCATAATTTTCCACCCCTTTGAACATCCATTAGGACCTTTGTTTCCAATCTCTCCCCATTTATATCAATATAAGGATACTAATACCCCCAATATTGTAGTAACAAGGGAGATAGTTGATCTATAATAAGATGTCAACAAACAAATAAATTTGAAGTAAGATAAATAAAATAATATAAAAATTCATATTCAAGTTTAGTCTAAGCCGTTAATTAACACACCTGAGGTAGAAGGATCTGCACTTGTAGAAGCCCTATGTAATACTGATGGTGATAATGGGACCAAGAACCTAGTCAAACTTTGTTGGGACTTATCATTGTTAGGCTTCTTGGGTGTCCCAATAGTGCCACTCCTCAGTCCAATCTCCTCATGTGAACCCTCATTTGTAGTAGTAGTAATGTTATAGAATGTGAGATTCCATCTCTTAAGGTAGCAGTCCAAATTCTTCCAAACACCTCAAGTATTGAAGAGTTCCTTATTTATCTAGAACATATCGATGAGCAACATTGAGATGTAGCCACAACAAATGAGGCCCATAAGACCAGAGTCAAAGCTTGGTATGACAAGTTTGTACGACCTAAGGTTTTTTCTGAAGGTGGCCTTCTCTTGGTCTATGACTAAGATAAAGACACATTGGGGGCAGGAAAGTTCAAACCTATTTGGTATAGTCATTTCATCATTAAAAAGGTCTTGAAGAAGGGCAGTTATGAATTGGTTGATTTTGAGAGAAATGTGTTGTCGGAGTGTAGAAATGGGCTATATCTCAAGAAGTATTATGCGTAGGATTTTGCCTAAAATTTTCTTTATTTTGTAAATAGTGTACATAGTTTTAGTTTTTGTCTATAGGTCTCGTGGTCATGATCATATTTTTTATCTGCGTTGGCAGGATTCGAGGATGATTCAATGTCTTTAGGATTCACAGATGGAACTAGTAGACATACTCAGAATTTAGCTTCCACTGCTTGGGTAATAAATTATCAATCCGGTGATTTGTTGCTTGCAAGAGGCATATGTATTAGTCTCGCTTCTAATAATATGGATGAATACAGTGTCATTATTAATTTACTATCTGAAGCAATATCTTATGGTATTGAGTCATTAGTGGTTTATTTGGACTTGCAACTGGTTATGTATCAATTAAATAATGTTTATTGTGTGAGAGATCCTTCATTACATCATCAATTTTTGAGAGTGCGATTATTACAAATATCATTTACTTTCATTACTTTCATTCATGTTCCATGGTCAAATAATGCATTTTCTGATTCTATAGATAACAAAGCATTGGATTGGAATATTCACCATGCATCACATTAAAACAAAATATCAAAATCATTTGCACATATGATCAAATTGTTGTGAAATCTCTGTATATAGATAGATATAATATGTCAAAATGTTACAAAATGATGACAAATGTCCTATAAAATTAGAGCTTAAGCCCAATTATGTCCATATATCAAAAATATTAGTCATATAAAATCTAAGTTTGTGGGCCCTGCCCTAGATGAGCATCCTGGTAGAATATTATGGCATTGTCCACTCGTCGAAAGAGTCACACCCACTCTCATGGCACTCCAACCACTCCTCTTTTTTAGGCCTCAGGGAGATTCACTATTGCTGCCATTGGAACTTGGAGAGTCAAATCTCCAAGTTCCTCTGAACAATATGGAGCACTATCTCAGACTCACTTGTTGCTCTCTTCGCATCTTTGTTGTGACGCTTGTACGTCGGTAAAACCTCAGGTCTCATTGGTCCAATATTTGTATCATGATCATTTAATATTGTAATATATTTTTTTTTCACAAAAAAATGTTTTGAATTTCTTGATATTATACTCAAAAATCCAAAATATCAAATATATTAAAAAATCAAAATTTACCAATGTTCCCCATGTAGCTCCTTTTCGAAGTACTAGCTCCAGGTCAAATCGGAAGCATAATCTTGCATAAGGGTAATCCTCTATGGCCACAACTTGTTTCTCCCACCAAAGGAAGAAATCATCATCAAAGGTTTCTTGAGTAACTTCGCCTCCACCAAGTTGCTTGATTAGATTTGCCCATCGGGTCATCCTGAGATCTCTAGGACTATTGATGGTGATAGCTACTCTAGGATGAAGTGTTGGAATCCTCTCAAAAAACAATGAGCAGAGGATGGTGACATAGCCAAAATTATTCACCTTTCCTCATCTTACTAATGTTAATTGTTTTTTCATATTTATTAAGAGAGATGTGCACTAGTCATATACTACTAGTTTTAAGCATTCTGCTGCCAGAAACATGTATGGTCAAGAGGCCTGATGTAAAGAGGAAGATCCTGCTATCATGCCAATAGTAAATAAAATTATCTTGATAGGAAGGCTTGTTATTTCTTTAATTAGGACTTGGGATATGACCTTCTCAATATCCGATGTGTAGTACACAATAATGTAGTCATCAATATTGAGGCCTCCACGAGCCTTCCCTTTCATATCTACTACTTCCCCCCTCCGAGAAAGTCATATTATGAAGTAAATGTCCTCTACTTCGATCTGTAAATGCATATCATCTGTGATGAACTGTTCTTTCTCAGGGTCCCAATAATGAATCAACATTTCCAATAATCAAGTTTTATTTCTCATGTTGGGCATCATAAAGAACTTGAGAAATCTATAATTTTTTAATCCATCCAATGACTCTTTATCATTCATTACTCGATTGCCATCTTCACCGTGATATCTCTCCCTAAATGATCAACATCCTAGAAAATAAAAGGATTTTATCCATTAGAAATTTAGCTTTTCTTTTTTTCTTTGCATGTACACAACTTTTATAGAGACAGTTATGTACATACATGAATTTGCGTTAATGAACTTGCATATCGGCCTTTCTATACACATATTTCAAAATTCCCAACCTGCATACATGTAGAATAACTTCTGAAAACAAAAAATTTCTTCACAATTTGAGATTAACCTATCAAAATTCTGAGTCAAATGGAGAAATTTAAGGTTATGAATTACCTAAAGTCTGTTTTTGTTGAGTTCATTGGTGGATTTGACAAGATCGATTTTCTCCAAGAGGCTTCTCCTCAACACTTGAATGGTAAAAATGAAATGGGGTGATTTCAAAAATATTTTTATAAACAAAACTTAAAAACCTACTTTCCTAAAGTTCATTTTTAAAAAGACTATTATTTTTGATGAACTTTTGACCTTTTGCTTGAAGTGTTAGAAATGGATCTTTTCAGGTTGTCGAAGATATTTCATGACTTAGTCCTATTTCTTTTTGCATCTTAAACTCCACGATTGTTGCCCTATAGTAGTAGGTATAATTTTCTAAACTAGAATATAGGTTAAGAAATATCACTTTTCTATTGCATTATGCATCTTGACCTCATATTGTGATATTTAGCTAGAGAGTCGAACCCATTATGTTGTGATTTTTTAACTCCTCTAACTCTTGGACTTATGAAATTGTAACATAATGGTAGAGAATTTCTTTCCATTTTCTTCCTAGTTAGATCCTCGCCAATATATGTCACCCACGCTGAAAGTATTGTGTAGGCTTGGGAGTCCTCTTTATTCCCACCATGACTTTGGATTGAAGCCTCATTCTTCTTATTATTCGTTATTTTCTAGCATTATACCCTAGAGGCTCCCATGTGTTAAGTTGTACTATTGCATTACATTTTGGCCACTTGTACCTCTTTTGGCCTTAAGCCAACTTCATTTGGATTCGTTATAAGCCACTTTTGACCACTACCTTTTACAAGTTAAAACCATGCATTCATTAGCCCTTATGACTTGACACCTATTTTTTCTATGGAGAGAACATTCCCTGAGTGTTGTTGACCAACATCTGCCACCTTACATTGAGCATAGGATTGTTTGAGTCCCAAGGACTAGTGTGCTTTCCCTTGATACTCATTCTATACACTATACAATAGGCGTTCTTTTATTCTTTTTCAGGATTGAAATATGAAAAAGACAAAAGAATCAAATATTCCAAAAAGAGAGCAGGAATGGGGTAGTTTCTTCATCATTTGATGGCAACAAGAGTCAGTCATGTAACCCGTGAACAAAGAACTTGAAATAAGTCTTTTCTCCATCGACATGGGACTTAGTCCAGCTTTAGGGAAGTCATAACCTTGTTCTTGAATTAGACCTCCTCAGGTTGGTTATCTCCTCTAATCATATGGAGAGTTTGTTAATTCCTCTTGCATTGGAAACTTATACAAAGTTATTTTATGCTGACATAAAATCACATCAAGTTGTGGTTTTTTTTAAAGGAAGTACACATGTTATCAACCATTCTAATGTGTCTCTTGACTCATTTGTATTGGTCATACCCAGTCTGTCAAGTTATTCTCAATATCACATCAACTACATTTTCCTTCACTCATGCTAGTTAAGAAGGTCCCCATTGGCTTCTTACTGGCAGGTCTTCTCTTATCGACTCCGACAAATTTCTCTGAGAGTAGATCTAGAGTCGCATCTTGGCCCTATTTACATAATTGATAGGTGACCTTGTGCACAACATCGATCAATATTATGCATCTTTGACTGAGTGTTTTCCCTTGTGTTCAATGTCAGACTACATTATCATACATTGGGATTCATGTATTACCTTGGTTTCCATTTGACCCTATTGGTGGATTCCTCACCTTTGTGTTAGCTTTCATTATTGGTTGGTTTAGAGGATTTATTTCATGCACTATACACATCTTATGTATGTGAGAAATGTACTTCAGAATGGTTACTTCATCTCTCGTCATCTGTGTTCTTCCAAATTATTGGCATGTGGGTTACACTCGTGTTGGTTGATGTGGGATAACTTAATGCCTTCCATCCAACATATATTTTCCCATCAAATTCAACTCATTGCCATGAGAATAAGGTCTAGGGTCCCCTTTTCAGTACCTTAGGGTTTGCAGCGATTAGTGGAAGACTCCTTCACTATCCAAAGTGATAATACATCAATGTCTCTTGATTGATAGATTCTTTCTAGTGTTTGACGTCAACACATTTATCACACATGTTAGATCGTACTGGGGTGCCTTGACACTCATTATAATTATTGGTGGGTTTCTCGCATTTGTTAATGGTATACATCAATCACTGGTAATCAAACAATTTATCACATGGTCAACTTCAGCTCATTTATTCCCATAGTGTAGAAATGTACCATATGCAGTTGGTGAAGACCTCAAGATTTGTTAGCATCTTGGCTCACTTGAGAACTCCTTCATTGTTTTGCTAGTGACACCTACCACCTTGATATGTTGCAGTACTTCACAAAAATATCCTATATGTTCAAACCCGAGTTTATGCAATACCACTATTCCACCTATATGACTTGGTACTTTTATGAGGATCAGTTATGTAACATCATTGATCATATATTCTTCTATATGTGATATTGAGACATAGATTTGTTGTGTTCCTTTGTGGCTATGATCTGATGATCCATTATGTATTTTGAAGCTCCTTTTATTCACTTATGTATACATTCTGTATCCACTTTGTACTTGATCAACAAACATTTTTTATTTCTTCTGAGCATGGGTATGCTTGCCTTAGACATGAGTTTTCTTTCTGAATCCTTCCACAAGTATTCGATGAACTAAAATTCGGTGATCTTCTCCTGGGATTTCGAATGAATCCTCTCTTTATACTTAATATATTTAATCCATCATGTGCCCCTTATGACCTCATATATTAGGTGGCATCTGTTATAACATCATTTAGCACTCTTGTAGACTTGATGCTATTTTATGGCCTTGGGCAGTCCCTTTTTCCATACAAACTTAATATTATATTAAAAAATAATATTTCTAATTCCATACGTGACTCTTCCCACACTAAATCACATACATACATGGGTCCTATAACACTACACCCATGTATACCTTTTAAAATATGAAAAAATAAAATAAAATGTTATTTTTCGAGTGGGATTCACAGGTTTTACCGAGAGCCCACTTACAGGATCCTATGGAAAAACTGAGTTAACTAATTTCAGGTGATATACATACACCCCTTGGGTAGGCCTTAAAATTATAAGAGAATGACTATCAACATTATACCCATTTTCTCCCAGATCAAGGTTGTTTTTATGTGCCTCCTGCACTCCCCATCTCTAGGAAAATCTAGTTTAATTTCCAGATATTTTCATAATATTTATAGCATCTCCTTGTGCCTGTTAGAGAAGTTGTCTTCATGGCTTTGGCTGGAAGGATCGAGAGGAAGGATTTGTTGGTGTCTTTGGCCTGGATTAGGTTATACCTTCCTTGTATCTATTGTTGTTAATCAATAAAGAAGCTCATGTCTTGTTCTTGATATGTTATTGTCTCATGAATAGTAATGTATATTATTCTATATGATGATCTAACACATCTTTTATGTATTCACATTGAATTATCTATCATGTATATTATTTTGTGAATTGAACTGCATGCTTGTTGGTTATGGAGGAAGCAGAGGGTTTGGACCCTCTGGGAACATCATAAAATATAGGACCTCTGGGTATGTTTCCAAGTCCATGTTTATTAATTCATATGCTTTGCATGCTTGTTTGGATGCTCTTTGTTGATTATCTTATTTTTGTCTATTGAGGTTTTTAACCCTTACCTTAGGGAATTTTTCCCATCAACAACAAGCCACCACTTTCCTACAAGCCTCTACCTACAACACTGAAGATCCTAACCTTCAAAACCTTTATGGACCTCGTTTTAGAATATTTCACCTTAGGCCCATGATATTTGTATACAACAAAATTGAGCCTCATTTCATCCTATTTTAAAATTAGAATCACTTGATCCTTTTCACACAATGCTTCATTATATTTGTAATACAATTTTTCCCACACACTATCAAAACAAAAAACAACAAACTCAAACACCTCTAGCAGTAGCATACTCATACAACACAACTAGCATCACACATCAATTATATAAATTTCAATCAGCATCAGCACACCCTCACTAGACAAGACTCTAGCACCATCACTATGACTCAACCGTACAAACCCTCTAACAACAAGCATGCTTAGCCATCCAAAATACAACACTAGTTGATGTGCATGTCATAATACATGATATAAGTGCTTTAAGAGCAAGAAGACATATACATCATACATAAAATAACCCTTTTCAATATTAGCATGTTTCAATACTCAGTGATTTCTGCAAAAATAGTTAGCAATACATAAACACAGGGAAAATATGATAACACTCTATCACCATATCATCACCAACCTATGTCCCTTACTCTTCCCTCAGTCCTGTCAATCATCTCTATATGTTTTCCACCAATTTCACCAACATTCTCAACTTCAATCACTAAGCTATCAATTTTCTTTATATAAGTATCCCCTAGACTCCATCGAGATCATGCTCCATGTGTATAAGCTAAATTGCTTAGCCAACTCTTCTACAATTTCTCTCCTCATGCAATCACATTCAATCTATATCAAGACACATTTAACTAACTCCCATAGGTGCACACGACTTCTTAGTTATCTCACTCATCGAACCACATATTTGACCTTTGTCCAAACAATGAATGCACCAGGCACTATTACCTCAACCATATGCACTTATAACATCTATCTTTTGCAAAGCTCTATCTCTTAAGAATATTATGGTTCTCTTTCTCCAACCTGAGGTCTACACATTATCACATAGTCTCAAAAAACAAAAGCATTATCCATTGCTTTTCTATTTAATATATGTGCCCAAAATTGCATACAATGGACCAAAATGCACCACTAATCCCACTATCATGGCATCAATGCATCTAGACCACGGAAAAAACTAATGTGACCAGATCCAACTATCACTTGAATCTTAAATGCGTTTACAAAATTTGGAGTCCTCATCCATGAAGCAATGATCAGAACCCATAACACTAAGGATGAGATCAGTGCACACCAACAATCACTTGATACTACTACAATGAACTCAAACCGATTTTTTTCCACTAACCAACAATCAAGTTGTTCAATGCATTCACACAGAGCTCAAACCAACAAGTTGATACAATCAATCGATGTCAGATAAAATTAATTACCCTCGACCATAAATCAATATGTACATTTTAATAGAATTCAAAATCTCTTCAGTTGAAACTTCTCAGCTTTACCATTGGCGATTTCATTGGTTAATGCATGTTATTTTTTTCTTTGTGCATCTATAGGGGTGGATGCCAATTTTTCATTGTTAATCTAGGTTGAGTCCACAAATTTGTTGAAGAAAATAAAGGCTATAAACCTTACAAACATTGTTATGGATTCCTTTAACTATTTTCATATAATATCTCATCAAAACTCAAAAACATCTATCGCGAAATTCTACCACTTACTTCAAGAATTCCTCAGGGACCTTTACAACATTTGTAAACCTCCAAAACATCAACACAAGCTCCAAAATCCTATTCATGTCCATGCCAACCTCAAGTGGTTGACTATCTCCTAGAGTTGACAGTAATTCCAACACCATATTGCCAACATTCTCCCCTATTGTCTTTATGTCAACCTACGCTCACAAACCCAAAATTGATCTTCTTTAATTTTGAAAGGTTGGTCTCAATCTCACTCAAGTGGTTGTGTCATTCTCCCCATTTGACATAAATGGAAAAGAGTAGGCCAATCTCCACTGACACACCATGTTGCCACCATACTGAAGATTTTTGATACCAATAGTGAAAGTTGATGCCAAATGATTTTTTAATGAAACCGGATCAACATCAAACATCATGTAAGATAGAAATTTAGAAATAAGGAACTCTACTGCCACATGCCAACTAACAAGACTCTAGCCAACTCCATGATTTCCTCTCTACTGAATATGCTCCACCCCAAACATGTAATGGGGCTACAATATGCTGCAAACATATTCTCCATGTCGTTGTACACATATTGATGTTGTTATTTCTTTCTTGCCATATGAAAGAAGCCACTCCTCATGGGCCAAGGACTCCATAAACATAAGGGAAAAATGGTACAAAATGAGTTAAAAGGCTTTATAATCATATTACATGGCTTTAAAAATTAAGTACAATGATTTTATAATGAAATTCATATGCCTACTCATGGCATAATTATGACTCTTAATACATGCCTAGACTAATGATTCTTCCTTCTATGCAAGCCTATACAAATGATACTCATGCATGGCTCAACCAAATGCTATCCAAGTATCATGTCAATGATATATATGTACATGTAGGGCTTGCACCAATTACTCCAAAATTCCCATACATGACTCACCTCTACAATGCATGTTTTGACATAATGACCTTTCTCCCATACATGACTAACATAAGTGCTACTCAACCAAGAAAAATAGTCATGGACATTCATGGAACACTGCTAAAGTAGGATCACTAAAATGCATGCCAACACATTCTTTCTCCTACACACAATCGAACAAAAATTTCTTCTTATGTGCAAGTGAGACATGAATCTCTCCCATGCATGATCAATATAAGTATTTCACAACTAAATTGACCCAATAATGAAAATGAGGTATATAGGAATGTCTTGCACACAATTGTGCTTACATGGAAAAATGGATACTCTCTTTGATGCATGCCAAAAGCATCTTGCACCCAAAATTGACTCATACTAGGGTTAGTAAACAATTGGCAAGGATAATCATGATAAGCACAAGAAGGTTGATATACATGTCTTTTCATTCAAAATTGCAATAAATGATGCTACTACAAAATAATGAGTGAGAAAAACATAGACATAACAAGCAAGCCTTGAAACCCTAATGTCATGCATAACTCCCCATAATTTTATTATGCCTCCAATGGGTAGGTTGATCCTGATGACTTGTTCTTTCATGAAGCTCTCATACACACCATGCTACTATTTCTACAAGTCTTCATCAACTCATCATGTTGCCATGCATTCCCTTTGAGGCTATGCACCTCTCACACACTTCTACATTCTTATTGAATATCAACCAAGTAATAATATAATGTAGTGGGGGGATAAATCCACCTACTCAAAATATGAAGAGGAATAATATGTTCTTGATCTATTGCTTCTACTCTCTCTTCCCTTCAATACATACATATTTTCTTGGGTTTTGATTCCTTTGTAAAGTACTTTTTTTTACTTCTCTTTCCTGATGCAACAACCCTTAGAGTTGAAGATCACGTCCTTGCCTCCATCAACCATCTGAATCGCACTCAAGATATTTTGCTTCAACCCCTCAACTAGTAGCACATCATCTACATGGGTCTTCTCATCACCTAGACTAGCCTTTCTTATACCCAACATCATAGCAGGTATATTTCCTCCAATAATGACATGACCATCTTTAGTCTTCCTCAAGGAGAGGAAACAACTCTCGTTGCCTGAAATTTGCTAGAACAAACATTATCTATGTACCATCGATCATCATAATCAAAATTACATAGATAAATGCCACACTTTACTTGACTCTCCTCCTTTCTCTTCCACACGGTCCTAGGATTCTTCTTTGCATGTGTATTCTCCTTTGTTTTTTCTTCTAGATCTATTTTGGATTTATTTCTCTTTCCATCAGGATGGCCTAAAGAATCTGAACAAATTGCAACCTTTGGCCATGTGCCCAATATTTTGTCACACATAACACCTCACATGACCAAGATATGAGGCCAAGGGATCTGATCTTCTATTGCTCATGTTGAATCTTTTCCTTGGATTAATATTTCCTCATCTCTATGTACTAGGTATGAAATTAATTGCCTTATGGACAAACAGGTTTCATGAGTAAAATAACCATTAAAAACATATGTATACCTGATGGTTGGACCTCTTCTTAGATTCCCAAAATATTGCATATATGTGTACATTATGCTCATACAGGTAGTTGTCACATGTCCAGAATTGTGAAGCAAATGAGTTTTGACTTTTCCCTTGGAATCTGCCAGATCTACCAACATCAACTCTAGGAGCTAAATATCTTCTTGTAATAGGTTCTCCTTAAGGGTCTTTTCTCATCTGTTGGATCTACTTCTTTAACTTATTTCCTTTCTTATTTCTCATATTTCTAGACTCTCCCTTGTGAAAACCAAGACCATATTTTCCGTGGAGGGTATTTGGCTATCAAGCATGTTTTCCAAGGTTGTGATGCTTATCTCTTTCTTCTGATGGCTTTCCCTATATTCCACCTACTCCTTCAATGAGATTACCTCAGCCTCAAGTTTTTCAACTTGACCCTCCTTCTCTTTTTATTGGTTCCTCATAACTTTTTCAACTCTCTTCACCTCTTGTAATTAGATCTTTAGGCTGAGAATTTTTCCTCTTAATTCATTCTCCTTCCTGTTAGAGATCTGGAAAATATTTTCTTGATGTTTTCATGAAATTATTATCCTACTAACCTCAATAGATAATTTCTCTATTACATCCATATTTGAGTCATATTCAACTTGAATGAGCAACAATTTATCATATTAATTAACATGAATATCCGGCTTATGAAGACTAACATAAAATTTGTCTAAATAATAACTAAAAAAAAAATCATTTGAATTTATACATTTAGATATATTGTTTTGTAGTAAACTAGGTTATACTAAAGCTTCATTTTTTTATTTCTCAGCTACACCATTTACACTAGGGAGACTGATCTTCTCAAGCTGAGATTCTATCTTCTAAGATTTATTCTTCTTCTTTTTATTTCTACAATTCTTCTCTATCTTTCCATTACTCCTACTATTATTTCCTCCATGTAACACTTGTAATCTATCCCAAATCTCCTTGGAAAATGTTAGATATGTTATTTTTTCTAGGTTTACATTATGGAGATTCTCATAAATCACACACCTCGCTTGTGAATTTGATTACATCACCTTAGCTGTGATAGGATATGGGAAAAAACCTTCACACACTAACTTCCAAATTTCATATCCGCAGGATAATATTTCAAATTTAACTATATGATCCCATACGTAGTATTTTGCAATAGTGAGGACAAATATTCCTTGAGTATTCATCCCAAAAAAAAGAAAAAAATCATTTTTTTGCGAAGTTCTTCTTTCCAGTGGTTAAGTTGTACCCAAAATCCTGTGAATTTGATAGCAATTGTTGGAAGCATGAAAAATATTGAGAGGGTGGTGAACTAGTATTATGCCCTTATACAATTTTCTTCCTTTTATTTCAAATCCTAATTCATTCATTTACTAGTATCACATCAAAATATATATAGCAGCAAATATGTGCAAAATATACAAGTAGATCATGCATCTGTCGCCATTGCAACAATGACCCTCTAAAAATTTTCTTAAGCCAATTTTGGAGTCTACATGAACTATTGTTTTAAGCCCCCTAGTTTCATCATGTTTGATTTGTTATTCATCTTTTTTCTCCTATTGTCGTGTCCTCCTAAGTCAATGTTCCCAAGTGTCATCACCTAACCTTTAGAAGTGATTTTTTTATCTAACCCATGTTTAGGCGGACTCATGAATTTTCCTAACTTAGAAACTATCCTTTTAGGCATGCACACACTTGAAAAGCCCTCAAAATCATAGAAAAAGTAAACAAAAGAAATAAATAATTCTTAAAGGAAAAAGAACACTCCAAATTGATGAAGACATGCACTTGTGTGGAGCGCACTCCTTCAGGCTGAAGAAGTGCACCCTCCTTCAGGTTGAAGAAGTCTGCCATCCTTGAGAACACTCCTTCATGCTGATCAAGTGTACCCTACTTAAGTGCACTACTTCATGCTAAAGACATGCGCTCTTCCTGAATGCATGCATGAGATTTTTGGTTGCATGTGGTCACACTGCTAGAAAATAAGATCCCACTTAACTTCCCTTAACTAATATTTTCACTTGTTGACAAGTGGTGATCATGCATGAAAAAAATTTGCATGTAAACCCTTTTAAATTATCATGGCTAATCATTCATTTTCATAATCATTCTCATCTGGGTTGGGTGCACAACTGTAGATATAGAAACTATTCATCAACCTGCATTAAAATAAGTTCTGCATGTTGAATCTATTCATGATTTCAATGTCGATATTTCTTTTCTTAATAGTGTTTATTTGATTTTTAGTTTATATACTGGAATATTTTGTCAATCTTGATTTTGCTAGTGTTAATTTATTGTCACATTCTGAAACTCTACACATTATTCAACCTTTCACATTCCACCATGATTGCAAGGACAGGCATATAATCTTGCAAATCCTTCTTCTTCTCATTCATATCATGAAATATTATTGTCAAACTTATTCTTGAGCTTTCTTTAAGTAGAGCACACTTATGGAAATCAAACCTTGATCAGCCTTAAAAATTACACCCAAAATAGTCAAGGTTCCCACTTGAGCGCACTCCTTCATCACAAAGAACTACAACCTCCTTTCAGCGCATGAGTGAACCACGAAGACTCGAATGATTTTCCTTCATACCTTTGGAATTTACCAATGCACCCTCCTTTCTTTTGAGTGCATGAGACCATTGTTGATATGAAATTGATTGCCAGTTAATGCTATGCTAGTTTCATTTCCAGATATAAAATTTTCTTTTCTTTGGTTTGCTTATCCATAGAGAATTTATCCATGAGCATGTGATTGTCAATTAATCTAATTTGGTCAAATTTAGTGTTTTGCATGAACTTAAAAGAACGAATTTAAATGGTTCAAGAATATCATATAACAAAAAAGGAATCAAAAATAATATAGATCAATACACAAATTTTTGTTGAAGGAGTTCACCTCTCTTGGGCTACATCTCCTTGGTCCAGCTTCATAGTGTGGGCCTTTGTATTAGCTTCAATAGTGCTAAATTTTTTGTTACATGCATCGAACTCTCTTGGTACCTATTAAAATGAGTTTAAAACACTCAAACCTATAATAATTGACTATTTGTTTACTCAATTTGGTTACCAGCTGCTCTGGGAATGGCCTCCAACACCTGGTAGCCCTGGGCTTAAAAAATATTCAAGTGAAAAAAATCACCTATAGATAAACTCTTTTGCCTTGGAAACCCACTCCAATGAGTTAGAAACATTCAAATATATCAAACATGACTATTTGTTTACTCAATTTGGTTACCAGCTGCTCTAGGAATGGCCTCCAACACCTGGTGGCCCTAGGCTTCAAAAATCTTCAAGTGAAAAAAAACACCTATAGATGTCATCTTCTACATCTGAAACCTACTCCAATGAGTTCTTAGCATGCAAATTAGCCAAAAATTTCTATTCATTTTCGAAATTTGGTTGAGAATTGAGTAAGTTGTGTCTCAAATAGGTTTTCCTAGAAAACCTACTCTAAATCTGGAGAATACCAGTTAAGTCCACCAAGTTTGTTGGTGGTTCTGGATTTAGTGGCTCTGCCATAAATTCCACCAAATTAATTATGGATTAATTAAATGATAAACTGATTAGTGTCACACTAATCCTGCTTAACAGTTGGCCCCTAGCTCCTGGTTTGGGCGCCTGGTCACATGGGGTGTGGGTTGGCCCTTGGGGGCTTTCCTTTTACCAAACTTGCAGAAGCTCTAACCTTTTCATACAATGTCATTTTTTCGAACCGTTTCTGGTGTGGGAAATTTGGAGATGAACTATATCCATTTATTTAGGTCTAAAGCAATTATGAGCACTTTCATTTTTTAGCTAAAATACTGATCCTTGATCATTCCTCCCCACTAGAAGCCTTTTGGAACCCAAAAACTCCCTTGATCACTGATTATGTTGATGACGGGACTGTTCCCTCATCCTTCCAGTCTTTATCCATTGAAATTTTCCTAATTTCATCATTTGGATCTTTTCATAAAAACTCAAAAGTTTCCTTGATTTTGATGACCATCTATTGTTGTGTTTGACACCGTCATGCTGCAATATTTCTAAATTTGCAGAACAACAATATAATTTTGTAGAAAACATCTTGTTCCTACCTTGGTCAACAATCAAAGGAAACTTGGAATCTTTCTCACCTTGCACTTTGTCTCTATGGCGATTTTTAGATGCTCTTGCCTTGTACTTGAGTCGATTCTTTCCCAAATTTCTTCGCCATTGTAATGTGCCTTTTGGAAACCAACAATGAACATTTGTGAAACCCATGCCTTCTTTTCCAAGCTTCTTTGTCATATTCTCTTTGACCTTTTCAAATTCTTGAACCGACACCTTGTTTTCAACATCGCTCAACACCATTGTTGGCTGCTGCAAATGTTTTTCACCTTGTTTCAAAGGCAACCTGTTATCATTTTGAAACAACTCATTACAAATATAAGAATCTTTATGAAAAGTATGAATCAAAACATCTCTTTTTTTGATCATCAACAATTTCAAGTTCTAACTTGAATTCACTAGCCTCTTCATTTGCCCTAGATTAACTAAAGAAATGTTCAATTTCTTGCGATGAGCTCCCACAATATACTTCACCACATCTTTAAGAAAATAATACTTGTGCTCATAGCGATGAAACATCACTTTCATGTCATACAAATATGGACTTCCCAAGATCATTCCAAAAATGTGAAGTGGAACCACATCTAACTCAACTTCATCAACAAAGTTTGAAGTAATAGCAAATCTAAAAATGCATTTCCTTGAAACCTGTAAATTGGCATCCTCAGCTATCCAACCCAAAGGGTATGGTTTATGTTGTGGTATGGTTTCAAGTTTAAGCTCTTTAACTAAGTCTTCTGAAATCATGTTTTCTTGTGATCCACTATCAAAGAGTGCATCAATCATAGAATTGACTTGAGATTACTCTGACAGTGAACAACTCTTCCCTTTTGTCTTCATTTGGAGTGTTGTTGCGACTATTTGAGGAACTAGTACTTTCAACATGTTGACCTTTCAAACCCATAGCTATAATTTTTGTCTCATCTCCTGAAACTGACCCTAAGTCTTTTTCAGCTATAACGAAAATTTTTCCCTTCTCTTTGGCTTTCAATCTATATGGTTTTAATTCTGGATGAAGTTGCCAACAATGGTCTTCATCATGGCCAGTCTTTGAACAATTTTTTCATGTGAGTTTTTCCTTCTCTTTTTTGATACTTGCATTATTATTTCCCTTCCATTTTCCTCCCTTCTCTTTTCTCTTAACCTTCCTTTCACCTTTCTCCTCTATATTTGGTTTTCCCCTCGCCTCAAGATGCGTGACTTGCACACATACTTCATCTAAGTTGCTTGGGTTAAACATAAGGATAGTATGCTGCAAATAGGAATGTGAACCTCCAATATATTTCAAGAGTGTGTCTTGTGAATTCAAGTTTACTCCTGACAATAAAGCATTTTTCCTAAACTCTTGTGTATAATCTTGGATTGTTTTGCCTTTAAGCTGCCTGAAATTCTGCCAACTCATAATCACTTTTTCATATAAGCTAAAGGATAAAACTATCTTTTAATTGCATAAACAAATCCAACCCAGGAAATGGATATACCATGTATTCACATTTCCTCTTCAGTATTTGCTTCCCACCAAACTAGTACAGATCCTTCTAGCCTCAGTGAAGCCAACTGGATCTTTATGTCATCTTCTTGAATGTTCTAAATTCTGTAGTATACCTCCAACTGTCGAATCCAATTGTCAAACTTTTCCTGCATTCACATCTCCATTGTACATGGGAAGTTCAAATTTTATGTCTAATTTCAGTAATGGAGTTTTTCCTTTTGGGGTTTTGGAATGAGTATGAGTAGTGGTGGTAGTGAAAGATGATGCCATGTGAGATGGTGAATATGATGAGGAAGATGATGAGGATGGTGTAGATGGAGGTGGCTTTCCACCATTCCCTTTGGAATCCTTCTTCTCATCTTTTTTTTCCTTTGAGCCTCCTTCTCCATGTTGAGGTTTAGAACTCTCTCCCACCATTCTAGTGTTCCTCTCTTCATAGAGGACTTTAACTATCGCAGTCAAAGTATAGAAATATTTCTTGAGTTCTTCCTCTTCTGAAGAGGGACCTTCATGCTCTCTTTCTCTAGACATAATGGCTATGGGTTCAGGCTCATAAATTTGTACTGATTGTACCTCTTCAATCACTTCAGCATCTTGTGCAATATGTGCCTCTTCAATCTCAACTGATGGAGATGGAACTTGAGGTGATTTAGGTGCTGCCTTGAGTGGTCCTTTGGCTGAGGATGGTGCTTTCTCAACCTTCTTCCTTCTTGTCCTAATCTCAAGATTAGCTATCAGTAGCTTCCCTTCTCTCTGCAACTTCAACCTTGTAATCATAACAACAATTGCAACTATTAAACCCTTCAAGAAAATCAAGAAAGCAACCTTGTGCTTTGATACCAACTTTATCTGAAATTTATTTCTAGTTAATTCTATGCTAGTGTCATTTCTAGATATAAACTTTTCTTTGCTTTGGTTTTCTTATCCATAGAGAGTTTATCCATGAGCATGTGATTTTCAATTCATCTAACTTGGTCAAATTTAGTGTTTTGCATGAACTTAAAAGCATGAATTTAAATGGTTGAACAAAAGCATATAAAAACAAAGGAATCACAAATAATAGAGCTCAATACACAAATTTTTGTTGAAGGAGTTCACCCCTCTTGGCCTACATCTCCTTGGTCCAGCTTCATAGTGTGGGCCTTTGTATTAGATTCAATAGTGCTGAAATTGTTTTTACATGCATCCAATGATCTTGGTACCTATTCAAATGAGTTTAAAACATTCAAATATATCATAATTGACTATTTGTTTACTCAATTTGGTTACTATCTGCTCTGGGAATGGCCTCCAACACTTGGTGTCCCTAGGTTTCAAAAATATTCAAGTGAACAAAAACACCTATAGATGACCTCCTTTACCTCTTAAAACTACTCCAATGAGTTTAAAACATTCAAATATATCAAAAATGACTATTTTTTTACTCAATTTGGTTACCAGATGCTCTGGGAATGACCTCCAACACCTGGTGGCCCTTGGCTTCAAAAATATTCAAGTGAACAAAAACACTTGTAGATGACCTCTTCTATATATGAAACTTACTCCAATGCATTCCCAGCATGCCAATCAACCAAAAATGACTATTAATTTTTGAAATTTGGTTGAAAATTGAGTAAGTTATGCCTCAAATAGTCTTTCCTAGAAAACCTCCTCTAAATCTGGAGAACTGCCAATTAAGTCCGCCAAGTTTGGTGGCGGTTCTGGATTTAGTGGCTCTGCCATCAATTCCACCAACTTAATTATATATTATTTAAATGATAAACTGATTAATGGCACACTAATCTAACTTAACAGTTGGCCCCTAGCTCCTCCTTCGAGTGCATGGTCACATGTGGTGTGGGCTCGCCCCGTGGGCTTTCTTTTTACCAAACTTGCAGAAGCTCTAAATTTTGCATACGATGTCGATTTTTTGAACCATTTGTAGTATTGGAAAGATGGAGATGAACTATATCCATTTATTCAGTTCCGAAGTAATTATGAGCACTTTTATTTTTTAGCTAAAATATTGATCCCTGATCAATTATCATGGCATTAAGGCTTGAATACATGTTCCATTGTCCCTTTAGAGTGCACCAGTGCACCCTATCTGTCTCCTTAATCATGAGTGAAATGTGAAGGCCTAAAATCTCGACACTGCACTCCTTCATCCCTTCGGAGTGCACTAGTGCACCCTTGATGGTTTTCATCTCTTTCTTGAGCACGAGTGCATTGCAAAGCCCTAAATAACCCTTGACTCTTCTTCGTTCTTTAAAAGTGTGCCCTCCTAGTTTGTATGCCTATTTTATCATGCATGCAAGTGTTTTTTCACTGTCATTGATATATTTTCATGTTCAGTTACATTTGATGTCTCTTTCTACATAATTTATGAGATATTGTTGCATTGTTAGGTTATTGATGGGGCCCATCAATAGTTATGTTTTGAGGTTCATTGTGCTATCCTCTAGCCCTTAAAGCTCTCCTTTTATCACATTAATTCACATGTTTATCCATTATATGCTTCGTAGGAATACCAAAGTGTGTTTCTCATATTTTATGGCCTAATATGGTTAATATGCAGGAAAAATAATCATTTTTGGAGATATTTACCATGTAGGGGATTGATGGAGACACCTAGAGAGAATATTGGGGGCTTGTCTACCTCATTAACCCCTTACTTGGCTTGAGTTCACAGAATCCTCACCAACAACTCAAATTCACTAGTAGCCAAGGAAATCCAAGTGCATGACAAGGTCAAAGGGATCCAAATCCACAAATCTTCATATTTTGGATGGGAGCATTACTCTTTTCAAGGGAGTTGCCCCTCAATTACCTTTGTATAAATCAACTAGCTAAAAGACTCATTAGAATTCAAATTTTTGTTGCAGCTATGAGTATCTACTGAGAGCCTAGTGGTTGGCATTGTTATTATTATCTTTCATGTGATGTATGTGACTGTCATCTTATATTACAGAGAAGTTTACCATTGGTATGCATATAAGTTAGTTTTGGAGGGGTGAAACCCTTGGGTTTTTTTGGTGCCTCGTTTTGTCCCCAATTTTACCACTTATCACCTCCATTTTTTCCCACTTATGTCAAAGGAAGTACTCCTTCACCTACCCTTCCATCACCATCACTGTCCTAAACCCTGCTAAGACATTGACATGAGGTAAATGCATTACATTATTGTCATTTTTCTATTTTTGGTTAAGCTTGAGTATGTTTGAGTTATACTCCTAATGAGCTGACTAATCATTATGGGTTAAGTGTGAATATTTTTAGCAATATGGATAGGTAAGCAAAAGATGGAGGGAATTCTAGTCAACCTTCTTGTTTTTTCATTTATGTACTCAACATCTCAATCTATGATCTGTACTCAACATCATGGAGGCCTAGTAGACTCTTTCTACAACTTCGTACTTCTAGAGGCCCGAACACCACAGTTGAAGATTTTGACCGAGCTCGAGGTCGACATTTTCCACAGCAAATATTTTGTACATCCTCATAGAAATAGGTCCATGCTAATGTTAGAATTTGTTGGAAACCATTGTGCCAAGGAGGGCAAAATCATTCAAGAAATCGGATCTCAAGTCTGATTTAGTAAATTTGTTGAGTTTTCCATGTATGAATTTATTGTCATTATGAATGTTAATAATTGACTATAAAGTCCAATACTGTAATGAATTAGAAAAAATAAGGTTGTTCTTATAAACTATTGAGTTATAAAGTTATTTTCCAGACATTATCATTCGTAATTGAAGAATCTGTTCCGATGAATACCATGGCTATTCTTTGAGCCCAAATCATTTTGAGTTATGGTTTATTGTGAGTTTTTGATTTGAATGTTTTAAATCTTTCTTTCCTGCAATTTGTTTAAAGCTTACCCAGGTGTGGCAGGGCCCACCATCATCTGGGAATAAGCTTCACTATTAGTTCGTAGGCATATCATTGTGTGATCATTTATTACATTCATTTTATATCCAATTCTAGCATGAGTTCACTAAGGTTTCTTGTACAAATGTGTGAGAAATTCCATTGACTTTGGATTTATCCTAATCATTACAACCTTACATTCATTGACAGATACCTCGATCAAAATTCTGAGTGCATAGACCGTCATGTGTCATGTAGACTATGCGTAAATATTCATCACAAAGTTATGCTCAGTTCCTCATAAAATGTTGACTTTGTATTTCAATACAGAGCCATGCTCTGTTATTTCATTTAAAAGCACATTCATTTATATTTGTGATCAGAACATCTATGATAGGTAAATCAATTGTGTTTTGAAGTTACATAACATGACCTATGTATGTTTATTTCGATGTGTCTGTCTCTTTAATGAAGTTTATGATAAATGGTATGAGGGTGAGTGTGGATTGCCTTGTGTATAATAGAGAGATTGATTTATGGTATGAGTTTGGATTGTGTTTTCAAACGAATTTGAGTTAGTCACAATAGGAATTGCGTTTCCCATTTCCACCATTGAATTTTTTGATTCCTTTCAGGCATTACGATTCAATTTTCATAGTGTGATTTATTGTAAAGCATTTCTTTAAGAGAATTGATTTGAGTGATTAAATTATCATAGGATAATTTAAATCCATTCTCGCATAATAGATTAAGATTGATTTTCATTTCCAGTACTGTAGAATAAAGGTTGATTTCAAGCATTTAACTGTGTGATTTATATTTCTAGTGTGATTTGATCTTTTACATTGCTTTGAGTTGTTTGAAATTCTAGAATAGACTAGATTTCCATTTTAAATGCAGTAGCCTAGGATTTGATAGCAACAAACCTAGATAATTCTATCAAAGGCTCCATTTTCGTAGAGTTAGTTTCTGTAGTCATTTAAAGTGAAGTTTGGAAGGTGTTTCATTTCTAGATAAAGGCAGTTTGATTTGAATGGATTGAAGATAGCAGATCAAGATTTGATTTTAGAATTATAGTTTAGTCTCCTTATCATATTTCGTTACAAGTAAATAGGTGCTTGATTTCTTTAATAGCTAGAAGTTTGAATCCTTGCTTAATATTTGTAGTTGGAGTGAATTTCATTTAGCCTTCGGTTTCAGTAAGATTGTCTTTCGATTCCAGAGAATTAGAATAAAGAGTAGAGTGGATTGAGTTAAGTAGATTTCTTTTAGATTGCTTATGTTTTCTAAGAATGAGATGAGTGCTTAATTAGTATTGTTTATTTTCCATCATTCTGTACTTAATGATCAAAGGAAAATTACATACTCTAAATTTAATCTTGAACCAAAAATTCAGTACAACTCATGCTTACCAGTCCTGGTTGACAATTAATATTAAGAGATTTAATCACTAATTAAAACTCCCAACATTTTGGTGTTGTTGCTAGGGAGTTGTATTTTGGTTCAGGGAAGATTATTATCATAGAGTCTCAAAGGTATTGCAAGCTATAAGAGGGCATAAAGAGTACAGTAAGACGTGAGTGAAGAGCCACGCATCTACTATTGTGGGGTTTCTTCAAAGTCTGATTGTCTTTGCTTATCTTTGAATTTTTATTTCCTTTTCTTTATGCATAGAAGTAGAAGTAGGCCTAGGGATAGTCAAGGTAGATTTATTGCTAGTTAAAAAATTACTACAACTTTTGGTCCAGAAAACACACCAATAACTAATACTACTAATTAGTTTGCAGGAATAAAGCAAGAAGAAGGAGGCGTTGACAAAAAAGTGGCTTTGGAGAGGGAGATCATGAATCAAGATGAAGAAATAGTTGAACATATTATTTTTGGAAGTAAATAAGGAATTGTATTAGAGGAACCAGTCCCTGATCTAGAATCAACTAATATCAAGGACCATCCTTTAATACATCTTGTTGACCAAGTAATCATGAGCAAGTCTCTTCAAGAATATGTAGTGGACATGGCCAATCAGGGACGAGAGAACATACACAATGAGGAATAGCTGGGAGAAGGAGAAGGTCAATGTCGTAACATATTAGGATGGAACAATGAGGAATGTTAAGGGGAAGGAGAAGGCCCACATCACAACCTATTTGGAGGAAACCATGAAGGACCAAGGGGAGGACTGGAAGAAGAAGAAACCACTTGTGGGTTTCATATTCTAGATATAACCAGGAATATCACTATGAAAAACATACCAATGGCATCTCTTCTTCTCTTCTATGGTAGGCCCTCCGAAGACCCAGATGCCTTCTTATTTGAATTTGATATTCTATGTAGGAGTTATAATTATTATGAGTATACAAATAAGCTCAAGCTATTACCAAACACCCTAAAAGATGTAGCCCTTAGATGGTTTATCAGCCTAGGTGAACATACCATCTACTCCTAGGATGATATGAAGGTCATCTTTCTCAAGAAATACCAAGACTTGTGCAAAAGTAGGGATCTGAAAGATATTCTTAGGATGCAACAACTAGAAGATGAGAACCTAGAAGAATATCTTGAACATTTCTTTTATAATTTCCATAAATCCTAGGGGTCACATCTAGATGAGAAGACTGTTAGAACTATATTTTTAAAGGGGATCAGGGATGAATTTATCAAAACCCTAAATCTTATAAGTGGTGGGGATATTTATAAAAATCCTTTTCCTAAAGTGGTTGAACTATGTCGCACTTACTCATGAATTCAGGCTAAGGTATGCAAAAAGATCCGTGACAATTCCCGAGATTATGTGTCAAGAAATCAGAAATCTGTACCCAATGCTAGCACTAGGGTGGAATTAATAAACTTATTAGGAAAATTCAAATGGATATCCTAAACACTATTGGTATCCATATTGACACAATAAAACTAAAAAAGAAACAAGAAGATGAGGGATTCCATGGCAATCTTTTGTCCTAACTGCATAAAAAAGCATGCTGAGAGGGAGTGTCCCATTAATGTTATTGAGGTTTGTGAGATCTGTTCTTTAAAACATGTAACTGAGAATTGTTCATATATTCCTAGTTTATATAATAGCTATAAGGGTAATGCTGAAACAAATGACTCCTCACAAACAAGGATGAAACCCTCTTGGAGAAGCCCAAATCAAAACATGTTTCAAGATCCTAGTTTTCAAGACTATGGTCAGAACCAACCTTAGAATTTTGAGCCATCTTATCGTCCTTGTTTTAATCCTAAATCACAAAACACTCCTTGGAATTAGTATTGTGTTAGGTCCCTATAATACTAGTGATTACCCCATTACTATTGTAGTTGTATCCCTTATTAATATTTTTGTGCCTCTATTGTCCCCATATTGTTATTAATGTGCCCTATAGAATCCCTCTATTGTTATTTTTGTGCCTTTATATTATTATTGTTAGGTCGTTTGGGTTATATTATGACTCCTTAGACTCCTATATATAGAAATGAGGTTTTGTCATTTGAATCATCAAAGAATCATTCATTTGTGTAATGTAAAGGAGGTTGCCCCCTCAAAGAGGTTGAATTCTAAGGCGTTGATCTATCTTTTCTATCTTTTTGTGAGCTAGTTTCATAACAAGCTACATGGAAACCCAAAGATTATTGTAAGTAATAGAGATCCCATTTTCACTGGAAATTTTTGGACATAATTATTTTCTTGTCTCGGTACTCAGTTAGCTCATAGCTCATCTTATCATCCTCAATCTGATGGGCAAACTGAGATAGTAAACAAATGTTTGAAAGGATATCTTCGTTTCTTTGTATCTGATAAACAGACACAATGGGTCAAATGGTTTCCTCTAGTTGAATGGTGGTATAACACTTCCTTCCATACAACAACAAAAATGACCTCATTTATGGCACTTTATGGATATCATCCACCATCCATCACATCATATTTAAGAGAAAATTCTAAGGTTCAAGCAGTGGAACATCACATCGAGAATCAACGACAAGTCCTCCACCTCTTAAAGGATAACTTCATGTTGGCGCAGAATAGAATGAAACAACAGGCAGATCAACACCACAACGAAAGAAGTTTTGATGTAGGTGATTGGGTATTCCTATGGCCACAACCATATAAACAAATGTCCCTCAAGTAAGCTAACAATGATAATAAATTATCACCAAAATATTATGGTCCATACAAGGTGTTGCAAAGGATGGTACTATGGCATACAAATTGGAGCTTCGTGCAACTTCTCAAGTGCACCTAGTTTTCCATGTTTCATGTTTAAAGAAGGTTATAGGTGATAAGCTTCTAGTTCAAACAATATTGCCAGAATTTGACGAGGAATTAAAAATTATATTGGAACTGGAAGCAGTCAAAGAAACAAGAAACTATGAAATCGATCAATTTCAGAGTATCTCATCAAGTCGAAGAACTTACCTACTGAAGATTCCACATGGGAGGATGAGAATTTTATACAGAAGCATTTAGAACTACTCAAGCATTGAGGACAACACTTTTTTGAAGGAGAGGGGCATGTTAGGTCCCTATAATACTAGCGATTACCCCATTACTATTGTAGTTGTATCCCTTATTAATATTGTTGCCCCTATTGTCCCCATATTGCTATTACTGTGCCCCATAGAATCCCTCTATTGTTATTTTTGTGCCTTTATATTATTATTGTTAGGTCGGTTGGGTTATATTGTGACTCCTTAGACTCCTATATATAGAAAGGAGGTTTTGTCATTTGAATCATCAAAGAATAATTCATTTTTGTAATGTAAAGGAGGTTGCCCCCTCGAAGAGGCTGAATTATAAGGCATTGATCTATCTTTTCTATCTTTTTGTGAGATAATTTCATAACATATTAGATGGAAAATCCTTATGGAAACACTCTCCAGCCTCAAAACCAACCCTATCCTTCATACTAAAACATGCCTAGTACGTTCTACAATCCGAACATTCAACCTTATTAGCAGGGGTATGTTACACAAAATTTTGTCGCTCTCACTGTACTCCCCATCCACAATCCTGGAGGACCTCTACAGTGAACCCCACATGCTTTCCTCTCATGAAGAAAATCCCATTATGTCCCTCTTCATGAGTAGAAAAATTCCCTATTGCATCAGTTCCCAAAAATCTTCTATTTACCCGAGTTTAAAAGACCAGTGCTAATGACCTGTGTCCTCCTCATGTTGATATGCAGTGACTAAAACTATCCCTAGTGTCAATCATATCAACTGACCCCTTCCTCAGTCATGTCGATCCTCTTTTGGATTTTTTTTTTAATATGGAGTCGAAGCTTCTAGCTCTAAAATATTTGTAACGAAAGTCTGGTAAAGGGTTAGGTCAGATGGAGTCGAGGAGGTCAGCTTGGGCTCCTTTCCCCTATTAGGATGGAAATAATCCAAGAGATAAGGCCTTCTCTCATGAGAATAGGAACCATATCCCATCCATCCAAGCTATATAAACCTCTCTTTTTCCCAAGCAGAAGCTAGTTTTTAGTTTGGAGTTAGAATAATCAACAAGACATCTATAGCCTGAAGTTTTCCAGTGTATGTTTAAGGGAAAATAGCTTGTTTTGGTGTGATTTAAGACTTGAGGGAAAGAGGCCTCAAAACCCCTATTGTTGGGGCTGCCCATGAAGTGGTAGTAGAAGTGCGGGAACCCAGATACATTGGAGGAGACCAGGAACGTTAAGGCATCGGTTGTAATCTCTTTCTGATTTATATAAATGCAACTATTGATTGGTTTCCTACATGAAGTTTCATTTTACATCTTTGTGGCTTAATGTTCCTTGACCTGTTAAGTAGGTTGAATACAATATTGTATGCTATCACGTTTATTGTTTGCTATTGTTTTCTTGTTTTAGGTGTTCGAAGGAAGGAAATGAAAGATAACTAGAGTGAGGAAGTAGGATCATCACCAAGCGGAACAATGTTCTAAGAGGTCGGCCCTCTTAATTGATTCTAGCTTAAGGAAATCTTCCATAGATTGTCCATTTGTGACTAGACCCATTCTCTCGGGCTAGAGGAATTGTTTGTGTCTACACTTAGAATTTACCTGCATCACAAATTGGTGACTCCGATGGGGAGCCAATCCTTTTGTTTGATTGATTGTAATTTCATGGTTTTGTTGAACTTTTCTAGTATTGAAATTTCCCTCTAGTGTTCTCTGCTTTTCCTGGTTTATTGCTCTGAGTCTAAAATTTACAGTAGCAAGTTTGGTTTTTACCTGAGGAAATTTTTATTTTTTCCTTTGAATCCTTGGCCAACATGTTTTTTTCTAAAACAATCGCACTGATCGGATCAAGTTTCTCAAAAACGGTCGCATCGACCCCCTTGTGGCACTTTTTTTCAGTTAGGAAATCACACCGATGCTTGTAGGTGGATATTAAGGTTTACCCCATATCTCAACCAATGTGTCTTTCTCTCTTGATTTCTGCCTCTTAGCTTGTTTTAGACTATTTCTCCCTGACTGGAAAGCTTGATTTGGCTTGGTTTATGTTCTTGTTGGTTTGACTTCTTTTGCTTGATTTCTTGAGTCTTTGGATGGTTAGTGGCTTAGGACATCTAGGTTGTCATCCATTCAACAAATTGTGAACTCAGTGAGTCAAGTTGTTGGTGAATTTACTCCTTGCATTTCATTTGTAGTCCTCTCATTGCTTTGATCTTCATCATTCAAGTTTGAAAAGTTTCATTTGACTGTTTAAATGTCCCTTTTCCAGCATAGATCATGTTGCTTGTGATGTTTTTGGTAGATTCATTGCATCATTAGTTTGGAAGAAGTTATTTTTGTGTCTTTTCATTTGTTTGAGGATTGATTGTCTCGAAAACTTTTTCATTGTAGTGTTTTACAAAAAATTTCTATTTGTCATTTCATGAAAGTACACAATTTTAGTTTTTGCATCAATATGTTACGTTAGTTAGCATCATTGAAGACTAGAGTTGAATTTTCATTTGAAAAGAAAAGGAATTCTATTTACTTTTGAAAGGACTGCTTGAAGTGCATTTGTTAGGAAAATAGGAATTGGGAAGGGATTTTCATTATTTTCTTTTCAAAAAGTAAAGTAGTGAAAAAATTATTTTGCTTTCAGTTGCTTGGTTGTTTTCATTTCATTGTGTTTTCTACCCTCCCTAGTGTAAACAATTCATCGAATTGAAAGAGTCTTGTTTCATTTAGTTGCATATAGGATTTTTCTAGTCACATCGCTAAGGCCTGAAAAATGAGACATAATTCAAGATAAACTTTAAGATGAACTCAATTAACCTAAGGCATATTTGAAACCTAACAATCACATCTAGAAGGTCTAGGCTAGAGATGTGTTTTGGCATATTTAAACGTAGGAGTTATATTTCGCTTCGACGCTAGATAGTGCTAGTACGGACTTGTGATCCCTGTACTGTCGAGTATATAAAGGAAGACCCCACTAGGCTGCAATCCTTTATCCATAGGAAGTCAAGTTTGATGCCTTGTAAACGTGATACATCTAACACAACATTCAGGGAGATTACCTACCCGTACTTCTTGGTTCATCGGGAGATATTCTACACTTCACGATTGCCTGGTAATCCTTTTTACCTAGATCATCCTGAGTAGTCATTTGATCTTTTTGACTCTTTAAACTCAAAATATCATCCAAGCACTTGTCCCTTTTAGCTTGCTTCAAATCGAAAGTGATAGAGTCACCTTTGCTTTTTTCTTGACTCTTAAAACATGAAAGAGCACCAGTTTGTCTATGCGTCTTGAAAAATTGTTGCCCACGATCTCATAATGTCCCTGTTAATCTTTTCTAGACCAAATCATGAGTATTCCTTCTAAAGTACATTTAAAGCCTTGGAATTTATCTCTCTTTTCATGTTATTTGAGATAAATCTATCGTGGCTGAACCATCTAGTTCACCTAGTTCCTCTTCCTCTCCTTAGTTTGAAAGATCATCTGAGGAGCCATTTCCTAAATTACTGCAGTCACTTGAGGACCAAGGTGTTGAAATTGGAATTGTTCTGAGCATTCAACCTTTGTCATCTCATCCTCTACCTCCCTCAGATACTGGGTCACTTTTTGATATTGGCTCGGAATCTCTGAATAACCCTATCCAGGCTCCTAAGAGTCAGCCGACTATTGATGGTTAGCTTGGACTGGTTGTTTATCCTATGAATCCTATATTCGACCCTATTGTGATATCACCGCAGCATCTATACAGTCCGTATGATCAGCCAGGTATTCCTTTCAAATTATCCCCTCGAACATCTTTGGTCGTTCACCGTCACTTGTTTCCACCCATGGAACCTGAAGGTGAATTTCTAGTCTCCTCTCTGAGTCAGTCAAAGGTTTCCACTCCACACACTCTTGAAGAGGAAGAATATTAGTTTCCTCCTTAAGGTTTCCCCTACATGGGAATCATTCCCATCAGTGTTTATCGAGACTCACCTCCTAATTATGTGACTTTAGCACAGTTGGTCTCAAGTACACCTAGTTCCTCTTCACTTTATAATAATCATGTTTGGGTGTCTAGCACTATGCCTACCACAGGTCCATTCATTAGGAATTTCACCCCACAACAGACGACAATTTATGCAGTTACTTCAGTCTCAGTGCAACCCAATGTTTCAAACCCTCTTTTCTCATTAGTCCAAGTTACCCGTCCATTGCAGTCGACAATCTCGAGTTCTTCTTCTGTCAGTCCTTTGGTCCCTCCAGTAAGTCCATAGGTTGTGCCACCACCGGGGGGGGAAGAATTTGAATGTCTCTATGGTGTCGAGTACAACTAATGTGAGTAGATCACAGGCTCAGATTGTTTGGGTGAACCAACCTTCTTCTAGTGCTATTCAAAACCCTGCTGGTCCTATTAGATCAAGAAATGTCCAGTATCAACAAATCCAAAATCCTGTTGGTCTGTCTAGGTTAAGAAATATCCAGTATCAGCAACCTTATGAGGCTCAGGTTTAGTATCAAACTCCTCATGATCCATATGGTTCCCAAGGAATGGTGAATCCACCTTACTTTCTTCAGCCTGGACAATACGTTTAGCCTAGTCTGACCACCATTCCTGGTGTCTATGGCCAGATATAGTTCAGAAATTTTCAAGGTTTCAATCCGAGAACTGTCCAAGTACCCTTGTAACAGCAAGGACAACCTCTACAACAATAAGGGTAACCTTTGTTGTAGCAAGGGCCATCCATGCAGCAACAAGGGCTGATGATGTAGTAGCAGGGACCACTACAACAACCACATGGGCAACCCTCGTAGCAGTTGCAGCAAACCATGCAGCCACAAATGTAGTATGTTCAGTAAACCTCCCAACCTACGTCTTTGCAAGGCCAACCTCTATGGCCACAGGGACAACTTTTGTGGCCGCGAGATCAACCCTCACAACAACAAGGCCAACCTAGGTAGCAGCAACCCTTATATACATATCAACATGGGCAACCTTTGCAAGGACAAGGTCACGGTCAAGTCCTGTAGTAGCAAGCCCCAAATCCTCATTTCTAAAGGAAACAAGTTCAAAATCCTTTTGTCCAAGGACAGCAGGTCCAAAATCCTTATGTCCAGGGCCAACAGGTTCAAAACCCGTATGTCCATGGACAATAGGTGCAAAACCCATATGTCCAAGGTCAACAGGCTCAACAACCTTTTAACCCATATGTTGCTTATCAATAACCTAAGGTTGGACAATTTCAAGGCTTTCAAGGTCATAATCCTTCCTATGGGCAAGGTAACCTACAGTGGGGGAAAAATCAAATTGCATATGGACAAAACCCTCCACTATGGGGACAAAATCCTTACCAGCAGGGAGGGGCTCCTCCAGTTGAATGCACTTATTATCCTCCAATGCCTTTCAATACTCAATTGTCATTCTTGGCTACACTAGAGTTGTCAGATGTGCCTTGACCCATACAGGTTGACTAGTCCCCCTCTCCAGGATAGTCCTGTGATGAAATACATGTCTGAAGTCCCCAACTCCAGCTCTTGGTCACCGATGATGAAAACTTCCTGATTTACGTCCCAAAGACTAATCAGGTACCGTAGCATCTCAGGTTGAGCCCGCATCCTTGGTGTGAAAAAGAACTTGAGGAGCCCACAATTCATCAAAGCCTCCAAGCAATTTGATCAAATATTTCTCGAGTATCGATATCCTCATGCTCTTGTTCTTTCCAATCCACCATTTTCAATGATTTTCTTCCTACAAAAACCATTTAATCAAGTCAATGATCATCTTTTGATGGAGAAATTTGGATTCAAGCATTCATATTGAGAAAAAAACATGTTTTTTCTTTTCTCATGGCATTGGTGCAATTGTTTTAAAAGCAATGGAACCTACAACGCGATTGGTGGTTTCTTAACCCCTGGTTAGTGTGGATTCGTGCCCGGAAATTGCACCGATCAAGGGTGATTTTTTTTTTCCAAATCCTTCCCATGAAATCCAAAAAATGTATAAAAATAGGTAAAAATAGTATGAAAATGGAGCTTAAGGTCTTGTCTCTTACCTGCAGCTGACGGCTTGGCAAATGACCTCCCGGATCTCCCACAATCTGCTCCGGAAAAATTAGGGCACGAATGGGTAAAAAGCTCTTCACACAAAGGTAAAATGGTAAATTGTAAAATTAATTACCTTTTTCCCTTTTTATTCACTTTTTATGAAAATATTATGGTTTTTAAAGTGTTTTTGACCTATTTTGCCTCAGAATTGGATAATGCATTTACCTTTCTTCTGCAACGACAGGTGATAGATTGTTGATGATGATACTTGAGTCCCATTTAAGCTCTTTTCCTAGCTTGTAAAACTCGAAAGGAAAAGATCGCTGAATATTTTTCCTTTTTGACTCATTAAAGAGAATAAAATGGGGGGTGTTCTTTTAGCTCTTTTCCAACCTTTTAAACATGAAAAGACTGTCGATATCTTGTCATTTTGAACTTGTTAAAGGAATCGAAACGTCGTTTCCTAGTATACGTTTACCCCTTTTTTGGGTTGGGATAAACTCTTTATGAAAAAGGTACTCCTTGACTGAAATGGTCAAGCGGTTCTCTCAAGTATCATTTTCTACCTTTTTGGGCTCGAGAGACACAAATGTATGAAAAGGGACCATGTGGAGTTTTATTTTCCGTGTCTTTTTCAAACCTTGTAAACATGAAAAATATATTGAGTTACACCTTTGTCGGACTTGTTAAATCATTAAACGACATTGGATTCATCACCATGACGAACATGAGCTTCTCCTTCCTAGGGTTCATTAAACTTACTAGGTCAGGTTCGTCCGAAGGATGAACTTACAGTGCAATCACATGATATCCCCTTTAAGCTTGCGATAAAAAATAATTGGGGTACCTGCCAGAAATGGTGGGGAAAAATTGGAAATCCTATCAGTCATGTCGGCAAGTCACCCTTGAACATGACACTTTCTATTTTGTGTTGGTTTGGGATGTCCTCCTTTCATCATTGACCTTCCTGGGTTGGGTCATTCATTTTTTTCTTCCATTTGATCTCTGCCACATCATCATGACCACCAATCCAATGTATCCAAAAGCTGCCAGAATCTAGAATTATGACGTTGATATGTTCAAGAGTTAGTCCCTCTACAGTTATACTCACTCCTGATTCTCTATACCATCTAAAATCGTTTGCATCCCTTTGTCCATGTCGATGATGTGGGATACATCATGGCCCTCCTTTGACACGGTCAATTCTTGCGAACTTCAGCTCATTAACCAAGACGTTGACCAAGAGACTTCCTTCCAGTACCTTAGAGCTTGCGTACCCTAATGGCAAGTTCTTCACACTCGACGACAAGTTCACATCATTGGCTTTTGATCGGGTGATTTCACGAGTGTTTGACATTAGTTCCTTTATTCACATTTCATGAACTGTGTTGCTAGTACCTTGAGAGCCATTGCCATTATTGTTGGTTTCTCTCGTGCTTGTTAATGGTTCACATCATTGTCTAGTAATCAAGCGACTTCTTAGCATGTTCAACTTAAACACATTCATTCACATGTTAGGATTTTTACTTTGATTGGGTAGTTTGGAGCGCAAGACCCTGAGCTAAGATTACAGTAGTTTAGGTTGCGAGGTGATGTGACATGGTCATATTGATATACATGTTTCCTTAAGATGGATGGCTGTGACAATACCATAAGTTGTTATATGTGATCCTTCTTATTGTTGGGTGGCTACGACCATACCTTGATTTTGTTATGATCCTTTGTGCTGGATGGCTATGCCTATGCCTTGTATCCATTTACATGATCATTCTCTGGATGGTTGTGTCCATACCATGATTCATGTATCATTTTTTAGAGTTTTGAGTGATGTGTATGTATCTATGCTTGCTTGTAGATTGTACAATGACGAACTCTGGTTTCCCACATGCACTTGTAAAGAATTTCACTCCTCACTCTATTTTGGCCTTCATACTTTAGGGGGCATCTGTTAGACAAAATTTTGTCACTGTCACTGTACTCCCCATCCACGATCCTGGAGGACCTCTACAGTGAACCCGACATGCTTTCCTCTCATGAAGAAAATCCCACTTTTTCCCTCTTCATGAGCAGAACAATTCCCTTTTGCATCATTTCCCAAAAATATTCTGTTTACCCCAGTTTACAAGACCAGTGCTAATGACCCATGTCCTCCTCGCACTGATATGCAAGGATTAAAAATGTCCCTAACGCTGATCAGATCGACTGAGCCCTTCTTCAATCATGTCGATCCTCTTTTGGAAAGTTTTTTAAATATGGAGCCAAAGCTTCCAGCTCTAGAAGCTTCATAACAGAAGTCTGGTAAATGGTTAGGTTGGATGGAGTCAAGGAGATTAGTTTGGGATCCTTTCCCCTATTAGGATGGAACTAATCCAAGAGATAAGGCCTTCTCCCATGAGAAGAGGAACCATCTCCCATCCATTCAAGCTATATAAACCTCTCGTTTTCCTAAGTAGAAACTAGTTTTTAGTTTGGAGTTATAATAATCAGCAAGACATCTATATTCTGAAGTTTTCTAGTGTATGATTGAGGGAGAATAGTGTGTTTTGGTGTGATTTGAGACTAGAGAGAAAGAGGCCTCAAAACCTATATCATTGGGGTTGTCCATGAAGTGATAGCAGGAGTGTGGGAACCTGGATATGTCGGAGGAGGCTAGCAACTTCAGGGCACTGGTTGTAATCTCTTTCTAATTTATATAAATGCAACTATTGATTGATTTCCTCCATGAAGTGTCATTTTACATATTTATGTCTTAATGTTCCTTGACCTATTAAGTAGGATGAATATAATATTATATGCTATTACGTTTGTTGTTTTCTATTGTTTTCTTGTTTTAGGTGTTTGAAGGAAGGAAATGAAAGATAGCGGGAGTGAGGAAGCAGGATCATCACCAAGAAGAACAACATTCTAAGACGTAGGCCCTCTTGATTGATTCTAGCTTAAGGAAATCTTCCATAGATTGTCTGTTTGTGACTAGACCCACTCTCTCAAGCTAGAGGAATTGTTTGTGTCTGCACTTAGAATTTACTTGCATCGCAAGGTACAACCCAAATCATTATCAACAACCCTCATTGCCTCTTCCTCATTTCCACGAGCTTCTACCTGCACCATCTAACCCATCATCCTCACAGGCACCACCATCATTGAACCCGCCTTCTCCTACTTTGTTGCCTGCAAAACCCATAGCTAATCCCAACCATAATAAACAACCTAACCCTATACAAAATATAGAAGTAAAACCTTTTCCTACCTATATGATCACTATTGTCCCAATAAGTGAGATTTAACTACGATCCAGGAAAACTGTCAATAAGGAAAAATCAACTGTCATTATCCAAGAAGAGGCCCCTCAAGAAAAAACTAAAAATCACATTCAACAAGAAAAACAAAAACAAAAATAAGAACCAAATGAAACTCCTTACCTGGAAAGATTACTTGTTAAGAAGGAAGAAATCCTTGTCGAATATGATTTAGAATTGGAATTAAGGAATGTTTGTATTAAAATTGCACTGTTACAATCCATTAGGGACATTCCTATCTACACTAAAATCATTAAATATCTTTGTATTAAGAAACTGGGAAGGAAAGGACATAAGAATCAAAATGTAAAAGTCATGAGTGAAATGTCTAGGATGATCTTAGATTTACCATTAAAATATAGTGACCCAAGAAATCCCATAGTGATCATCGAAATTAATGGAGTACTTCTCCAAACACCCTTGTAGAATTAGGAGTAGCGATTAATGCCATGACTTTTGAAACCATGACATTTTTAAAATTGTAAGGGATCAAACCTACACCTATTATTTTAGAATTGGCAGATAAATCCATTATAAAACCCATGTGAGCTCTAGAAGACATAGTAGTCAGCATTGTTTCTTGGAAATATCCCATCGATTTCATTTTCATTTCTCCTAAAAAACTACGAGACCCTGTATCCGCAGGACATCCTTGGTTAGCCACTGCAGACGCTATGATAGGGTGTCGAAGTGGAGAAATGGTAATTTCCAATGGATTATATAATCAAACCTTGTCAATTTCCCTACTGCTCAAACTACTGTCGAAGTACCTTTATGGCTCGAAAGTCCTTATGGAGATGAGGATTCTATGTTCCCTTTATTATCATTCGAACAATCTAGAGGACTCGAGGAACAATCAAAAGATCATATTTTGCAGCAATTTTTATCTGATCATTCTTATATCGGTTATCATATTTCTTTTACTAGTAATCGACATGTTTTCAGTAATGAGTTTTATGAAGATTACCATACAGCTATATTTGCCTCATTTACAACACTAGAGGACAACAATGAGCTCACTATCAAACCATTTGAAATCAACAAAGGAAAAGTTTTGTACATTGGCAATGAACTAAATGAAGAACAAAAGCAACAATTGTTGAGCATGGTGCAAGAAAGATATGGAGCTTTCGCCTAGGAATATTTGGACATCAAGGGCATACACCCATATACATGCATCCACCACATCTACACCAATGAAGAGATTAGACCAATCCAGCAGCCACACAGATGCATGAACCCAGCCTTGAAAGAAATTATAAAAGATGAGTTGCAAAAGCTATTGGCTACATATTTTATCTATCCTATTTCAGATAGCATATGGGTGTTACCTTTGGTGCTAGTTTCCAAGAAGAAGGGTAAGTGGCACATATGTGTTGATTACAGGGAGTTAAACAAATCCACCCTATGTGATTACTTTCTACTACTTTTTAACGATCATGTACTTGACATACTCTCCGGTAAGAAGTATTTCTCTTTTCTAGATGGGTACAATGGGTATAACTAGATTCAAATAGCTAAGGAAGACCCATAGAAGACCACTTTCACTTACCCTTGGGGTAACTATGCCTATCAAGTTCTCCCTTTTGGCCTTTATAATGCCCCAACTACCTTTCCGTGAGCTGACCTAGCCATATTTTCCGACTTGATCCATGACTGTGTAAAAGTCTATATGGATGACTTCACAGTATATGGAGATGATTTTTCCCAAGCTCTCGCAAATCTAGAAAAATTATTGATTCAATGTCAAGAATCCAACCTAGCGCTTAGCAGTAGTAAATGTAAAATGATGCAAACTAAGGGGATAGTCTTGGGCCATCACATTTCATTTGAAGGAATCAAAGTTGATCCATCCAATATTGAGGTAATCTTGCATATTTCAATTCCACATTCATAGAAAGAGGTAAGAAGTTTCTTAGGACATGCGGGTTACTATCGTTGATTTATTGAAAAATTTACAATAATTGTAGCACCTTTATTTAAATTATTAACTCAGGATGTTGACTTTGTTTGGAATTATGATTGTCAACATGCTTTTCAAGTATCAAAAGACAGGTTTTCCATCGCTTCAATATTGAGGGGACTAAATTGGCCCTTGTCATTCCACATTTGCAACGATGCTTCAGATATTGCACTTGGAGCAGTTTTAGCACAAAGGGAAGATCACTCCCCTTACATTATTTATTTTATTAGCAAGAATATTTCCCCTACTAAAATAAATTATACAGACACTGAAAAGGAACTGTTAGCAGTTGTTCATGCCATTAGCAAATTTAGACATTACATAACCGGTTATGAGATGTTTGTCCATACCAATCATTCTGCCATTAGATTCTTGATGAACAAACCTATCACTAATGGTAGGATCACTAGATGGCTGCATCTTTTGCAAGAATTTAATACACTTGTGATTGATAGACTTGGGTGAGATAATTTGGCAGCTGACTTATTGTCTCAAATGAATGTCCTGTAGGGAAACATACCAAATCTAGTCCCAGATGATTTTTCGGATGAAGAATTGTTTTCTATAGCTATCATTACTCACTAGTTTGTAGATGTTGCAAACTACCTGGTGTCGGGGAAGTTTCCTCAAATCTGTCTACCAGGGAGAAACATAACATCATACAATGAAGTGCCAACTACTCTTAGATCGATGGGGACTTTTTCTACACTGGACCCGACATGATCATGATGCGATTTGTGTGAGAAAATGAGATATTTGAGGTGTTGAAGGCCTGCCATAGTGAGCCTTGTGGGGGGCACTTTGCACACAAAAGGGCCACATACAAAGTCCTTCATACTGGGTATTATTGGCCCCCACTTTTCAAAGATGCCAAAAAGTTTGTATCCAGTTCTGATGCTTCTCATAGGATGGGGAGGGCAGTTCCTTTGGATGCGATGCCCCTTTAGACACAAATATCAATCAAGCCTTTCGAGAAATGGGCATTAGATATCATGGGACCTATCTCCCCCATGTCAAAGAAGAAAATGTATATTTTAGTTTGAACTGACTATGTTACGAAGTGGGTGGAAGATAAGGCTTTGTATGATGCAATTGATAAAGTTAATTTGGAATTCCTTTTTGAGGGCATATTCACTAGATTTAGAGTACCCCAAGAGATTGTTGCCGACTAGGGCACGCAATTCACATCAAAATTGGTCAAGGATCTCACTGAACAATACTGAATCAAAAATCGGAAATATACTCCTTACAAATCCCAAGTGAATGGACAGGTGGAGTCTAAAAAAAATTGTTAGAATCCATATTAACCAAGACCATTCAGCTCCATCATAGAGATTGGGCTGACAAGTTGTTGGAAGCATTATGGGATTGCCGCATCACTTAGAAGAATGTGACAGGGCACACCCTGTATGATTTATATTATGGTAAATAGGTGTTGTTGCCTATTGAGCTCCAAGTGAAAACATTTCAGACTGCTACTGAACTCGGGATGAATCTTAATGAATCCCAAGAACAAAGGTTAATGCAGCTGAATGAGCTAGAAGAAATTAGGCAAGATGCATTCCATCGAACTATGCTGGTGCAATATCAGAGAGCTCATTGGCATGATAAATTTATTAAGAAGAATATTTTCTGTCTGGGAGATTAGGCCTTTCTTTATGATAGTAAGTTTAAACAGTTTAAAGGAAAATTCTCCACTAGGTGGTTAGCTTCATATGAGGTTGATGAGGTTTTCAACAATGGCTCGGTTCTCATTAAAACAATTGATGGGACTTAGACATCCTTTGTAGTAAATGGCCACCGACTCAAGATTTATCACCAACTACTCTACCAACAACAATTTCTACAGGAGCGATCCAGATATGGAGTTGGTCCATGAAAATGACCAGCCTCTTGCTGGTTCATCTAGTTGATTTATTTTATTTATGTATACATATATATAGAATAATAAGTGGGATTTCATTTTTTTTTATATCTTTAGGTGTTTCTTCCCACAACCCATGTAGAATAAAGGGGAAATCTATCTTAGGTATGTTTATTCCTTTAACCAGAGTTAATAGATTAGTATGGAAAATGAGCTCTTTTGGAGTCTTCTTTGGACGTTTTCAGATTCTCAAAAATTGAAACTCCCGAGAAGTAACTGATCCAAGCTCATAAAATGACATGGGATAGTGGTAGCCTAGGGATTCCTTAAGTAAATATTTATTCTTTTCTGGCCTTCAGGAAATATTTATGGAAAAGAAGTTCCTTGGAGTCTTCTTTGGGTGGTTCAGACTCTCTAAATATGACAACCTTGAACAATGGCTACTTTAGGCTCATTAAAATAATAGAGTAGTAGTAGTTAGGGATATTCTAGGCATATAATTATTCTTTTATTGGCTCCTTAGAATAATTATGGAAAAGAAACCCCCTAGAGCTTTCTTTCTGGTCATTTCAAGCTCTCTAAATAAGAAATGGCTTAGGCAATCATCATCCCAGTCTTGGTTAAAATACATCAGGTGATAAACAAGTTTTACTTATCTTCTAAAAGGAAATAATCAACACATTACATGGCATTGAGTAAAAAAATTTCCAAATTTTGTATTCTACACTTTGTATTTAGCATTTTTCTATACTATACTATGTAAAAAATAAAGTTTGCTATTACAGATGTATTCTGGGAACAAGAAATTTTTTTTTGGAGCATATTTGGTGTTATGTTTTATTTGTATAAGGATTTCTTCATAACCATTGTTAATTTCTATTATCAGCCAATGATGGTCATCTCTACAACTCAGTAATCTATATGGAACTATGCAAAGAGAAATTTACAGGTTTTGTGCTCTACTTCTGTACTTAACTGTGTAAAAATTAAGTTCTACCATTAAAATTATACTTCCAGAATAGTGGTTACTGAGGACATTTTTAGCCTTAGCTCCATTCCTATCAACATTATTTTCTCTTCAGTACCTTGCTGCTATTACAAAGCTGGGTGATCATTAGTCGCTCCCCAGTGGAGTCGCCATTTTGTTACAGGGAAAAGTGTCTATGCAAAACTGCTAATCCCACTAAGGCTGGTAGCTACCTTAGAAACAAACAAAGTAAAACTACTTTCGTTTTCCTTTATGAAAGATAGATGAGAGAAGAATAAAGGAGACCAACCTCTGTCTTGTGCTTGGTTCCTTGCTCGATTCCTCTCTCTTCTGATAGTCCTTTGCTACTTGCTTTCTCGTATACCCAGCTTCACAGAGTACGTGTAGAATCAAATTATTATAACACTATACAAGAACATGGATGTATTATCATAAACAATCTAGGATCAGATGTAAATTGACCATACAAATGCATGAAACATAAATTACACAAGATTATGGAGGAAAACTTGAATAGCTTTATTGATAATCAAGAAAGAGCCAAGAGAGTTACAACCAATTGTTCTGACCCAGAATCATCCTCTCAGCAAGTAAGCCCTTCTTCACCTCATAGAAAGCTTAGATCACCCAACACTATGATTTTGCCTCAAGAAACCAACAACAATTCCTTACAAGATACAAAATTCCAGCCTCTGGATCTGTGGGATGAGGGATCCATATATAGATGTCTGTAAGGGAGATGAGTCAACTTGTGAGTTGATTAGTGTCTTCCCTCTGATAGTTCTTGCTTCCACTTGGAGATTGATGATCTCTTACTCATCCCTGGTCGAATTCAGAGAAGCAAGTGTCACAGGAGAAGTTTCTGGAAGATTCCATGCTTCTCCACCTCGCGGATTGACACTTCCATTTGTCCCTTCTCGCCCATTGCACCCCATAGAAGGGATTTTTGAAATACAACACACCTACTGTGTGTATTTAGGTGAGATGCAACACACTTTGCCTATGGAGCAGGTGAAATGATCTAGTTTTGACTAGTTCTGAGTAGTTTTTCATGGAGAACTTCTGGGAGAAGCTATAATTAGTTGACCTTGTTCTTTTAGGGGTTGGAACAACACTTTTAGGGACTTAGGAGCCCTTGGTTTATGGAAATTTTATGCTTGGGGTTGCAGTGCCCAAAAATGTCTATAACAGTTGCCCCTTAAAGCATGAGGTCGTTAATCTTTTTGATGTCGGGTGAAATGCTTTATCATGAGGATCCGAAGTTATTTCAAGCTGGAAGGAGACCTGTAATAAGATACAATACAATACATTATCTTCATAATATTTTCATGATCTAGCTGAGGCGGGCATTCCCATGCTCAGCTTTATAAGTTCATTTTCATGTACATAGGATAGACAATCGTCTGAGTGTAGACTGATGATTCTGGTAGAGCCATCATCCCTTAGATTGGATGATTATCTATGCAGCAACGATGTACATTTGATGTCTTTATTTCCTGAATATATATCGTAGCCCAGATGGATGAAACTAGATCCAGGGTCTTCAATCTCGTTTGATCTTCACTCAAAGTACAAGTCAATCCATGTGAGAGATGTTCTGGAGTCGAACATGGAAGGACATTGCCTGATTACCAGCCAATGATGTAAGCTATTAACAGGTGTGAGAGGAATCACCGATAATGATAATGATCCTCAAGGTACTGTTGTTATAGACATTTTTGTGCCTTACAGCTATAAGCATGAAATGTCCATAATCCAAGGGATCCAAAGTCCCTAAACATGTTGTTCCTACCTGTTGTGGGGAAAAGTATCCAATGCGGATGACCCTATCCCTACTCTAAAGGTGACAGTCTTTAGCAACAACTGAAAGTAAAGTCTTGATGATTTCCTTTATGAAAGTACAGAGAGAATGAAGAAGGATTAACCAACCTGGTGTCTTTCGCTTAGTCGATCCTTGTCCTCTCTCTATGTCTCTTGTTCCCAGCTCCTTGCTCTCTTTGCCGGTCCAGCTACACACCGATCCTGCACAAAACAAGAGAGGAAACTACAAGATACATGTACTCATAACTGATGCATGGATTAGAGTGAATCAAATATACATGTAAATACAATACATCAATGCAATACAAGTATATAGGAGAACATGCAAAACTTTATTGATAGAAGTAACAGGGTTCTGAGAAGGTTACAACCAATGATGGCTCCAATCCAGCAGCACCTCCCCAGCAGCAAGAACTCTCCTCTTCACCTCTAGTAAAACAATCACCCAATAGCTCTAACTGTAATCCAACAGCACCTCCTTGCTTTACACAAAATTCCAGCCTCCTTAGACCTCATAGAAGAGCTCTATATATAGGAGGGAAGAGGAAAGGATGAGTCAGCTGGAGGCTGGCATATAGCTGACTAGTGTCCTCTCCATCTTCAGTTAATCTTCAGTTCGTGTGTCCACTTGGAGATCCTTGCTTACACATGGTGATCAAGTACCTCTTACTCATCACAGGGCGAATCTCATGAACCAAGTGTCATTTTGGAAGCTTCCTGGGCAATTGACACCTTGCAGGATGACTGTGCCACTTGGCCAATCTCGCCCAGCGCAGGTAGCCTTCATTGTTTTTGACTTCCAGCGCAGGTACAGAGTGGGACAGTTGCAATACAGCGCAGATGCTCAGTTAAGCAGCTGACATGATCCAAAATAAGCCTGTTTTGAAGTGTTTTCAGGTGGAGAACTGATTGGAAGTGCTGTTGTTTGATGACCTTGTTCTTTTAGGGGTAAGAACAACATGTTTAGGGACTGAGGATCCCTGTAATTATTGACATTCCATGCTCCTTGACGCGAGGCACAAAAATGTCTATAACACTACCCCTAGAGGAACAAGGCTAACAAACCACAGCAATTCATAGAAGTTCTCCACCAGAAACTGCTCAAAAACAAGTCAATTCAGAATCAATTCAGAGGCTCCACTAGCTGCCTGCGTTGAAATGCAGAGGCTACACTGGCTAGTTGCATTGCAACGCAGGTGGAAGCACTACCAGGGTGCGCTGAGCGGGAAATGACAAATGGCAGGGTCCTTTGTGCGAGGTGTAAAGACTGTAGAAGCTTCCAGAATCTTCCTCCATGACACTTGCCTTGATGAGTTCGACTAAGTGATGAGTAAGAGGCTCTTAGTCTCCAAGTGGAAGCAAGAACTGACAGAGGGAGAGGACACTAGTCAGATCTCAAGCTGACTCATCCTCTCTCCAAACATCTATATATGGATCTCCCCTCCATGAGATCCAGGAGGCTAAAATTTTTTTATTGCAAAGAATTGTTGTTGGTTTGAGATTGGAATTATTGGGTGCTTAATGCTTTGAAGGGAGGTGAAGAAAGGATTTCATTCGCTGGGAGGTAGATGCTGGATTGGAACTCTCTTGGTTGTATCTCCTCCTGAACCTTGTTATTCGTCAATAAATCTATCTTGGTTTCTCCTATATACTGATGTATCTTTGATGTATGATTGCATTAGTATGTTTAGTTTATTTCTAATCCTGAACTAGTTATGAATATGAATCTATGTCTTTGTGTAGTGTTCCCTTCTTGTGATCTTGCAGGAACCTGTTGAAGCTGGGTGAGTGAGAAGGAAAGTAGCTGGGAACTCTCAAAGAGAAGAGAAACCGGATCGAGGGACAAATGGAAGACACCGATTAGTCCATCCATCTCTCTTCATTCTTAATTCATAAAGGAAGAATACTAGAATAGCTGTTTCTGTTTGTTGCTAAGGCACTGCCACACCTTAGGTGGATAGGATCTTCCTGCATAGGCATTTTTCCCCACAACAAATTGGCGACTCCGCTGGGGAAATCTATTTAGTCATTTTATTTGTGTCTCTATCATTGTTTGTTTCATTGACTCAAGAGCAGCAATCGAACTGCATCTGCTATTTTCAGATGCAAAGTAGACAGTTGATGCCTTGATCCAATCACTGGATTTGTCCATGATCTGAACAATGGCCTCACAAATTATTTGATGATCCTTTGTGATAGATCTTAGCCCTCCTTCAAATCATCCCTTTGATTGTACCTTGCTTGTTGCTTTTATTTGGCCTGAAACTGTAGATTAATCAGCAAACCGTGACCCAGAACCCAGAGAAGAACTCTCGTTTCTGCTGCAGCGCAGGCTCTGTGAAGAGACTCTGCATTTCAACGCAGTTCTCGTGAAGGCTACCTGCGTTGCAATTCAGTTTCTCTGTTATACAGGTGCGCTGATCCAGCTTAGGCCTTGTGCTGCTGGGGTTCTCTCCTCTGTTTTGCCTTGTTTTGATCTCTGATTTCTACAGCCTGTAACCAGCATAGGTACCTGTCTGATAACTCCTTTTCTCTGCTTTAATTCCATCTCCTTTTGTACAAAAAGACTTTGAGTGTTTTTATGTGTTTGTGGCGTCATCTACAGTTTTCCTTTGCAAGAGTGAAATAGTCATCCTGTAGCCCTTGATTCAGATCTGTTGATTGTGATCTTAGGGGAGAGTTCATTGGCTGTTTACAGTTGATTATACGTTTACTTTTGCTTTTGGTTTGAGTTTGTCTCTTTTAAGTGTCGAAACAAGTGTTCATTTCGAAAGTCGTAAAGTGTTGTATTCTCTTCTACCCTTTCTGATTTCGAAAAAGTAAACTTGTTTGTATTTGTCATTTAAAAGCAAATTCAAAGTTGTACAAAAAGATTTCTTTTTAGGCATCAATATTAAGAGAGTGGAAAACAAACACCTGCATTGTGCATTTGCATCTTGATAGTTTGCATGCTTGATTTAGGAAAAGTGCATTTAGAGTGTGTTGATTTCTCTTTGAGAAAAGATGGTGTCTTTCTTTTCCCATTGTAGCTAGGATTTTCATTGTTGAAAAAGAGATAAAATTTGCTTATCATCTTTTAGATTTCATTTAGGAGTTGTATCTACATCTCGTGGTGAACCTCAAAAGGCAAGCTTCTAAGAAAGATCAACATAAAATAAACTGAATGAACTTAATAACGCTTTGTAACATAACGCACAACATAGAGGTCTAGGCTAGAGACGTGTTCCGGCGTCGTAAAACTTGGTATCTATTGGTGGTTGGGTGATTCCTCCTGAGGGACCAAAAGTGCCAGTACGGATTGTGCTCCCACGTACCATCGCGCATATATTGGGAGACCCCTATAGGCTTAAAACCTTTATCCTTAGGAAGCCGTGCCGACCGCCCTACTGATCGCAATGCACCGAACACAGCATTCGGGAAGATTGACTGCCGTACCGTAAAACGTATTCTGCAGTTTTGTGATTGGTTTGGCACACCCTCTACCTAGATCTCCAGAGCAGTTCCTTTTGGCCTTTTTCAGACTCTATAACAGAAAAATTCCATCCGAGAATTTGTCACTTCGGGCTCGTTAAAACATCGAAGGCGACTAGAGTCATCTTTTCTTTTTTCTCGACTCTTTAAAACTGAAAAAACAAGTTGTGTCTAAAAGCGTCTAAAATTCATTCAATTCGGAAACATACTTCCCCTGCTTATTTTAGTTGATCGAGTAATCCACAATCGTGGAAGAAAGTCAATTGAAACCCCGTCATTCGCGGAGACTTACGAGTCAACCGTCTTTGTCTCCGGAATCGAAACCAGTACGGACAAAGCGAACTCGTTTAACTGGTTGCAAATCTCCTCTTAAAGTTAGAAAAAGTGTTCCGATGACATCGGAGGTTCCGGTTACTCCAACCATTTCTGGAAACCCTGCCTCTACAGAAGAAGTTCAACAGCCACAGAGGGACAGTGATACTGATCCTAGTTTGAGAGTAAACACTTGTGTTACCGAACCAGTTCCATCAGTAACCGGTCCAGAGAGTGGTGCTCTTCAAACATCTGTTGTTGTCGATACAATCCCTTCTTCGGCACTAGAAATATTTTACGGACCTGACGGTCTTCCTCTTCCACCTGGTCTGATTTCGATTGAAGAAATTGTAGAAGACCCTCCAACAAGTACTCCAACTCACTTTGGAGTCGGGGTCACTCTATATCCTTCTTCAGAAGCTAGTCTACCACCAGCGGAAGTACCTGTAGAATCGCTAGGGAATCTCTTGGATAGACTAAAAATGTCTGAACAACCGTCAACATCTAGGACTGTGGCACCTGACACAGCGACGGCAGAACTCCCTACCGTCACTTCGACAATGTTCATCGGCATACCATCTATCCCAACTGGCTCTCAACCGCTGGAAGGAGCCCATTCAGGGGCTATTACGACAGTATGGTCCGTTCCTGTTTGTTCTTCCGGAATAATGCCCGGCAACTCTTATGTTGAAACTCGACAAATTGATCCGTTTGGAGGTCAATTTGGGTAATCCGGTCCTCAAGGGCAAACAATCCCTTTCAGTGCTGGATCACCACCGTATGGGGGGCAGTATGCCCTTTCATTACCCCCTCCGGGAGGTTATCCATATGGGAGTTCACAACAAAGTTCAGGTTACACTGGAATTGCTTCAAGTGGTTGGGTGCCTATGCTACCTCAATAACCAAGGGTTGTGTATTCAATGCAATAGTGTGTACCTATGTCGAACATCCCAACTACACCAGAGATTGTGACGGTGTCGCAAGTTCAAACGTTGCCTGTTGTATGTCAACCTCAGATTTCTCAGGTTGTAATGCAACAACCCCTTGACCCTGCAACTCAACCCCAATCACTAACTAGTGGGGCGGCACAGGTCCAAACGGGTATAATTACCCCACACCTTGGTCCAACGGTTAGTATAGCGCAGCAGCACATGACTTCTCAACCATGGCTGGTGCAATACCAACAACCACAATTCCAACAAGTATACCAAGGTTCTGAGCAGTAGATCTTTGCAAACAGTGGACAACCGTACATTCAAAACGGTCAAAATCAACCATTTTATAATGGTCTTGACCACCAACCTTACCAGTCATACCAGCATCAGCTGCATTATGCTGGTATGCAAAGACCAACTGCTCAAGCGATCCCATCGTATCCTGGGTATGCTTCACCTAACCTGAGCCAGCAGTTACCATTCGTGGCAACTCTAGAGTTACCTGATTTACACCGGTTAATGAACGATCCAATTGCTTACGCCCCTTGGTGGCCAGCGATTCCACACAAACTTCCATCAGACATTCCTAAATTTAATGGAAATCCGGGTGAAGATCCATCGAATCACGTGATGACCTTTCATCTATGGTGTTTGTCAAACACCTTAAATGATGATTCGATAAGGCTTCGCCTTTTTCAGAGGACGTTAATGGGTCCGGCGGCTAAATGGTATATTGAATTACCTAGAGCTTCGTTCGACAATTTCAGCACCTTAGCCACTACCTTTTTAACCCATTTTCAATTACCTATAAGGTATGAAACAGGAACGGAAATCCTTACCAACTTCAAACAGACAACGGCCACTCACATATATGATCATATACAAGAGTGGCGACGTCGTCGTAGGATGGTAAAAACATATGTTCCCGATCAGCTGTTAGCTGAATGGTTTATAAAGTCATTACTTCCTACCATTACGGAAGATGTGGCAAAGGAGGGGGTCGTAACGGAAGAGCAAGTTATCGCTCGTGTGCAATATCTGGACTTAGTCTATACTCAGTCTGGCACGCTCTACGACAAAATACCTGACGCCCCTAGACCGGAATTCTCAATTCCTCCTCCTCCTAAATCAAACAATGACTCTCACGCCGGTGATGGCGTGATTGGCACAACAAACGCGAAATCGAAAAAGGCTACATCCAAGAAAGCCCGTAAGGTTTCAAATCAAAATGCAAAAGACGAAATTCTTGCTTCGGAAGTAAATGCCGTATCGACAGATAAGGGCAAAGAAACCAAACAACCAGGAAGCAAGCAGAAACAAAACAAAGGGAAGAAGAAGAAACAGGATGAGCCATCACCTAAAGAACCTTCTTCAAACCCTCTTGGAAATAGGAAATATCCATACAGTATATGTGATGAGGATCATTGGACAAGGGAGTGTCCTTACAAAGCTGAGCTGAAGAAATTCTTTAAGAGTTCGAAAACCTCAGCAGTGTTAACTGATCCGTTTCCAAATCCAGGAACAAATCTAGTTGATAGTGGAGATGCTTCCCCGTCTCGAGTGCTAATGTTGTCGGTTTCAAAACAGTAAAATGATGCTTTGATCTCGACAAGGAACAAAGATTACGGGAATCCACAGCTGTCGAACAACAAGGATAAAGATCAACCAAGTAGTTCGACAACAACCTCGACAGAAGTTGTAACTCCACCAATAATACCTGAATTAACAATAAAACTGCCAAAGGGAGTAGTACACAAGTCGACATTTAATCCTCGCGCTAGGGCAGTGCAGCATTATAACATAGTGGAAGATTTGGCCCAATCGCCATCCGCTATGTTGACTCTTGAAGTACTACAAAATTGCCCATCCTAAAGGCAGGCTTTGTTATCAGCTATCGGTGGGGTGGACCCAAGGGATTCCAATCTTGTATCCTTCGATCATAAAGGATACGATCCTCAGTTACCAGCTCAACTAGCTTTCCTTATTCAAGTGAAAGCCCTCAACAAAACCGTTCATCGAACGATTATTGATGAGGGGGCATCCACATGTATTATGTTGATGAGTTGCTGGAAAACATTAGGATCTCCAACCTTGTCGCGATCTTCAACAACATTAAAAGCATTTGATGGATGATCATATACCCCATATGGTATCCTGAATAACTTAAAAATTGAACTAGGAGGGAAAACAGTAGAAATAGATGTCGAAGTCATTGATGGGAACCTTGACTACAACATCCTACTAGGAAGACCATGGATCTATGCCATGGCAGCTGTCGTGTCGACCTATTTTAGAAAGATTGCATTCCCTTTCCAAGGAGGGATTACAATCGTCGACCAGCAAAACTTCCTCCCCAATGGTTCTCAAGTTACGGGAAGCATTCCAATGATCCATGGCAGCAACCATTCGCTTCAAAATATCGGAGTAGGCCTACTGAAAGACCCCACATTAATGGGAACTTTCGCACTTTCACCTCCAATCTATATAGGAGAAGTAGCGTTGGTAGGAGCCTGCAACATGATATCTTCCGCACAAAAGATTTCAAAATACGATATTGACATGGATCATGCAATGGTTTTACCCCCAAGACCAACGGAGATATTGTAACAATCAATGTTCCTAGCTTGGGAAGCGAACCCAAATCAACGCTCATCGTGCGTTTGGGTAGATAGGTCTAGAGAGTATGGTACCCCATTAGATTCTTGGTCACGAGTGCATGGAACCGACGAAGGAATCATACAATCAATGTTGATTGAGGGGGCACCATGGAATGATAGCCACCATCGTTCCTTTCTTCCGAATTGTGAAGAAGATACTCATGATGACCTTTATCACCCTTCAGTCTTTGAATTCCTATCAAATACTGTAAATACGGTGGATTCCGAGTGGAACCTATCCAATATTGAAGAGACTATAGCCATAAATATCTCAACCAAAACAGATGTTGTAGAGAATATTTATGTTGGCAAATGTTGTTCTCCTTCAGAACTGGAAATATATAACGCTCTTTTTCGCGAATTCAGAGATGTCTTTTCTTGGTCATATGATGAAATTCCAGGCATCGACTCGAGTATCGTTGAACATGAAATTAAGATGTATCCTAATGTCAAACTAGTAAGACAACGGCTTCGGCAGGTGCACCCCAAGAAAGCCGTTGCAATTAAGGCAGAAGTTGAAAAACTTCTCCATGCTGGTTTCATCTACCCGGTTCCTCTAACCGATTGGGTATCAAATATTGTCCCTGTTATGAAAAAACAAGGAACAATTAGAGTGTGCGTCGATTATAGGAATGTAAATCAAGCTTGTCCAAAAGACAACTACCCTACACCCTTCATCGACCAGATAATTGATGAATGCACCGGATGTGAAATCTTTTAATTTATGGATGGATTCTCCGGGTATAATCAAATAAATATCCGCCCACAGGACCAGTCAAAGACTGCATTCATTTGTCCGTGGGGCACATTCGCATATCAAAAATTACCCTTTGGTTTAAAGAACGCTGGGGCCACGTCTCAGAGGGAAATGAATTATGCCTTCCATGAAATCAAGAACATCGTTCAACCATACCTCGACGACCTTCCGGCTCATTCGCGAAAGCGGACTGATCATCCGCAGCATTTAAGAGCGATATTTCTACGTTGTCGACACTACAAGATACGACTCAATCCACACAAATGTGTATTTTGCGTCAGCTCTAGTCGTTTACTTGGCTTTGTAGTCTCCAAGGATGGGATTCGTCTCGACCCCTGTAAGGTTCAGGCAATCATAAATTTGCCTCCACCTTCAAATTTGCTTCAGATTCAGAAACTCCAAGGGAAAGCAAACTTTCTGAGGAGGTTCATTCCAAATTACGCAGGTTATACTCGTATTTTGAAAAAGGATGTACCTTTTTTCTGGGATCAGGTGGCACAAGCTTCCTTTGACGCTTTGAAAGATACTCTAGTAAAAGCAACATTAATGTATGCCCTGGACTATCAAAGAGACTTTAACCTGTATCTGGCTGCAGTGGATACGACCATTGCGATGGTTTTAGTTCAAGAAGTCGATGGAATTGAACATCCTATATATTATTTAAGTAAAAACTTAAATGATACAGAAAGCAAATATTCGTACGTTGAAAAGCTAGCACTTGCTGCTGTTCAAGCGATACAAAGATTTCGACATTATGTCCTCTTTCGGAAAACTACCGTTCTATCAGATTGCAACCCCATGACTTATATATTGTCGTGACAGTTGCTGGGGGGCAAATATTCAAAATGGATAGCAATCCTTCAAGAGTTTGATCTGGAATTTGTAAAATCCAAATCAAAGAAAGCTTTGGTTTTCGCAGAATTATTATGCGATCTCCCATCGTCATCCAACGATGAAACATCCCAAGAATCAATCGTGGACGAAAGTTTGTTTCTGATATCCACAAGCAATGAGTGGTATGGAGATATAATTGTTTATCTCCAAACCCAAAGATTTCGGCCGAACACCTCACACTCAGAACAAAAATGTATCTGATACCAAGAAAAAGACTACATGATCATCGGTGATACACTTTACCGTCGTGGTGTCGATACGGTTCTGAGAAGGTGCCTCACCCATGAGGAAGCCGAAATAGCCCTGAATGAGTGTCGTTCAGGCGCCTGTGGGGGGCATCAATCTGGATATGCTACAGCACAAAAAATCTTACGAGCAGGATACTTCTGGCCAACCATGTTCAAAGATTGCATAACCGCAGTCAGAAGTTGCCATGCTTGTCAGATTTTTGATAGCAAAACCAGAAGACCTCCCGCTCCGCTACAGCCAATAGTAGCTGTGGGGCCTTTCGCCAAATGGGGCATCGATTTCATGACATGTAACCCCACCTCGACCGGGGGGCATGGGTATATCATAGTCGCGGTTGACTATTTTACCAAATGGGCCGAGGCAATGCCTACATTAGATAATACTGGTGAAACAGCTACCCTTTTCTTCTTCAATCATGTAGTCGCCAGATTCGGCGTACCCCAGGCTATAGTCACAGATCATGGATCGCATTTTCGCAATCACATGATGGTCGAATTAGCTGCCAAACTAGGGTTGTCTCACGACAGCTCTACCCCATATTATCCGCAAGCTAACAGACAAGTTGAAGCAATCAACAAAGTCCTGAAGCGCATGCTGCAAAGGATGATTGGGGTTCACAAAAGAATATGGCACCTAATCCTGTACTCAGCTTTGTGGGCCTACCGAACATCGGTAAGGAATGCAACTGGATTCACACCTTTCCAACTGGTGTATGGCCTGGAAGCAATCCTACCAATCCAGTGTGAAATCTCGTCTCTTAAACTCGCAATTGATCTCCTCCCCGGAACTTCAGAAGAAGAGGCTCGTTTCTTGGAGTTAATCCAATTGGATGAAACCCGTCGTGACGCCGCGTTGGCTAATGAAGCCCACAAGAAACGAGTCAAGGCGCAGTTCGACAAGAATGTCAAACCCCGTGTCTTCTCAGAAGGTGATTTGGTCTTGCTTTACGACCAAGAATCCAATAAATTGGGAGCTGGTAAATTTAAGTCTTTATGGATGGGCCCCTATATTTTTAAAAGGGTATTAGCAAAAGGAGCCTACGAGTTAATGGATTATGACGGAATTCCACTGGCGCAACCTCGTAACGGGTTGTACCTCAAGCGTTACTATGCCTAATAGTAACCTGTATGCTTTTGTTACATTTTTGTTTTCGCTAAAGTGTTTATTTTGGTTAAGTAATCCACTTTTTACATTTATTGCAGATGTCAAATCCATTGGAACCGTGTGTTGGATATGCCGACGGAGCGAGTCGTAATTCGCGGAACTTATCCTCCGCAGCCTGGGCCATTTTTGATCCAAGTGGCGAGTTAGTAAGTTTCAGAGGTGTATGTATTGGTCAATCAACGAATAACATCGCTGAGTATAGCGCGTTGATAGAACTACTCTCTGATGCCATCACCCATGGTATACGCTGACTAATCATCAGGCTAGACTCACAACTCGTAATACTGCAACTCACTGGTATCTACTCTGTCCGAAATCCAGCTATTTATCGCATGTTCCTAAGGGTTAAAATTTTGGAAAGACAATTTGAGCTTATTCAGTATCAACACATTTCCAGAAACTTAAATACATTAACCAACTCATTAGCAAACTATGTGTTAGATAGACATTTGCAAAATTGATAAAAAGAAAAGCATCATCAATGTTTCACATATGGATCACATAAACCAAAATAAAACTCTGAAAATCAAAAATATATATAGCTGTTTATGTTTTACATATAATGTTCTGTAACCAAGACAAAATTGGTCATATGACCCAAAAACTCAAAATTCTAGGGGGCACCCTAGTCTAATGATGCTTGTGATAGCAAGTCACGGCCTGTGCAATCATGCATAAGAGACGAGTCCATCGTCTAGGCACACCAGTAGTATGCCACTGTAGCTGCAAGGGAAACTCGTCAATCCTCACATCTGGAATACCAAGAGTAAGGCTCTTGACCTGCTCCTGCACAACTGAAAGAGTCTCAGCCACATCAAGATCACGAAGAATAACTCTCCCGGCAGCCTCTCCTACTGGGGCGACAGCTGGCACTCTCGGACGGGCTACTGGGCCAACAGGACCAACATCTGCATGTACACATGAGTTTGATTAAAGTCTTGATAGGATAAAGCACAAGAACATTATAAACAAAAACAATAAACAGTGATATGGTCAGAGATTTTACCAATAGCACCCCACTGCTCGCCAGCCGGCAGTACTAAATCTGGGTCACCCCGGAAATCCATGCCAGCATATGGATACTCGGCATAAGCCATCTCCTGACGATCGAACCACCTGAAGAAGGTAACAGAAAACGAAATCTGAGACTGGCCGGCATGCCTAGACATGTGGTCAACCCATCTCTGCATACGTGGTTCAGAAGGAGTAGGCAAGTCAAGTGCAATGTACTGAGGCTGCATCAGTGGTATCTTCTCCAAGGCAAAGGCGGTCAAAATAGAACCGAACCCAAAGTTCTTCAATCTTCTGGTCTTTACCTTGGTCAGCTGTTCTTGCATCACCAAAAGTACTGCATCACACCAGTTGAACAATTTTGGTTGGAGGCATTCCAAGGCATGTTGCATATAGGACCTGTTGGCTACATGAAGAGACGCGCTCCCGGCCATCCTACCAAAAGTAAACAAGATAGCCCTGACAGGCCTGTCGGTGACATCGTGGATGACGATCTTGCCGTCCTTACTCGGCTGAGATCCTTCCCTACAATACTGGCGGACATAATCTCTCACAGAATCGCTCCCCCGGACCGAACCCGACAAAGAGATGGGGGCACCTCGCCTCGACAAACCAGTCAAGAAATAGATGTCCACCACTATCAAGGGGATGGACTTGCCCCTAATCTAAAAAACTTGGTGGTTGGGATCCCAAGCATCGAGCAAATATTGCAGTAGGTTGATCTGTTGTCTCATGCTAGAGATGCGGAAGAACTTCAGCAAGCCACAGTTCCTCAGCGCGTTCACGGTAACTGGATCATGTAGGGCAATCATGTCCTCTTCTTCATGCTCTCTTTCTCGCCATGTAAGGGTCATTTTTCTCAATGGCCCCTGCAAAACAAACAAGAGAAGGAGTAAGATCCCGATTTTGATGCAAAACAGGAAAAATTTTCATCAAAAACTGTGCAACAAGTTCCTCTTTTTTGCCCAACGCACCTGCAGGAGTGATTCACCTGCGTTGAATGTCAAACTGCCTTCATACTGGCTGACATTCAACGCAGGTTTCGCTAGGCATAGGGTGCGTTGATAGAAAAACGAGCCCATCAAACCCCAGGGGCTCAGAAAAACAGGAAAAGAGGCACAAAATGCAAAAAGGAAACCATGAAATGAAAGAGCTCGGGTTTAGCTCCTACCTGGTCCAGATGGCGCCGAGAATCGTCCACAGAATCTCCCGAAATCAGCTGATGAAAATCGAAGAGGAAGAGGCACCTCCAAAGCTCAAACAAACCGAGTGCAAATGAAATGGTAAAATGAGAGGTAAAAACACTTTTTAATTGCTTTTCACGTAGTTCAAAGTAAAATATTAGTGTTTTCAATCTCATTTTCAAGCAAATATTGTTTATTTCTAACTCGTTTGATGAAGCAGTCGAAGATACAATACTATCTGTTGAAAGAACAAAGCTATTTATGGTAAAAATAAAAAACAAGACCATCATCGAGCAGTTTTAGCACACAGTTCATGCTTGTTAAAAAATAAACGCAAGATTCGAGTAGTTTTAGCACACAGTTCATGCTCGTTGAAAAATAAACGCAAGATCTGAGCAGTTTTAGTGCATAGTTCATGCTCGTTAAAAAATAAACATAAGATCGAGCAAATGTTTCCACCCGCGTTTAAGCTCGTTAAAAAATGAACTATTCCGGTAAATAACCACCGTGAATGTAATATCATCAGCCATTAAAGCCTTGGTCGTGTTTTCCCATCACCTCCACTTTTCCATTGGCCGATCATTCACCTCCATATGATTGTTTACCCATTTTGAGGAACAGCTGCAAAGAGTGATTTCACTAGCCATCCTTGTGACACTGCCGTGATTTGGAAATTCCAATCCTTCCCTGGAATCAGCTGCTACCTTTTTTTATCACTCGTTCCTCAAAATATGAGTCTTCTTTAAGCTCTTTTCATCTGACTCGCGAAATATGAAAAGATTGCCGAGTTTTGGCCTTCCAGCTCGATAAAGTGACCGGAAGAGCTATCCCTCCTCTAGATTTTAATCTTTTTGGACCCGAGGGATTATTGCACAAAAAGATCGAGCGCTTGTTTTATTCAGCTCGTTAAAGATATCGAAAATCCATCCCTTCTGTATTGTTTTATACTTTTCCGGACTTAAGGGATTAGATGACGAAAAAGGACTTTTGGAGTTAACTTTACGTACCTTTTCAGACTCTCTAAAAATGAAAAGGACCGAGTTATCCTTGTCGTTAGACTCATTAAATGCATGAAATAGCAACAAACTTGTCTTTAGACGAGAACGAGTTTCACTATCGCTAAGCTCGTTAAAACATAGCGATGGGCTTGCCCGAAGGGCAAGTTATAGAACAAGCATATGTTATCCTCCTCAAGCTTGACAAAAATAAAGAGGTACTGGTCAGCAATGACTGGGGAAAAATTGGGAGAAACTCAAGAAAACTTTGATGGTAGCAAGTCGCTCTTGAACATGACACTTTTCCTCCTTACCACAATCGGGTTGGGTTGTTTCATTCACCGGTCACATCACCATGGTCTCGCCATACCATCCATATTTGGGGTAATGCTACCGATCCATCGCATAAGTCTCGCCATATGTTCAAGAGAAGTCGTTCAGAGAAGTCACCTGTGTCCCATCCACTACCATACATTATACTCTTTCATGACCGCCACCCTGAATCATATGTCATCAGATCGTTTTCACCTCCATCAAAATCATTAGCTCTATTCCATGTCATTGATGTGGGATTCATTAAGGCCCTCCTTTGACGGATCACTTCTTGTCGACATCATCTCATTATCCAAGAAGTTGATCTAGGAACACCCCCTTCAGTACTTTGAAGCTTGCATGCCTCAATGGCAAGTTTCTCACTTCTGGCAATAGGTACACATCAATGACCTTTGACCTAAAGATCTTGCGTGGTGTTCGACGCCAAGTCCTCTATTCACACCACGTGAATTGCACTGCAGTACCTTGAGGGTCATCTTCATTATCAGTGATTCCTCTCGCACTTGTTAACAGTTTACATCATTGACTGGTAATCAAGCGATGTCTTTCCATGTTCGACTTCAGAGCAATTCTCACATGGATCGACTTGTACTTAGAGTGAAGATCGGACGAGATTGAAGACCCCGGATCTAGTTTCATCCATCCGGGCTGCGATATATATTCAGAAAATAAAGACATAGAAATGTACAGCTTTACAGCACAGATAATCATCCTACCAAAAGGATGATGGCTCTATCAGAATCATCAGTCTGTCATCAGACGATTGTCTGTTATATGTACATGAAAATGAATTTATAAAGCTGAGCATGGGAATGCCCGCCTCATCTAGATCATGAAAAAAGTATGAAAATAATGTATTGTATTGTATTGTATTACAGGTCTCCTCCCAGCATTGAAAGAACTTTGGATCCTCCTAATAAAGCATTTCACCCGATAAACGGCCTCATACTTTAGGGGGCAACTGTTATAGACATTTTTGTGCCTTACAACTATAAGCATGAAATGTCCATAATCCAAGGGATCCAAAGTCCCTAAACATGTTGTTCCTACCCCTAGAGGAACAAGGCTAACAAACCAGAGCAATTCACAGAAGTTCTCCACCAGAAACTGCTAAAAAAAAAGTCAATTCAGAATCAATTCAGAGGCTCCACTAGCTGCCTGCGTTGAAATGCAGAGGCTACACTGGCTAGTTGCATTGCAACGCAGGTGGAAGCACTACCAAGGTGCGCTGAGCGGGAAATGACAAATGGCAGGGTCCTTTGTGCGAGGTGTAAACACTGTAGAAGCTTCCAGAATCTTCCTCCATGACACTTGCCTTGATGAGTTCGACTAAGTGATGAGTAAGAGGCTCTTAGTCTCCAAGTGGAAGCAAGAACTGACAGAGGGAGAGGACACTAGTCAGATCTCAAGCTGACTCATCCTCTCTCCAAACATCTATATATGGATCTCTCCTCCATGAGATCCAGGAGGCCGGAATTTTGTTATTGCAAATAATTGCTGTTGGTTTGAGATTGGAATCATTGGGTGCTTAATGCTTTGAAGGGAGGTGAAGAAAGGATTTCATTCGCTGGGAGGTAGATGCTGGATTGGAACTCTCTTGGTTGTATCTCCTCCTGAACCTTGTTATTCGTCAATAAAGCTATCTTGGTTTCTCCTATATACTGATGTATCTTTGATGTATGATTGCATTAGTATGTTTAGTTTATTTCTAATCCTGAACTAGTTATGAATATGAATCTATGTCTTTGTGTAGTGTTCCCTTCTTGTGATCTTGCAGGAACCTGTTGAAGCTGGGCGAGCGAGAAGGAAAGTAGTTGGGAACTCTCAAAGAGAAGAGAAACTGGATCGAGGGACAAACAGAAGACACCGGTTAGTCCATCCATCTCTCTTCATTCTTAATTCATAAAGGAAGAATACTAGAATAGCTGTTTCTGTTTGTTGCTAAGGCACTGTCACACCTTAGGTGGATAGGATCGTCCTGCATAGGCATTTTTCCCCACAACAACTGCAGTACAATTCGCATGGTGTGAATAAGGGACTTGGCATCAAACACCATGCAAAATATTTCGGTCGAAGGCCATTGATGTGAACCTGTCGCCGGAAGTGAGAAACTTGCCAATGAGGCATGCAAGCTTCAAAGTACTGAAATGGGTGTTCCTAGATCGACTTCTTGGATAATGAGCTGATGTCGACAAGAAGCGATCCGTCATAGGAGGGCCTTAATGAATCCCACATCAATGACACGGAATGGAGAAAATGATTTTAATGGAGGTGAAAATGGTCTGGTGATATAAGGTTCAAGGTGGCGGTCATGAAAGAATGGAGCGTAAATGTATTGCAGCGGGGTGAGACACAGGTGAATTCTCTGAGTGACTTCTCTTGAACATATCGGTGACATTGACATGTTGGATTGGTAGCATTAACCCCAAATGTGGATGGTGTGATGTGACCATGGTGATGTGACCGGTGAATGAAACAACCCAACCCGACTTGGATGCGGAGTGAAAGTGTCATGTTCAAGAGCGACTTGCTACCAACAAAGTTTCTTCAAGTTTTCTTCCCAATTTTTCCCCAGTCATTGCTGACCAGTACCTATTTATTTTTGTCAAGCTTGAGGAGGATAACATATGCTTGTTCTATAATTTTCCCTTCGGGAAAACCCATCGCTATGTTTTAACGAGCCTAGCAATAGTGAAACTCGTTCTTGTCTGCTATGGACAAGTTTGTTGCTATCAGGTTTTAACGAGTTTAACGACAAAGATAACTCGGTCCTTTTCAATTTTATAGAGTCTGAAAAGGGACGTAAAGGAAACTCCAAAAATACTTTTTCGTCATCTAATCCTTTAAGTCCGGAAAAGTATAAAACAATACAAAACGGATTAAATTTCGATACTTTTAACGAGCCGAACAAAACAAGCGCTCAATCTTTTTGTGTAATAATCCTTCCGGTCCAAAAAGATTAAAATCTAAAGGAGGGATAGCACTTCCAGTCACTTTAACGAGCTGGAGAGGCCAATGGCTCGGCAATCTTTTCATATTTTACGATTCAGTTGAAAAGAGCTTAAACGAGACTCGTCTTTGAGGAACGAGTGATAAATTTGGGTAGCAGCTGATTCTAGGTAAGGTTTGGAATTTCCCAATCACAACAGTGTTACGAGGATGGCTAATAGGATCACTCTTCGCAGTTGTTCCTCAAAAGGGGTAAACAATCAAATGGAGGTGAATGATCAGCCAATACAGAGTGGAGGTGATGATGAGAACACGACCAAGGCTTTAAAGGCTGAAGTACTACATTCACGACGGTTATTTACCAGAAATTGGTTCATTTTTTATTGAGCTTAAATGTTGGGGGAAACATTTGCTCATTGCTTATGTTTATTTTTTAATGAGCATGAAGTCCGCATTAAAACTGCTCAATATAATGGTCATTTGACGAATTTTTTCTTGGTTACAGAACATTATGTGTAAACCATAAACAGTTATATATATTTTTTTGATTTTCGGAGTTTTATTTTGGTTAAGTTACACGATCCTGATGCAAATATTGATGAGATGCTTCTTTTTATAAATGTTGCAAATGTCTATCTAACACATAATTTGCCAATGAGTCATTTAATGTGTTTAAGTTTATGGAAATATGCTGATATTGAATAAAATCAAATTGCCTTTCCAAAATCTTGACCCTTAGGAACATGCGATAGATAGCTATATTTCGGACGAAGTAGATACCAGTGAGTTGTAGTATGATGAGCTGTGAGTCTAGCCTGACGACCAGTCAGTGTATGCCACATGTGATGGCATCATAGAGACGTTCTATCAACGCACTATATTCAGCGATGTTATTCATTGATCGACAAATACATACCCCTCTGAAACTTACTAACTCACAGCTTGGATCAAAAATGGCCCAGGCTATAGAAGATAGGTTCCGCGAACTACGACTTGCTCCATCGGCATATCCAACAAATGATTCCAATAGGTTCGACATCTGTGACAAATGTAAAACGTGGATTTACTTGACCAAAACAAATACTTTAGCGAAAACAAAAATGTAACAAAAGCATGTAGGTTACCACACTGAATCATGCATAGTAACGCTTAAGGTACAACCCGTTACGAGGTTGTGCCAGTGGAATCCTGTCATAATCCATTAACTCGTAGGCTCCTTTTGCTAACACTCGCTTAACAATATAGGGGCCCATCCATAAATACTTGAATTTACCTGCTCCCAATTTATCAGATTCTTGGTCATAAAGCAAGACCAAGTCACCTTCTGAGAAGACACGGGGTTTGACATTCTTGTCGAACTGCGCCTTGACTCATTTCTTATGGGCTTCGTTAGCAAAAGCGGCATCACGACGGGTTTCATCCAATTGGATTAGTTCCAAGAAAAGATCCTCCTCTTCTGAAGTTCTGGGGAGAAGGTCGATTGCGAGTTTGAGGGACGAGATTTCACATTGAACTGGTAAGATTGCTTCTAGGCCATACACCAGTTGGAAAGGTGTAAACCTGGTTGCATTCCTTACCGATGTTCGGTATGCCCACAAGGCTGAGTATAAGATCAAGTGCCAACTCCTTTTGTGGACTCCAATCATCCTTTGCAGCATGCGCTTCAGGACCTTGTTGATTGCTTCAACTTGTCCGTTGGCCTGCAAGTAGTATGGAGTAGAGTTGTCGTGGGACAAACCTAATTTGGCAGCTAATTCGACCATCATGTGAATGTGAAAATGCGATCCATGATCTGTGACTATAGCCTGTGGAACGCTGAATCTGGCGACTACATGATTAAAAAAGAAAAGGGCAGTTGTTTCACCAGTGTTATCTAATGTATGGCATCGCCTCGGCCCACTTGGTAAAATAGTCCACTGGGACTATGATATACCCATGCCCCCCGTCGAGGTGGGGTTACATGTCATGAAATCAATGCCCCACTTGGCGAATGGCCCAACAGCAACTATTGGCTGCAGAGGTGCGGGCGGTCTTCTGGTTTTGCTATCGAAAATTTGACAGGCATGGCAACTTCTGACTGCGGTTATGCAATCTTTGAACATTGTTGGCCAGAAGTATCCTGCTCATAAAAAATTTTGCACCGTAGTGTAACCGGATTGATGCCCCCCACACACGCCTAAATGGTAATCATTCAGGACTTTTTTGGCCTCCTCATGGGTGAGGCACCTCCGTAGAAGTGTATCGACACCACGATGGTAAAGTGTATCACCGATGATCAAGTAGTCTTTTGATTGGTATCAAATACGTTTTTGTTCAGAACGGGAGGTATTAGGCCTATATTTTTGGGTTTGGAGATAAATGATTATATCTCTGTACCATGGATTGCTTGAAGATATCAGAAACAAAGATTCATCCACGATAGTTTCTTCGTTTGTTTCATCGTTAGATGACGATGGGAGATCGCATAATAATTCTGTGAAAACCAGGGCTTTCGTTGACTTGGATTTTACAAATTTCAGATCAAACTCTTGTAGAATTTCTCTCCATTTTGAATATTTTCCCCCCAGCAACTGTCGCGACAATATATAACTCATGGGGTTGCAATCTGACAGAATGGTAGTTTTTCGAAAGAGGACATAGTGTCGAAATCTCTGTATTGCTTGAACAGCTGCGAGCGCTAGCTTTTCAACATAAAAATATTTGCTTTCTGTATCATTTAAGTTCTTACTAAAATAATATATAGGATGTTCAATTCCGTTGTCTTCTTGAACTAAAACCATTGCGATGGTTGTATGCGCTGCATCCAGATACAGGTTAAAGTCTTTTTGATAATCAGGAGCGTACATTAATGATGCTTTCATTAGGGATTCTTTTAAAGCATCAAAGGAAGCTTGTGTGACCTAATCCCAGACGAAGGGAACTTCCCTTTTCAATAGATGTGTATAACCTTTAGCAAGTTCGGCGTAATTTGGAATGAACCTCCTCAGAAAGTTTTCTTTCCCTTGGAGTTTCTGAATCTGAAGCAAATTCAAAGGTGGAGGTAAATTAATGATTGCCTGAAACTTACATGGGTCAAGACGAATCCCATCCTTTGAGACTACAAAGCCAAGTAAACGACCAGAACTAACACAGAACACACATTTGTGTGGATTGAGTCGTATCTTGTAGTGTCGGCAACGTAGAAATATCGCTCTTAAATGCTATGGATGATCAGTCCGCTTTTGCGAATGAGTCGGAAGGTCATCGAGATATGGTTGAACGATGTTTTTGATGTCATGGAAGGCATAATTCATTGCCCTCTGAAATGTTGCCCCTGCGTTCTTTAAACCAAAGGGTAATTTTCGATATGCGAATGTGCCCCACGGACAAATAAATGCAGTCTTTGACTGGTCCTGTGGGCGGATATTTATTTGATTATACCTGGAGAATCCATCCATAAATGAAAAGATTTCGCATCCGGCTCATTCATTAATTATCTGGTCAATGAAGGGTGTAGGGTAGTTGTCTTTTGGACAAGCTTGATTTACATCCCTATAATCGACGCACACTCTAATCGTTCCTTGTTTTTTCATAACAGGAACAATGTTCGATACCCAATCGGTTAGAGGAACCGAGTAAATGAAACCAACATGGAGGATCTTTTCAACTTCCACCTTGATGGCAACGACTTTCTTGGGGTGCACCTGCCGTAGCCGTTGTCGTACTGGTTTGACATCTGGATACATCTTGATTTCGTGTTCAACGATACTCGAGTCAATGCTTGGCATTTCATTATATGACCAAGCAAAGACATCTCTGAATTCACAAAAAAAGTGTTATATATTTCTAGTTCTGAAGGAGAACAACATTTTCCAACATAAATATTATCTACAACACCTGTTTTGGTTAAGATATTTATGGCAATAGTCTCTTCAATGTTGGACAAGTTTCGCTCGGAATCCACTGTTTTTACAGTATTTGATAGGAAATCAAAAACTGAGGGATGATGAAAGTCATCAGGAGTATCTTCTTCACAATCCAGAAGAAGGGAACGATGGTGGTAATCTTCCCAAGGTGCCCCTTCAATTACCATTGATTGAACAATTCCTTCGTCGGTATAATGCACTCGCGACCAAGGATCTAAAGGGGTGCCATATTCCTTAGACCTATCTATCCAAACGCTTGATGAGCGTTGATTTGGGTTTGCCTCCCATGCTAGGAACATTGATTGCTACAATATTTCCATTGGGTTTGGAGGCAATACCTGCGTATGATCCATGTTTATATCGTTTTCTGAGATCGTTTCAATCGAAGATATCATATTGCAGGTTCCTACCAATATTACTTCCGCCAGATTTATTGGAGGTGGAAGTGCAAAAGTTCCCATTAATATAAGGTCTTTTAGTAGGCCTACGCCAATATTTTGAAGCGAATAGGGGCTTCCATGGATCATTGGAATGCTTCCCGTAACTTGAGAACCATTGGGGAGGAAAGTTTGTTGATCAATGAATGTAATCCCTCCTTGAAAGGGAAATGAAATCTTCCTAAAATAGGTCTACACAACAGCAGCCATAGCATATATCCATGGTCTTCCCAGTAGGATGTTGTAATCGAGGTTTCCGTCGATTACCTCAACATCTATTTCTACTGTTTTCCCCCCCAGTTCAACTTGCAAGTTACTTAGAATACCATATGGGGTATATGTTCGTCCGTCGAATGCTTTTAATGTCATCGAAGATCGTGACAAGGTTGGAGATCCTAAAGTTTTCCAGCAACTCATCAACATAATACATGTAGATGCCCCCTCATCAATAATTGTTCGATGAACAGTTTTGTTGAGGGCTTTCACTTGAACGAGGAAAGCTAGTTGAACTGGTAACTGAGGATCGTATCCTTTATGATTAAAGGACACAAGATTGGAATCCTTTGGGTCTATCCCATCGATGGCTGATAATAAAGCCTGCTTTTGGGATGAGCAATTTTGCAGTACCTCAAGTGTCGACATAGCGGATGGCGATTGGGCTAGATCTTCCACTATATTATAATGCTATGCTGCTCTAGCACAGGGATTAAATGTCGACTTGTGTACTACTCCCTTTCGCAGTTTTATTGTCAGCTCAGGAATGATGGGCGGTGCAACTTCTGTCGAAGTTGTTGTCGAACTACTAGGTTGATCTTTATCCTTGTTTTTCGACAGCTTTGGATTCCCGTAATCTTTGTTCCTTGTCGATATCAAAGCATCATTTTGCTATTTGGAAACTGAAAACATCAGAACTTGAGACGGGGAAGAATTTCCACTGTCAACCAGATTTCTCCGTGGGTTCGGAAATGGATAAGTTAACACTGCCAAGGTTTTTGAGTTCTTGAAGAATTTTTTAAGCTCAGCTCTGTGTGGACAATCTGATGTCCAATGATCCTCGTCGCATATAAAGCATAGATTTTTTGGTTTCCTATTTCCAGGAGGGTTTGCAGAAGATTTTTCAAGTGATGATTCCTCATGTTTCTTCTTCTTCCCTTTGTTTTTCTTCTTGCCTCGTGGTTGCTTGGTTTCTTTGCCTTTATCTGTCGAGACGACATTTACTTCCGAGGCAAGAAGTTTCTCTTTTGCATTTTGATCGGAAATCTTACGGGCCTTTTTAGATGTAGCCTTTTTCGATTTCGTGTCTGTCGTGCCAATCATGCCATCACCGGCATGAGAGTCATTGTTTGATTTAGGAGGAGGAGGGACCGAGAATTCCGGTCTGGGAGCGTTAGGTATTTTATCGTAGAGCATGCCAAACTGAGTGTAAATCAAGTCTAAATATTGCGCACGAGCAATAACTTGCTCTTCGGTGACGACTCCCCCTTTTGCCACATCTTCTGTAATGGAAGGTAACAAAGAATTAATAAACCATTCATCTAAAAGCTGATCAGGAACATACGTTTTTACCATTCTACGATGACGTCGCCACTCATGAATATGATCAGATATGTGGGTGGCCGTTGTTTGTTTGAAATTGGTAAGAAGTTTTGTTGCCGTTTCGTACCTTATCGGTAACTGAAAATCGGTTAAAAAGTTTGTGGCTAGGGTACTGAAGTTGTCGAACGGAGCTCTGGGAAATTCGATATACCATTTTGCTGTCGGACCAGTTAACGTCCTCTGAAAAAGGTGAAGCCTAATCGAATCATCGTTTAGGGTGTTTGACGAACACCACAGATGAATGGTCATCACATGATTCGACGGATCTTCACCCAGATTTCCATTAAATTTAGGAATATCTGATGGAAGTTTATGCAGAATCGCTGGCCACCAAGGGGCGTAAGTGATTGGATCGTTTGTTAACCGATTTAAATCTGGTAACTCTAAAGTTGCCACGAAGGGTAACTATTGATTCAGGTTAGGTGAAGCATACCCAGGATAAGATGGAATCGCCTGAGCAGTGGGTCTTTGCATACCAGCATAACGCATTTGATGTTGGTAACTTTGGTAAGGTTGGTGGGCATAACCATTGTAGAATGGTTGATTTTGACCGTTTTGAATATACGACTACCCACTATTTGCAAAGATTTGTTGCTCAGGTCCTTGGTATACTTGTTGGAATTGCGGTTGTTGGTATTGCACCAGCCATTGTTGTGAAGCCATGTGTTGTTGCCCGATACTAACTGTTTGACCAAGATGAGGGGTAATTGTACCCGTTTGGGCCTGTGTCATTCCACCAGTTGGCGATTTTGGTTGAGTCACGGGGTCAAGAGGCTGTTGCATTACAACCTGAGAAACCTGAGGTTGGCATATAACAGGCAGCACTTGTACTTGTGACACCATCACAATAGCTGGTGTAGTTGGTATATTTGACATAGGTAAACATTGTTGCATCGAATATACAACTCTTGGTTGTTGAGGTAGTATCGGTACCCAACCACTAGATGTAATTCCAGCATAACCTGAATTTTGTTGTGAACTCCCGTATGGCTGTCCTCCCGGAGGAGATAATGAAAGGGTATACTGCCCCCCATACGGCGGTAATCTGGTACTTAAAGGAATGGTTTTCCCTTGAGGACTGGACTGCCCAAATTGACATCCTGAAGGATCAATTTGTTGAGACTCAACATAAGAGTTTCTGAATACTATTCTGGATGAACAAACAGGAACGGACCATACTGTCGAAATAGCCCCTGAGTGGGCCCCTTCTAGCGATTAAGAGCTAGTTGGGACAGATGGTATACCGGCGAAAATTGTTGGAGTGAGAGCAGGAAGTTCTGCCGTCGCTGTGTCAGACGACACAGTCCTAGATGTCGACGGTTGTTCAGACATTTCTAGTCTATCCAAAAGATTACCTAGTGATTCTACAGGAGCTTCTACTGGCGGTAGACTAATTTCTGATGAAGAAGGATACAGAGTGATCCCGACTCCAAATTGCGATGGAGTACTAGATGGAGGATCCTCCACAATCTCTTCTATAGCAATCAGACCAGGTGGAAGAGGTAGACTGTCAGGTCCGTAAAATATTTCTGGTGCCGAAGAATTTATGGAATCTGTAGCGATAGATGTTTGGGGAATAACACTCCCTAAACCGGTTGTAGATGAAACTGGTTTAGTAACACAAGTGTTTACCTTCAAACTAGGATCAGAGCTGCTATCCCTTGGTGGCTTCTGAACTTCTTCTGTAAAGGCAGGGATACCAGAAATGTTTGGAGTAACCGGAGCCTCTGATGTTGTTGGAACACTTGTTCTAACTTTACCAGGAGATTTGGGACCGGTTAAACGAGTTCGCTTTGTCCGTAATAGTTTCGATTCCGGAGACAAGGACAGTTGACTCGTAAGCCTCCGTGAACGACGAGGTTTCAATGGACTTTCTTCCACAATTGCGAATTACTCGATCAACCAAAAATAAAGGGGAAGTATGTTTCCGAATTAGATGAATTTTAGACACTTTGACACAACTTGTTTTTTCAATTTTTAAGAGTCCAGAAAAAACAAAAGATGACTCTAGTCGCCTTCGATTTTTAATGAGCCTGAAGTGACAAGTGCTCAAATGGACCTTTCCCGTTAAGGAGTCTGAAAAGGAACGAAAGGGACTGCTCTGGAAATCTAGGCAGAGGGATTACCAAACCAATCACAAAACTGCAGAATACTTTTTACGGTACGGCAATCAATCTTCCCGAATGCTGTGTTCAGTGCATTGCGATCGATAGGGCGACATGTTGTGGGGAAAAATGCCTATGCAGGACGACCCTATCCACCTAAGGTGTGACAGTGCCTTAGCAACAAATAGAAACAGCTATTCTAGTATTCTTCCTTTATGAATTAAGAATGAAGAGAGATGGATGGACTAACCGGTGTCTTCCGTTTGTCCCTCGATCTGGTTTCTCTTCTCTTTGAGAGTTCCCAACTACTTGCCTTCTCACTCGCCCAGCTTCAAAAGGTCCCTGCAAGATCACAAGAAGAGAACGCTACACAAAGACATAGATTCATATTCATAACTAGTTCAGGATTAGAAATAAACTAAACATACTAATGCAATCATACATCAAAGATACATCAGTATATAGGAGAAACCAAGATAGCTTTATTGATGAATAACAAGGTTCAAGAAGAGATACAACCCAGAGGGCTCCAATCCAGCATCTCCTTCCCAGCAAATGAAATTCCTATCTTCGCCTTCCTTCAAAGCATTAAGCACCCAATGATTCCAGTCTCAAACCAACAACAATTCTTTGCAATAACAAAATTCCAGCCTCTAGATCTCATGGAGGAGAGATCCATATATAGATGTTTGGAGAGAGGATGAGTCAGCTTGAGATCTGACTAGTGTCCTCTCCCTCTGTCAGTTCTTGCTTCCACTTGGAGACTAAGAGCCTCTTACTCATCACTAGTCGAATTCCTTGAGGCAAGTGTCATTGGAGAAGATTCTGGAAGCTTCCAGGGTCTTTCCACCTCGTTGAATGAACTTGCCATTTGTCACTTCCCGCTCAGCGCACCCTGGTAGTTCTTCTACCTGCGTTGCACTGCACCTAGCCAGTGCAATCTCTTCATTTCAGCGCAGACAGCTAGTGGAGCCTCTGAATTGATCTTGAATTGACTTGTTTTTTAGCAGTTTCTGGTGGAGAACTTCTGTGAATTGCTGTGGTTTGTTAGCCTTGTTCCTCTAGGGGTAGGAAAAACATGTTTAGGGACTTTGGATCCCTTAGATTATGGACATTTCATGCTTATAGCTGTAAGTCACAAAAATGTCTATAACAGTTGCCCCCTAAAGTATGAGGCCGTTTATCGGATGAAATGCTTTATCAGGAGGATCCGAAGTTCATCCAATGCTGGGAGGAGACCTGTAATACAATACAATACAATACATTATTTTTCATACTGCTTTCATGATCTAGCTGAGGCGGACATTCCCATGCTCAGCTTTATAAATTCATTTTTCTGTACATAGAACAGACAATCGTCTGATGGTAGACTGATAATTTTGATGAAATTATCATCCTTTGTGTAGGATGATTATCTGCTGCAATGATGTACATGTCAATGTCCTTATCTTTTCTAAATATATATCACAGCCCGGATGGATGAAACTAGATCCGGGGTCTTCAAACTCGTTCGATCTTCACTCTAAGTACAAGTCGATCCATGTGAGAAATGTTCTAAAGTCGAACATGGAAAGACATCGCTTGATTACCGGTCAATGAGGTAAACCGTTAACAAGCGCGAGAGGAATCACCGATAATGATAATGACCCTCAAGGTACTGCAGTACAATTCACGTGGTGTGAATAAAGGACTTGGCGTTGAACACCACGCAAAATATTTTGGTCGAAGGTCATTGATGTATACCTGTCGCCGGAAGTGAGAAACTTGCCATTGAGGCATGCAAGCTTCAAAGTACTGAAGGGGTTGTTCCTAGATCAACTTCTTGGATAATGAGCTGATGTCGACAAGAAGTGATCCGTCAAAGGAGGGCCTTAATGAATCCCAAATCAGTGACACGAAATGGAGCAAATGTTTTTGATGGAGGTGAAAACGATCTGATGACATATGATTCAGGGTGGCGGTCATGAAAGGATGAAGGATAATGTATGGCAGTGGATGGGACACGGTTGACTTCTCTGAACGACTTCTCTTGAACATATGGTGACACTTATGCGATGGATCGGTAGCATTACCCCAAATATGGATGGTATGGCGAGACCATGGTGATGTGACCGGTGAATGAAACAACCCAACCCGACTCAGGCACGGAGTGGAAGTGTCATGTTCAAGAGCGACTTGCTACCATCAAAGTTTTCTTGAGTTTCTCCCAATTTTTCCCCAGTCATTGCTGACCAGTACCTCTTTATTTTTGTCAAGCTTGAGGAGGATAACATATGCTTGTTCTATAACTTGCCCTTCGGGCAAGCCCATTACTATGTTTTAACGAGCCTAGCAATAGTGAAACTCATTCTCGTCTAAAGACAAGTTTGTCGCTATTTAATGTTTTTAACGAGTCTAACGACAAAGATAACTCGGTCCTTTTCATTTTTAGAGAGTCTGAAAAGGTACGTAAAGTCAAATCCAAAAGTCCTTTTTCGTCATCTAATCCCTTAAGTCCGAAAAAGTATAAAACAATACAGAAGGGATGAGTTTTCGATAGTTTTAACGAGCCGAACAAAACAAGCGCTCGATCTTTTTGTGCAATAATCCCTCAGGTCCAAAAAGATTAAAATCTAGAGGAGGGATAGCACTTTCGGTCGCTTTAACGAGCTGGAAGGCCAAAACTCGGCAATCTTTTCATATTTTACGAGTCAGATGAAAAGAGCTTAAAGAAGACTCGTCTTTTGAGGAACGAGTGATAAACAGGGGTAGCAGCTGATTCCAAGGAAGGATTGGAATTTCCAAATCACGGCAGTGTCACAAGGATGGCTAGTGAAATCACTCTTCGCAGCTATTCCTTAAAATGGGTAAACAATCATATGGAGGTGAACGATCGGCCAATGGAAAAGTGGAGGTGATGGGCAAACACGACCAAGGCTTTAATGGCTGATAATGTTACATTCACGGTGGTTATTTACTGGAATAGTTCATTTTTTAATGAGCTTAAACGCGGGTGGAAACATTTTCTCGATCTTATGCTTATTTTTTAACGAGCATAAACTATGTGCTAAAACTACTCGGATCTTGCGTTTATTTTTTAACGAGCATGAACTGTGTGCTAAAACTGCTCGATTTTCCAGTCATATGATAAGAATGTCTCATTGAAGATGCTATTTTTTATGGAGCTTAGATCTTACAAAGCTTTGCTCCGGATCCTTTCGTTATGCAAGTTCAGAAACGACTAATCCTACGAGTTTAAAGGGTTAGACCTACAAGTTTAAAGGGAGGACCTAAAAATTTAAAAAATAAATAGCCGCCCCTTGCTTGCACTCCAAAAGGTTTGCATGCCCCCAGGCACAAAGTACGATTTCAAGGTTACCCCTTCTTAGTCCAATAAAACATTTGTTTTACCGGGAGAGGCCTACCTCTTTCAGGTTACCCAAAGATTGTCTCGTTAATCTTTCAAACAAAACACTTCTTCGGCGGTGTCTACCGAGATAGACAAAGGTGAATGACCTAGTGGCCAAACACGTAGCTTTGACAAGAGAATCTTATTCTAGAATAACCCCTCTTCCTAGACGGACGGGGTACAGACTAGTCATATTCTCCCGCGGAAACCTACCCTATACCCAAGGTTTTCCTGCCGAGACCAGGACGCATGCCCCCTGGGTTCCAGTCATATACTCCCGGATTACTCGTGCTCATCAGGAGGACGGACCGTGGGTTGAGACATTTCTTGAGTGAAGAGACCATTTAGGGATGGTATATGACTATTTGCGATGCGTGATCTGGGGAATGAAAGTTGGTCCACGAGCTTGACCATTCTTCCTTCATGCGGAAAACACATTACTCTAAAGAGTGAGGAGACGATGGCTCGCATGCAATATATATAGTCTCGTCCAAGGAGTAGGTTATAATCCAAGCGTCCTTGAATGACCATCACGTTCATTTGAACGGTCTTCCCTTTCAATGTGATAGGCACATTGGGGAGGATCCCTAAAGGTCGACTGGTTCCTTTATCAAAGCCTGTCAGATTTCTCATTTCAGGCAAAAGCGCTGGCAAACCAAGCGCTTTCCAAGCAATAGAGGAAAGGATACTCACAGATGCCCCCTCATCAATGATGGTGCCAGCCATTACCATTCTGTATATTTGAACGATAATTTTGAATGGTATGCTTGTTGGCAAACGGGGTCTGCCTAGTTGGTTCCAGTCGAACGAGACAACTAGGTTGCTTGGTGGTGGGACCGAATAGATGGCCGGGTATGACTCTGACGAAGTTCCTTCCTGCGATAAAGGAATGGGAAAATTGCCCCCTTGTTCGTCGGAGTCTGTGTTGATGAAGAGAATTTGGACGGTGTCGTCTTTATTCTCCTCTGTGATGGTATCATTCAAAGATAGAGCCTCTGAAGGCAAAACCGGGTCAACTGTCGCCTCAACCTTTTGACTTTCGTTAGGTATGGATTCAGACGGTTCATCTTCAATGATAGGTGCTTCGGCTGACCACCTGAGTGGGCCAGACGGGTTCTCAACTGGTGAAGGACTTGGCAGGAGTTTTTGATATCCAGGAGGAAGTTGCACTGGTAAAACCGGGCGATCTTCCAAAACTCTTTTAGCCTCGTCTAAGAAGGGACAACGGTGGATGGCATGGTCACCTTCACACAGTTTGTAGGGAAATCTAGTTTTCCCTCTCTGTCCTGTGGCTTCACTTTCACTAGTTGACGGTGTGCTGTCAACATGGCTATCAGAGGTTGATGCCACCGAATTGTGCAAACGGGGAGACCAGTCCCTTAGTATCCGAGGGATGCAGGGACAATCTCTGTGGAAGTGGTCTCCCTTGCATATGACACATGGCGATTTAGGCCTAGTCAGTGCTGTGTGTGGATTTTTGTCAGACGACACTTGTTTGCCCCCAGTCGCTTTTGGCTCCTTCCTCTTATTCTCTTTCTTCTTATTTTCCTTCTTCTCCTTAGGAACTTGGCTTTTTGTTTTACCAGTTCCGTCAAGCGAAGAGGAAGGAGGAGAGGAAGAAGTAGATGAAGTAGAAGGCTGGTGGGCAACTCTGGTCTGGTCTAACTGTTGACTCGACTGTTCAGGAATAGTGGTGTTCTGAATGACATTGGTTGAGAAGAGCCAGACTGGCAAGCCAATTGTCAGTCCTGGAAGCGACAATGTGGCCATATGGGGCGCACCAACATCTCCCCAAGAGGAGAAGGGACTAGGATTTCCACCAAGGGGAATTCCTTGGTTGGTGTGCTCCATTTTCTCAACCTAAAGATCAACACAGGAAAAAGGGGTGATTGTTCCGTTTAAAATAAATTTTAACGACGCTTTAGACACAACTTGCTTTTTCAATTTTAAAGAGTCGAGAAAAAGCTAAAGATGACTCTAGTCTCCTTCGATGCTTTAACGAGCCCGAAGTGACAAATGCTCGGGTGGACTTTTTCCGTTATAGAGTCTGAAAAAGGCCAAAAGGAACTGCTCTGGAGTTCTAGGCAGAGGGTGTGCCAAACTTTTTGCAAAACCGCAGAATACTTTTTAAGGTACGGGCGGTCGATCTTCCTGAATGTTGTGTTCAGTGCATTGCGATTAGTAGGGCGGCCGACACAGCTTCCTAAGGATAAAGGTTTTATGCCTATAGGGGTCTCCCAATATATACTCAACGGTACGTGGGAGCACAATCCGTACTGGCGCTATCGTCCCTCAGGAGGAATCACCCACCATCAGCGAGATCGACAGTCACCAGGCTTTACGACGCCGGAACACGTCTCTAGCCTAGACCTCTATGTTGTGCGTTAAGTTACAAAGCATTGTTAAGTTCATTCAATTTATTTTAGGTTTATATTTTTAGAAGTTTGCCTTTTGAGGTTCACCACGAGATGTATGATACAATTCCTAAATGCAGTCTAAAGATGATAAGAAAGCTTTTATATCTTTTCAACAATGAAAATCCTAGCTACAAAGGGAAAAGAAAGACACCATCTTTTCTCAAAGAGCAATCAGCACACTCTAATGCACTTTTCCTAAATCAAGCATGCAAACTATCAAGATGCAAATGCACAATGCAGGTGTTTGTTTTCCACTCTCTTAATATTGATGCCTAAAAAGAAAGCTTTTTGTACAACTTTGAATTTTCTTTTAAATGACAAATACAAACAAGTTTACTTTTTCAAAATCAGGAAGGGTAGAAGAGATTACAACACTTAACGATTTTTGAAATGAATACTTGTTTTGACACTCAAAAGAGACAAACTCAAACCAAAAGCAAAAATGAATGTATAATCAACTGTAAACAGCCAATGAACTCTCTCCTAAGATCACAATCAACAGATCTGAATCAAGGGCTACAGGATGACTATTTCACTCTTGCAAAGGAAAACTGTAAATGACGCCACAAACACATAAAAACACTCACAATATTTTTGTACAAAAGGAGGCGGAATTTAAGCAGAGAAAAGGAGTTATCAGATAGGTACCTATGCTGGTTACAGGCTGCAAAAATCAGAGATCAAAACAAGGCAAAACAGAGCAGAGAACCCCAGCTGCACAAGGCCTAACTGGATCAATGCACCCTCAACACAGAGGTTTTGACATTCAGCGTAGGTAGCCTTCACGGGACCTGCGTTGAAATGCAGAACCTCTTCACAGAGTCTGCGCTGAAGGAGAAACGAGAGTTCCTCACTGGGTTCTGGGTCACAGTTTGTTATTTAATCTACAGTTTCAGGCCAAATCAAAGCAACAAGCAAGGTATAATCAAAGGGATGCTTTGAAGGAGGGCTAAGATCTGTCACAAAGGATCATCAAATCATTTGTGAGTCCATTGTTCAGATCATAGACAAATCCAGTGATTGGATCAAAGCAACAGCTATCTACTTTGCATCTGAGAATAGCAGATGCAGTTCGATTGCTGCTCTTGAGTCTATGAAACAAAAAATGATAGAGACACAAATGAAATGACTAAACAGATCTCCCCAGTGGAGTCGCCAATTTTTTGTGGGGAAAAATGCCTATGCAGGACGATCCTATCCACCTAAGGTGTGACAGTGCCTTAGCAACAAACAGAAACATCTATTCTAGTATTCTTCCTTTATGAATTAAGAATGAAGAGAGATGGATGGACTAACCGGTGTCTTCCGTTTGTCCCTTGATCTGGTTTCTCTTCTCTTTGAGAGTTCCCAGCTACTTGCCTTCTCGCTCGCCCAGCTTCAACAGGTCCCTGCAAGATCACAAGAAGAGAACGCTACACAAAGACATAGATTCATATTCATAACTAGTTCAGGATTAGAAATAAACTAAACATACTAATGCAATCATACATCAAAGATACATCAGTATATAGGAGAAACCAAGATAGCTTTATTGATGAATAACAAGGTTCAGGAAGAGATACAACCCAGAGGGCTCGAATCCAGCATCTCCTTCCCAGCAAATGAAATTCCTATCTTCGCCTTCCTTCAAAGCATTAAGCACCCAATGATTCCAGTCTCAAACCAACAACAATTCTTTGCAATAACAAAATTCCAGCCTCTAGATCTCATGGAGGAGAGATCCATATATAGATGTTTGGAGAGAGGATGAGTCAGCTTGAGATCTGACTAGTGTCCTCTCCCTCTGTCAGTTCTTGCTTCCACTTGGAGACTAAGAGCCTCTTACTCATCACTAGTCGAATTCCTTGAGGCAAGTGTCATTGGAGAATATTCTGGAAGCTTCCAGGGTCTTTCCACCTCGTTGAATGAACTTGCCATTTGTCACTTCCCGCTCAGTGCACCCTGGTAGTGCTTCTACCTGCATTGCAATGCACCTAGCCAGTGCAATCTCTGCATTTCAGCGCAGACAGCTAGTGGAGCCTCTGAATTGATCCTGAATTGACTTGTTTTTGAGCAGTTTCTGGTGGAGAACTTCTGTGAATTGTTGTGGTTTGTTAGCCTTGTTCCTCTAGGGGTAGGAACAACATGTTTAGGGACTTTGGATCCCTTAGATTATGGACATTTCATGCTTATAGCTGTAAGGCACAAAAATGTCTATAACACGACAGACATGGCTTCCTATGGATAAGGGATAAAGCCTATTGTGGTCTCCCAAAATATACTCGACAGTACATGGGAGCACAAGTCCGTACTGACACTTATCATCTCAAAGTGGAGGAATCAGCCAACCAACAATGAGAACAATAGTTACCAGGCTTTACGACGTCGGAATACGTCTCTAGCCTAGACTTCTAGATGTTGTGCGTTAGGTTCCAAAGCGTTGTTATATTCATTAAATTTATTTTATAGTTGATCTTGCTTAAGAAATTTTCCTTTCAAGTTCACCGCGTGATGTAGATGTACAATTCCTAAAATGCAATCTAAGATGATAAACAGTCGTTTTATCTTCTTTGTGCAATGAAAATCCTAGCTACTAAGGAAAGAGAGACAGTATTCTTTCAACAAAGAGAAAAGAGCACACACTATAGGCACCGTCCTAAATCAAACCAATCAAACAGTCTAAATGCAAATGCACATGCATGTATTTGTTTTGAGCTTTCTTAATATGTGAATGATAAAAAGAAAGCTAATGCGCAAATTTGAATTATTTTTCAAAGTGACAATTACTAACAAGTCTCTTTTCAAAATCAAAATGAACACAACGACAACACTTTGTGATTTGGAAATGAAAACTTGCTTTCGACACTAGAAAAACTACTAATTTAGATCAAATACAATAGTAACAGGGTAATTCACTATCAAGAACAATCAGGTCCTCTTCTATGACTGAAAACGACACTTGCGACACTTTCAAATCAAGAAACGACAGTACAATTACGTTACTTCTTTGTAAAGGAGAACTGAAAATGACTCAACAAATACATAAAAACATTTACAGTTCTTTGCACAATGGAGGCGGAATAACAACAAGGAAAGGGGTTTCAAACAGAGGTGTACTGACTACAGGTAGCAAAACTCTTGAATAGATCTGAAAAGAGTGAACACTGAAACCAAAATTCAGGAACAATGCCTAGTCTGATAAGCGCACCTGTAACACAGTGAATTTGAAATTCAGCGCACCTACTACACTCAGGAAGTGCGCTGAATTTGAGATTCATAGAATAGACAGTGCGCTGGACCACGGACGAGACTTTGATTGGGTTCTGGGTCACAGTTTGCAGTTCAGTTTGGGGATTTTGGCCGAGCAAGTGGTAATCAGTAAATCAATCACAGGGGTATATCTAAGGAGGATACTAGAGCCACCACGAGGGCAATTACAAGGATTGTAAATCAGTTGTTTAATTCATAAACAAAACCCAGAGATTGAATGAAGCAGCGTTGATCTACTTTGCATTTGCATAGAAAATGCAGTTCGAAGGCTAGCTGGCTTGACTTCAGGCTCCGTCTGTAAGTATATAAAGTAAACAAATGTAGATAAACAATCAATCTAGTCGCTCCCCAGTGGAGTCACCATTTTGTTACAGGGAAAAGTGTCTATGCAAAACTGCTAATCCCACTAAGGCTAGTAGCTACCTTAGAAACAAACAAAGTAAAACTACTTTCGTTTTCCTTTATGAAAGATAGATGAGAGAAGAATAAAGGAGACCAACCTCTGTCTTGCGCTTGGTTCCTTGCTCGATTCCTCTCTCTTCTGATAGTCCTTTGCTACTTGCTTTCTCGTATACCCAGCTTCACAGAGTACCTGTAGAATCAAAGCAACATAACACTATACAATAACATGGATCTATTATCATAAACTATCTAGGATCAGTTGTAAATTGACCATACAAATGCATGAAACATAAATTACACAAGAGTATGGAGGAAAACTTGAATAGCTTTATTGATAATCAAGAAAGAGCCAAGAGAGTTACAACCAATTGTTCTGACCCAACATCATCCTCTCAGCAAGTAAGCCCTTATTCACCTCATAGAAAGCTTAGATCACCCAACACTATGATGTTGCCTCAAGAAACCAACAACAATTCCTTACAAGATGCAAAATTACAGCCTCTGGATCTCTGGGATGAGGGATCCATATATAGATGTCTGTAAGGGAGATGAGTTAGCTTGTGATTTGATTAGTGCCTTCCCTCTGATAGTTCTTGCTTCCACTTGGAGATTGATGATCTCTTACTCATCCCTGGTCGAATTCAGAGAGGCAAGTGTCACAGGAGAAGTTTCTAGAAGATTCCATGCTTCTCCACCTCGCGGATTGACACTGCCATTTGTCCCTTCTCGCCCATCGCACCCCATAGAAGGGATTTTTGAAATGCAACGCACCTACTGTGTGTATTTAGGTGAGATGAAATGCACTTTGCCTATGGAGCAGGTGAAATGATCCAGTTTTGACCAGTTCTGAGTAGCTTTTCATGGAGAACTTCTGGGAGAAGCTGTAATCAGTTGACCTTGCTCTTTTAGGGGTTGGAGCAACACTTTTAGGGACTTAGGAGCCCTTGGTTTATGGACATTTTATGCTTGGGGTTGCAGTGCCCAAAAATGTCTATAACACTCCCAAGTAACCCCTACCTCTCCTACTGATTCTACCACCCCTACTTATGAAACCCCTTAGGAAGCAGGCCCTTCTTTGAAACATGAGGCAGTTTTTATTTCTTTGAACAACCATGTAGGCAAGAAGAAAAAAGGAAAAAGGAATAAGGTTGAGATAGACCGACCTGAGCCAAGCCCTATGGTGGAAGAAAAAACGTTGGAACCCCAGTCGAAGGCTCCCAAAGCTCATGAATGTGCCAAGCCAAAAAAAAGTGCATGAGAATTCTCTTTCCTACCCATAAGCCCTTGATTCCTATAGTGGAGACCTCTACGCAAGGTCGGCATAGAACCCACAGTATGACTAGAAATAAAAATTCCATATCTAAGGTTGCAAATTCTGAACATGTTGATATTCCATCATCTCCTAATTCCGATGCTAAGAAGTTACAGTTGTAATTTGGAAAAGTACCTATGCCCATGTCTGAAGCAGACATTCCTGTGGATATTGCACATGACTTGCAAAAATTGTCCCCTATTCGGCCTTCATTAAGTAGAGGTATTACTAAATAAATCCAACATGTTTCTTCACCAAAGGAAAGCATCAATAAAGCACCTAGAGGTAGTGCATCTCAACAATCAACAACACCTACAAAGAGTCCAACTCTTGATGAGGAGGAGAATCTTAAGATTCGATTGGTCAAGTTGTGGAAGAAAATTGTTAAGCTCTGAGAACAAACCAACAAATACAAGGTCTTGTTCCATTATGTAAGAGAAGTCAATAATCATGTTAGGGACTCTAATATTTGACTGTATGCCCATAATGATTATTTGAAAAGGAAAAATAGACAGTTATTGTATTGGAAGGACTTAAGGTTCAGGGCCACTAAGGTTCAGGGCCACTAAGACCTTTCCATCACCATCACTATCTTAAACCCTACTAAGACCCTGACACGAGGTAAATGCATTTCATTAGTGTCATTTTTCTATTTTTGGTTAAGTTTGACCAAGTTTGAGTTATATTCCTAATGAGATGACTAATCATTATGGGTTAAGTGTGAATATTTGCAGCAGTATGGACAAGTCAGCTAAAGATGGAGCGAATTCTTGGCAACTGTCTTGTTTTGTCATTTATGTACTCAACATCTCAGTCTATGATCTATATTCAACATCATGGAGGCCTAGTAGACTCTTTCTATGAATTTGTACTTCTAGAGGCTTGAACACCACATTTGAATATTTTGACCAAGCCCAAGATCAATGTTTTCCACAACAAATATTTTCTACACCCTTATCAAAACAAGTTCATGCTAATGTTGGAATTTGTTGGAATCCATTGTGCCAAGGAGAGCGAAATCGTTCAAGAAATCAAATCTCAAGTTTGATTTAGTAAATTCATTGAGTTTGCCATGGATGGGCTTATTGCTATTCTGAATGTGAATCATTGCCTATAAAGGCCAGTAATGTAATGAATTAGAAAAAAGAAGGTTGTTCTTGTAAACTATTGAGTTATCAAGTTATTGTTCATACATTATTATTCATGATTGAATACTTTGTTCCGGTGAATACCATGGTTATGCTTTGAGCCCAAATCATTATGAGTTATGGTTTATTGTGAGTTTTTAATTTTAATGCTTTAAATCTTTATTTCCTGCAAGTCATTTAAATATTACCTAGGTGTGGCAGGGCCCAACATCATCTAGGAACATGCATCACTATTAGTTCATAGGTGTATCATTGTGTGATAATTCATTACATTTGTTTTCTATCTAGTTCTCGTGTGAGTTCACTAAGTTTTATTGTACAAATGTGTGAGAAATTCCATTGATTTTGGATTGATCCTAATCATTACAACCTTTCATTCATTAAAAAATAGCTCGATCAATATTTCTGAGTGCATAGACCGTTATGTGTCATATAGACTGTGTGTAAATATTCAACATAGAGCTATGATCTGTTCCTCATTGAACACTAAGTTTGTATTTCAATACATAGCCATGCTTTGTATTTTCATTTAAAATCACATTCATTTATATTTGTGAATAGAACATCTATGATAGGTAAATAAATTGCATTTTGAAGTTACATAACACGACCTCTGTATGTTTATTTTGATGTGTCTGTCTCTTTAATGAAGTTTATGATAAATGGTATGAGCATGAGTGTGGATTGCCTTGGGTATAATAGAGAGATTAGAGGAAAATTACATATTCTAAATTTAATCTTGAACCAAAAATGCAGTACAATTCATGCTTACAAGTCCTGGTTGACAATTAATATTAAGATATTTAATCACTAATTAAAACTCCCAATAGGTTTCCCAAACCATAGGATTTAGTCCCTCTATTGTATTTATTTCTTGTTCGTGTTCAAAGAATTACAATTCTTTCCTTGTTTCAGTAGATGGTTATATCACAAAAAATTATAATTGCGGGCTTTCCTATCACCTCTCTTGTGGGAAGAGTGATTGGAAAGATCCATAATAACAACTCAAAAATGTTTGTTTATGGTTTCTTGGAAATTGTTAAGTAATGGATTGAAATCTTTCATTATGTTCAATCTTTGCAACTTAGGAGTTAGCATCATTGGTTTGGAAATTAGAATTGTGTTTTAGGTTAGAGTAGATTTCAATCAAATTCACATCATATTTTCTATGTTAATTTACTTTGCTACAATAATGATCATTTGATGCATGTATTTGACTAGCTACGGGAGATATGTTGATTTTCCGGTGTGGGCACACCTTTCCACGTCCAACTAGACCTTTCAATCTTTCTCCTAGGCACCTCACTTTTCTTCCAAACTTTGTCTCTCAAGTCACTCTATTAAGGTAAATGAAGGACACCGTGGGCATCAACTTTGGTGCAAGATAGACATCTAAGGGGTATTAGGCTTGGCTAAGGGAGTCCCACACCCTTCATTAACATCCTTTTACCTTCATCCATTGTCCTCTACCTTCAAGGCACCATTTATGTCCTAAAAAATCTCTCAAACCCTCTTCCTATATAAACACAAGGCCTCCTGTAGCAATACAGGACCTCTTATAGCAAACTTGTAGCATTTGTTTTCCAACCACTTTTGCTCCATACTTTGGCTCTAGCATAGTTAGGTTGAATAATGACCCCCACACTGTGATTTTATGATTACGGAAGACTTTAAGACCACTCCAATGTCATCATTTCCTCACTGCAACCATTATATAGAAAAATAGAGATAAAAATAGTATTTTTCTTCATAAGTATGTTAATGATTGGATTCCTTGTTTTCAAGCAAGTATGAGTAGACAAATTATCCATGCAAGTAGGTTATTTATTTATTAAGTGTGCAAGTAGAGTAGCATGATTTACTTCTGCAATTATGACCCCCACACTGTGATTTGATGATTACAGAAGACTTTAAGACCACTCCAATGTCATCATTTCCTCACTGCAACCATTATATAGAAAAATAGAGATAAAAATAGTATTTTTCTTCATAAGTATGTTAATGATTGGATTCCTTGTTTTCAAGCAAGTATGAGTAGACAAATTATCCATGCAAGTAGGTTATTTATTTATTAAGTGTGCAAGTAGAGTAGCATGATTTACTTCTGCAATTATACTAGCCTTTTCCCTTCATGCAATTTCAATTAGCATCTATGTTTAATTAATGACATTTTCACCTTTGTAGTTAGAATCATGTTATTTTATGCTTTCATAAGAAGTTTTCACTATAATTAGTTCAAAGAGTGGTATTTCAACACCTTGATCTGATTTCATGATGAGAGTGGTATGAGTAGAACCTAACATGTTGTGCATATAACATTGTCACCTCTAAGTTCATATGAACCATGGGTTGATAATTTAATTTGAGAATGCCTTGGGAGTTGCAACATCCTTGGTGAAATACCAGGGATCATCACCTTTTGGTGTTGTTGCTGGGGATGTGTCTAAGTAGGTGTTGTTTCTACTTAGGAGTGTTTTTTTTTTTTTTTTACATCAGTCTTATTGTTTTGAAAAAAAAAAGTGAAAATTTCTAAGATAAACTTGTTCTTTCATGCCTCATAGGAGTAGGGATAAGCAAGTGAAATTATTACCAAAAATCCACACCCCCTAAAGTAGTCAACCTTCATTCTTCTTTGGTGACTGTTGAATTCTGTCTCTGACTACATGGGAGTTATAAAACCCTTTAGGTGAGCAACCTGAAATTTTTGAAGAACCCATAGGAGAAGAAGAACCTATATCACCTACCTAAACCATGGCTGAAAATAGACGCAATGAGATTTCCCCTATTAGAGAAACCAATGGAGAGACAAAAATGAAGAATATCAGCGTTGTTTCCCTTCCACACTTGCATGGCCTAATCTCTGAGAATCCTGGCACCTTCATGTTTGAGTTTGTTGTTGTTTGTAGGACCTGCGACTATGCATATGATGAAAATAAAATGAATTTTTTTCCATATACCCACAAGGATGTAGCCTTACACTAGTTTAAGAGTTTACCTTAAGACAACATCACTACCTGGGCCCAAATGCAACACACCCTCAATCAAAAATAAAAGGACTATTGTAGGTCCAAATAAACAAAGGATTAAATATTTAAGATGACCCTTGACCTAATGAATCCTTAGAGGACTACGAGGTAAGATTCCAACTCATTTATAGGAGGGCCAACTATACCCTTGATCCTGGATCACTCAAGCTAGTTCTTCTCTGAGGGGCTAGGAAGGATGTAATGGAAACCCTCAACATGCTTTTTGGAGGAGATATCTACAAGTTTACTTATGATGACATCAAGATTGTATTTAGGAATCACTCTAGGGATGCTAGGAAAAATGGTAGGTATAGCTAAGGCTTGCTCGGTTCCGTCCCTCTATAATAGCTATCAAGCATGAGATAGGAAGTATGTTGGAGGATTTTAAGAGTGAAATGTTGCATACATTTTTCCTACATATGGATACTATGAAAATTAAAGGAATCAACATGAAGTAGAAAGGGCACTAGTTATCTTTTTCTCTAGATGTACTAAGAGAAATCCTAGGAATCAGTGCCCACTGAATGTCATAGAATTATGCTCGGTCTATGAAGAGAATCATGCAACATAAAAATGTCCCTCTCTACTAGGTCTAAAGGTTGTATAACAAGAATCGGTAGAAGGTCAGTTAGAAGATTTGTGTTTCGTTAACCAAAGAAGGCATCAAGTTCCTTGACCATATCAACAAGGCATGCAAGGTGCAAATTATTCTCATTACAATCCACTTTAGAATGTACCTTTCCAGCCTTGGTACCCTTCCACTAAACCATCATGGTCCACACATCCTCCTTGGACTTATGCTCCTTAATACCCTCAATATCCTCCTCATCCTATCAATCCTTCTTTTCAGCCATATCCACCATAATCTTCCTAATGGGGTAACCCCTCATCAGGGTGGAGACCTCAAACAACCCAACCTCCTGCTTTATTGCCTCCATCTCAACTTTAACCACAACTTCCTCACCATACTCGACCTAAGCAAACTCAAATTCCTACTCAACCTAATATGAACCCAAACAATAAGAAAAAACAATAGGTTTATAGTGGGGATACATCCTATCCTGCTTTTGTTTTGGAAAACCAAGAGATCAACCTTCAGTCTAGGAATGTGCTCCCAAATAATCACCCACATTTTCCACCTGAAGAGCTTGAATAAGAGAAGGAAGGGAGTGCCCCTCAAGCTAATACACCTCCTTATCCTAAAAGGTTGGTCCACCCTAACCAACACACTCGAGAAGAGCTTTAACTTATGGGAGAACTGAATAACATGTGTGTCAAGATACCCCTTCTCCAGGCCATTAAAGATGTTCCCATTTACAACAATCTTATTAAGGAGGAATGTTTCAAAAGGTCTTCAAGAAGAAGAAGTGATACCTCCACTATCAATATTCTTGGCCATCTATCTGATCATATGCTTGAGAGAGTAATCTCCCCTAAGTACTTTGATCCTGATAGCCCAGTAGTTGATGTGCACATTGATGGCATTATCGTACCTAGAACCTTGATTAATATTGGGGTTGCAATCAATGTAATGACTAGGGAAACCATGTTGGAGCTCAATCTCAAAGGGTATTTGAGGAAGACCACTATAGTGATGCAACTTGTAGATAGATCCACGGTAGCTCCTGATGGAGCTATTGAGAATGTGATGGTCTCCATTGAATCTTGGGAGTATGCCACTAATTTCCTAGTCCTTAAGCCCAAAACCAAGTTTAATGGCTATTCTCTCATCCTAGGAAGACGTTGGTTGTCCATTATTGATGCATACATTAGTTGTAGGTTTGGAAACATGACTATTAAGAATGGAAATCTATCAAAACTAATTTTGGTGTATCCTTCTACTCAACCTTCTACTAAGCATGATTTACCCTTATGGTTATAGGATGAGGAAGAGGAAGGAATTTATCAGACATTCCTTTACCTAATATACACTCTAGATACTATTATAGGAGGGGGGAAACTTGATGAAGATGATATTATTGACCATATCTTATAGAATTAGCCTCCCACTACAATACCAATTGATGAATTGATGAAAGAATATGAGAGTAGTTCTGGGACTGATTTGTGCTCTGTTAACTCTAGCCTAGAACATGCCAAGATTGTGGAGATTGGCCCATCCAGAATTCTAAAGATCAACCCCTCTCTCTCTACTGAGTAGGAAGAAAATTATGAAGTGTGTTAATGAAACACCTGGATGCTTTTGCTTTGGATTATAAGGATATGAAAGGTGTGCATCCCTCAGTCTCTACTCATCATATTTATATCAAAGAGGGATACAAGCCTATGCGCCAACCCCAGAGAATAATGAACCTAGCTCTCAAGGAAATTTTGAAAGAGGAATTAAAAAATATAATGGATGCAGGGCTCATATATCCCATTTCATATAGTGAGTGGGTGTCACCTCTTATTTTAGCCCCTAAGAAAAATGGGAAGTGGAGGATCTATGTTGATTACTGAGAACTTAACAAGGCTACAAAGAAGGACCATTTTCCTTTTCCCTTAATAAGCCAATTCCTAGTTGACCTTGCAGAAAAGAAATTCTTCTCCTTCCTGGATGGATTTAGTGGATACAACCAAATTCATATTAGTCTTGAAGACTAAGATAACACAACATTTACATCTCCTTGGGGTGCCTATGCCTATAAAGTCTTTCTATTCGATCTATGTAATGGCCCTGCTACTTTCTAAAGGGAAGTTAGAAGTATCTTTGTTGAACTTGTTCATGACACTATTGAGATATACATGGATGATTTCGCCCCTTATGGATGTGATTTCGGGAATATCTTTCTAAATGTGAAACATTTTAAAGAAATGCATTAAAATGAATCTTTTATTAAGTCCTAGAAATGTGAATTTTTAATGAATGCATGGACTATCCTTGGCCATTCTATATCTAAGGAAGGGATACAAGTTGACCCAACCAAAATTGTCATCATCAAAAGGATCTGTATCCCTTAAAAACAAAGAGATGTCAAGAATTTTATTGGATTTGCTAGGTATTATATAAGATTCATTAAATACTTTAGTAAACTAGCTTCACCCTAGTTTGGACTACTCGCTAAAGATTCACATTTTTGTTGGACAAGCAATTGTCAAGAAACCTTCGAAGTACTAGAAGACAATTTGACCACTGCACTCATCCTTAGAGGTCTCAATTGGGCACTACCTTTCCATATACACAAAAATAAATTATAAAAATATGTAGGGGTAGCCTTAGGACAAGTAGAAGACAAATTTCCTTATGTTATCTATTTCATCAATAATATTTCTAAAGCTAAGTTGAATTATACAATCACTAAAATTGAACTCTTGGCTCTAGTACATTGTTTGAATAAGTTTAGGGATTATATCACAAGTTATCAAAAAAAATTTCACAATGATCATGAAGAAATTAAGTATTTAATGAATAAACTAGATGTGAATGCTAGGATAATTAGATGGTTGTTATTATTGCAACAATTTTATTTGGCTATTATTGACAAACCAGGGAAAGAGAATGTGGTTGTATATTTCTTGTCAAGACTAACCTTTCCTGCAAAAAAGGAAGAAATGGTGGATGATCAAATTTGATATGAACATCTCTTTGCCATATCAGTTCTTTCTCCTTGGTTTGTTGATATATCCAACTACTTCATTATTGGGAGGTTACCTCCAAATCTATCCTCGAAGGAGAAAAGCAAGATTTTTAGGAAAAGTGCCCCATTCACTTGGATTGGGGGAAAACTTTTCAGATTGGGGTTGTGTCAGATCCTAACGAGATGTGTGAGGGATGAGGAGGCCTTTGACATCCTCTTAGCATGCCATGATGGACCCTATGTGAGCCACTTTGATGTTAAGAGTAAAACCTTCAAAGTTCTACAAAAAAGATATTACTGGCCCACTTTACATCAAGATCCAAGGATGTACACTAGGTGTGATCAGTGCCAAAGGATGGGTAAGCCCAAACCTAAGCATGAAATTCCCTTACAAGATCAAGTGACTACAAAGCCATTTTAGAAGTCAGGTATGGATTTCATTGGATATATATATCCCCCATCAGGACAAAAGAAATATATCATTGTGTGTACTGATTCCTAGACTAGTGGGATGAAACAAAGGGAGTAAATTTTTGAGGGATAACATCTTCTACAAGTTTGGGTTTTCAAGGAAGTTATTCACTGATCAAGGAGCACAATTTTGCATCAAATATGATTGAAGATCTCATGAAGCAACACCACATCAAGAACATGACATCCACTTCCTATCACCCTCAAGCCAATGGGTAGATGGAGGTCACAAACAAAGCATTGGAGAACATTCTAACCAAGGTTGTTAGCAACAACATAAAATATTGTGCAAGAAGACTTGTGGAATCCACTTGGGACTACAACACCACTTAGAAGACCACCACTAGATTCACTCCTTTTGAATTATTTGATGGAAAGAAGGCCCTACTTTATATTGAATTTGAATACAACACCTTAAGGAAGGCATCTTAGTTAGACTTGCGCCTCATGAAAACACAACCAGAGAGGCTAATCCAACTTAATGGTTTACATGAATTTAGGATGCAAGCTCTCCTGCGTATTTAGGATGCATGAAAAACACATTAAAGAGAATAATTTTCAAGAAGGAGATTGGGCCCTGTTATATGATTCTAGATTCAAGGATTTCAAGGGAAATTTAATGACACAATGGATAGGTCCCTATCTAGTAGAGAAATTTCATGAGAGTGGTCTTTCAAGATTAGAGCAATTGATGAGGAAGGGGTTCCCTTACATGTCAATGGTTATAGGTTGAAGTTATATAAAGGAAGAGTTTGTTAGTTTAATCAGCAAAGAATTGAATGTGATTGGGAGGCTCACAGTCCTCAATCCACACAACTTCTAGAGCAAACAAAAAAGAGAAAATAAATAAAGGGCCTAGGTGAAAACCTCTATGGGGGATCTAAGGCCAACTCTTGTGTTGTAAACCTCTTTGAGGTAGTCCAAGAGCATAGTAAATAAATAAATAGATGAGCATATCCCAAGGTGAAAACCTCATATGAGGCACCTAGTTAAGGCATGTAGGTTGAAAAAATCTACAGAGGTAGCCTACATGTCTAAAAAAAAAAAAGAAAATAACACAAGGAAGGAGTATTTACATCAATTTTTCTAACACCTCTCTTTTGCGGGACTCTAGACAATCAAAAGAAAAATGACTATAAAACAAATTCATTCCTCCATTTTTCTATCCGTCCATTGTATTTTCACCCTTTTCACTCACCTCCCTACTGTTCTCCATCATCTAGCCAACAATAGAATCATGTTTTTCCTCCTTTTTGAAGTGCTACATGAGTAGCCTGAAATGATATAGGAGGCATATGCGATTGAATAAAAGGGATCTAAAGGTAATGGTTACTTTAGAAATTGTTAAGATAGGTCCACCATCACCCTTTCATCACTCATTAACTCCATCAAGCCAAAATTCATCTTCAAATTCCACTTTTCCCTACATAAAGAAAAAACCACAAAAAAACATTGTCTTCAACTTTTCCACCACCTGCTAATGATTTTAGTCTTGTCCTTATACCTCCTATGAATTTACCTCAATCCCACATGAAATGTGAGGTCTCAAGGGGGAATTAAGTCACTTCTACATGAAAGAGACTCCTCCTATAGCAGCTTGTATAATTACAAAAGAACCTAGAATCAATTTTTGTTTTTAACGCATAGAGCAGAAGATCCAACCACCTTAAGCATCATGAATCCATTTTTAAGGTTGAGAAGGGAAACAAAATCTATAGAGATAATATATCATATAATTATTCCATTCCACCAACAACAAATTGGACATGTTGTAGTGGCTACAACCACCCTCCAAAATGTTTCCTATGATTCATTTTGGATCCTCCCTTCTAAATCAAAACAGCTCATCTTGCACTAATCCAGGTAATTGTGCTTTGATTTAGCCTCATATTTTGCATCTCGACTTTTTTTTTCTTACTTGGTTTTCTATCGAGCCCACAATCTGATCTCTTGACTTTGTTCTCATCCTGTTCTAAGCTTGACTTAGAGAAGTGCACAATCCTTGAGGGAAACCAACCTTGCTCTGTGGAGTTACGTAATCCAAGCTGATAGTGAGTCTTGAGATCAATAATTGCATAGTGATAGTTGATATCCAACCTTCAGCTGGGAAATTACGCAGAGCATGAGAGGTAGCCTAGATTCACTCAGATCAGAAATTATGAAAAATCCTTTTTGCTCAGAAGCTGCTCAGTGCATGAACCAAAGAGTTGCTTGGTTCCTCCCATAACTATGCAATCTCTTTCGGAAATGCATGGTCGATTTTCACAAAAAAAAACAAAAAAAAAAGCAACCCTGAAAAATAGGGATCTATTTTTACCAGCCCAAAGACACTTGTGCTATTTTTAGAAATTGTCTCCAAGTGTCGCATTTTCCTTGATTTTTGGCCTTTATGTCATAAACCCTAAATTGACAAAAAATATTTAATCGATGCTTCTAGAGCTCACTTTCACATTTGATCTTGGAGCTCTAGCATTCACGAGGAGATCAAGGAACCTTCGGTGAGATCATCATCGATTTTCTAGGTAAGTTTTTATTTTCTAGTCTTTTGTCACCTTTTCTGTCGCTTTTGTTTGTTGAGCTTGCGAGAGTCTTGTTTTAGTTTCTTTGTTGAACGAATGGAGTTTTAACTTGTAGAAGTGATTTTCCAAGTTTTTCATTGCCTTTCCCAAGTGTTGCATGCATTACCCTATTTTTTCAATAATGGTCGTCATTTCATCGACTCCCTTTACATGCTTCATTTTCCTTCAATTCGATTGACTCCTGCACTTACATTATTTGAATGAATCATCACTTAGTAAGATTTTGTACTCAACATCACACCATCCTTCAGATCTGCTCAATCTCACACTCCCCTTGGGAAAATATGGGCTCCCCTTGCCTAGATCGCGTTTTCCACTGAATGCACCATGCATTTCCGGAGGTCGATGCCCCTGCTTTGGCTTCTAGAATTGCATAGAGGTTGCCCTAGCTTGGCTCCAACTGTGCACTGTGTAGTTCCAGGAGCTAGCCTCCCAGTCATATCCACTGAAAATGTGCAATGCACAGTCTCTCCTAGCTTGTGCCCAGACTAAACTGCGCATTGTGCAATTCACGTCAGCAAGCCTCCCTCACAGGCTGTTAGGACTGGGCAATGTGTAGTTTTGGTAGGCAGAAAGTCACCTTTGTGAACCATAATAATGTGGTATGTCCCATCCTAAGCCCAATTTGTTACTTGGTCTTGTCTTGAAGTTGCTTTTGGTTTTAATCTAACATTTGCATGCCATGAGGGTCCTCTTTTTCTCCAAGTATAAAATTTGTTGAGCATCTCTCAAGTAGTTACCTTGAACATGGCCTCCAAGAGAGTTTCATCAAAGGAAACCGCTAAGAGATGTACTAGGGAAGCACTTGAGCAGATATCGGTTGATTTACTGGTTTATGTAGACACTCAATTGTTCATTGAGAAGGGCACAAAGTTAACATGGCAGAAAATCAAGGATACTTTTACAGAGGAATTCAAGGCATTAGGGGAATTTTGAGGCCTCAAATGGGCCTCCTAAGGATATTATAAAATAATACTGGAAATAATAAAAAAATATTAGATTACGTCATCAAATTTTAGAGGGAAATAAGAAAAAACTATTTTTTCAATTCATATTTTGAACTTATATCCCTATGGGTTTACTAAAATTTCGAGTGGCAACACTCATTGGATGAAGAATTTGATTCCTCATTCAAGGAGTACCCATGTTGCATACTTTTGATGGACCCTATTTCACAAAAAATGAGAAATACATGAAAAATGTGTTTGCAATCATGTTTTTTCACGTATTTCTCATGTTTCGTGTAGCAGGGTTCATCAAAAGTATGAAACATGGGTACTCCTTGCATAAGGAATTAAATTTTGCATCCAATGAGTACTCAAGGAAGATAAGTTAAAAATATGAGTTGAAAAATTAGTTTTATTATTTTTTAATCTTTTTACCTTTTTACTCCAAAAATGGTGAATCATCCCCCATGGTTGACATCATCATTCTTGAATCCTATTCCTATTGGTTCTTATAAAGTTTATTTTGGTTTTACATTTTTCTTAGGAGGCCCATTTTAGACCTAAAAATTACCCTAATGGAATACTTATAGGACCAACAGGTATATATCAGTATCCAATGGTCAGGCTTATACAAGGTTGCATGTAGGTACGCCGCCTTCCCATGTGCATACATTATCAGCTGGATTGTCTCACACACAGATCCAAATAATATGACATTGAGTAGTGCCATCGGATATAGCTTGCCACCCTTAGGGAGGATAACTTTCAACAGTTGTATTATTTACCTCAGTTAGTGAGGCACATGGACACACTTTTCTATGTCACCCATAGCCAGGTTAACGTGAGAGAGATAGTCAAGTGCTGGGTGAAAGAACCGTCAAAGTTCAGACAGACACCCAACCATGTTTACAAGATAAACTCTCTTAGGAAGGCTTATTATTTCTTGATAATATTTTCATGCTGAATATATGGTCAAGGGAGCAGATAGACCTTTCCTGAAGGTCGGATAGTTGTATTAGACCAGCTGGTGAGTGATGGAAGGCCATTCAACTGGTCAAACTTGTTGGCTCATCGGTTGAAAATCCATGTGACTAACACCTTGAATCTGCCCAAGGATGATAAAGTGAGATTCTACATGTCTGCATACTTACCTGATGCAATTTGTGCCTAACAGTAGTTTCCTAGCATGAGATGGACATGGAAACCAAAAGATACTATCGTCAACATTTATTGTAAGTTTCTTTCCGACTACAGCTAATGATGAGTAATAGTAAGGCTAACTAACCATTTCATCATCCCATTGTATAAGTTTATATTTGATCAGGATCCACCTTGCGTGTCCTGAGAAGCAATGGAGGTGATACTTACATTGTAGATTGGTATGCCTCACCCAGTGGCACCTTCACTAGAGTGTTCAACAGAGAGAAGTCTCTACATGTTCTACCAAGGTATGGCACAAACAAGTTGGTCATACAAGAGGTCTCTTTTCACCTCTCCATAGGGTTGTCAATAAGTTTGCATAGGAAGAAGAAAGTGCCATGGCATGCTCTTCCTTTGTGGACTAGATTGTATGAGATTAAGGGTTTGAAGGATGCAGATGTCGAAGCTAAGGAGATAGTAGTATTCGATTTTGGCACCAAAAAAATTAATCCATATGATCCCCATGGTATTTGCAAGAACCACTGTGTGAAGGTGTACTATCCATGGATCCACGGGACATTTCATTGGGTGGATGATGACCCTTGGAGGTATTGTTACAATTCTTCCAGGCTTAATGAATTGGTCAGTATAGCAACAACTTGGAAATTTTCTCTGCAGCCAACAGAAGCTTAGGAATAAACAACAACAGCAATAGGTAGAAATATAGTGTAGGATAAGGGAAAGAGGAATATTTTCGTGGACCCAGAGGTAGAGAAAAGCTATAAGATGAAGGCAGATCTTCTCTTGGAGAAAGCATCTTTGGCAGCAGAGGCAAAGAGGAAGAAGCAGATAAAGAGAGTAGAGAGAAGGAAGAGAGAAATGAAGAGGCTGCAAGAAGAAGAATTGAAGCTGCAGGAGATGAAGAAGAAGTTGAAGGAAGAGTAGGAGTTGAGGAGGATTTTAAGATAAGAGAACCAAAATCAGGAGAAAGAAGAAAGGCAAGGCATGATGACAGAGAAAACATCACCCATACAGGTTGAGGAGTTGGAACAATCAGTAGCTGAAAAGGAGGGTGAATAGATGTAGGATTGGGAGCTTTCTTAGTAGATTGAGAAACTGATTGAAGTGAAAGACATGGAGTTGGAGCAAGAGCCCCAAAACGAAGACACTAACCTTATGTCATGAGAACTAGAGGTCACCTCTCATTTTCCACTAGCTCTAGTGTCAGAACCACTCCCCAGCAAGGAAGGAGAAGCTGTTCACCTTGATGATGATCTAGTCATGGATGTGTACAATCTATCATTTGATGAGTTGTAGAAGAAGACTTTATAAGCACGGTCGAGGAAACACTTTCCAAATGATCACAATTCAACTACAATCATGAAGGAAAGGGTGATAGTGTCAGATATCATGAAGCATCTGGTTGCCCGTGTCAATGCCACCTTGGCCTATGCAGGAGCAGCGAGATGAAATGTTAAGTTCCTATAGGTTGAGAATCAAAAAATGGAAAATAATTTGTAGGCTGTCAGACAAGAGGCATAATAACTTCAGTAACAGAGTGTAGTCTCCGCAATGGAAAAGATGAGGAAAGTGATACTTACTGAAGTATCAACACTTGAGACTACCATGCAGAAGGTCTATGATGGATTTGTCATCATGCATAAAGCAGTTGTTCGTGTGAATGGCTTTCAACACTGGAGAAAATCTTTTGTCCAAACTCTCAAGAACATAAACGTTATCATCACCCATGTGCAAGAATGGAAAATGCGGTACAAAGGGGCCCTGCTTCACTTGCCAAAGAAGATAAATCCACAGGTATAAATAGAGAAAGAAAAGGTCTAGATATTTATCTAGAACTAAGAACAACTTGCACCACTCATCAACAAAATACACACCTCATATGCATTGTTTCAAAAGAGTTTTGATGTCATGGTGAGAATGCACAGGATCACATCAATCAGTTCCCTCACTAGCTAGACCCCATAACCAAGTCTAGCTAGAGATCAATGTGTACATGGAGCCGATAAGGTGAGAGGACAATCAGAATGGCATAGAGTTGAGTGAAAATAACATGTAGAAGTACATTGGTGGTCCTGTCATGGTCAACACCATGTTGCACATGCTTAAGGATGAGTTGGATATAGGTTCCAAGACCATATACCTAGATGATATGGAGCCAAGAGTCCACTATCAGAAGACACCATCAAGAATTTTGGGGACATAATCATGTAGTACCAAGCTTGGCATCAATACATGACTGAGAAGCACCAAGTGGAGGTTTCCAATTTGGTCTTTCCCCAAACTTCAGAGTCATAGTGTTTTGTCTTATTAGGCTATCTCTAGCCTATTTTGTCTTACATGGGTACATGTGAAAATTGTAATATTATTTGTAAATATGTTGTAAGTGAAATTCCAAGTGTCATAGTGGAATGTGAAAGGTCATCATTTGATGTAATGAGTTAGTTGTAAAGGATTTGAAGAGTCATGAGGGTATTCAAAGAGTCACAAAGGGGAATGTCAAGGGTCACCCCACACTTTGTTATAAGTGGGACCTCATAACTCATAGAATAGGATTTTTGGAGCCAAGCATTTGGGTAGGCTTAGGCTTAGAAAAGGCTTGGGAGTATTGTGAGGAGCCTTGACTTCTCCACACCGTAGAGTGATCATGCTTCTTTGGAGGAGTAGGTGTTCTTGACTGTAATGTTCCACTAGTGGGGTTAGTGGTCGTCAATGGTGTATATATGGATGGAACTTTCACTTATTATAATAATAATAGAGCCAACACGTTTTCATGCACATGTTGTTATTTCAGTTGGAGTATTCTAGTTGCTTTAGAAATGTATGTTGTTTAACTTACACATTTTCTATATAATACTCTACATGAAATTGTATGAATCTTGTTGGATGCTTGTTGTTGGATTAACCCATCACTTTAATTTGTGGATTATTCCACATTTTAGCTTGTGATGTCATTTTCCTCATGTGTTCCTTTCAAGCTGCATACTATTATAGGCTTGGCACACTTCCTTTTCCCATCAGTGTGTTAGAACCCCCATGCATCGCACTTGACTCTCTGCAGGGTCACACACTTTCTATCACCCAAAGTTATCTTACTTACCTTTGTGTGCTACTGCGGTCAAGGCATTACACTACCACCCACTGTTGGGAATCCTACTTCGAATGGTTTTAGGTCTAGGTGGGACTTCATACTAGGGAGATCCCCTTAATGTTAGCGGGTCAAACACCATAAAAAATTATGGTGCTAGAAGGAGGGCCCAATGACAAGATGAGCCATTGAAGTCTTTTTTGAATTTCTCCACATATTTCATGAATTATGTCTTAATCACAACCCCAACATGTTTCTCTCACGTTGTTGATTTTGAAGCAGTGATGAGTGTTATATATGACTTGTCCAAATATCATTTCAATGGTGACAATGGAACACCCTTGTTCAAGCATACAATTACCTTTCATCACTTCTATGGTAGGCATGATGTCCCCTCGGCTGACATTGTCTATGGGTTATTTTATTTCACATTCAAAGGGTGCGCAAACAATGGTGTCACGCATTTCCCACAACCTCTATGCACTCTTTGGATCATATATTCAAATAATTATGTCATGCTTTCATTCTTTATAAGAACTTAATAAAAACAAAATTGTGAAAATCACTAGACGTATGTCTTGAACATTTTCACAGTCATTTTCTTCATTATTATTATGAATTTCCTGAATATGAAGTTGACTAGCAATTTTTGGAGGGAATCTTGTTCACATCTCTAATAATCGGCGTGACTTAGAGTCTTTTGACTCTCTCCCAACATACCTCGGTGTTAGAGCTTCAAAATATGAGATGGACAAGGCTATTGGCCCAAGTGACCCTCCATCCCCTTCTCATCAATCAGCGCTAGCTCCATAGGTCAAGGTTGGAGAAGTTGAGAATCCACATGTTGATCTATCACCATCACCTCATACCCCACCTACTCAGGATTTTTGCATAGATTTGGACTGCAAACCTGATGGTTTTCATGTGGTCTCATCTTCTTAGTTTCCATCCTTTAGTTCCTTTGATCCTCCAAATTTTTGTGTATTGTTTTGTGTTCATCCATCCCAGATTCCACATATGATTGTTCACGAGGATCAATTTTTGGACAGAGTTGGTGTTGAAAAACCAACCTATGCTATTATGTTTTATTAGTATGTGTGGGAGTTTGAACAATAATATGTGGTGAAGGATGAACTCCTCCTATTTGAACCTCACCCGCTTTATCCTGACATCTTCCAAAATTCTGCCATATTTGTTCCATATTGTGAAAAATAATTTCCAGATGTTTCCACTTCTGATCATTCATAGAAAACGTGGGATGCCAATATTTCATTTGATTGTGGAGAGGACAAATATATCATCCCTGATTCCCCAGCTCTCTCATCTTACCTTTTTAGAAACATAAAGGGTGAAACTTCTTGTTTTTCATCACTTCCTCATGATTCGTTAGATCATGAGGATGTCATTGTCCACATTGAATTTTCTAATTATGGCTGTCATGATCTCTTCATTCATTCATCTGATCATGATTCTGAGTCGCCCAATGTGGACTTTCTAAGCCACTAGTATTTGATGATCCATCTTCCGATGAAGTGGATACTCATCAAGTGGCCGAGGCACTTTATCCCAAGATGATGGTTATGTCAGGTTCTCGTAGCCTTGAGGTTAGTTCCACTTATTATCAGAAATATCTTGAAACTACCCAAGCTCCTCATCACTTTGTTGTTCACATTGAAGATCAATCTATTTCACAGTTTTCACATCCTCCACCAGAATCACACAATCCTATTTCTCATGCATTGGAGGATTCATACATAGCAAGCATTGTTGTGAAACAAAAGTTCTCTTCTTTCTTTATGTTTTCTCATCCTTCAAGTTTAAAGGTGTGTACATGCTTGTCTTTCATGTGTGATGTGACAAGACATCGTCATACATCTGTAGAGTGCCTTTCATGTGATTTTCTTCTTTAATTTTTTGTGGATGCAGTCAAGGTTCGAACGTTTTGGTTTACAATATTTTATCTTTCTTCTCTATTAGTTTTATTGCATATATTTCTTGTCAATCATGCTATCCCATACATGGGCCAACCAATGCACTAGTGGCTACATTATAAGTATCACTTCATGTGAGTTGGCATATGCTCTTCTTAGGTTAGGACTAGGAGTAGTGTTTTCTTTCTTATTTTGTTTCCTGGATTTTCTTACTTTATTTTTCTTTGTCTTGCTTCTTTCCTTCGCTTGTTTTCTTTTGCACCCGTAGGTTAGTTTCTGCATGAAACCATGTCTGGCCCCTTAGACAAGCAGGGTGAAATCCAAGAGGAACTTTTACAACTATCAACACTTGGTTATCTATCTATTCCCTCTCTTTATATGAATCTTTCATTTCTTCTAGTTGATGATACTCTGACAGAAAATACATGTCTTTCAAAGAGAGTCATGGTGAAATCAAGATGCTTGCACTCTTAACTAGTACTGACTAATCTAATCGATTTTAGATATTCGGCTAACCCTTGCTAGCTCATTAAAGTCAAGTAAGGAGAGGGGGGAAACATTAACAAGTATGTCAGAGGTATATATAAATATCCTTCTATGAAGGGACAACCTCTTCTTCTCTCAATAAGTTAGGATCCCTCTTCTTCCTCGTGAAATAAATAAGTTCCTATGCATATTTCTTTGGAAAATGAAAAAAGAGAAGGTGAGATAAGAGAAACACTTCCTATGCAGAGTGGTAAAATAAGTAACTCCACCAAGGTATTTTCCAGGCTCACTGGCAACGGAGCAATAATTGTGTTCCTGAAGTGACTCCGTTACTATCTAGGCCTACTAGCAACATAGCAACACCATAGATGAAACTAAAACTCTGATATTTTATATTACTTCTGCATATATATATATATATATATATACATCCCTCATCCCCAATCGAAACAACTCAGTTTGACTGTACTGCCGATAAAGAGAATGGTAAGGGTTACATCTTTAACTCAAGCTAGTGAAGAAGCTATGGTAATCGAAGAACTGAACAATACTACTAGAAGAGTTAGACTCACTTTTCATGAGACAAGGTCCATACAAAGAGTTAGAGTTCTACCAGTGTGTTAGAAATGCTGTAGTGGCTACAACCACTCTCCAAAATTTTGCATATGATTTGTTTTGGAGCCTCCCTTCTAATTCACAACAATTCATCCTGCACTAATCCATATACTTGTGCCTTGATTGAACCTCATATTTTGTATCTTGACCTATTTTTTCTTACTTGGTTTTCTATCTAACCCACAAGTTGATCTCATGACTTGGTTTTCATCTAGTCTGGGCTTGCCTTAGAGAACTGCGCAATTCTTGAGGGCAACCAACCTTTCTCTTGGGAATTGCACAGTCCAAGCTCACAGTGAGCCTTGAGCACAAGAATTGTGTAGTGTTAGTTGATAACCAACCTTCAGCTAGGAAATTGCACATAGTATAAGAGGCAGCCCAGAGCCACTCAACCCATAAATTACACAGAAGCCTTTCAGCCTAGAAGCTACTCAATACATGAACAAAAGAGTTGCTCGGTTCCTCCAAGAACTATGCAATATCTCTGGGAAATGCATGGAATATTTTCCAAAAAAATAAAAAAGAAAAAGAAGAAAAATCATCCCTAAAAAATAGGGATGTATTTTTAGTATCCTGGAGGAGGCACTTATGCTATTTTTAGAAAATTCTCCAAGCGTCACTTTTTCCTTGATTTTTGGTCTTCACGTCATAAACCATAAATGGACCAAAAATATTTAATCAATGTTGCTAGAGCTCATTTTAAAATTTGATATCGGAGCTATGGAATTCCTAAGGAGATAAAGGAACCTTCGGTGTGAGCATCATTGCTTTTCCGGGTAAGTTTTTCTTTTCTAGTGTTTTGCTGCTTTTTTTGTCAATTTTTCTTGTTTAGCTTGTGAGAGTGTTTTTTCACTTTTTTTTTGAACAACCACAACCATTTTAACTTTTTTTATTTTTTTTTTAACTTGTAGAAGTGTTGTTTAAAGTTTTTCATTGCCTTTCCGAAGTGTCGCATGCATTACCCTGTTTTTGCACTAACAGTCATCCTTGTGGCGACTCTCTTCACATGATTCGTTTTCCTTTAGTTTGATTGATTCTGACACACATTTTATTTTCATGCATCATCACTTAATCATATTTGAACTAAGCATCACATCATCCTTTAGATCTACTTGATCTTATACTCCCATTGGGCAGATCTAGACTCCCCTTGCCCGCATCTCATTTTCCAATACATGCACTGCACATTCTATGAACTGAAGGCATTTTTTTTGGATTTTGGAACTGCGAAGAGTCTGCCCTGGCCTATCTCAAACTGTGCACTGCATAATTCCAGGAGCCAACCTCCTAGTCTTGGCCACTGATATTGTGTAATGCTAAGTCTCTCCTAGCTTGTGCCGAGACTGAACTACACATTATGTAGTTCTAGTCAGAAAGCCTCCCGTATTGACTGTTGGGACTATGCAATGTGTAGTTCTAGTTGGTAGTCAGTCATCTTTGTGAGCCAAAATTATGCAGTCTGTCCCATCATGAACCTATTTTGTTTCTTGGTATTGTCTTAAAGTTTCTTTTGGTATTAAGCTAACACTTTCATGTCATGAGTGTCCTCTCTATCTCCAGGTACAACAGTTGTTGAGAATCTCTCGAGAAGTTACAGTGAACATGGCCTCCAAGAAAGATCCATCAAATGAATCTACCAAGAGTAGTATTAAGGAAGTAGTTGAGAAAATATCAGTTGATCTAATGGTATATGCAAAAACATAGTTGTTCATTGAGAAGGGAACAAAGTTAAAATGGTAGCAAATCAAGGACACCTTTGCAGAGGACTTCAAGGAAGACTTAAAGGACTGACAAGTATATATAATTATCCATCAGTTAGGTTTATACAATGTTGCATGTAGGTACCTCACCTTCCCATGTGTTGACATTATCAATTGGATTGTCTCACACATAGATCCAGAGATTGTGACATTAAGCAGTGCCAACGGGATAGAGCTTTCCACTTTCAAGGCGAAGAACTTTTAGCAGATGCATCATTTACCTGAGTGAGTGAGGTGCATGGACACATTTTTTATGCCACCCAAAATCATACGAACATGAGAGATATAGTCAAGTACTAAGTGAAATATCTGTCAAAGTTCAGACAGACACCCAACCATGTTTAACTGATAAAGTCTCTCATAAGGCGTATCAGTTCTTGATAATCTTTTCATGTCAAATATAGGGTCAAGAGAGCACAAAGACCTTTCTTGAAGGTTGGGTATTTGTAATGGACCAGTTGGTGAATGATGGAAGCCCATTCAACTGGTCAGACTTGTTGGCTCATCGGTTGAAAATCCATGTGACTAACACCCATAAACATCCCAAGGATGATCAAGCGAGATTCTACATGTTTGCATACTTACTTGATGTAGTTTGTGCCTAGAAAAAATTTCCTATCATGCGTTGGACATGGACACCAAAAGAGACTGTCATCAACATTTTTTGCAAATTGTTTTTTAAATGTAGAGACCGAGGAGTAATGGCAAGGCTGAGTGACCATTTCATCATGCCATTGTATAAGCTTAACTTTGGGCAGGATCCGCCTTGTGTCCCGAGAAGAAATGGAGGTGATACTTAACATTGTATATTGGTATGCCTCACCCGGTGGCACATTCACTAGAGTGTTCGGCAAAGAGAAGCCTCTACATGTTCTACCAAGGTATGCCACAAACAAGTTGGTCATGCAAGAGGTTTCTTATCACCTCTCAACAGGGTTGTCAATAGGACTACATAGGAATAAGAAAGAAACATGGCCCACTCTTCCTTTGCAGATTATATTGTATGAGATTAAGAGCTTGATGGATGAATTTTCTGAAGCTAAGGAGATAGTAGGATTCAAGTTCAACACCAAATAATTTTATTCGTATAATCCCCATAGTATTTGCAAGAACCACTATGCAAAGGTGTACTATCCATGTATACACTAAGCATTTCGTTGGGTAGAGGAGGACCCTTAGGGGTACTATTACAATGCCTCTAGGCTCAATGAATTGGTCAGTATAGCAACAACTTGGAAAGCTTCTCTTCAAATAGCAGCAGCTTAGGAAGCAACAACAACAACAATTGGCAACAATCCAGTGCAGGACAAGGGAAAGAGGAAGATTGCTAAGGACTCAGAGGTAGAGAAAAGTTGCAAGATGAAGGTATATCCTCTCTTGGCGAAAGCAACTTTTTCACCAGAGGTAAATAGGGAGAAACATATAAAGAGAGCATATCAAATGAAGAGAGAAATGCAGAGGTTGTAGGAAACAAAACTAAAGTTGCAGGAGATAGAGAAGAAGTTGAAGGAAGAGCAGGATATGGGGAGGGAAAGAGAAGAGAAGCAGAAATAGGAGGAAGAAGAAAGTTAAGGCATGATGACAGAGCAAACAATGCCCATACAGGTTAAGGAGTCAAAACAACTGGTAGCTAAGGAATAGGGTGAAAAGACACAAGATTGGGATATTTCTCAGTAGATTGAGCAATTAATTTAAGTGACAAACATGGAGTTGGATCAAGAGCCACAGAACAAATATACTGACCTTATGCCACGAGCACTAGAGGTCAACTCACTCTTCAGTACCTCTAGTGTCAGAACCAGTCTCAAGCGAGAGAGGAGGAGTTATTCTCCTTGATAATGATCCAGTCATGGATATGTACAGTCTATCATTTGATGAGCTAAAGAATAAGTTTTTATAGGCACAGAGGAAACACTTTTCGGATGATCACATATCACCTACATTCATGAAGGAAAGGGTGATAGTGTCAGATATGAGGTTACATCCAGTTTCCCTTATCGATGTCACCTTGGCCTATGCAGGAGAAACAAGCTCAAATGTTAAGTTATTGTTGGCCAAGAATGAATAAATGGAAAATAATTTAGAGGCTTCCAAGTAAGAGGCAAAACAAATTCAGTGGCACAGTGCAATTTCTGCAATCACATAGATGAGGAAAGTGATACTTTCCAAACTATTAACACTTGAGATTATCATGTGAAAACTCTATGATGGATTTGTCACCATGCAAAAATCAGTTGTCCATGTGCATGGCTTTCAGTAATGGAGCAAAGAGTTTGTTAAAACTCTTAGGAACCCACATGCTACCATCATCCATGTGTAAGAATGGAAAATGTGGTACAAAGGGGCCCCACTTAACTTGCTAAAGAAGATGAAGCCACAAGCAGAGCTGGAGAAAGAAAAGGTCCAGATGTTGACCTAGAACTATGAGAAACTCACCCCATTCATCAGCAGCATGCAGGCATCATATGCACGATTACACAAGAGTTTGGATGTCAGAGTAATAATGCATAAGGTCTCGTCAATAAGTTCCCTCACCACGGCTAGACCCAATAACCAAGTTTGGCTAGAGATCGATGGGTACATGGAGCAACTAAGGCGAGAGGCCACTAAGGATGACTTGGAGCCAAGTGCGCATAACATGAAAAATTATATTGGTGGTCTTGTCATGGTCAACACCATGATGCACATGCTTTCAGAGGAGTTAGATAAATGTTCCGAGACCATATACCAAAATGCTATGGAGGCAAGATTCCGTTATCAAAAATACATCATCAAGAAGTTTTGGTACATCATTATGTGGTACCAATATTAGCATCAATACGTCACTGAGAAGCACTAAGTGGAGGTTGTCGAGTTGGTCTTTCCCCAAAAATCAAAGTCATAGTGTTTTTTTTTGTTAGGTTGTCTCTAACCTATTTTGTCTTACATGGCTACATGTGGAAATTTTAATATTATTTGTAAATATGTTTTAAATGAAATTCCAAGTGTCATTAGTGGAATGTGAAAGGTCATCATGTGATGTAATGAGTTATTTTTAAAGAAGTTGAAGATTCATGAGGGTATTCAAAGATTCATAAAGGGCAATGTTAAGGGTCTCCCCACCCTTTGTTATAAATAGAACCTCATAACTCGTAGAAAGAGCTTTTGGGAGCCAAGATTTTGGTTAGGCTTAAGCTTAGAAATGACTTGGGAGTATTGTGATGAGCCTTGAATTCTCCACAGTGTAGAGAAAGTATGCTTCTTTAGAGGAGAAGGTGTTCTTGACTGTAATGTTCCACTATTGGGGTTAGTGGTCATTAATGGTGTATGTATGGATGTAAATTTCACTTATTATACTAATAATGGAGCCATCATGCTTTCATGCATATGTTGTTATTGTAGTTGGACTATTCTGGTTTCGTTAGAAATATATGTTGTTTAACTTACACATTTTCTTATGAACTACTTTGTATGCAATTGTATGAATCTTTTTGGATGTGTGTTGTTGGATTAACCCGTTACTTAATTTGTGGAATATTCTGCATTTTAGCTTGTGATGTCATTTCACTCGTGTGTTCCTTTCAAGTTGCATACTATTATAGGCTTCTAAGGGACACATTTCATTTTCCCCTCTGTGTGTTAGAACCCCCATGCATTACACTTGACTCTCCACAGGGTCACACACTTGCTCTCACCCAAAGTTATCTTACATACCTCTGCGTGCTACTGTGGTCAAGGCATTAGACTACCACACATTGTTGGGACTCCTACTCCAAAGGGTTTGAGTTCTAGTTGGGACTTCATACCTAGGACATCCCCTAAATGTTGGTGGGTCCAACACCGTCAACAAGACACTAGGTAGAAGCCTGCACACACAATAATTTTATCAGTCAAAGGATCATCAAAGTTATGAAGACCTATGTAGAAGTGAGCAAAGGAACTCAACAACTTCAATATCATCATATTATCAAGTCCAGATCAAGGATGCAGGAATCTCCAACAATTTGATATCACAGGTAGGCTCTAGTATGATAATCCTCCCCTCTTCCCTATGCATAAAATGATAAAATGTTTTAATGGTAAAGAAAAGATTTTTTATGGGTTGGAGGTGGCCAATAAACTTGGCTACCTTGCAATAAATAAACTAAATTTAATTCAGTCACACATGCAACGTGGAAAAGTTAACTTAAGTGGAGTGGTGATTACGAGGGAAAATGGGATGATAATGAAGAGCAAGGTGATGATTACAAGGAGTGGGGGTAGGTATTAAAAAATGGAATTTCTTTGAAAAACCATGTCACCGAAGTGCTCTGATCCTTTACCATAAAAAATAATAATAAGTACAAGGCTTGACTCCATTTTCATAATCACTCATTCCTAGAGAATAGTTGGAGAAGGACAAGCTAGTGCTATGAGAGACTGCGTAAGGTGCTACCGAGCTTCTTTGAAATGTGTTTATATGTGCTACAGGAGGAGCTATAGGATAAGCTAAAGGAGGCCCGAAAGGAAGCTATAGGAGAGAATTGAATGGATAAAGGGATCGAAAACTACCCAAAGTTGCCCTCAAACCCTCATGCACATGAAAAATTTATCTTGAAAGGAGTAAGTGGATTTCTCCCTCTTTAATTTACATACATCTACATGGAGAATTTTTCTTGAATTAAGTACCATGTAGCAAACAAGTGTTGAGTATTTCCCTTTGAAAATTGTTGTGTGTGAAGGAAAGATAGGAATAAATGAAAGTTTGTTTTTATAAAAAATTATTAGCATGCTTCTCCCATTTTATAATAAGGAGAATTTGACACTATCTATACACCCGAGACTTCTCTGAGGCCAAAAATTAAAAAATCACCCAAGTAATCTCGAGAAGGAGCATTAGGAGAAAATGGGGGGAGGTGTCAACATAAGAGAAAAATAGACACAAAAATAATTAATCAACATCCTCATGTGGTAGACATTTTTCTAAGACATCAGTGAATGGGTTTCTTTGAATAGTTGAAGGGGTATGATGATGGCATAACTCAGTTATTTTCCATGGTAGTAAATTCTCAGGGAGAAAATAGTACCACTACTATTGTTAGAGGACTTTCCATCTCTTTTAATGTTGAACTCGTAAGTAGAGTGACTACCTTACCCTTAGGAATTCAATGGAGCAAGGATGATAAATAAGTGAGTGTTACAGCCATGAAGAACTTCTTCATTCATAGAGAAAATCTTTTAGAATATGAAATTGGAGTCAGAAGAAAGACCCTACCTTACCCTTGGATGATGTTGCCTATCACATCCTCAAATACATATCTTGTGATGGGAGGTTGAGCATTGTATATACCTATCATTTTAGGCTACTCCATGAGCTAAGATTCAAAGAAGAATTATGCATTCCATAGAGACTCAATGTTCCCCATTTCCTCTTACAATATATCACTGAAATGAGCTAACAAGTAAGGGAAGCGAAGCACCAACATATTTCCAACCATGTACTCTTTAAGCGTATTTTTATGGATGCTCTAAGTTACCTAAGGAACCATGTGCTATGGACTAGCTTTATAGACATGGAAAGGGAAATTTTCATTGAAATCCAAGCCATCACAAGGTAGAGAAGAGAAGGAGGAAGCATAAACCAAGGAAGAAGGGAATGTAGCATAAACAAAGGAAGAAGAAGCAAAAATAGAGGAAGGAAAAGAAGGGGAAAAGTAAGAAGAAAAGGAGAACTCTGAGGTGGCCCCTAAACCTCATGTAACACACTCCTCCCACATCTAATCAAGTAACTGGGAAACTGGGATAAACATGAGACGAGAGGCTACTATGATATGATATAACCTCCTAGGTGAATCGACAGAAACACATCAAACATACCTTCCACATCAAAAACATAACTCCTAAGAGCTATCCTAACCACTAAGGTAGCATGCCTATAGATCCCACTGAGTTTTTAAGTTATTAAACCTCTAGACGCTCCCACAAGCCTGCATTCCTACATCCAGGGACTATTTCTAATAGACCTGTGCCAGAGTCCGTGCGATTTAAGGCACTTTTCAAGCCCAAAATTATGGCCACTGCTCAAAACTTGTTGTAACTTATGGAATCCACTAAACACATGATGAAAAGACTAATAAATCAAAAGCTAACTCCAGGACTAGGTTGACCATCTCCAACCAGGACTGAGATTTTGTAAAACACTTGGCATCAATGCAATCTACAAGAGTAAACAACAAATACGAGAATAGGGGTCTCATACTTATCTGAGAATCTCTAAGAATCATCGTTCTCTTATATTATTAGCTACATTACCATCTGTTAGGTCATAGATACATTGTTCATTAATTTACAAATCAAAACATGAGCAAATCCATACATCATCACTATCATAATACATGCTTATAAACTAGTACAATACTCATAGAAATACAAGGACAAAGAACCTCATATTGATGATGAAAAATCCAAACCCAGGATAGGAATACCACATTCCACCCAACCATAGAATGGTGTTACAGCACCATTTACCACTCTTGGTATATATTATTCTTTGTTTATGGCGTAGGGAAACCCCTCCTTCCAGACTTTGTCCAAATATATTAAAAACAGTGTTTTATTCTCTGTATGATACTTTTCCCTGAGCTAAAAGCGTGTAAACGCAGGTCAGTCAATACGAAACCCATGTATATGTATTAAAACACTTAAAAATTTAAATTTCCTTAATTTTGGGTGGAGTTCACGGGTTTTACCTATTGATTACCTCCTATTTCCCATGGCCCAATTGTTTCCCAACTAAAAAACTAATTGGGAGAGGTATAAATAGACCTCTATGGGAAGGCCTTAAGGAGAATAAGAGATAGAGTTATTATATTGAGATTATCCCTGACTGAGTCTGAAGAATCCCTATGGCTGATGCACTTCCCCAAGCTTTAGGAAACCCTTGTTTCCTTGATTATAGATATCCTTCCTTTTGCTTTAGATATCATGGTGTTGGTGATGGAAGAAGATTGTTGAAGGATGGGATAGGACAAATCCGGAGGACGGTTCTGCTTGGAGCCAGAGAAAGACTCAGGTGAATTCTCTCCATGTTATTTATAGCTTACTGCAATAAAAGAAATGATGTCTTGTTTCCAAAATTAACTATGTCTATGCATCAAAATATGTTTTAATTCATATCTGAATGTCGTTTTGATGTATGATCAATCATTTTTTTATATGATATAAAGTCAATTTCATGAATATGATTTACTTCTATACTACTATGTATGTTCAAATTGAATGATTCTTAGGTTTCAAGAACATCGGGAGTTCCAGAGGGTCTGAACCCTACGAGACCCACTCGAACAAAGGAAATTTGGGTACGATTGCTATTACGTAGTTTGATAATATAAGCATATTACCTAAGTTGTTTGAGTATTTCTTGTTGTAGTTTGCTTCTGCTCTGTTTGGGTTCCAACCCAAAGCCCTAGGGTGATTTTACCTGTAACGGAATTGGTGACTCCACTGGGGATAACAATCTTGTTATTCCTGGTTTGGGTTGTTCATTCTCAATCAGGGCTCAGTCTTTGGTTTTCTTATAGTTACAGTGTTATTTGGTCTACTAGAGTCCCAGGCCTCAAGTCTGATCTTTTGGGTCAGACTTTGTTTTTTATTTTTTCTTGCAAAGATTTGTATATGCTCTTTACTTTGTTTACAGTCATGTATACATGATTGTTTCTGTAAAGTGAACTCTCGTGTACGTTAGTTTCCTGTGTTAGGAGTGTGTGTGCATGCCTCTGTGTTTGAACCTAGTCATGTATGCAAATTTTTACATTGTTTTTTTAAATATTTCAGCCCAAATAGATTTGTTGCATGGTCTTTCAGTCTCTGTGTGGTCAATTGTTGTTTGAAGAATTTAATTATTATGCAAGCTTACTATTTTGAAGTCTCCTCTTCATTGAAAAGATTTGGCCTAGGTTTGCTTCTTTAGTGAGTTTGTAATTTGTGTTTTGGCACACAAGACTTCGTCCTAAAGTTCTTGATTGTTCTAGTCTCCAGAACATGAGATTGTTTTCAGTTTCAGTGTCAAGCCCTGATTTCAAATCTAATTGCTTTGCTCCCCTTTGTTTTGTGGCCTCATGGCTTTTCCTGCCTTTTGAAAGTCATTTTGATGAATTTGGAAGTATTTCTTTCTTGGCTTCTTGGTCAGTTTGTCAAACTCTTTGTTGCTATTTGGGTCTTTTTTTACAAGTTGAAGTCTTTTTGCTCAAGTTTTCATTCATTTTCAAGTTTGTAACTTGCAAAGACTCCTTGTGATCTTTTTTTGATCTTTTGAGTTTTAATATCAATTTGGTGATTTCAAAAAGTTGTTTTGGTTGCTTCTTTAAAAAAGAAAAGATCTCAAAAAACACTGTTTTTGTTTTTCTTTTTCCAAGTTTGGTTTATGGTTTCTTTTTGTTGTTGAAAGTGAATTGCGATCTTTTACAATTTTTCCTTTTTTTTTGGAGATAATTTTGTATTCAAAATTTGTATCCTCTTCAGTACTTAAATTGGCTCATTGTTAGTTATAAACAATTTCTTTTGCTTTTTTAATGTTATTTAGGATCTTGCATCTCCATTATATCTTACATTAGGGTAGTTTGCATTATTAAAGCATTCATAGTCTTTTATTTTTTGGGTGTGTGAAGTGTGTTTCAAGAAAAGAAGAGAAAAAGTACTTTGCTTTGTAGAAGTTTCGTAGAACCCGTATAGAGATCTCTTTTCATTGAAGAAAAATGACTGCATTCATGTAGTTAGTTTTTCATTGATTTCAATTGCGTCTTACAAACATCATTGGTTTCACTCCCATATTTACCCTTCACTTAAAGAACAACCATTAAAATCAAGCGATTAATTAAAATAAACTAGAACTTTTATGTTGTCATCAGAATACACCAACAAGTTTAGGTTTATTAGGGCCTTGGATTAGGCGAGAGGAGAGTTAACTCTCCAAGGCCACTCAAAATTACAAAACATAGAAGTTTGATTAATGAGAGAAATCCAATAGTGTTAGGGAGACAGGGAAAGCTCTATTATTGGGAGTAATCACAAGGGAGAGTGAAGATAAGGATGAGAGATACCCCCTCTCTTACTTGTCAGATCCCGCCTCACGACTGTTCTGCCCGACTTCTGATACGAGTTGGTGACCATAGTTGCCTATCCTAGGGATCACACAGGTGGCAGGAGAGGGGAATCCTATGGCACCTGAGGCTGATGTTGTATCATGTTCAACAATACTTCTGGAGGGTACCCTTGCGAAGCTTGGGCGCTTGCACCAAGAAAGGCGGTTGTCTGGAGGTCAGCGTAACTGCCTTTAATACCTTCGCTAGTATGCCTGGGGCATAATTACCCCAGTATATTTTCGAAAGGCCCTTTTTATTAAATTACTTGTATTTTGGTGTCCGGTCCTAATCACCCAGAGTGGAAATACTCGAGAGTTGGTTGATTGCTGATATCTTTACGGATTTTTTAGTGAGTGTTCTTTGCTCCTAGTTAGCCTAGCTTTATAATTTTTTGAGTCTTTAAGTAGATCTTTTAAGTAATTCAAAGTGGCCGATCGACCATCTCAATAGTCTAGGAGACTTCGTGGGCTATCACCTATGAGTCCTGAGCCTTCTCCTAGAAGGCGTACGAAAAATTATGCCAATGATTTTCAACCAGTGGCAGCAGGCACATCAGAGATTGATCCTCCGCTTGGGGTCATTAATTCACAAGATAGACCTAGCACCAGTAGAGATTTAAAGAGGAACATACCAGTTCTTTCTCGAGTAATTTTTCATTCGGAAGATAATATTGAAGTTGAACAGCTTTCAGAGTTGGTTGCGGCTCCAAATTCTCCTCTTCCTCCTGATCATCCAAACATTCTATTGTATTTTGGAACCATGACTCATAGGCCTTCGATCCCAGGTTTACACCCATCTATTACTTCGATGACCACTGCTGGAAGCATGCCATCTATGACGAGTGTTGAGAGTGTGAAAACTCCCATATTTGTATAAGGAGGAGGAACTATTTCGGCCCCTTCTATTACTCCTAGCACAGCTATATTTAGGTCTACTTCCATTCTGTCAATGAGTGGAAGTTCTCAGGCTACTACATCTGGTTTTGGATTTATCCCTTAGGGAATGTCATCTCACAGGATTCCTTCAGTTCCTTTGAACATACCATCGACCGCCTCCACATCCATGATTAGTGGATCGACTTCTTTTCAAGGTTTCCCATTTGGAAGTGGTCATATACCACACTCCAATCCAATAGTAGGGTCAATGTATTTTTCCTTTACAGGTCAAGGTAATAACCCATTCCAGAGTTGGATAAACCTTGTGGTTAGTGGGATAGTAGCTGGGAATCAATCTTATTCCGACCAACAAGGGAATGTGTAGTATTCTTTAGTTAATTCATTTTAGAATTTTCCACCCTTTTCTAACGCATGGAATCCTTATCAGGGGCTATTAGCTTCTTTTAACACTTCGTTAGGGGCTAACTTCATTGGTTATGGAGGATTTTTGGTAGGAGTTGGTCAAACTCCAAATTTTGCTGGACCACAAGGAGCACCTTTTGGTTTGGTAGGCTCTATGAGTTACTTTGGGCAATGTGGTGTTTTTTAAAATCCAGGTGATTCTTTTCAGACCTTTGGGAACCCCTCCCACATTGGATGGAATTCCCAAGGTTTGCCACGACTCCCTTTTTTGGCCATACTAAACTTGCTAGAATTAATTAAATTGACAAATGACTTGATTCAGTACAATCCAGCTTGGCCTACGGTCCCAACTAAACTTCCCTCGGATATCCCAAAATTCGAAGGGAAGGGTGTTGAAGACTCAGGAGACCACGTAACCACATTTCACTTATGGTGCTCATCCAATTCTTTGATAGATGATTCGATCAGGTTGAGGTTATTTGAGTGCACCCTAACTAGAAATGTGGCCAAATGGTATATAGAGTTGCCAGGGGCACCTATACTTATTTTTGTGATTTGTCTAATATCTTTTTGAACCATTTTCAGTTGCCTATCTGATATGAAGCCGAAACTGAACTTCTAGCTAACTTTCATCAAGACACCGTAACTCACATTTCGGATCACATCCAGGAATGGAGGAGGAGGAAAAGGCTTATAAAAGCTAAAATCCCACAAGAGTTCATTCTCGAATGGTTCCTCAAATCATTACAACCTGAGATCTCAAAGGATGTGTCTCTCTACAGTGTTTATACGAAAGAGCAAGCCATTTTTAGAGCCCAGCAATTGGAACTGATATATTCTCAGTCTGGGGTTCGTCAGAAAATTCTACCTAATGCTCCTAGATCTAAAGTCAATTTAGCCAAATTGAAACCAGGTCCCCATGTTGATGGTATAGTCAGATCGATCGATGTTAATGTGGTGAACCTATTGAATCAATTACAACAGATGTCTCTACAAACTGCTTCTTCTACCTAGGCAACACCGTTTGTACCTACACCTTCCCAACCTACCTCTATAAACGTCGTCCATATCACTAACCCCAATGGAAATCAAAAATCCGATGGGAAGAGGAAGGGACAAGGTAGGAAGAAGAACCAGGAAGGAAAAGGCAATGCAAACAAATCTGACAACGATGCCAGAGAGGGTAGGAAAGAGTCAAAGAAAAAGGTAAAATTTACATGGAAGTTATGCAATGGAGATCATCTGACTCACCTCTGCCCTAAGATGCAAGATGCTCAGCGGTTATTACTATAGCAAGGGTCCTCTAGCTCCCAAGATGTTCTAACTAACCATTTTCCCCAAGGGCATCAATTACTTGCTGGTGCGAATTCTAATGCTGGTACCTCTGCCGGGGGCAACCAGGAAAGGGAAAATTCATCAAATGTTTATATGATGAACTCTCATATCGACGTCACTACGCGAGCACGCGATTATGGTGAATCAGAAAAATCTAAGGCTAAATCTATTCTCGAAGCCAAATAACCACTTAATGTTGAGCAGCCCTCTATTGAGTTTATACCTTAGATACCGAAAGGCTCCGCAAAGCGCTTGATTATTAACCCTAATGCTAGGGAAGCCCAGAACTACTCGATTGTAGAAGATCTAGCTCAAAGTCCATGTGCTATGTCAGCACTGGAGGTACTCCAGTCATGCCCTGCTCAGAGAAATGCTTTGCTTTTGGTAATTGGCACAATATACCCAAATAATTATTTAGTGCTCACTTTTGATATGTTGAATATAAAAAGGAGACATCCTCACCATATGGCTTTCCAGATAAATTCCACATACGGAAAGACCAATATTTTTTGGTCTGTTATAGATGAGGGAGCTTCCACATGCGTGATGTCTATGTCATGTTGGAAGGCCATTGGATCACCTTCATCTATTCCTTCACTGACTCTTTTGACAACATTTGATGGACATTCCCATAGGCCGCACGCGATTATCCTGGCCTTTCCTATATGTGTTTGGGGAAAGGTAGTGAATATTGAGGTAGAAATCATCAATGCAAACCTATATTATAACCTCCTCTTAGGCAGGAAGTGGATTTATGAGATGGATGCCATACTTTCATCATTATTCCGCATCCTTTGTTTTCCTCATGAGGGGAGGATAGTTGGAGTTGATCAGTTATATTATTCTCCAGGTGACTCTCATGCAACTTCGGATTCTACCATTCCATTGGTGGACAATCCTCATCAACCTATTGATAATTTAGGAGTTGGGATGTACTCTTTGTTAATGGTTATATTCGACCTCCCTACTCCTACAGCTCGAATTAATGTGATTTCATCCTCTAGGGGACCTTCTCGGAAAGAATTCTTTCGAACTTGTTATTTTTTGGACCCTTGGCGCTTACCTTCATCTACCACCACATTAGATGGAGGGTAGGCAGGTGGAATGGAATTTCCCATGTCTGCAGTGGAACTCGCTTATCAATCTATCATTAACTTTGTAGACAACCGCCCCACTCCTTTTTCACTAGAGGAGTTAGATGGCAATGTGGCTCTTGCTTGGACCCTCAATTCTACTTCAGCTTTGGATTGCTTGGATATAGTCTTACCATTTGAAGAAGCAATTTTGGAAGCAATGATGGGTGTGGATCGACCATGGGATGATTTACATCATCGTTCATATTTTCTCCCTCCATTGCATGAAGTTGAATCTAGTTTGTCCAATCTGTCTACTAGTGATGTTTATATAGTTTCAAACCCTTTGGCTCCAGCACAATTTTCTGTCGAAGGTAACATGTTACTTATTTCACGAACTGTACCTGTGAAAATCTCTAGGAATCCTAACATAATTGAAAATTTCTTCATTGGAGTTGACTATTCCCTTGAAGAAATTCAAATCTACATCGATCTCTTCAAATAATTTCGAGAAGTGTTCGCTTGGTCTGATGAGGAAATGCCTGGTATTGATCCATCTATAGTCCAGTATGAGATCAAGACATACAAAAATGCCAAACCTATTCGTCAAAAACTTTGACCGATCAATCCTCAGAAAGTGATAGCTATTAAAGATGAAGTTGAAAAAGCTTCTTAAGGTGGGTTTCATATACCCCATTCCTCTAACTGAGTGGGTTTCCAACTGAGTCCCAGTAGATAAGAAGGAAGGAATGATCCAAGTATGTATCGACTTTAGGGATTTAAATAAAGCTTGTCCAAAAGACAATTACCCCACGCCTTTTATTCATAAAATTGTTGATGAATGTATGGGTAATGAAATTTTTTCGTTCATGAATGGATTCTTTGGTTACAATCAAATTACTATCCGTCCAGAGGATCAGTACAAGACAACCTTTATTTGTCGTTGGGGCACGTTTACATACAAGAAGATGCCTTTTGGCCTTAAAAATGCTGGAGATACTTTTGAGCGGGCCATGTCTTATGCTTTCCACGACATCAAACAAGTTATCGAATCATACTTGGCTGACTTAGCTGATCGTTCTTGCAAAATAATTGAACATTCCAGGCACCTTCGGTTAGTCTTTGAGAGATGTCATTTTTATGAAATCCGGTTGAATCCAAATAAGTGTGTTTTTACGGTCACATCCGATCGGCTGTTAGGATTCATTGTATCGACTAAAGGGATTCGAGTTGATCCTTTCAAGGTTGAGGCAATAATTCAGTTGCCTCCTCCATCTTCCATTCATCAACTTCAAAGTCTCTAAGGAAAGGAAAATTTCTTGAGGATATTTATAGCAAATTACACCGAGATTACCAAAGGATTTATGCGTTTGCTTAAGAAATCAGTTCCATTTTTATGGGACGATTTCATGTAACAATATTTTGATGCTTTGAAAAAAGCATTAACCTCTACTCCATTATTGAGTCCACTAGATTATGGCAGAGATTTTCTTTTGTATCTCGTTGCGGCAGAATCAACCATCGGTATGGTTCTAGTTCAGGAGGAAGATGCTCTCAGTGAGCATATAATCTACTACTTTAGTCGAGGCTTAGTAGGACATAAGCTAGGCTATTCTCCCATCGAGAAATTGGCCTTGGCAGCTATCCATGCTATTCAACGGCTTCGTTATTACATTATGCCTCACAAAATGTTCGTCTTAGTGGCTATCAATCCTTTTCAGTTTGTCCTTAGAAGGCGAGTGATTAGGGGCAATTATAATTGATGGATTGTTATTTTGCAAGAGTTCAATATCGAATTCTTGTTAGCTAAATCTAAGAAGTCATTAGTTTTTGTGGAATTGATTTCGGAGATACCTTGTGAGGAAGCTATTGTTTATGAGGAAAATCTTCCCGATTAACATTTATTTCTCATTTCTTCATAGGATCCCTAGTACAGAGATATCATTATATATCTATAGACTTCGAAGTTTCGACCTGCTTTATCCAAAATTGAGTGTTGAAAGTTACATCATGTTGCCAAAAACTATGTTATTATTGGTGATACATTAGATCGCAGAGGGGTTGACTCAATCCTTAGGCATTGCTTAACTTTGGAAGAATCTAAGTCAGTACTTAATGATTTCCATAGTGGATCCTGTGGCAGTCATCTATCCAGGCTTGCAACAACCTAGAAAATTTTGTGAGCAAGTTACTTTACGAAGTGGGTTGAGGCCATGCCTACTTTCAAAAATGATAGTGAGATAGCAGCCTTATTTCTCTTCAAACATGTTATTTCACAATTTGGTATCCCAAGAGAGATTGTCACTAACCATGGCAGTCACTTCCAAAATCAACTGATGACCGAATTGGCTCTCAAGTTGGGTTTCAAGTAGGAGCACTCATCTCCATATTATCCTCAGGCCAATGGGCAGGTTGAAGCCGTGAATAAGTCCCTTAAGACCATCCTACAAAGGAAAATTGATAAAGCTAGATCAAATTGCCACATCATGTTGTATTCGGCACTTTGGGTATACCCAACCTCAGTTAAGACTGCCACTAGTTTTACTCCTTTTCAACTAGTTTACAGGTTGGAATCTATCTTCCCTATCGAATGTGAAATTCCATCTCTTAAGCTAGCTATAGAACTTCTTCCAGAGACATCTAGTCTCAAATAGCGCCTCGTTCATTTGGAACATCTTGATGAACAACATCGAGACATAGCCATAATAAATGAATCCCATAAGAAGAGGATTAAAACTCAATATGATAAAGCTATCCGTCCTCGGGTTTTTTCTGAAGGCAACTTTGTCTTAGTCTATGACCAAGACAAAGGTGCCCTAGGGGCAGATAAGTTCAAATCTATGTGGTATGGTACCTTTATAGTCAAGCGTGTTTTGAAAAATGGGGCTTATGAATTAATTGACTTTGAAGGGAACAAGTTGGTGAAGCCCAGAAATGGGCTCTACCTTAAGAAGTATTTTGCTTAGGCTTCAACCGAGCAATTACTTGTTTTTATATATTGTATCTTTGTACATATCTATCTGGCATTTTATGATATCGATATTTTTTGATCTTCTTTGGCAGGTATTGATGGATGATTCAATATATTTCGGATTCGCTGATGGTGCAAGTAGGCACAATCGGAATCTTGCTTCCGTAGCTTGGGTGATTTATTATCCATCTGGCTAGTTGATGGTGTCGAGGGGAGTATGTATTGGCCCTTCTTTGAACAAAATTGCCGCATATACTGTTGTTCTTAATTTACTATCTGAAGCAATATCTTATGGGATTGATTCATTGGTAGTTTATCTAGACTCACAACTAGTGGTGTCACAGTTAAATAACACTTATCAGGTTCGTGATCCTTATTTATATTGCCAATATTTGAGAGTGAGAATGTTGCAATGATCATTTATTTATATCACATATGTTCACATTCCATGATCTAAGAATTCATTAGCAGACTCTATTGCTAATCAAGCATTAGATTGGCACATTAATCATTCATCAAATTAAATAACATAAAAAAATTGAATCTGTATATATATCATAAAATCGCCTGTATATAGATGGAGTGTTCAAAAATAATATACAAAATTGGGACAGGATGCCCTCAAAATTTGGGCTTATGCCCATAATCATGTCCAATCATACATAGATCTATCTATCGAGCTGACTCAGGATGAGTGGTTAAAAAGTTAACCACAGCATTGGCTACATGCTGAAGTATCTGAACCCAATCCTGTGGTACCCATACCACATGGTGTTGCATCTCCTCAGGCAGATCCTCTACAAATATCATAGGTACCTGGTGAGTTAGTCTCACCAAGTTTCTCTGAATAGCATAAAGGACTCTCTCTGTCTCAGCTACCATCTCTTCGGCCCCTCTTCCATGATGTCTGTGCCTTGGAAACCCATTAGGTATCACTATACCCACATCTGGAACATGGTCATTATATTTTGTCAGTATTTTGTCTCTTAAAAAATATTTTTCTTAAGTTCATTTCATATTAAAAAATCCTTTTTTTTTTTAAAAACTCATAAAAACTTAAAAATTGTTACCTATGTCTCCCCATATTGCATTTGGTGGTAACACTAAGTCTGGATCTCCTCGAAAATCCATGCCAGCATATGGGTAGTCATCGACCACGATGATTTGTTGATCCCACCAGGTGAAAAAATCATCATCAAAGGTCATTCTGGGCACGTCACCACCCCTAAGGCACTTCATCAGGTCCGCCCATCCACCCATTCATGGATCTCTAGGGCTGCTAATGGAAACTGATACTTTGGGATGTAGCCCAGGTACCTTCTCGAAGAAGAATGAACACAAGATGGTTCCATATCAAAAATTCTTCATTTGACCCTTCTGTATAGAGGTCAATTGACTCTTCATGTTAGTTAGAAGAGGCATGCACCAATCAAATAATGTGGTAAGACATTCCACTGTCAGGCTTATAGATACGCGTGACACCGGATGTAGGGAAGCTGACCCATTTACCCGTGCAATGGTAAATATCAAAATCCTCAAGGATAGACTTTCCACATGTTTGATTGGAATTTGACTCCCAATATTCTCTGGATGTCCAGGATAATATATATGGACATAGTCTTCCACTGAAAGACTACCTCTCGTCCTGCCTGTCGAGTGCACGACCTCCCCTCTTCGGGAGAGACTGGTAATGAAATAGATATCTTCGACCTCAATCTATAGAGGAATCTGCTCGATCATGAAAGCATCATCCTCTGCGCTCCAGTAGTGGATCAAAATTTCTAGCAAGCACATATTGGCTTTCATATTTGGCATTTTGAAGAATTTGAGTAAGCCACAGCCTCTCAGAGCATCCAATGCATTTTGATCATTCATTACCTCATTATCTATGGTGGTATGCTCTCTTTCTCTCCAAGACATAGTCATCCTGCTAAAAATTGAAGTTTCAACCGTTAATTTATATGTTAAAACTTTAACTCGCATACACACACCTTCCCTTTACACACAGTCATGTGTAGGTTCGTCGTATACATGGGTTACTCACATCCAACCCGCGTGCACGTAGAGTTGAATTTTTGGGCATAGTTTCCCATGGTCAAAACTTTGAAAATAATTTTAAAAACTATCATAAAGCATTACAAGTAGGATTTGAGGATTAACAGGAGACTTTGGAGTGATTGGAATGGTCCAATTGTTTAAAGGAAAGCTTTCTTAGTTTTGCTCCACAACTCTTTGCTCCAAACAGAAATGAAAAAACTGTGAGTCCAAAAGTCATTATATAACTTTGAAATTTCAAAAATTGATTTTTGTCTCATGGATTTTTTGACCTGTGGGCTTGGATTGTCGAGAGTGGGTTGTTTTCACAGGAAATTTTGGAGACTTCTTTAAGATGTTGTTTCGGTCCCATGACTGTTGACCTGTCATGGAAAGTATCGTTCTCTCGTTGGAATTTAGGTTAGGAAAAACCATTTTTGCTGCAACTTGCATACTAGCCTCCATTCAGCAATACATTATCGATAGGTTCGACACCATCGTATCTTGGTCAGAAAACAATTTTCACTTGCTTATTTTTTAAAATCATGATGCGATGGTAGAGCGTCTTAGTTAGATCCTCATTGGAATTGGCTGCCCATGCTGCTATATTGAGTAGGATCAAGTGTCCCCTTTAGTCCCACCATGACTGATGCGTTGAAGACACATTCTCCTTTCCTTTGCGCTAATTTCTGGCCTCATACCCTAGAGGCTCCTTTGTGTTGAGTTGTACTACTACATTACATTTTGACTATTTTCACCTTTTGGCCTTGAGCTGACTTCACTTGGACTCATGTTTAAGCCACTTATTTGAACATGTCTTCTGCAAAGTCAACCATGCAATCACTTAGCTTCTGCAATTTGACGCATCCTTTTACCTATGCAAAGAGCATCCCTTTGACTGTCCTTGACTAGTTTCGCCTCCTTGCATTGAGCATAGGAATGTTCCCCTCCCAGGAACTAGATCATATGTTTCTCTTACACTCGTTCTTTCCACTTTACTATAGCATTCTTTTATTCTTTTTCCAGCTTAAAGAAAAAGACAAAAAAAATTATATATTCGAAAAAGAGCGCGAACGGGATGAAATTTCCATATTTTGTTGGTAGCTAGAGTCAGTCATGTCACCATTAAACAAAGCACTAAAAAGAATGTCTATCCTCCATTGGGGTGGGATTTAGTTTCACTTAGGAGCAGCTTAACCTTGCTATTGATTCAGTACTCCTCCGATTGGTTACCTCTTCCAATCATATGGAGAGTTTTCTTATGCCTCTTGCATGAAAAACTTATACAGAATTATTATATGTTGCCATATAGTCATCATTGAGTCGTGCTTTTGTTCAAGGGAAGTAAACCTGAGTTGGCCTCTCTACGGTGTCTCTTGACCTATTTTTCAGTTGGTCATCCCTGGTTTTTAGTGTCATGTTTTTCATCACATCAGTTATATTGGTCCTTTGCTCGTGCCAATTTGAGAAGGTCTCCATTGACTTATTGCTAGTGGGTCTTGTCCTTATCGACTACGACAAATTTCTTTGAGTGCAGATCTAGAGCTACGCCATGGCCCTATTTTCATTATTGATAGGTCACCTTGTACTCAACATCGATCAATATCATGGGTCTTTGACTGAGTGGTTTCCCTTGTGTTCAACATCACCTTTCATTATCACACATTGGGATTCGTGTAGTGCCTTGGTTTCCATTTGAACCTATTGGTGGATTCCCCGCCTCTGTGTCAGCTTTCATTATTAGTTGATTCAGAGGGTTTCTATTGTGCACTAGCTACATCTTGTGTACGCCAAAAATTTGCTCCGGTTGGGTTACTACATCTTTTTCATCTGATTCCTTCCACATTATTGGCCTACGGGTTACACTCACGCTAGATTGATGAAGGATGCCTTAATGCCTTCCTTCTAGCGGAACTTTTCCTATTGACTATAGCTCATTTTCTTTGGGAAAATGATATAGAGTCCATTTGGAAGTACCTTGGGGTTTGCAGTCATTAGTGGTAGATTCCTTCACTATTGATAGTGGGAAACCATCACTGTCTCCTGATTGATAGATTATTTCAATTGTTCGACTTTAGCTCATTCATTCGAACTTGTTAGATTGTACTGGGTACCTTGACTCTCATTATCAATATTAGTGAGTAGTCTCGCATTTGGTAACGGTATACATCAATGACCGGTAATCAAACGATTTCTCACGTGTTCAACCTCAGGTCATTCATTCCCATTGTGTAGAAATATACCACAGTGGTTGGTGAAGACCTTGGATTGCATCGACATGTTTTGGTTCACTTGTCAGTTGCTCATGTTGCTGCTAGTTGACACCATCCATCTTATATGTTGTAGTTCTTCACAGCGACATCTTATATGTTGGCATCCGAGTTGTGATGTAGTATCATTTTATTCCATCATGTTCATTTGGTACTATTTGGATTAATTTTTTACATCAATGATCAGCTTCATCCTTCAGCATCATTGATCGTCTTCTTATATGTGATATTCAGACATGTACTTTTTTGATCACGATCAGATGATCCATTATGTACTTTCAGTTCCTTTATACTAATATACATATTGGATCCACTTGTACTTGATATGTAGACATTATTTACATTCTCTGAGCATGGGTATGGCTTGGCAAGCTAAATTATGGTGAAGTCCTTCTCAGTCTCGACATGATTCTTTCCATATGCTTAATACATTTTGGGCATCATGTACCCCTTATGTCCTCATATATTAAGGGGCATATGTTATAGCACCATTTACCACTCTTGGTATATATGATGCTTTGTTTATGGTGTAGGGCTACCCCTCCTTCCAGACTTGGTCCAAATATATAAAATATAGTGTTTTATTCCCTATACACTACTTTTCGCTGAGCTAGAAGCATGTACACATGGGTAATTCAATACCCAACCTGCGTATATGTATTAAAACACTTAAAAAATTAAATTTCCTTAATTTTTGGTGGAGTTCAGGGGTTTTACCTGTTGATTACCTCCTATTGCTCGTGGCCCAACTGTTTCCCAACTAAAAAATTAATTGGGAGAGGTATAAATAGACCTATGGGAAGGCCTTAAGGAGGAGAAGAGATAGAATTATTATACTGAGATTATCCCTGATTGATTCTGATGAATCCTATGCCTCATGCACTTCCCTAAGCTTCAGGAAACCCTTGTTTCCTTGATTATAGATATCTTTCCTTTTGCTTGAGATATCATGGTGTTGGTGATGGAAGAAGATTGTTGAAGGCTGGGATAGGACGAATCCAGAGGATAGTTCCACTTGGAGCTAGAGAAAGACTCAGGTGAATTCTCTCCATGTTATTTATAGTTACTGCAATAAAAGAAATGTTGTCTTGTTTTCGAAATTAACTACGTCTATGCATCAAATTATGTTTTAATTCTTATATGAATGTCATTTTGATGCATGATCAATCATTTATGCATATGATATAAAGTCAATTTCATGAATATGCTTTACTTCTATACTACTATGTATGTTCGAATTGAATGATTTTCAGGTTTGAAGAACATTGGGAGTTGCAGAGGGTCTGAACCCTGCGAGACCTACTCAAATGAAGGAAATTCGAGTACGGTCACTCTTACGTAGTTTGATAATATAAGCATCTTTCCTTAGTTGTTTGAGTATTTCTTGTTGTAGTTTGCTTCTACTCTGTTGGGGTTCTAACCCAAATCCCTAGGGTGCTTTCAACCATAACAAATGGCTGAGCCAAATATCTCTTAAGCCATTCACCCTCATTCCATATTTTAAGCATGAATGTGGGACTCAAACCAAAATGACCAACAAGGTCATCCCAGGGCTGAACCACCTCACCCTCATCAATAGAAACCAAGCTTTATTGTAATCCATCCAAAATCATTAGGCCAACATAATGAACATGAAATAATAGGATTTACCATGATCTCCACTAGATAGCTAGGCCAAAACAAGCATGGATGCCACCGGATCTCTCTACCTACACTGTGAGGGATTTTCCTATCTCCTAGTCTCTCGAGATTTACCACAATCCACACCAGTTCACTAGGCCCTAAATTGATACCCAATCTCCAGGCTTTACCACATACCCCAACCCAAGATTATTACACCCAACAGAGAGAAATCCACCTCTTGGCTTTATCGTATATCATGTCATTCACTGGAAATGATTCCTCGGCCCACCGAGGCAACACGATCTTGGATTTACCGCAACCCACAATTTAGCTCAATGGTTACTAGGCTATTGGCTTTACCATGATTCATACTCTGGTTCAGGGACCACTATGCCATGTGCTCTATCATTCAAGGATCCACCTCACTTAGTTTTGAATCCATCCGTCAATCCATCTCAACCAAAACATGAGAATCCCATCACCACATGGTTATCTAGAAATGGAAAGGCTAGGCTAAAAACACTGCCACACATGGAAAAACCCATGTCATGATAGCGAAGAACCACATGCAATACCATGCATGCCACATCTAGTAAGGAAATCACACATGAAAATTGCTACCTACCAAGAATCTTGTTATAGTTGCTTGATCCTACTCTTCCTTGCTTTCTCCTTCCTTCCTCTTTCATTCTTTTCCTTTCTTGATCCAATGCTGATAAAAATCTTCCCAACTAATCCTCAGAAGCCTTTTTATCAATTAGGCCTCTATGTTCTTTATTTTCCATTATTTTCCTTCATTTTCGTCCTCACATGCAACCTCTAACATTTCACCTTCCTTTGCTCCTAATTTCCTTTATTTTCAAAAATAAATGCTAATAAGTTCCTTTTTAATTCCTTTGCCAATTTCCTTTAGCCATAATAAAATGAATGAACACCCACTGGGATGTTTTTCCCAACATTCAGCTTGGAATACGTGTCCCATCACCGTGGTCTTATATATTTTTTTACATGAATTTTTAACAAGGGTTTTTATAGAACCATCCCCAATGGGGGAACACACTGCTTTGTGTTCAATGACACCTATAACTAGCAAGACCTATGGAAACAAAACATACTACCCATGGAGCTTTATAACATTTCTCATTGCAGTATTTACAATGACCATCTCCTAAAAGATGACAAACATACCATTTAGTGGAGCTTTATAAAAAAAACCATTATGGTATTTACAATAATAACCACATATACACACATACACACATACACACATACACATTTTCTTCATCGAGAAAATAATCATACTATTTACGGAGATTTTTAAATCCATCTAGATACAATATTTACAATAATACACACATATACACATATGAAATTTTTCTCAACCAACAAATAAAAGGATATGATTTTTGTATCTGTAGAAGTGAATCCAGAGGCTCACAGCTCCATCCTCAAATTAATACTAGGATGCACCTCCTTCCCATGAAGTCCAAAATCCATTGCCAAAGTCAAATTTCATCCAATTTCCAATGCTATAATCTTGTACCACTTTTCCTCTCAGTAAACAATTACCATCTCATTGTTCCAAGGCATACTCCCAATGTGCATCTGATTCCATCTAAAAATTCCAATGGTGAAAACAAATCCATCCCCAACTTTCCCTTATCTGCTACATAGTCCCTCAGGAAATTTTTTCACCCTTCCATGCAGTCACTCACCTTCCAAGTTCCCCGACATCCCCTATCCTAGGCGATACATCCATTGGCAAGGATTAGTCCCATCGGAAGATTAAAAAACCAAGGCATATACCTACCTCAAAACCATAATACTGGTAATAGAATGCTCATGGAAATCAATGGACACTATTGGGTACCATTTTCCTACGATGAACCTACTCCTGAAATGATTTACCAACATATTGCTGCATCTTTCAATTCCTGTTATATACATATTTGGGCACTACAACCCCAATCAAATATGTCAATAAACTAGGGGCTCTCAAACCCATAAAAGTGTTTTTTCATACCTTAAAGGATCAAGGTCAACTGATTACATCATTTTCCAGAAGTTCTCCCTGAAAAACTGCTCAGAACTTGTCAAAATTGGACCATACAGACTGCTCCATGCTGAGGGTGCGATGCATCTCACCTGCTACACACAAAGGGTGTGATGCATACTAAAAATCCCTTATGTAGGGTTCGATGAGCGAGAGAAGACAAATGGCAGAGGTAGTTTGCTAGGCCGAAACTCAAAGAATCTTCTAGAAACTGCTCATATGACACTTGCCTCTACGAATTCGCCCAAGGATGAGTAAGAGATCATGAAATCTCCAAGTGGAACCAAGAACTATAAGTGAAATGACACTAATCAAAATCCTAGAAGCTGACTCACTCCCCTACAAACATTTATATATGGATCCCTCATCCTAGAGATCCAGAGGCTGGAATTTTGTAATTTGTAAGGAAGTGTTGTTGGTTTCTCTTTGAGACATTGTATTGTTGGGTGATCTTTCTTTTTATGAGGTGAAGAGGGCTTTCATGCTGGGAGGATGATGCTAGATCAAACAGCTAGGTTGTAATCCTCTCTTCTACTACTTCTATCAATAAATCTATTTGAGTTTTCCTCCATATACTTGTATATTTCTTAATCTTGTATTTGTGTATGCATTTGTATGGTTAATGTACATCTGATTCTGCATTGTTTATGGTTATAGATCTCTATCCTTTGATGGTATTTTGATGATTTGATTCTATAGGTGTTCTTTGAAGCGGGACAAGTGAAAAAGGAGTGGCGAATCTCTATCGAAGGAGAGAGGAAACAAGTAAGGATCCAAGTGAAAGACTGAGGTTGGTACTCTCTACTTCTCTCTCATGTATCTCTCATAAAGGAAAACACAAGTTACTTTGAATTGTTTGCTTCTAATATATCTACCCATCTTAGTGGGACTAGCAGCTCTTAATAGACACTAGTTTTCCCGATAACAAAATGGCGACTCCGCTAGGGAGCGAATAGTTTGTTTGTTTGTTACTATTGTTTTCTTTATAAACTACAGAAGGAGCCTGAAGTTAAGCCAGCTAGCCTTCGAACTGCTTTTCTATGCAACTGCAAAGTAGATCAACGCTGCTTCAGTTAATCTCCAGGTTGGTTTATGAACTGAACATCTGACTTGCAAACATCCTAAGTGCCCTGGTGGTAGCTCAAATAACCTCATTAGATCAATCCCTATACTTTGTTTTTACAGCCTATCAAAAGCTCAGCCTAAACCCATGAACTTAGCTGCAAAATGTGAGTGAAAATGAAGTTCAGTCTCATCCCTAGACCATCACACCATCTCTCATTGGAAACCTAGATGTATCTCACCACCCGTGTGTTGCAGGTGAGATGCATCCCTATTTCCCTGTGTTACAGGTGCGATGATTGAGTGAGACTGTTTCTGCCTCCAGATTTTGGTTTTTTCTTCATTGTCTTTAGCTTTATTCAGTAGTTTTGTTGTCTATGATCAGTATATCACCGTTGGAACCTTCTTCCTTTGCGTTATTCAACCTCCATTGATAAAGAATTGTGAATGTTTTTTTATGTATTTTTCATCATTTACAGTTGTCCTTTGCAAAAAGTAGCATAATCAAACTGTTGTCTTTTGATTCGAAAGTGTCGCAACTGTCAGTTTCAGTCAAGAAAAAGAGTTTCATAAAGTCTTCCTCTTTTAGATAGTCGATTACACTTTTTCCATTGTACTTGATTTTGAAATTATTAGAATTTCAAGTGTCGAAAGCAGTTTTAAATTCGAAATCGCAAAGTGTCATCTTAGTCTTCCTTTCGTTTCGAAAAGAGAAAATTGTTAATACTGTTGCTTTGAAATAAAATAGTTCAAATCTGTACTTAGTTTTCTTTTTTTCATTCCCACATTAAGGGAACTAAAAAAAAAATACATGCATGTGCAATTGCATTTAGACTGCATGTGGAAATTGATTTAGGAAAAGTGCATCAAGTGTGTGCTCTCTGCTTTATGTTGAAAGAATTTTATTTCTCTTTCCTTAGTAGCTAGGATTTTCATTGCTAGAAGAAAGTAAATGACTATTTATCATCTTAGATTGCATGTTCAGGAATTGTATATCTACATCACATGGTGAACCTTAAAGGAAAACTTCTTAAGAAAGATCAACTATAAAATAAGCCTTAATGAACATAAAAATGCTTTGGAACCTAACGCACAACATCTAGAAGTCTAGGCTAGAGACATATTCCGGCATCATAAAGCCTGGTAACTATCGTTTTCATCGTAGGTTGGGTGATTCCTCCTCTTTGATATGACAAGTGCCAGGACAGACTTGTGCTCCCACGTACCTTTGAGTATATATTGGGAGACCACAATAGGCTATATCCTTTATCCTTAGGAAGCCGTGTCTACCACCCTATCAATCAAAATGAATTGAACACAACATTCGGGAGGATTGACTGCCATATTTAAAAAGTATTCTTCAGTTTTGCGATTGGTTTGGTAATCCCTCTGTCTAGATTTCTAGAGTAGTCACTTTCATTCCTTTTCAGACTCCTTAAAAGAAAAGGCCCATCCGAGCACTTGTCACCTCAGGATCATTAAAAATCGAAGGCAACTAAAGTCACCTTTAGCTTTTTCTCGACTCTTAAAAATTGAAAAAACAAGTTTTGTCAAAGCATCATAAAATTCATTAATTCAGAATAACATTTTCCCCTTTTTATTTTGAGTTTATCAAGTAATCCGCAATCATGGAAGAAAGTCAATCAAAACCCCATCATTCGTAGAGACTAATGAGTCAACCGTCTTTGACTCCAAAAACAAAACCATTCTGGGCCAAGCAATCTCGTTTAACTAGGTCGAAGTCTCTTGGTTTATTTGAAACTTGTGTTTCAACATCCTCTGAGACTCCAGTTACTCCAACTATTTTTGGTATCCCTACCTCTACAGAAGAAGTTCCACAGTTACGAAAGGACATTAGAACTGATCCTTGTGTAACAAAAAACACTTCTATTCCTAAACCAGCTCCATCTAGGACTGATTCGGAAGGTGTCACTCCTCCAACATCTATCGTTGCAGAGTTTGTACCTTCTTTGGCACCAGAAATATTTTACGGACCTGACGATCTACCTCTTCCACCTAGATTGATTGTTATAGAAGATATTGTGGAGGATCTTCCATCCAGTAACCCATTGCATTTTGGAACTAGGATCCACCTATATCCTTCTTCTATAGAAGTTAGTCACCCTTCATCGCAAGTTCCTATAGAATCACTAGGAAGTCTTTTGGATAGACTCGATATGTCTGAACAACCATCAACATCTAGGACTTTGTCATCCAATACAGCAGTAGCAGAACGTCTTGCCACTACTCCATCAATGTTCGCTAGTATACCATCTGTCCCAACTAGCTCTCAACCGCTAGATGGAGTCCACCCAGGGACTGTTTTGACAACATGGTATGTTCCTATTTGTTTGTCTAGAATATTATCTAGAATTTCTTATATTGAGTCTCAGCAAATTGATCCTTCACAATAGTATCAATTTGGGCAATCTAGTTTACAAAGACCAATTTTCCCTTTGAACACTGGATTGTCGCCATATGGGGGGCAGTATGCCTTTTCATTGTTCTGTCCGGGAGAACAACCATATGAGAGTTCACAACAGAATTCGGGTCAAGATGGAATTGCATCCAGTGGTTGGGTGCCAATACTGCCTCAACAACCAAGAGTTGTATATTCAATTGCAACCAAATCAACTTGTGTTGAATATTCCTACTACACTGGCTATTCTAACGGTGTTGCAAGTACAAGCACTGCCTGTTGTATGTCAAACTCAAGTATCTTGGGTCATAATACAACAGCCTTTCTTCTCCACGACTAAATTACAATCACCGATTAGTGGCTCCTTAACTGAAGCGACTTAGGCTCAAATGGGTACTATCACCCCTCATGTTGGTCAAACATCCAATATTGGACAAGAAAAAATGGCCTCACAACCATGGTTGGTGTAATATCAACAACTGCAATTCCAGCAAGCTTACTGAGGACCTGAGCAACAAAGCTTTGCGGGCAATGGACAATCGTATATTCAAAATGGTTACCATCAATCATATCATAATGGTTATGCCCATCAACCTTATCAAAGTTATCAGCATCAAATACATTATGTTGGTATGCAAAGAGCCACTGCTCAGGTGATCCCATCTTATCCTAGGTATGCTTCGCCAAACCTGAATCAACAATTGCCTTTCGTTGCAACTTTAGAATCACCAGATCTGAATAGGCTAACAAATGATCCAATTGCTTATGCCCCTTGGTGGCTGGCGATTCCTCACAAACTTCCGTCAGATATTCCTAAATTCAATGGAAATCCAGGGGAATATCCGTCGAATCATGTGATGACCTTTCATTTGTGGTGTTCTTCCAACACTCTCAATGATGATTCGATTAGGCTTCACCTTTTTCAACGAATGCTAACTGTTCTGGCAGCGAAATGGTACATCGAATTACCTGGAGCTTCATCCGATAACTTCAGCACCCTTGCCACCACCCTTTTAACCCATTTTCATCTACCAATAAGGTACGAAACAGGAACGGAGCTTCTTACCAATTTTAAGCAGACAATAGCCACTCACATATCTGATCATATTCATGAGTGGTGACATCATCGTCGAATCGTAAAAACATATGTTCTTGATCAGCTGCTAGCTGAATGGTTTATCAAGTCATTGTTACCTTCTATTACAGAAGATGTGGCAAAGGGGGTAGTTGTCACTGAAGAGCAAGTCATTGCTCATGCACAATATCTAGACTTGATGTATACTCAGTCTGTCATGCTCTATGACTAAATTCCTGATGCTCCTAGACCAGAGTTTTCCGTTCCTCCTCCTACTAAATCAAACAAGGACTCTCATGCTGACGATGGTGTGATTGGCACCTCAAGTACGCAAACTGAAAAGGCCTCATCTAGTAAAGCCCTTGTAGTTTCCAGTAAAAAGGCAAATGATAAACTTCCTACCTCGGAGGATAATGCAGTGTCAACTGACAAAGGCAAAGAACCGAAGCAACAAGGGGGCAAGAAGAAAGGGAAAAGAAAAAAGAAGAAACAGGATGATTCGTCTCCTGAAAAATCTTCTAAAAACCCTTCTTGTCAAAATAAACCTACTCGGCCATACCACATATGTGATGAAGACCATTGGACGAGAGATTGTCCGCATAAAGCTGAGATTAAGAAGTTCTTTAAGAATTCAAAAACCTCAATGGTATTGACTGATTCGTTTCCAAGCCTAGAAACCAATCTGGTTGTTAGCGACAATGCTTCCCCATCCTAAGTGCTTATGTTGTTCATTTCGAAGCAGCAAAATGATGCTTTGATATCAACAAGGAATAAAGATTATGATAATCCACAACTATCGAACAACAAGGTTGCAGATCAACCTAGTAGTTTGACAACAACTTCAACCGAAGTTGTGCCACCCATCATTCCTAAGCTAATGATAAAGCTGCCAAAGGGAGTAGTACATAAATCAACATTTAATCCTCATGCCCGAGCAGCACAGAATTATAATATAGTATAGGATCTAGCCCAATTTCCATATGCTACTTTGACACTTGAAGTACTGCAAAATTGCCCCTCCCAAAAGCAGGCTCTATTATCAGCAATAGGTGGGATTGACCCAGCGGATTCCAATATTGTGGCCTTTAATCATAAAGTATATGAACGTTAGTTACCAGCTCAACTCGCTTTCCTCATACAAGTGAAAGCCCTCAACAAAACTGTTCATCGAACAATTATTGATGAGGGGGAATCTACCTGCATTATGTCAATGAGTTGCTAGAAAACATTAGGCTCACCAGCCTTGTCAAGATCATCAATGACATTAAAAGAATTTGATGGACGAACATACCCCCTGTACAGGATTTTAAGTAACTTGCAAGTTGAATAGGGGGGCAAGACAGTAGAAATTGACGTCGAAGTTATCGATGGAAACCTCAATTACAATATCCTACTGGGAAGGCCCTAGATTTACGCTATGGCTACTATTGTGTCAACTTACTTTAGAAATACTGCATTTCCCTTTCAAGGAGGAATTACAATCATTGATCAACAAACCTTTCTCCCAAACAGTTCACAAGTTACGGGACGAATCCCGATGATCCATGGAAGCTCTCAATCGCTTCAAAATATCAGAGTAGTCCTCCTAAAAGATCCTACCTTAATGGTTACTTTTTCCCTACCACCTCTGAGTAATCTAGCGGAAGTGGCCATGGTGGAAACCTGCAATACGATATCTTCCATTTAGAAGATTTCCGAACATTTTGTTAGCATGGATCATCAACAAGTATTGCCTCCAAGCCCAATAGAAATTTTGTAGCAATCAATTTTCTTGGCCTGGATGGCAAACCCAAATTGACACTCATTGAGTGTTTGGATAGATAGGCTTAAGAATATGGCACCTCTTCAGATCCTTGGTCACATGTACATTCTATAGACAAAGGAATTATTCAATCGATGATGATAGGAGAGGCACCATGGGAAGATTACCACCATCGTTCTCATCTTCCGGATTACAAGTAAGATTATTCCGCCGACCTTAACCATCCTTCAGTTTTTTATTTTCTATCAAATACTGTAAATACAGTGGATTATGAGAGAAATCTGTCCAATATTGAAGAAACTATCACCATAAATATCTCGACCAAACCTAATGTTGTAGAGAATATTCATGTTGGCAAATCTTGTTCTTCTTCAGAACTGGAAATATATTGCGCTCTCTTTCAAAAATTCAGAGATGTATTTGCATGGTCATATGAAGAAATGCTAGGCATTGACTCGAGCCTAGTTGAACATGAAATCAAGATGTATCCAGATGTCAAACCGGTAAGACAAGGGCTTCGGCAGGTGCACCCGAAGAAAGCCGCTGCCATCAAGGAAAAAGTTGAAAAAATTTTACATGCTAGTTTCATTTAGCTAGTTCCTCTAACTGATTGAGTATCGAATATTGTTCCTGTGATGAAAATGAAAGGAACGATTAGAGTGTGCATTGATTACAGGGATGTAAATCAAGTTTGTCCAAAGGAAAACTACCCTACACCCTTCATTGACCAGATAATTGATGATTGCACGGGATGTGAAATATTTTCATTTATGGATGGATTTTCAGGGTATAATCAAATAAATATCCACCCACAGGACCAGTCAAAGACTGCATTTATATGTCCGTGGGGCACATTTGTGTACTGCAAACTACCTCTCGGTTTAAAGAATGCAGGGGGAACTTTTCAGAAGGCTATGAATTATGCCTTCCATGACATCAAGAACATCGTTCAACCATATCTCGATGATCTACCAGCTCATTCTCGAAAGCGGACTAATCATCCACAGCATTTGAGAGCTATATTTCTACATTGCCAACACTACAAGATACGACTCAATCTGCACAAGTGTGTGTTTTGTGTCAGTTCTAGTCGTTTACTTGGCTTTGTGGTTTCTAAGGATGGGATTTGACTCAACCCATGTATGTTTCAGGCAATCATCGATATGCCTCCACCTTCAAATTTGCTTCAAATTCAGAAACTCCAAGTGAAAGCAAAATTTCTGAGGAGGTTCATTCCAAATTATGCCAAACTTGCTAACGGTTATATGCGTCTTTTGAAAAAATAAGTACCCTTCAACTGGGATCAGGTTGCACAAGCTTCCTTTGATGCTCTAAAGGAATCCCTAATAAAAGCATCATTAGTGTATGCTACTGACTATCAAAAAGACTTTAACCTATATCTAATTGCAGCAGATACAACCATCACAATGGTTTTAGTTCAAGAAGACAATGGAATCGAACATCCTGTCTATTATTTAGGATGAAACTTAAATGATACAGAAAGCAAGTACTCCTATGTTGAAAAGTTGGCACTTGCAATTGTTTAAGCAGTACAGAGATTTCAACACTATATCCTCTTTCACAAAACTACCATTTTGTCATATTGCAACCCTATGACTTACATTCCATCACGTCAATTACTTGGGGGCAAATATTCAAAATGGATAGCTATTTTGAAAGAGTTTCATCTGGAATTTGTAAAATCCAAATCAAAGAAATTTCTAGTATTCGTGGAGTTACTATGTGACTTCCCATCATCGTCCAATGATTCAACATCCAAAGCATCAATCATGGATGAATATTTGTTTCTGATATCATCGAGTGATCTGTGGTATGGAGATATAATCATCTATCTCCAAACCCAAACATACAGGCCTAATACCTCTCGCTCAGAACAACGACGTACTTGATACCAAGCAAAAGACTACATGATCATCGGTGATACACTTTACCATCGCGGTATCGATACAGTTCTGTGAAGGTGCCACACCGATGAGGAGGCCGAAAAAGTCCTAAATGATTGTCATTTATGCATGTGTGGGGGGCATCAATTTGGTTATGCTATGGCACAAAAGATTTTACGAGTAGGTTACTTCTAGCCAACAATGTTCAAAGATTGCATAACTACAGTCAAAAGTTGCCATGCTTGTCAAATCTTCGACCGCAAAACCAGAATACCACCCACACCTCTACATCCAGTAGTTACTGTTGGACCATTCACCAAATGGTGCACGGATTTCATGACATGTAACCCCACCTCGACCGAGTGGGCATGGGTATATCATAGGCGCAGTTGACTATTTTACGAAATGGACTGAGGTGATGCCTACATTAAACAATAGTGGCGAAACAGCTGCTCTTTTCTTTTTCAATCATGTAGTCTCTAGATTCGGTGTTCCACAAGCAATAGTCACAGATCATGGATCACATTTCCACAATCACATGACGGTTGAATTGGCTGCTAAATTAGGAACTGTCCCATGATAGTTCTACTCCATATTATCCGCAAGCTAACGAACAAGTTGAGGCCATCAAAAAAGTCCTAACGCACATGTTGCAAAGGATGATTGGAGTCCACAAATGGAGTTGGCACCTAATCCTATACTCAACCTTTTTGGCATATAGGACATCGGTGAGAAGTGCAACCGGATTTACACCCTTTCAGCTAGTGTATGGCCTGGAAGCGGTCTTAACAATTCAGTGTGAGATTTAATCTCTCAAGCTCGTAGTCGACCTTCTCCCCGGAACTTTAGAGGAAGAGGTTTGTTTCTTGGAACTAATCGAATTGGATGAAACCCATCATAATGCCACCTTGGCTAACGAAGCTCATAAGAAATGAGTTAAGGTACAATTTGACAAAAATGTCAATCCCCGTGTCTTCTCAGAAGGTGACCTGGTCTTACTTTATGATCAGGAATCTGATAAATTAAGAGCAGGTAAGTTCCAACCATTTTGGACAGGTCCCTAGATTGTTAAGTGAGTATTAGCAAAAGGGGCCTACGAGCTAGTATATTACGATGGGATTCCACTGTCGCAACCCCGAAACAGGTTGTACCTTAAGCGTTACTACGCTTGACTTAGTGTAGTAATCTCTTTATATGCTTTTGTTACATTTTTTTTCGTCAAGAGTGATCATTTTGGTTAGGTAATCCACTTTTGCATTTGTTGCAGATGTCGAACCTATCGGAATCATTTTTTGGATATGCCGAAAAAGCTAGTCATAGTACGCAGAACCTATCTTTTGCTACCTGGGCCATTTTTTATTCAAGTGGCGAGTTAGTGAGTTTCAGAGGGGTATGTAATGGTATGTCAACAAACAACATCACTGAGTATAGCATGTTGATAGAGCTTCTCTTTGATGCCATCACGCATGGCATACGCCAACTTGTTGTCAGGATAGACTCACAACTCGTCGTCCTACAGATTACTAGCATCTATTCCATTCGGAATCTAGCTATCTATTGTATGTTCCTAAGGGTCAGGATTTTGGAAAGAGAGTTTGATTCTATTCAATATCAACACATTTCCAGAAACTTAAACACATTAACTGATTCATTAGCAAATTATGTGTTAGATAAACATTTGCAACATTTATAAAAGAAAGCATTTCAATCAACATTTGCATAAGGATCATATAACTTAACCAAAATAAAGCTCTGAAAATCAAAAATATATATAACTATTTATAGTTTTTCCAAAATGTTTTGTGTCCAGGACAAAATCGGTCATACGACCCAAAAAGTCAAAAATGTAGGAAAAGCACCCTAGACTAATGGTGCTGGTGATAATAAGTCACTGTCTGTGTGATCATACATAAGAGCCTAGTCCATCGGCTCAGCACGCCAATAGTATGGCGCTGTAATCTCAGAGGTAACTCGTCGGTCCTCACATCTTGAATACGAAGGGTGAGACCCTTGATCTGATCTTGCAATACTGCAAGGGTCTCGGCTACGTCCAGATCATGAAGAATAGCCCTCCCTATAGCCTCTCTTGCTGGAATGGTAGCTGCTACTCTTGGGCACACTACTGGTCGCACTGGTCCAATGTCTGCATGAATATATGGGTTAGATTAGTCTTGATAACATTTGGAAAATGCAAGAACATTATAAAAGCAATAAACAAAGATATGATCAGATCTTTTACCTATAACACCCCACTGCTCGCCAACCGGAAACACCAAATCTGGGTCACCCCGGAAATCCATCCCAGCATATGGATACTCAACAAAGACCATCTGCTAATGGTTGAACCACTCAAAGAAGGCATCAGAGAATGAAATCTATGATTTACCAGCATGTCTAGCCATAAGATCAACCTATCTCTGCATCCGTGGTTCTGTCGGTGTTGGCACTCCGAGTGAAATGTACTGTGGCTGCATCAGTGGGATTTTCTCCAAGGCAAAAGTAGTCAGAATAGAACCATAACCAAAGTTCTTGGATCTTCCATTCTTCACTTTGGCAAGCTATTATTTTATCACTAGAAGTACTGCATCACACCAGTTGAATACCTTTGGTTCAAGGCATTCCAGAGCATACTGTATATAGGACCTGTTGGCCAAATGAAGAGCCACACTACCAGCCAATCTAGCAAAGGTGAAAAATATAGTCCTCAAGGACTGGTCAGTGACATCTCGAATACTGATCTTGCTGCCCCTACTAAACTGAGATCCATCTCTATAGAACCGGCGAATATAATCCCTAACGGATTCACCCCCATGGGCGAATCCTAATAGTGAGAGAGGGGCACCATGCCTCGATAAACTGGTCAAGAAGTAGATATCCTCAACTATCAAAGGGATGGATTTACCTCGAATCTGGAACACTTGGTTGGTAGGATCCCATGCATCGAGAAATTATTGCAACAAATTGATTTGTTGCCTCATGTTGGATATACAAAAGAATTTTAGCAAGCCACAATTATGCAATGCAAGTCATCGTACCCAAATCATGTAAGGCAATCATATCCTCTTCTTCATGCTCACTTTCACGCCATGTAACAACCATATTGATCCAATGAATCTCTGAAAAACAAACAAGAGAAGGATTAGGATCCTAATTCAGGAAAAAGCATGCAAAAATTCCATGAAAAATAGTGCATAAACTTTCCTCTTTGCGCCCATCACACCCCAGCTGTGTACTAGGTGGGATGCATACTGACTGGCCAATGGCCAGCTCAGTATGCATCACACCTTTCAATGTATACTAGGTGTGATGAGGAGAGAACGAATTGTTCAAACTCCCGAGGCCCAGAAAAATAGGAAAATATGCTCAGGATTAGAAAAGGAAAGAATGCAATTGAAGAGTTCAAGGTTAGTTCCTGCCTAGTCCAGACGGTGCCGAAAATAGTCCACCAAATCTCCTAGAATTAGTTGATGAAAATCGAGGGGGAGAACACCTCCAGAGCTCCAAAAATCCCAAATTTGAATGAAATGGTAAAAATTAGAGGTAAAAACTACTTGTATGTTACTATTCATGTAATTCAAGTAAAATGTTGGTGTTTAACTCATTTTTCAAGCATGTATTTACATTTCTAATCAATTTGATGGAGTAATTGAATAGATAGTACGACCGTCAAAAGAACATAATGTTAATGGTGAATTGAACATCTCTGATTATTATCATGAGTAGGTTTATGTGAAGTTCAAGCTCATTAAAAGATAAACCTAGCAATGAGCATATGTTCCCCCATAGTTCAAGCTCATTAAAAAATGAACCCACCTTCAGTAAATAACCTTTGTGATTGCATAGCTATCAGCTTTTGAACCTTGGTTGTGTTCTTACCATCACCTCCACTGTTTTTTTAGCTAATCATACACCTCCACTTGATTATTTACCCTTTTGAGGAACAACTATGACAAGTGATTCTATTAGCCACCTTCTTTACACTGCCATGATTGAAAAGTTCCAAAACTTACCTGGAGCCAGCTGCTACCCAAAAACATCACTCATTCCTCAAAAAATGAGTCTCCTTTAAGCTCTTTTTAGACTCGTAAAATATGAAAATATTGCCAAGTAATTGGCCTGTCCAGCTCGTTAAAGTGATTAGAAGTGCCATCCCTCCTCTATATTTTAGTCTTTTTGGACCTAAGGGATCATTACACAAAAAGATCGAGCCCTTGTCTTTTTCAGCTCACTAAAGTGATCAGAAAAGTCATCCCTTTCATATTATTTTATACTTTTTTGGACTTAAGGGATTATACTACAAAAAAGGACTACTCGAGTTTTCTTTCCATATCTTTTCAGACTCTCTAAAATTGAAAAATACCGAGTTATCTTTGTCATTAAACTTGTTAAAACAATAGCGACAAACTTGTCCATGTAGACAACAGCTAGTTTCACTGTCTCTAGGCTCGCTAAAACATAGCAACAGGTTTTCCCAAAGGGCAAATTATAGAACAAGCATATTTTATCCTCCTCAAACTTAACAAAAATAAAGAGGTTCTAGTCAACAGTGACTGGGGAAAATGGGAAGAAAACTTGAAGAACTTCATTGTTAGCAAGTCGCTCTTGAACATGACACTTTCACTCCATCACCATGATTGAGTCGGGTTGGATTATTCCGTTCATCTGTCATATCACCATTGGTCCTTCGTACCATCCATTTTGGGGTTAATTCTACCAATCCATTCCAATGTCACCGATATGTTCAAGAGAAGTCACTTAGAGAATTCACCAACCCAGCTAACGCCTCATCTGCTGTAATACCTTAATGCTCCATTCTCTCATGACTGCCACCCTGAACCTTGTATCATCAGATCATTTTCACCTCCACAAAATCATTTTCTCCGTTCCATGTCATAGATGTGAGATTCATCAAGGCCCTCCTATGGCGGGTCACTTCTTGTCAACATCAGCTCATTATCCAAGAAGTTGACTTAGGAACAACCCTTTCAGTACTTTGAAGCTTGCATGCCTCAATGGCAAGTTTCTCACTTCCGGAAATAGGTTTACATCAATGGCCTTTGACCGAAATATTTTGTGTGGTGTTCGACATCAACTCATGTATTCACACCACGTGAGTTGTACTGTAGTAGCTTGAGGGTCATTATCATTATCGATGATTCCTCTTGTGCATGTTAACAGCTTACATAATTGGCTGTTAATAAGGTGATATCTTTCCATGTTTGACATCAGAACATCTTTTCACATGGATTGACTTGTACTTCAGGCAAAGATTGAATGTGTTTGAAGACCCCAGATCTAGTTTCTGGGCTGTGATATATTCAGGAAAATAAATACATCAAATGTACACCATAGTTGCACAAAAAATCATCCAAACTAATGGATGATGGCTCTACCAGAATCATTAGTCCACCACATAGATGGTTGTTTGTCCTCTGTACATGAAAATGAATTTATAAAGTTGAGCATGGAAATGCCTGCCTCAGCTAGATCATGAAAATATTATGAAGATAATGTATTTTATTGTATCTTATTACAGGTCGCCTTCTAGTTTGAAAAACCTCGGATCCTCATGACAAAGCATTTCACCTGACATCAGAAGATTTACGACCTCATGCTTTAGGGGGCAACTATTATAGACATATTTGGTCACTGCAACCCCAATCACATATGTCAATAAACCAAGGGATCTCAAACCCCTAAAATAATTGTTTCATACCCTATAGGATCAAGGTCAACTGATTACATAATTTCCTAGAAGTTCTCCCTGAAAAACTGCTTAGAACTGGTCAAAATTGGACCATACAGACTGCTCCATGCTGAGGGTGTGATGCATCTCACCTACTACACACAAAGGGTGTGATGCATACTGAAAATCCCTTCTGTAGGGTGTGATGAGTGAGAGCAGACAAATGGCAGAGGAAATTTGCTAGGTGGAAACTCAAAGAATCTTCTATAAACTGCTCATATGACACTTTCCTCTCTGAATTAGGGTAGGGATGAGTAAGAGATCATGAAATCTCCAAGTGGAACGAAGAAATATCAATGAAATGACACTAATCAAAATCCCAAAAGCTGACTCACTCCCCTGCAAACATCTATATATGGATCCCTCATCCTAGAGATCTAGAGGCTGGAATTTTGTAATTTGTAAGGAAGTGTTGTTGGTTTCTCTTTGAGACATTGTATTGTTGGGTGATCTTGCTTTTTATGAGGTGAAGAGGGCTTTCATGCTCGGAGGATGATGCTAGATCAGATAGTTAGGTTGTAATACTCTCTTCTACTACTTCTATCCATAAAGCTATTTGAGTTTTCCTCCATATACTTGTATATTTTTTAATCTTGTATTTGTATATGCATTTGTATGGTTAATGTACATCTGATTATACATTTTTTATGGTTATATATCTCTATGCTTTGATGGTATTTTGCTGCTTTGATTCTGCAGGTGTTCTTTGAAGCGGGACAAGTGAGAAAGGAGTGGCGAAGCTCTATCAAAGGAGAAAGGAAACAAGTAAGGAGCCAAGCGAAAGATTGAGGTTGGTACTCTCTACTTCTCTCTCATCTATCTCTCATAAAGGAAAACACAAGTTACTTTGAATTGTTTGTTTCTAAGATATCTACCCATCTTAGTGGGACTAGTAGCTCTGAATAGACACTAGTTTTCCCAATAACAATTCCTTTGGCTGCTTCTGCTAATTCTTTGAAGTAAATTTCAACCACTCAACCAGGAAATCCTATGCTTCTTGTACCAAGCACATAACTTCCATTAGATTTAAAATAATTGAAATACATTCACATTATACCTCATTGGTAGCTCATCAATAAGGTACACTTGCAATCCAGTTTACTTCCTGTCACAATAATTCAAACTAATTGTTTGATCAAATCATCATGAATAAACATATCACACCAAGTTAGCTCAAAACACCACCATCATATATAAAAATCATAAATTTCATGTAACCATCATAAACCAGAATCATAGATCACATGTAATCATCATAGACCAAAATCATAAATTACATGTATAATAAAATTGAAATAAAATACTATTACTTATCCTTTCATGAATCCTTAGCTTCTACCTTTCTCCTTATTTTGTATACACTCTGGATCAGTTTCCACACTAGACAAACACCCAGTTCCTTCTCCTAAACCATGTGCACATACACATAGTGTGGATCACACACATACAACCACACATGACATACAACACCATTTAATACTTGCACCTACACCTAGCATACCACACATACATCTACACCTAGTGTACAATATACCACAATACATACTCCTACATCCAATGTAAACCACAACACAATACATATACATACATAGAGTACAACACAATGAATACACATGTCATGATACCAAGACAACACCATGCACATACATAATACTTCATGTACACAACACAACATGTATGATATGCACATAATACAACATGTACACAATACCACCTATACACAGTACCAACTGCATAACATGTACACAACATCACATGTACACAACACCACATGTACACCGTGTACACAATGCTAGACATACACAATGCCACATGCAGTACATGTCCATGACACCACATGTACATAGTACGATATGCACGACATGTACACAACATGACCTCCACACAAAACCATATGTACAACATGTACAAAACACCACATGCTCACAACACCACTTGTACAATCATGAACACAAAACCATATGTACATAGCACCACATGTACAACATGCAAGAAACATTAGATGTATAGAGCATTGCATATCCACTATGTAGATAACATCATCTTTACACAACACTGTATATCCAACATGTACATAGCACCATATGCACATAACGCTGCATATCCAACATGTACATAGCACCATCTATTCCCAACACTACATATGCAACATTCACACAATATTATATGTACCACCCTATACATAACATTGCATAACAACATGTATACACACTATATATACACAAAACCACATGCACACATCATCACATATGAAACATGTACAACATATACAATATATGCACAACAATAGTACCACACATCCAAAACTACACTGTCTCTACCAGGAACCCTTGCTTCTAGTGTATCTCCGTTATCCATGCTTATACTAGCATGTTGCACATTATGTTTTTTCATTTCGCTGATGTATCTCTTATCATTAGCTTGTCCATAACATAAACATAGACATATTATAATCACATAATATCAATTCATATCCACATGATACTAACGTCATAGATCTATCAGGCTACTCTTCCCACCGGATTCCCCATAAGACCAAGAACCTCTTTCATGCCACTCGCCTGTATAAGAAATCATTCCTCCACATAATGATCGTTAAAAAACATTTCATTAGTGAAATACATATATACATATAAATATTATGATTAAACAATCATGATCTATGATGACCCTGTCAAACATGGCATGCATACACACATAATCATGATGATAGAATAATTACCAGATAACATAAGGTCAAGGTTAAGAGAACTCCATTTATCTGTGCACACCATGAATGACATTGAGAACAATAGTTCCCAACATAGCCAAGGTACCTGACATTTCAAAACCATTCACCTTACCTTTCTTGATTAGCTTTCCAATGACTATCTTGCCATTGTCCATTCACACCAATGGACCCAATCAGTCCAACTGGATGTCGTACTTATGTCTTCAAATTCCCCTATACATGCACTAAGATTCATCCAGGCCTTACATGACATTTTGGATTTCATTCAGCTCTCCCTGAGCTCCATTAAATATCCTCTTTCCACACCAATTTGGAAGATTGAAAACTTAAAAGGAAATCACAAGAAACAAACAAGAAAAGGACCATGAAAGCTGATAACAACACGACACCACAACAAAGTGGCAAGGCCTTCCATGACTCATCAAAAAAACCACAATCAATCTCAACAATCACAAAATACCAAAAGCACAAGACTAAAAACAAACACATGACTCAATCCCATGGTTCCCAATAAAAGCTCAACCAAATCATGCTTCATAATTTCATGGAAGTCTCCTTTCCATGCAATCCATGCATCATATTTCCATAAACACATAACTATCAGTGGATAAGTAAACATAACAATCACCAGTTACCTTATCTTGTTTTACCAAGAACATTGACTTGTAACTAGACACATACACCTCTCAAGGAACTCCAATTCCTTGATGAGACCAGCCATAGCTGGAACCCAGTCATCATACCTGTCAAATACATGTTCATGAATATAACATATATCTAGATAATGTTAGACAAATTCAAGGTTACGAAGACTACCTGTATACAAAGGACTCATTCGTTTGGAATTAGGGTTTCCAAACATAACCAAATTAATTCTTTCCCAATTCCTTTCTTTAATCTTTTTTCTTTGCTGGAATTGAGTCTTACTATGCACAGTCACATCACCCAACTATTAGTTATATAAACACATAAACTATTACCTTGTCATGGTAATACAAATCATGTTACCCTGCAACTTCTCACAAATGTAAACCACATGTTTCAAATATCAAGACAATCATATCTATCAATTTGAAATCAAGCTTTAATAAGACTAAAAATCATATCGTAATCCATAGTCAACTCATAGTCATTAGACATAATGCTACAACTATCACCTATGACACTCAATTGCATATTAATTGTCTCAACACATATGTGTTAGTACAATCATCTTAAAACAACATATTTCTTGATGAAACCTTACATACACATACTCATAACATGCAATTAATCAAACATTCAACAACAAATAGATGACATAATAAACCCCAACACTCAAACACCAAATAGGCGACATAATCAAACATTCAAGCACAAGGTAGACGACATAAGCAAGCTCATAATTTAATGTATCTCATGGGAGGCTATATTGTCTGCACAATCAATCCTGATTAGCACGACATAGCTTCACAACACATCAACTTAAGCATAATTAAGGTCATGATATCCATAACAATAACTAGCTAACATGTTCACATCATAAACTCATAAATAATTATCATTCATACATAATAATCACATAACACGTGTTAGTACAATCATCTTAAAACAAGATCATTTCTTGATGCAACCTTACATACACATACTCATAAAATGAAATTAATCAAATATTCAACAACAGATAGATACCATAATAAACACCAAATAGGCAACATAATCAAACATTCAAGCACAAGGTAGATGACATAAGCAAGATCATACCTTAATGTATCTTAGAGGAGGCTACCTTGTCTGCACAATCAATCCTGATTAGCATGATATAGTTTCACAACACATCAACTTAAGCATAATGAAGGTCATGATATCCATAACAGTAACTAGCTAACATGTTCACATCATAAACTCATAAATAATTATCATTCATGCATGAAAGCACATCTGCATAGTTAGCCTAGATTAGTATGACATAATATCAAAACATTTTATCTCATACATGAATGTCATAGCCCTAACCATTTTTATAGATCAATCCAACTTAGTATGATACATATAACATCAAGATCTTAATGTAATAACCCTAATCCTCAAGTTACTAGCATATGACAACAACAAATTATATACCATGCTCATCAACAAAAATATAACCTAATCATCAAGCTAACTATCATATAACAAAAACAGCTAACTTATAACACACTCATCAGCAACATATAACATAATCATAAATTTATCGAACATAAAACAACAATAGAAATTCATACAACCACGGGTTACTATCATTCATAACTATGTGCCATGCGTGCATATAACTACACTAATAAACTAGCATCTATCATATATGTAACCATAACATCAATAGATGTGTACATAAACCTAATGTATATAACACTAATTCATACAAAATTCCATGAACTAACATACCTGCATGACCAACATAAAAACCTATATGACAACATGCTCTTGCCTCGAGGTCTAATGTTGCATCTTCATTTTGATGATCTACATCTCTTTCCCTATCTCAGCCAACACATTAGCATCATAACATACCAATATCATCATGAAGACCTAAGATTCACAAAATGACCTCATAATGCATGCATCACAACATATGGACACTAACATACATAACAAATCCATATACCACCATACATTCATGATGACACATTCAACAAAAACACCATTAACTTTCACATGGCGACCTCACTACAACCATGATAAACATCATGAAAATACATGAATAACATGGACTAAAAATATATGGAACACATATACAATTGACATGAATTCAAGACCAACACACTGTCCATCCATTCCAAGGGGTGAACCTTGCTCTGATACCACTCTGTAGCACCCTCCTCCCATGTCTACCCAAGTAACCAACCAACCTAGGTAAATACGTGATGAAATGATTCAACCTCCTAGGTGACCTTAAGGAAGTAGAATCAATAGAAACACATCAAAAATTCCTTCCACATCAGCAACAACACTCCCAAGATCCATCCCAACCACTCAAGTATCATGGCCCTGGGTCTCACTGAGGTTTTAAGCTATTAAACCTCTAGATGATCCCATGCTATGGGCATTATATCACCCAGGGAGCTATGGACGCTCCCACAAGATTGCATACCTACTTCCAGGGAGTTATGGACACTCCCACAATCTTGCATGCTTGCATCCAAGGACTATTTCTAGCATACTTGTGCTAGATTCCATGGGATTTAAGGTACTTTTCAAGCCCAACATTCTAGCCACTTCCCAAAACATGATGTAACTTCCAGAATACATTAAACACATGAGTAGAAGACTAGAAAATGAAAAACTAACTCTAGGACTAGGCCTTTCCATGCCCAACCAAAACTAACATTTTTCCAAACACTCAGCATCAATGCGATCTACATGAGTAAACAACAGATTTGAGCATAGGGGTCTCACACTTATCTGAGAATCACTAAGAAGCATTTTTCTCTTATATCATTAGCTCCATTATCATATATTAGGTCATAGATAAAATTTTCATTCATTTACAAATATAAACATGAGAAAATCCATACATCATCAATATCTTAATACATTCTTATAACCAACATAATAACAATAGATATGTCAAGGATACATTAACCAGAAAATCCACATATAAACCAATATAATACTCATAGAAATACAATGAGAAATAACCTCATATTGATGATGAAAAATAAAAACCTGAGATGGGACTACCACGTTCCACCTAACCATAGAATGGATGAGCCAAATATCTCTTCATCCATTCACCCCTATTCCATATTCCAAGCTTGAATGTTGGACTCAAACCAAAAGAACCAACCAGGGCATACCAATGGTAAACCACCTCGCCCTCATCAATAGAAACCAGGCTTTACTATAATCCATCCTGGATCACTAGGCCAACACAATGAACGTGTAATAACAGGCTTTACCATGATCTCCACCAAATCACTAGGAAAAAACAATCATTGAAGATCACTAGGAAAAAACAATAATTGATGCCACCAGATCTCTCCACCTACACTATGATGAATTTTCTTATCTCCTAGTCTCCAAGGCTTCACTGCAATCCACATCAGATCACTAGGCCATAAATTGAGACCCACTCTCTAGGCTTTACCACATATCCCAACCCGGGATAACTAGGCCCAATGGAGAGTAATCCACCTTTTGGATTTACCATATATCCTACCATTCATCGACAATGATTCTTAGTCCAATCGAGGCAACACAATATTGGATTTACCGCAACTCACAATTTGACTCAGGGGTTACTAGGCAAGTGGTTTTACCATGATCCACAGTCTGGTTCATGGAACACTAGGCCATGTTCTCTATCATTGAGAGATCCACCTCACTCAGCTTCAAATCCATGTGACAATCTAGCTCAACCAAAACATGAGAACCCCATCACACCATGGCTATCCATAAATGGCAAGGCTAGGCTAAAAATACTGTCACACCTGGAAAAAACCATGCCATAATAGAAAACGACCACATGAAATACCATTCATGCCAAATCTAGCAAGGAGATCACACATGCAAATCAATACTGTTATCACCTAGATTGAACCTCAGGTTGAATAAGGCAAATCCGGGGTAACCACAAACCCCGCTTAGCTAAGTAGCTAGCCATACTAGGTCAGGAGAGGACTCTCTCCATAAGGATCTTAGAAAAAATGAATGGATCAATAAAATGATATTAAGCTAGGTATAGTAGCACAGGGTTTAATTTTTTTTTTGAAGGGTTCGCTGGATTAGAAAGAGCCAAACAGTTAGGACAAGGAAATTAGGTAAAAAATGTAGGGTGTTTGATGGGGAAAGGTAGGCACAACGATTAGAACCTTAGGTTTTGATGGATGAGGTGAAAATACTAGTGAGGAGCTAGAAATAGCATGTAAAGCACATGGATTCTTCCTAAACTGAAGAAAACACAGATTGTGAAATGTCCACCCAGAATAGAGCATAAAAGATATGGATTATGCCTCTCAAACTTGTATAAATTCACATAAAAGCAATGAAATGATGAAATGGAGTCAAAAATACATTCTAACACATGAATACAAAATAAAAACTAAACTAAGCATCATACCACATGGATCCCAAAGAAATAGCTACACTTTTTCATTAATCTCGTGTTGTAACTGATACAAAATGATATCTAATCAAAACATAAGCATCCCAATGAGTCCAGCCCTTTACAATGAGAAAGAAAAAGAAGATATAGACATTAATTCAACCTCCTCCCATCCTCAGGGGTCTAATCCCTAAGATGAGGAACTAATCCATCAAAAACTGAACAAGAAAATGGAATCTAGGCAACCTAACAACTTACCTCTAAATGGGAGGAAACTGATTCATTTGTCCTCAAGATAACTTTTGATCTAATGAATATACCTTTCAGTAAGTACTATCCATCCTATTTAAATTCATGGTCACCATTTACATCAGTAAAAAAATCATTCATGATAGAAAACCCAAAATTACAGTCATGGCATAGTGAAGTGAAAATTCAACATAAAATTGTCCTATGCACAGTGCCCAAGCTTTATGCGCAACACCTTTTGCAGGACCATTTTGGAGGTATTCCCAGTGTCCAAATTGAGCTCATGATAGCTCATTGGAAATATTTTCCTGCCTATTTTGCGAATCATCCTTTAGTTTCCCATTTGGAGTTGTTTTGACCCCTCAAAAATAGATTCGCCCAAGACTGCTTCTGTGGCTCAAAAAGAAGGCATAAAGGTCTTTTTCTGGGTGTTTTTTGACCTTTTGGTTGACCAGTTATACTCTAAAAGCTTAGGAAATTCATAGGGTGCATGCACGCATCATTTTTAATCCAAAAATTCTGACCATTTCCTCATTGGATACCCCTAGGAAAAGTGCAGTGCTAGTGGCGCTGCGCATAGAGCCAAAATTTCTTTGTCAAAAATTGCTAAATTCTCCAAAAGGTAAAAATTCTTCAAAACTTACTCAAAATTTGTGGAGAACACCACCATCAAGTGTCTTGGTCAGCCAAGGAAGCTTCAGCAAATGATCTAAGCCTATCACCCTACTTTTTTCCTTTGAGTGCTTGTTTTAGCCTTGTCTTCATTTGCTTGACCCTTATGTTGAAAATCTTGTTCTGGGTCTTGTAATGGCCAACCATGTTCCTGATGATTTGATTGTCCCTGTTGGACTTTTGTAGCAGGTTCTCCAAATGAAAATTGACCCTGTCAAGCCAATTTTCTCTATCCTCCTTAGTCTCCTTCTGAATCCTTTGTTTTGTAGTCAAGGTGGTTGGGGTTTCTTCTTCTAGCATTACTAACTTGCCTTTGTCACCTTGCCTCTTTACTTTGAGACGTTCCAGCTCCATGAGGACTTGTTTGTCACTTATCTACTTGTTCTCTTAATCAAGGTATGAAATGACATACTTACCTCTCACCAAGTTGTCCATCAGTGCTTGGATCTATGCATATTTTTTGCTTATGGTTATATTTTCATTTGTTGCCTCATCTTGAGCCTCCAAGTCAACTATCTCAATGCCATGATGGATGTGTGGCTATTCTAGTTCATAATATTCCATAAAATTAGATTACCTTTCCTCTTCATCATTGAGGCTTTCGTCCAGCATCTTTTCCTTCCCTTTATGCACCTGATACACCTATCGTACCTGTTGTGTTGATGAAGAAGGCAAAGCCCCTTCCATAGTTTGTGGAGCAAGCATTTTCCTATGAGTTGATGAAGAAGGCAAGGTCCCTTCCACATCAAGTGGAGTAAACACACACTTATCTACTGAAAGCAACTTTCTAGCCCCTCTCTGATATGTTTTGTAGGCTTCTGGCTTCTCAACAACTCTAGTCTCTTTAGCCTTCTCACTTTTCTTTACTTTGGCACTGCTGGAATGCCTTTCTACTTCTTGGGGCATTGGTGGAGGAATCTGAGGACCATTGAAGATGTCATTGGCAATGAATGTATCCTAGGAGATGTTGAGGAGGTTGAGATGATGTAGTATAATCATCTTAATCAAGGAATAGTGATAGATACTACTCATCTGTTGGGGGTATGGCTTTTTCTGTATAATGTAGGCCATCTTCTCAATGTTCCTGAATAAGAAATACGAGATGTTCAACATTTTCACTCTTGTGAAGTGCATAAAAATCATAATATGATAGGTGTACAATCTAGAAAATCTACCCTCACATGTAAAATACTTCATAATGATCCTCATCATAGGGGCATACTTGTCTTCAAGGAACCTAAAAGGAATGGTCCTCTTCTTTTCATTCTTGTACCTGGATTTGATGTTTGGCTCATAATAGTCGTCATCCAAATCTTGTGCCATATACCATTTTTCACACACATTTGGAATCCTTGTAGCATCAGCAATGATGGAGGATGAAATTGTAAATGTCACCCTGGAAAGAGTTACCTTGTTATCACGGAGATTGGCTACAATAATCCTGGTCAGCTCAGGATGATGTTGAACTCTTTCTACTTTCTCACAAAACTCATAACACCCTAGATGCCTGAAACAAGAGACATTCATATGAGAAGCATGTAACTCTCTGATGTTTGATGGTTCCTCTCTAATGATTTATTCCCTTATGTGGTTTTCTCTGATGCTGAGGTTCATCTCCCAAGCTTTCACTGCCACTGTTTTCCTCCTCGTCATAATCTCTATCCTCTTTGTCCATGTTTGTTGAATTTTGAAGCTTTGAAATCCTAGAGAAGGTAATCAAGAAGTGAGTTATGGTGAATAGGGATAGTGTTGTTGGGGAAAGTATCTATTCAGAACGCCCCTATCCCACTCTAAGGTATGACAGTGCCTTAGCAACAAACAAGGAAAACTACTTCTGTATTCTTCTTTATGAAATGTAAACGAAGAGGAAGGATAAACTAACCTGTGTCTTGCTCTAGTTTGTTGATCCAATCGCTCTCCTCTTCAATAGCTTCCAGCTCCCTGCTCCCTTACCGGCCTAGCTTCACCAAATTCCTGCAAGATCACAGAAGAGAGAAACTACACGAAGATATAGATTTACATTCATAAAAAGCTTAGGATCAGATTAAGCTAAACATGCAAATATAACAAAACATCACTGATACACAAGCATGTAGAAGAAACTAGATAGTTTTATTGATGCAATAAGAAGATCCAGGAGGAGATAAAATCAAGTGAGTCCCGATCTAGCATCTACCTCCCAGCAAAGGAATCCCTTCCTCACCTCCAACAAAGCATAAATCACCCAATACACTAATCTCAATCTCAAAACCAACAACAATTCTCTGCAAAGTACAAAATTCCAGCCCCTGGATCTCTGGGATGAGGGATCCATATATAGATGTAAACAGAGAGGATGAGTCAGCTTATGTTTTGACTTGTGGCTTCTCTCTATCAGTTCTTGCTTCCACTTGGAGGCTGAGAGCCTCTTGCTCATCCTTGGTCGAACTCAGTGAGGCAAGTGTCATTGGAGAAGATTCTGGAAGCTTCCATTGTCTCTCCACCTCGTTGAATGACTCTGCCACTTGTCATTTCCCGCTCAACACACCTGGGTAGTGCATTCAAGTGCATTGCAACGCACCTAGCCAGTGTATTTGGGTTCTTTGCAACGCAACCAGCTAGTGGAGCTTCTGAATTGATCCTGATTTGACTAGTTTTGAGCAGTTTTTGGTGGAGAACTTCTGGGAGAAGCTGTCATTGGTTGACCTTGTCCCTTTAGGGGCAGGAACAACACTTTTAGGGACTTTGGATCCCTTGGTTTATGGACATTTCATGCTCAGAGCTGTAAGGCACAAAAATTTCTATAACAGTTGCCCCCTAAAGTATGAGGCCGTTTATCGGGTGAAATGATTTATTAGGAGGATCCGAAGTTCTTTGAATGCTGGGAGGAGACCTATAATAAGATACAATACAATACATTATTTTCATACTGTTTTCATGATCTAGCTGAGGCGGGCATTCCCATGCTCAGCTTTATAAATTCATTTTTATGTACACAAGACAGACAATCGTCTGATGGAAGACTGATGATTTTGATGAAGTCATCATCCTTTTGGTAGGATGATCATATGTGCTGCAATGCTGTGCATGTCAATGTTTTTATTTTTCCTGAATATATATCGCAGCCCGGATGGATGAAACTAGATCCGGGGTCTTCAATCTCGTTCGATCTTCACTCGAAGTACAAGTCGGTCCATGTGAGAAATGTTTTGAAGTCCAACATGGAAAGACATCGCTTGATTACCAGTCAATAATGTAAATTGTTAACAAGCACGAGAGGAATCACCTATAAGGATGATGACCCTCAAGGTACTGCAGTACAATTCATGTGGTGTGAATAAAGGACTTGGCGTCGAACACCACGCAAAATCTTTCCGTCGAAGGTCATTGATGTATACTTGTCGCCGGAAGTGAGAAACTTTCCATTGAGGCATGCAAGCTTCAAAGTACTGAATGGGGTGTTCCTAGATCAAATTCTTCGATAATGAGCTAATGTCGACAAGAAGCAATCCATCAAAGGAGGGCCTTGATGAATCCCACATCAGTGACATGAAACGGAGCAAATGATTTTGATGGAGGTGAAAACAATCTGATGATATATGGTTCAGGGTGGCGGTCATGAAAGAATGAAGTATAATGTATGGCAGTGGATGGGACACGGTTGACTTCTCTGGATGACTTCTCTTGAACATGTCAGTGACACTTATGATGGATCGGTAGTATTTACCCCAAATGTGGATGGTATGGCGAGACCATGGTGATGTGACCGGTGAATGAAACAACCCAACCCGACTCAGGCATAGAGTGGAAGTGTCATGTTCAAGAGCGACTTGCTACCAATAAAGAGTTTCTTCCCAATTTTTCCCCAGTCATTGCTGACCAGTACCTATTTATTTTTGTCAAGCTTGAGGAGGATAACATATGCTTGTTCTATAATTTTCCCTTCGGGCAAACCCATCGCTATGTTTTAACGAGCCTAGCGATAGTGAAACTCGTTCTCGTCTAAAGACAAGTTTGTCGCTATTAATGTTTTTAATGAGTCTAACGACAAAGATAACTCGGTCCTTTTCATTTTTAGAGAGTCTGAAAAGGTACATAAAGTTAACTCCGGAATTCCTTTTTCGCCATCTAATCCCTTAAGTCTGAAAAAGTATAAAACAATACAGAAGGGATGAATTTTCGATAGTTTTAACGAGCCGAACAAAACAAGCGCTCGATCTTTTTGTGCAATAATCCCTCAGGTCCAAAAAGATTAAAATCTAGAGGAGGGATAGCACTTCCGGTCGCTTTAACGAGATGGAAGGCCAAAACTCGGCAATCTTTTCATATTTTATGAGTCAGATGAAAAGAGCTTAATGAAGACTCGTCTTTTGAGGAACGAGTGATAAAAAGGGTAGTCGTTGATTCCAGGTAAGGGTTGGAATTTTCCAAGCACGGCAGTGTCACAAGGATGGCTAGTGAAATCACTCTTCGCAGTTGTTCCTCAAAATGGGTAAACAATCATATGGAGGTGAATGATCGGCCAATGGAAAAGTGGAGGTGACGGTGCAAACACGACCAAGGCTTTAATGGCTAATAATGTTACATTCACGGTGGTTATTTACCGGAGGATAGTTCATTTTTTAACTAGCTTAAACGCGGATTGAAACACTTTCTCGGTCTTATGTTTATTTTTTAACGAGCATGAACTATGTGCTAAAACTGCTCGATAATCTAGTCATATGATAAGAATGTCTCATATAAGATGCCATTTTTTATGGAGCTTGCGCCTTACAAAGCTATGCCCCGCATCCTTTCGTTATGCAAGTTCGGAAACGACTAATCCTACGAGTTTAAAGGGTTAGCCTACAGGTTTAAAGGGAGGACCTAAAATTTAAAAAATAAATAGCCGCCCCTTGCTTGCACTCCAAAAGGTTTGCATGCCCCCAGGTATAAAATACGATTTAAAGGTTACCCCTCAATTTGCAGACAAAACATTTGTTCTATCAGGAAAGGCCTACCTCTTTCAGGTTATTCAAAGGCTATTTTATTCGCGGTGCAAACAAAACACTTCTTCGACGATGTCTACCGAGATAAACAAAGGTAAGCGGCGCCGACCCAACTTACATAACTTGGACAAAAGAATCTTATTCTAGAATAACCCCTCTTCCAATCACGGACGGGGTACAGACTAGTCATATTCTCCCGCGGAAACCTACTCTATACCCGAAGTTTTCCTGCCGAAGCAGACCAAGATGCATGCCCCCTGGGTTCCAGTCATATCCCTCCGAATTACTCGCGCTCATCGGGAGGATGGACCGTGGGTTGAGACATTTCTTGCGTGAAGAGACCATTTAGGGATGGTATATGACTATTTGCGATGCGTGATCCGGGAAATGAAAGCTGGTCCACGAGCTTGACCACTCTTCCTTCGTGCGGAAAACACATTACTCTAAAGAGTGAGGAGACGATGGCTCCCATGCAATAAATATAGTCTCTGATTTGATTATTTTTATTTAATATTTATTTAATAATAATTATAGGTTTTAACATAAAAATAATAAATATTTATTCTAAATTTATTTATTTAATATTTATTTATTTAATAATATTTATAGTTTTTTACTTTTAACCTTTGTTAGATCTTTTATTTAATATTTTAAGTAATATTATGTTATATATATTGCTTTTAATATCCATTATTTAACTAACTTTTACTAAAATTTGTAAACTGAATTACCCTTCAGTTTATATTTTGGTCCTAATTCTGCTAACTAAACTAATAAAATATTTTTGACCCCGATCCTGAAGTCAAACTAGCCATTAGTCAGGAGTCTCTGCTCTGCCTATTTAACTTGCTCAGCTGGATCTGTTTCTTCAACCTGTCCTGATGATGAACCACACTTGTTGGTTCGAAACGCGTCGACAATTGATTTACCATGTGATTTTCGCCGAAGATTCTCTCTTTAAATATAGTCTCGTCCAAGGAGTAGGTTATAATCCAAGGGTCCTTAAACGACCATTATGTTCATTTGAACGGTCTTCCCTTTCAATGTTATGGGCACATTGGGGAGGATCCCTAAAGGTCGACTGGTTCCTTTATCGAATCCTGTCAGATTTCTCATCTCAGGCAAAAGCGATGGCGAACCAAGCGCTTTCCAGGTAGTAGAGGAAAGGATACTCACAGAAGCCCCTTCATCTATGATGGTACTAGCCATGACCATTCTATATATTTGGACGATAATTCTGAATGGTATGCTTGCTGGTAAACGGGGTCTGCCTAGTTGATTCTAGTCGAAGGAGACAACTAGGTTGCTTGGAGGTGGGACCGAGTAGATGGCCGGGTACGGATCTGACGAACTTCCTTCCTGCGATAAAGGAATGGGTAGGTTGCCCCCGTGTTCGTCGGAGTCTGTGTTGATGAAGAGAATTTGGACGGTGTCATCCTTGTTCTCTTGAGTGACTGTGTCATTCGAAGATAAATCCTCTGAAGGCAAGACCGGGTCAACTACTGCCTCGACCTTTTGACTTTCGTCGGGTATGGATTCAGCTGGTTCATCTTCAATGATCGGCACTTCAGCTGACCACTTGAGTGGGCCAGCTGGATTTTCAACTAACGAAGGACTGGGCAAGAGTTTTTTATATCCAGGAGGGAGTCGTAACGGTGAAACCAGACGATCATCCAAAACTCTTTTAGCTTCGTCTAAGAAGGGACAACGGTGGATGGCGTGATCGCCTTCGCACAGTTTACATAGAGAACTAGCTCTCCCTTTTTGTCTTGGGACTTCACTTTTGCTAGTTGATGGTGTGCTTTCAACATGGCTATCAGAGGTTGACGCCACCGGATTGTGCAAACGGGGAGACCAATCCCTTAGTATCCAAGGGATGCAAGGACAATCTCTGTGAAAGTGGTCTCCCTTGCAAATGACACATGGCGATTTAGGCCTGGTCAGTGCAGTGTGTGGATTTTCGTTAGACGACACTCGTTTGCCCCCATTCGCTTTTGGCTCCTTCTTCTTTTTCTCTTTCTTCTTCTTTTCCTTCTTCTCCTTAGGAACTTGACTTTTGGCTTTCCCAGCCCCATCAAGCGAAGAGGAAGGAGGAGAGGAATAATTAGAGGAAGTAGAAGGTTGGTGGGTAACTCTGGACTGGTCTAACTGCTGATTCGATTGTTCAGGAATAGTGGTGTTCTGAACGACATTGGTTGAGAAGAGCCAGACTGGCAAGCCAATTGTCAGTCCTGGAAGCGACAATGTGGCCATATGGGGTGCACCAATATCTCCCCAAGAGGAGAAGGGACTAGGATTTCCACCAAGGGGATTTCCTTGGTTGGTAGACTCCATTTTCTCAACCTAAGATCAACGTAGGAAAAGGGTATGAATATTCCGTTTAAAATAAATTTTATGACGCTTGTACACAACTTGTTTTTTCAATTTTAAAGAGTCGAGAAAAAACAAAAGATGACTCTAGTCTCCTTCGATTTTTAATGAGCCTGAAGTGACAAGTGCTCAGATGGACCTTTTCCGTTAAGGAGTCTGAAAAGGAACGAAAGGGACTGCTCTGGAGATCTAGGTAGAGGGTGTGCCAAACCAATCACAAAACTACAGAATACGTTTTACGGTACGGCAGTCAATCTTCCCGAATGCTGTCTTCGGTGCATTGCGATCAGTAGGGCGGCCGACACAGCTTCCTATGGATAAAATGTTTTAAGCCTATAGGGGTCTCCCAATATATACTCGACAGTACGTGGGAGCACAATCCGTACTGGCACTTATCGTCTCACAGTGGAGGAATCACCCAACCATCAGTGAGGACAACAGTTACCAGGCTTTACGACGTCGGAACACGTCTCTAGCCTAGACCTCTATGTTGTGCGTTAAGTTCCAAAGCGTTGTTAGATTCATTCAATTTATTTTAAGTTGATCTTTCTTAGAAGTTTGCCTTTTTGGATCACCACGAGATGTAGATGTAATTCCTAAATGCAATCTAAAGATGATAAGCAAGCATTTATCTCTTTTCAACAATGAAAATCCTAGCTACAAGGGGAAAAGAAAGACACAATCTTTTCTCAAAGAGCAAAGAGCACACTGTAAATGCACTTTTCCTAAATCAAACCATACAAACTATGAATATGCAAATGCACAAATGCATGTATTTGTTTTCACTTTCTTAATATTGATGCCTAAAAAGAAAGTTGATGTACAAATTTGAATTTGCTTTCAAGTGAACAACACAAACAAGCTTCTTTTTCGAAATCAAAAAGGTAGAGAAGATTACGACACTTTATGATTTTGGAGTAAACACTCATTTCGAAACTAGAAAGAGAGAAAATCAAACCAAAGCAAAAGTAAAAAGTATAATCAACTGTCAACAGCAAAGAAACTTTCTCCTAAGATCAAAATCGACACTTACGACAGATCTAAATCTAAGGATGACAGTATGACTATTTTACTTTTGAATGGAAAACTGTAAATGATGTAACAAATACACAAAGAACACCTATAGTCTTTTTGTACAAAGGAGGCGGAATTAAGGCAAAGAAAAGGGGTTTTCAGACAGGTACCCACACTGATAATAGGCTGCAAAAATCAGAGATAAAACTGAACAAAATGAAGCAAAGAACCTCAGCTACACAGGGCAAGGGCTGATCAACGCACCTGTTGCACAGAGAAACTGAATTGCAGCATAGGTAGCCCTCTCGGGACCTGCGTTGAAATGCAGAACCTCTTCACAGAGCCTGCGCTGGGGCAGAAACGAGACTTCTATCCGGGTTCTGGGTCACGGTTTGCAGTTTAATCTATGGATTTTGGCCGAGTAAAAGCAATCAGTAAGGTACAATTAGAGGGATGATTTAAAGAAGGACTAAGAGCTATCACAAAGGGCAATTAGAGCATTTGTGGATCAGCTGTCCAAATCATAAACAAATCCAGTGGGTGGATTGAAGTAGCAGCTACTTTGCATTTGATAATGGCAAATGCAGTTCGATTGCTACTTCTGTGTTTATTAAGCAAACAACAAGAGAAACACAAACAAACTAACTAGACACACTCCCCAGCCGAGTCACCATTTTGTTGTTGGGAAAAGTATCTATTCAGAATGCCCCTATCCCACTCTAAGGTGTGACAGTGCCTTAGCAACAAACAAGGAAAACTACTTGTGTATTCTTCTTTATGAAATGTAAACAAAGAGGAAGGATAAACTAACCTGTGTCTTGCGCTAGTTTGTTGATCCAATCGCTCTGCTCTTCAATAGCTTCCAGCTCCCTGCTCCCTTACCGGCCCAGCTTCACCAAATTCCTACAAGATCACAGAAGAGAGAAACTACACGAATATATAGATTTACATTCATAAAAAACTTAGGATCAGATTAAGCTAAACATGCAAATATAACAAAACATCACTGATACACAAGCATGTAGAAGAAACTCAAATAGTTTTATTGATGCAATAAGAAGATTCAGGAGGAGATACAACCAGGTGAGTCCCGATCCATCATCTACCTCCCAGCAAAGGAATCCCTTCCTCACCTCCAACAAAGAATAAATCACCCAATACACTAATCTCAATCTCAAAACCAACAACAATTCTCTGCAAAGTACAAAATTCCAGCCCCTGGATCTCTGGGATGAGGGATCCATATATATATGTAAGCAGAGAGGATGAGTCAGCTTATGTTTTGACTTGTGGCTTCTCTCTGTCAGTTCTTGCTTCCACTTGGAGGCTGAGAGCCTCTTACTCATCCTTGGTCGAAGTCAGTGAGGAAAGTGTCATTGGAGAAGATTCTGGAAGCTTCCATTGTCTCTCCACCTCGTTGAATGACTCTACCACTTGTCATTTCCCACTCAACGCACCTGGGTAGTGCATTCAATTGCGTTGCAATGCACCTAGCCAGTGTATTTGGGTGCTTTTCAACGCAGCCAACTAGTGGCTTCTGAATTGATCCTGATTTGACTAGTTTTGAGCAGTTTCTGGTGGAGAACTTCTGGGAGAAGCTGTCATTGGTTGACCTTGTTCCTTTAGGGGCAGGAACAACACTTTTAGGGACTTTGGATCCCTTGGTTTATGGAAATTTCATGCTCAGAGCTGTAAGGCACAAAAATGTCTATAACAGATAGGGGAAGGGGAGAGGAGCTTATGCGATGTAGGATGAGATATATATGATATGAGAGTGAGAAGGAGGGTATTTTTGGTAGGGACTATTTAGTAAATAGAGTTTTAAGGATTTTGTTTTGGGGATTAGGGTATAAGGGATAGGTGAAGGGATTTGTTTGAGGGAATTAGGGTATAAGGGAGAGGTGGAGGGATTTGTTTGAGGGAATTAGGGTATAAGGGATAGGTGGAGGGATTTGTAAGAAACCTAGGGTTTGAAATTTTAAAGAGCAAACCAACTTCAAAATTATGAATTGAATGCTGGGAGGATAGTTCAAGGAGTGCACTTTCTTGTTTAGGAGTTCTAGGTGACAAAAGAGCAATTTGGATGATTGATAGGGTGGTTTTGGTGGTTGCTAGCCCTATGTGCAGCGCCTTGTATAGGTGCGAAGCACTTCGGATCTATGCGCATCGCCATGTAAAATTGCACTGGAAAATCAACCCTATGCACAACGCTCTGTCCCTATGCACAACGCTCTCTCCTCTATGCACAACGCCTCCTCTATCTGCTCTATGCGCAACGCCTCCTCTTTTTTCAGCCACCAATTGGCTTAAATTCCCTTCTCTCCTTCAACTCTCTTCTTTCTCTTTGTCAAATTAATATGATGAATTTGGAAAAGGAGTTTGAAATCTAATATAGAGGGTGATTTTGATTTTTCTTTAGAAAAAACCCACTTTCTAATGTCTTTTGGAACTTTTTCTTTTTCTTCAAATCTCTATTTAATACCTTTCTCTCTTTATCTCTTTTCAAGTGGATGATGGTTGGATTGAACTGATTTATTCAATGGCTTCATTTTCTTGCAACAAGGAGAAATTCTTGGGCAGCTTATGGGAACACTTATTACATGAAATGACTTGGATTACATCAAAAAATATAAATCAACTAAAATACTATGTTTTCATCTCAAAAACATGTTTTTGAGATAAAAATTACATTAGTGAAATAAGATCTTTGTAGAATAACGATGACTTACTAGCAATCACTCTTTGTTTATTGGTCATCCTCATACCTTTGCTACCCTTTATTTACACTTGAAACTATGCTTTTGTCCTTGGAAATGAACCCTATGACCTAATGGAAATATAACTGCCTTGACTCTAACAAAAAAACATAACTGCAACCATAACTAAATACAACATGGAGATGGGTCAGAAAATGTACCTCATGAGGGAAAATTTGATTTTCTAAGAAAAAGAAAACCATCAGTGGACCATTTTCACATTACCTAGTGGAATGATCCAAAAATTCAGTATGAGACACCTAAAATGAAAATGCAAAGAGAAGATTTGATCCCTGATGGAAGTATGCCTATACTGACACTAACAAATACCTACAAAGAATCATGTTGTAGTTTCTTTATCCTTCTCTTCCTTGCTTTCTCCTTCCTTCCTCTTTCCTTCTTTTCCTTTCTTGATCCAATGCTAAGAAAAAGATTTCCAACTCATCTTTAGAAGCCTTTCTATTAATTCGGCCTCTATTTTCGTCATTTTCCATTATTTTACTTCATTTTCCTCCTCACATGCAATATGTGACCTTTCACCTACTTTTTCTCCTAATTCCTTTATTTTCATAAATAAATGCTAATAAATGCCTTTTTAATGTATTTGCCACATTCCTTTATCCATAATAAACTGAATGAACACTCACTATTTTGTTTTGACCAACATTTAGCTTGGAATATGTGTCCCATCACCATGGTCTTATATATATTTCTTACATGAATTTCTAACCAGGGTTGTTACACCTCAAGAGACAAGTAGGGAAGGCAAGAAAATAAGCCTTTCACTAGGAAACACAGAGCAAGAAGTGATGCCAAATTGGTCACACTGGCCACACCTATCAAGCCCAAAAGAATGTAGCTAAGGCAAGTTACCTTATACTTTAAAACAAGAAATATCACCTGGATAAGGCAAGGGAATCCTCAGCTTCCTACAAAAATCCTTATCACCATTGATGAGTCAGCAATAAAAAAGGGAGAAGTGGGACCTAGTGAGGGATATATTGACAATGTTACCTCTCCTAAGGCTGAAACTAAGCAACCTGTGCTACCCATGGGAAGGTCCAACACTATAGAAGCCACCTTTAAGAGGCTTAAGACACAATTTGTGCTATTACAAGAAGAAAAAGAAGAGCTACAGGAGAAATAGGGGATGCTATAAGAGGAAAGGGGCTGCTACAGGAGAAATAGGAAGTGCTACAAGAAAGAGAATCCACCCCAAAAGAAGATGAAAAAAATCTCCAAGAGCTTAAGGAGATTGATCCACAACCCAGTATAGAATCCTACTACAAATTTGTTGACGGATGTAGGATTATACCTGATAAATTTTCTATACCATTCTTCTTTGAGTTGGAGAAGGAAAGGGGCATAACACATAGATGGATGCAATTTGAAAAATCCAAAAATATAGAAGATGTGGGCCTTATGGAAGATAAAGTCAATGAAATGGGAAAATAATTGAATGATTTGAAACTAAGGGAGTCAATCATGAGATATCAACTAAAGGCAATAAACACAAGCCTAAGAGAATCACTGCAAGAAAAGGAGACACAACTTGCTACTATGGAAAGTTTATCTATGGAAGCCATACAGTGTAGGAAACCATCCAAATCATATGCCATTTTCCTCAAGGAGAAGTGGCTACAATTTGAAATAAAGATACTAGCACAGCATAGGTATTTACCTTTCCAGTACTATATACAATTCACTGAGTTTTGCAAAAAGGAAAGTATTCACAATAGGGAAAAACTAGTTAAGTTTTACATGCATAATCTGATCCTAACAGATATGAATTTCTGGGACCCACACCTAAGATTGCGACTTGTAACTTATGACATTTGCCTCTTGGTTGACCCATGAGGAAGGAAGAGTTGAATAAGTAATGAAGGCAATGGAAAATGAAGAAAGGGAGCCCTTATAGATCAGGGAAGAATTACTAAGCCCCAAGGTTGTCATCGGTAACCACAATCTCATCTCCTATGATTATGATTTAGTACCTAGGTACATGGAAGCCCAAGAAGGATCCATCCTTCATTTTTAGGACACCTTTAGGATATTGGGAATAGATATTTTTTAGGATTGTTAAAGAAGTTGGCATGAATTGCCTCACAGTTTATAAATAAGAGAGTATCACTCTCCAGAAAGAGTAAGGAATGCCTTAGGGGGAACCCCATTATACGAAAGGATCATTCAAAGGTTGTAGATCAAATGGATAGGACTCAAACTTAGTCCTCCCTTAGTTTTGGGCCTATAAGAGAGAAGGAGCTAGGTAGGAGAAAAAAATAATGGAAATACATAGAAGAAAATGTAGTTTTATCCAATGGACGATACACCATCTAAGATGCCTTGGGATGTCAGAGAGGCAACTAGGTCCATGCATGAACTCCACATCAGTGACTAAGTTTCTCAAAGGATGAGAAACATCTTCAGCAAGGGCGTGATGATGGGGCCCATTAATAGGCACATTTTGAGGTTCATTGTGATATCATCCATCCCTTAAAACTCTCCTTTTCTCACATTAATTCACATTTTTAGCCATAATATTCTTAAGAGGAAGAATAAACGGTGTTTTTCATATTGTATGGCCTAATGTGGTTAATATGTAGGAAAAAGTAGTTTTTTTGGAGATATTTAGCATCCAGGGGCTTGATGGAGACACCTAGAGAGAATATAGGGGCCTTGTACACCTCGTTAACTCCCTAACTTGGCTTGATGTCACAGAATTCTCACCAACAACTCAAATTCACTAGCAGCTATGGAACTCCAAGTGCATGCCAAGTTCAAAGGGTACTAGATCTACAAATCTCAAGATTTGGAGCATTCCTAATTTTAAGGGAGTTACCCCTCAATTAATTTTGTATAAATAAACGAGCTGAAAGGCTCATTAGGATTCAAATTTTGGTTGCAACTAGGAGTAGCTATTGAGAGCCTAGTGCTTGACATTGTTATTCTTATCTTTCATATGATGTATGTGACTATCATTTTATGTTAATGAAAATTTTACCATTGGTTTACATCTAAGTTAGTTTTGGAGGGTTGAAACCCTTGGGTTTGGGCCCAACCCATAGGCTTTAGTCCCTCTCTTGTATTTATTTATTTTTCTTGTTCAAAGAATTACAATTATTTCCTTGTTTCAGTAGATATTATATCACAAAAACTTGTAATTGTGGACTTTCCTATCACCTTTCTTGTGGGAAGAGTGATTTGAAAGATCCAAAACAACAACTCAAAAATATTTGTTTATGATTTCTTGGAAATTGTTAACTATTGGATTGCAATATTTCTACATGTTCAATCTCTACAACTTAGGAGTTAGCAGGATTCATTTGGAAATTGAAAGTGTGTTGTAGGTTAGAGTAGACTTCAATAAAATTTAACTCATATTTTCCATGTTAATTTACTTTGTTGCAATAATGATCATTTGATTCATGTATTTGAATAGAAACATGAATTTTGTTCATTTACAGGGGTGGGAACACATTTCCACATCCACCTAGACATTTCCAACTTCCTCCTAGGCACCTCACCTTGCTTCCAAAATCTGTCTCCAAAGTCACTCTATTAAGGTAAATGAAGGACACCGTGGGCATCAACATTGGTGCAAGATAGACCTATGATGGATACTAGGATTAGAAAAGGGGATCCCACACCATTAATTAACCTCCTTCTACCTTCATCCACCATCCTCTTCCATGAATATAGAAAAATAGAGTTAGAATTAGTATTTTCTTCACCCTTTCCTCATTGTAACAATCAGATATCAAAATAGAGTTAGAATTAGTATTTTTCCTCATATGTTAAAGATTAGACTCCTCATTTTCAAGAAAGTATGAGTATAAAAAATAATGCATGCAAGTAGGTTATTTATTTTATTAAATGTGCAAGTAGAGTAGCATGATTTACTTCTGCAATTATACTAGTCTTTTCCTTTCATGCAATTTCAATTGGAATTTACATTTAATGAATGGAATTTTCACCTTTTTAGTTAGAATCATGTTCATTTATGATTTCATAAGATGTTTTTATTGATATCAGTTGAAGGAGTGGTCTCTGAACACCTTGTTTTGATTTCATGAATGAGGGTGACATGAGTATGACCTAACCCATTGTGCATATATCATTTTCACCTCTAAGTTTGTACAAAGCCTGGGTTGATAATTTAAGTAAGAAGCCCTTGGGAGTTGAAACATCCTTGGTGCAATACTAGGTCTCATCAGTTTCATTAAGCTAATATTTTCATTATGACTGTATTTCCACAAATAGGTGTTTGAGCTGCAAGTATTGTCACCCTCTCATCATTTGTTGTATCCATGCCTCCCTTCCCACGTTAGTGTTCTTTAAATAAACTTCAGGGCAATCACTGAGGAATTAGTTGAAGTATGAAGGCAAAACATTCCAATTTATGTACATGCACAACACTTCATTTATAATTCCATTAATGTTGTAGGGGGAAATATAAAGAAAAAATTCATGCAGAAGAGGTTTTCAAAGAACTTGGAAGACATGGTAGCATACATCAATATCAAGAGGTCCAGAATGCATATGATCACATGATATTCCCAATCATCCCATGTGTAGAGGTTATTGAGTGGATTATCACACACATGGATGACTCTCATATTTTACTTCATAGTGGGAGTGATGGTCAAATCGCCACCTATTATGAAGAATATATGTAGACCTACTACAACATTCTCAGGCCTACATAGTATGAAAACACTAAGTTTTACACTACATGAGTTGACCTTAACACAAGTGACATCATAAAATCATGGTGTCGAGAGTCTTCTAAGTTTCACCATCGCCCATCCATAGTTTATTTGACTAATATTCTCACATATGCATATCAGTATCTGATGGCCATGTGTTGTCAATTTTATGGGCACAAGAATGTTGAGGTGTTTGAGGACAATATGATATATGTCCTCAATATGGTAGTAACCCATGCAAAATTATTCAATTGGGAAGATATATTTTCATTTGAGTTGCAGTATAGTGTGGGGCATGAAAAATCGTCTTCGAGGGAAAACTAGGCACCACAGTTCTGTATGTTTGTGTTTCTTTTAGATGGAGTCTATGCACAATATGCTTTCCAAACATTGTACTGGAACTAGACCCATGAGGACAAGTTTTCAGTTTACTTCCATTGCAAGGGTTATTAGAATAAAGCTCTAGAGGCACATATGAAAAATTGGTTGAGCACTTCTTTGCAGTTACTTTTCATATGATATTTGAGATAGATCCTCCTTTCATGACTAATCAACTGAAGGAGTCTCTCCAAGATATTATAGATTGGTTTGAAGCTCTCGAGGGTACATACATAAGATTTTTTGGTTGTCAGATATCCCCTCACTTTATGCACAATATATGACCAATAAGGTTGTCATGCAGGGAGTAGAAAATTAATTAGACAAAGGGATTTTCATGAGTTATTCAGAGGAGGAAGAAATACCCTTGGCCCACATTCCCTTTGAGGATCAAATTATATCAGTTAAAGAACCTTAGGGTGACAACAAAAGAAATAGAAGAGTTGTATTTCTTGCACTTTGAAACTAAATAATTTCATGGATATGATCCCATGAGAGTGTGCAGAGAACGTTATGAAAGGATCAGTTTCAATTAGGGTTATTCATTAATATCTACAACATAAGATGAGAAGGTAAATAATTGGTACAATGAAAACACAAAGGCACATACAGGGATGGAGACTAGTTCACACCAAGATCCTCCAACTCAAGATATGAAGGTACATGAGGTAGAGTAGATAACCCCCCAACAAATAGTGCTCCTAGGAAGAGGATCAAGTATGATTCGACAGGATAAAGCAACATGAAATGGAAATTTCATCCTTTGAACACAAGATCTATTCAAGTAGAATAGGAGGAGAGAGAAGTAGAAGAATAGGAGAATAAGAAGAAAGATGAGTTGCTTGAGAAGTAATAAGAAGAAGAAGAGGAGAGAAGAATAATAGAAGAGGAACAACAGAGAAAGTCCCATGAGGAAGAAGTAGCACAAAGACTAGAAGAAGAATTGTTGACTCAAGAGATAGAAGAAGAAGAGTTGGAGGAAGCAGATACCATCCAACCCATGGATGATGAACCAGGCTGTCCATAAGAACCTCCCCTCATAGGTTCTCATCTTCCATTCTGGGAAATTGGAATCAAACCTCCACCCATGATTGTCACATGCCCTCCTCAGCTCCTTATCAATCTTAAACACCTCACACAATTAAGCCTAAAGTGATAAAGCCTATGCCTACCTTGCCCCATAGAACACCCTGCATTTCTAACCTAATTTCCCAAACCTAAACTGCCTAGCTCCATCTGATCCAGTGAAACATCAACAAAACCCAATTCCCGTGCTACTATACCTAGCCTAAAATCCTTACCTGATCTAGTCATCTCGACTGAGATTCTAAAGTAGAGATCCCTCTCCCGGCCTTGTAGGGCTAGCTACGAGGCTAAGCTTGGTTTGTGGTTACCCTGGAAGTTGCCTCCCTTCAGCCTAAGGTAAATCTAGGTGATAACAATATGAATGATGACTCTTATTTTTATAAATATCTGACCATGTTTTCTCAGGGTTCTATTGTAGTGGCTACAACCACCCTCTAAAATTTTTCCTTCACTTCATTTTGGAGCCTCCCTCTTGGAAATCAACGCAACTACCCTGCACTGATCAGGTACTTGTGTTTATTTGAGTTCATATGTCATTTCACTGCTTGTGTTGAACTCACTTGTCTCCTCAGTCAACCACAAGCACATGCAACACTTAGTTTACATCTGGTCAACCTACTGTCGGGCAAAACTACACAAATATGGAGAGCAGCTCCCTCCAGAAATGCACAGAGCAGCCCAGCAAATGCCCTACACTCAGAAATTGTGAAAAGAATGTTAGGAAAACTTTCTATGGAAATTACGCAAAGTGGGCCAACCGATACTACTCTGGAAATTTGTGCAGTTTCAGTGAGTTATACTGCCTCTAGGAATTTCACAGAAAATGACCCAGTTGCACTCTCATCCAGAAATGAGCAGAGTAGTGAGGCAAACTACATTGTTCTCCAAAATTGCACAAAATTGGTCAACTGCACTACCCTTCGAAAATGAATAGTGCATCCCAACATCACTGCTCTAGAAAATTGTGCAGAGCTAGCCAGTCATCCAAATCCCCTTAGTCCAAAAACAACGAAAAATCTCTCCCTCATTGACTGTCCGTTGCATGTGCTGGTAGGTTGTTCAGTTCCCTCCAGAACTACACAATCCTTCCTTCCATGTTGGGAAAATTTTCTTGAAAAAGTGAAAAAGAAGAAAAAGAAAAAGAATCCCTAGATTTTAGAGATCTAGTTTTAGTAGTAGGAGTTACATACAAAACCTTTTTTAGAAACTTCCTGCCAAGTGTCTCTTTTTCTTAGATTTGTGGCATGCATGTCATAAACCCTAATTTCACCAAATCTATTTAATTTATGCCTCAGGTATCATTCTTTACATTCATTCTTGGAGCTCTGGAATTCTCGAGGCATCTAGGAACCTTCAGCACAGTCAGCGTAGATTTTTCGGGCAAGTTCTAATTTTCATGCCTTTTGACACTTTTTCTCTCACTTTTTAGTTTTCAGCTTGTACGAGTATTGTTTCCTTGGTTTTACTGAACGAATGCCCATGTTTCAATGTATTTTAGCTTGTAGAAGTGTTGTTTCAAGTTTGGCATTACCTTTACTTAGTGTCGCATGCATAACATTGTTTCTGCACCCACAATCATCGTTTTGGCGACTTTCTTCTTGAGCTCCTTGGTTTTTTGATTGATTGATTTGTACACTTTCTTGAATCACATGAATTTTTATTCCACTTAGATCTATACCATATTTGCACATGCATTTAGTCCTTAGTGATTTTCAGTCTCCCATTGGTAGGTCTGAGCTGCCTCAGCTCGGACCCTGCCTTGCCCAGCTTGCACTACACATTTATGGGATGGAAGGCTCTTCCTTTGTCCCAAGAATTATGTAGATATTTCCTCCCACTACCTTCCCACGATGTTCTCTACGCAATTTTTGGAGAAAGTGCCCCATTTGACCCCCGAGATCGCGCAATGCATTTTTCCTGAGCAGTAATCATGTTAACTGAAACTACGTATTGCAGAATTCTAGTCCTAAATAGGCCAAGCTAGCTTGTGATCTGCGTAATTTTAGAAAACAGTTAGCTCATTGGTATCCTAGACTGTGCTCTGCGCAATTTCAGCTATCAGTCTCACAGCCTCTTTGACGCAAAACTACACAATTTTACCAAACGATCAACCAAGTGTGTTGCATGTCAGTCCTCAAGTTTCTTTTGGTTTTCAAATGACATTTTATTGCCATGAGTGTTTCTCTATATCCAAGTACTATAGGTGTTCATCAGTATTTCAACAATATAAGTACAATGGCTTCCATGAAAGTAGGATCAAAATACATAGTTAAGAGAAGTACTAGGGATGTGGTTGAACACGGGTCAATGAGCTTGCCCATGTACACATACACATGCCTATTCATAGAGAAGGATATGAAGATAACATTGCAAGACATCAACACCAACTTTTGAGGCAGATTTGAGGAGAATCTGGAGGATAGAAAGGTATATCTAAACATCCATAAGTCATGACTATACAAGGTTGCATGCAGCTTTCCTATGTTTCCTTGCACAGATGTGATCCACTGGATTGTATCACATACTAATCCCAAGATAATGAAAAGGAGAAGTGTGAGTGGAACAAGGCTTTCTTCCTTTAGGATGTATTATTATCAGGAGATATATCATTTTCCATTCCCAGTGAGTAGGATGGATGGACAATTTTACACTCCCAACGATAACACTAACACAAGAGATATCTTGAAGTGTTGGGTAAAGGAGTGGGCAAAGTTCAAGATTGCACCCAACTAGATATATGAGACGAAGACACTTAGGAAGTCATATCAGTTCTTGTTCATCTTCGCATATCGCTTGTATGGCCAAGGGAGTACAAAAACATCCCTGCAAAGTTGGGTTCCTATGCTGGATCAGCTGGAAAATGAAGGAAAATCATTCAACTAGTCTGACACATTGGCACTCTAGTTGAAAGTGGATCTATTCAATGCTTGGAGTTGGCCCAAGGATCAACAAGCAAATTTCTTCATGTTTGCATACTTTATTGATGCAATCTATGCCCGTCAACCATTTCCTGGCATGGTTTGGGAATGGACACCTTCAAAAAACTCTGTGAACATATATTGTGAGTTTCTCTCAGATTCCAATTACCAGGGGTTCATGGCCAGAATATGTGACCAGTTCATCACCCCTTTGTACACAATGATATTTGAATAGGATCCACCCTGCATGTCCTAGGCAGCAATGGATGCATTGGTGAATATTGAACATTGGTACGCCTCACTCGAGGGAACTTTCATTAGGATGTACAACGCAGGGAAAGCTATGCATGTGGTGCCGAGGTTCGCCACAGACAAGTTGGTCATGCAAGAGGTTGCATACCACATTTTGATAGGGTTGTCAACTATATTTCAAAGGAAGAAGAAGGCACCATGGCCCCACACTTCCTATGAAAATTGGGTTGTACGCAAACGGGGGTTTGAAAGAAGTAGATGCCTAAGTAGAAGACTTCAAGAAGATTAAGTTCGGCACCAAGAGCTTCAACCTGTACAACCCACATGGTTTATGCAGGTCCACTGTGTGAGAATATACTATCCTTGGATCCACAAGGTGTGGCATTGGTGAGAGGAAGACCCATGGAGATATTGTTACAACTCCTCTAAGCTCAATGAACTGGTTAGCATTGCAGTGGATTCTCTACCAACACCGTAGGGAGTAGCAAAAACAAAAATAGTAAGAAGTAAACCTATGCAAGACAAAGGCAAATGGAATATTGTCGAAGGCACAAAGACAAAGAAAAGATAAAATTTTAAGGAAGACCCCCTCGTGTAAAAAGTAGCTTTGGAGATAGACATGAAGAGGTGACATCGTGATAGGAGGATTGTACAAAGAAAGAGAGAAAAGAAAAATTTGGAAGATACTGAGAGGATGTTGTAGGAATTCTAGCAAAAGCTTATGGAATAATAAGAGTTGTGCATAAGAGAGAAGGAAGTGCATCATGAGCATGAATGGGAATAGGAACTGGAAAAGGAGGAAGTACAAGGTGCGCAGATAGTGCAAGTTACACCAATATAGGTTGAAGAATTTGAACCAAAAACAGATGAGGAACAAGGTGAGAAGTTGTAGGAAAAGGAACTTGCTCTACAAGATGAACAAATAATAGAACAGATGGACATGGAGGTGGAGCAATAGAAACAGGATCAAGATACCGACCTGATGCCAATAACAGTCATGATTGCTCCATAGGCTTCACCAGCTCCAATAGGAAAGAAAGTCCTGAGTGAACAAGGGGATACCAGTCTCCTTGGGGACCATATAGGGACAAGGATGTACAACATAACCTTTGATGATTTACAACACAAATTTGTACAAGAACTTAGATCACACATCCTAGATGAGCATGTGTCACCTGTGCACTTAGATGAATGGGTGATTATGTCAGATGTACGGAGACATCTAGCCACCTTGGGTGGTGCTACAACATCTTATGCCAAAGCCATAAGCTTTAGTATTAGGTTCTTGATAATAGAAAATTAGAACATGGCAAAGGAGTTGCAAGTAGCCATGTAAAGAGAGGAATAGTCTATAGGATATTCCAGAGTAGAGATGAAGATGGACATACATAGTGAAGTATCATCTCTTGAGATAGTCACGCAGAGACTATATGACAGGTTCATGACCATGCACAAGGAAGTTTTCCACCCACATGGTCATCAACAATTCTACACCAAGATAGCACAAACACTCGCATACATACATGATGCAATTGATCATGTATAGACATGGACAATGAGGTGCAGAGGAGCTCCATTTCACTTACACAAGATGATGAAGCCACAAGTGGAGTTGGACAAAGCACTTATCTGGAGTCAGATCTAGAAATATGAGGAACTCTTCTCACTCCTCACTAGTATCAAGGCTTCGTATGCATGGTTGTATAGGAGTTTGGATGTCATAGTGAGGAAGTATGGCACCCCATTGATTGGTCTAGTCACCAAGGCGAAATAGAAGAACCAACTCAGACTCGAGCTCAATGCTTACTTTGATTAGTTGATGCTCACAACCACCAGTGCATATTTGCAAGTCAACACAGATAACATGCAGATGTACATCGTTGTTCCAACCATGCTCAAGACTAAGCATCACATGTTACAGGATGGGTTGAACCGAGGTTCCAAAAGAGTATACTCGGAAGAAATGGAGGTAAGAGTTCATTTAAATAAGGACTTCATCAAAGATTACACAAACACCATTGCACACTATCAAGCATGGTAACATTTCGTCATCAAGGATTATGGAGAGAAGGTTGATGAGCTGGTCTTTCCACAGTCGTTCGAGTCTTAATGTTGTCTTGTCTGGTTGACTCAAGCAATTTTTTTCCCACATGGGTATATGTGGAAAATGTATCATTTTGTAAACATGATGTAAATTGAAATTCCAAGTGTCATTAGTGGAATACAAACAATCATATGCAATGTAAAGAGTCATGAGTGTATTCCAAGAGTCACAAAGGGGAATGTCAAGGGTCACCCCACCCTGTGATGCAAGAAAGTGTTCCCTCTGTAGACAGAGGCAACCCCTCTAGCCCTATAGTGGGTCTAGTCACAACGAGGACAAAACAACAATTAATTCCCCTAAATAGTCATTGTTGGAGGCCTACCTCAAATCTATGGTCGATGAAGTTATGTTACACTTCTCCAGCCTCCGTTCCATTCTCCTTAATGAGTGATCAACCTGAAACACCATAAAGAAACAACATACCACGTAACCGAGAAACAACAATGATCTATTTACTCATAAAGTCAAGAAGTCATGAGCTATCAAGTAAATTACATACAAGACATAGGAAATCATCATTGATTGTATTAATAATAAATCAAGGGCCAAGATTACAACCAAGTCTTGATGTCGCCAGCCTTCTTAGAGGGTCCAACCAGTGTGTTTCTTTAAGCATTCACTCTCAAATATGGGTCTCCAAAATAGCAATATATCTCTCTCTCTCTTATTCACAAGCTTTAACACAAGGTTAAGGGCACTCCACACCTTCTTGCAAACTATATAGCAATCCCACACTTGTCACACTCACACCAAAACTATCTATCAAACTCAAAAGGAGTAGCAACACTGTAAAACCAAAAGAACTAGTAGATGATAGCAATGGTGAGTGATTTTATAGGAGAAGGAGTCTCCATGAAATGATGGAGAGGAAGCTCATCCTTAGGGAAAGCAGCACAAAATATGGAACTACCATGCCAGGGGGGAAGGGTGACCCAAACTGACCCAACAACTAGGTCTAGAGACATCCAGAAGGGTGACTGTTGGAACGAATTCGCCCAATCTGGATCGCCATTGGTCGTTAACTAAGCTTTAGTTCTGACATCGCTAGGAAGCAATGTATGCAGACCGACCATCACTAAAGATAGCTAATAGCTTCACGACGGGGCTTAAAATCTTACCCTCTCAGAAAACAGGTGTACTCCCATGATGGGGTCGCGACAGGACTGTTTATGACATGGGTCCATCACGTGTATTAAATGTATTCTCACGACAAGGCAGAAAAATTAGGAAAAGAGGGCCAATTGGAAACATAAGAGAGAATTTGTTTAATATGACCATGTTTTACTAGACACATGACATAGTAGAAGGACTGGGGTGAAGGCAGTGACAAATTACTATGTAACAGATGCCCCCTAAAGTATGAAGCCCGAGAGAGTGGGAGGGGTGAAATGCTTTACGAAACTGTCTGAACTGGAAAACCACCTGGAAAAACTTGTAGGTGCAAGTACAACAGATATCTCTAATAGTGAAATACATGCAATCTAGGCATGGGCACAACCATCCAAAAGACATACGAACTTTGTCTGTGGTATGGATGCAGCCACCCAGCTAGTAAGACCATGATAATGATAAAGGTGTGGTCACAACCATCCATGAAGACTCAGGTATGGTCGTAGACATCAATCAAAGAGTCATGTATGTAATAAAAAACCAATCCACGCAGCCCAAACAAGTGTAATCTTAGTTCAGGGTCTTGAAACCCAACCAATCATAGTAAAAATTCTAGCATGCGAATAGATGTGCTGGAGTCAGCATGATAGAAAGTCACATGATTACTAGTCAATGATGAAAACCGTTAACAAGCATGAGAGAAACCACCAATAATGCCAATGGATCTCAAGGTACTGCCTAGTATAATCCACCAAGTGTGAAGAATGAGCTGAAGTCGAACACTCGTGGAATCACCCAATCGACAACCAATGATGAAAGTCAATTGTCAGGTGCGCAGAACTTGCCATTGAGGCATGCAAGCTCCAAGGTACCAAAGGGGATCTTTAGATCGATCTCCTGGATAATGAGCTGGCATCAACATGAGATGATCCATCGCAGTAGGGCCATAATGTTTCCCTCATCAACAACACGAGATAAAGAACAAGTGGTAGATGGTGAAGCAGAGTATCAGAGGAGGAGGTAAGGGTGTGAACTGCAGAAGGATTATACTCTTGAACATGTCAGCGACACGACTCCTAAGGGTGGTGAAATTTAGGTACCAAGGAATTGGAGGCTCGATGGAGACAACATGGATCAGATGGAATGAGGCTAAATGGCAACCCAAAACCCCGGAAGGCCAAATGACGATGTATGGATATCCCAACCCGACAAGAAGCAAAAGTGTCGATGTTCAAGAGTGACTAGCTGTCATAGATAACCAACGATAACTTCCAAATTTTCCCCCACCATTGCTGGAAAGTACCCCAATTATTTTTGGAAACAAGCTTGAAGGGGATAGCACAAGCTTGTAATATAAGTTCATCCTTCGAACGAATCCAACCTAGTAATGGTTTAAAGAGCCCTACGGAGGAGAAGCTCGAGTCTCATCATGGTGACAAGTCCATTGTCGTCAGGGTTTAACGAGTCCGACACAGGCAAAACTCGGAGTCTTTTTCATGTTTAGGGAGTTTGAAAAAGACACAACAAAAGAAAAACCTAGGGGGGTCCTTTTTCGTAGGTTTGTGTCTCTCGAGCCTAAAAAAGTATAAGACAATACTTGAGAGAACCGCTTGACCATGACGATCAAGGAGTAGTTTTCATAATTAGTGACCTCGATCCGAAAATGTTGAAAAGCGATCGAAGATATGTCATTTCATAACCAATATTGAACCCAAAATGACAAAGGTCTAGCGATATTTTCACATTTATACGGTCGGACAAGAGCTCAAAGTGGACCGCCTTTTATTCCATTTAACGAGTCAAAAGTGTAAACTCAGCAATCTCTTCGTCTTTTAAGTCGGAAAAGAGAGTAAAAGAAGACTTTGTACAAAATGCAGACCAAGTGTATACAAAGTATGACATAATCCCGCCACCTATAGCTCCGAACAAAACACTTCAAACATAAGACCCATTTGACATAAAAAGTATATGCATGGATATAAAGGGAAAAAAAACTCAAAAACCCTAACAAAAAACCCTTAAATAAAAGGAAAATCCCAAACTATATAGTGTAATTTTTAAATTTTTTTGAAAGAAACACTATAAAAGGAGGTATGGTAAGTTTTATTTTTACCATTTACCTTCGTGAGTTTTACCTTGGCATTTGGAGTGCAAAATTGAATGAATTCCCGAGCTTGATTTTGGCACCGTTAGTCAACAATTTCGCTCGAGGTGTTCACTAAGTAAGTACTCTCTCCCCTGCGCTCCATTTCAAAGCTTTTTTCATGTAATTTGGTGGTAGATAGGTGCTTTTTGGACAAATTTTGAAACCCAAATTTGCCTCGCGGTCGTCGCAGAAGATCCCTGCAATTTAGCGACGATTGCGATTGTTAACACTGAATACCATCGAGATCGTCATGGTATATATATGTACTCCCACGACGGACACCGAAAAAAATAAAGACTGACCTCGAGCCATCACTGCTATTTTAAAAATAGCAGCGACGGCACCGTAAAGCCAATTTTTTTTTATAATTTACATGTTTAAGCTCATGCAAAGTATTCTAATCAGTCTTTTCCTCTGACACAGGACAAAAATGGCTTTTGTGTGGCAAGAGAGAACTCAAGATGACAACAATGAGCAAGCATTTAATGATGCGAGGTACCGAAGAGCCCTTCTCGAGTGCAAATTGTTAAAATTCTTCCTCACTCATCATCTCCGGGCATAGCTTGACTTACTAGAGATGATAATCCACTCCTGGAACCCAACAGACGGGAAATTTGTTATTCGGGGCAAAGACATTGAATTTGATGCCACAAACATATATTTTCTTATTGGATTGTCTCGTTGTGGCGAGAAAATGATCTTAGAGGGCCAATGAGTACAAGGTGAGACTTTAAACATGATGATAGCATGGGTGTGCCTACGGGCATGCAAATCATCTATGAGCGGGAAATTAAAAATCCCGACAGTGGGAGACTTGACTCTCCATGCCGTATTGTTCATGGTGACAAGGGTGGTGGGCTCCCAAGCCCAACATGAGGCCACAAAGACCCATCTCTGGTTAGCTCTCGAGTGCCTTAACCTGACCATGTATAACTGGCAGAGGTAGTAGCTATCAACATGAAGAGACAGTTGACAAGGTGTCGGCATGGGGAGGCGAAGTAGTTCAGGTATGGATATATCATGATCCTGCTCATGCTGGAGTGGGTACCGATTCCTCAGCTACAAGACATGGATTTATACTTACCTAGGCCACGAGGCACCCGCATCATTCGTTAGGAACATATCATGCTGCGAGGGGGCGGTGGCTGACCGGTATAATGGGGGATGCTCTTCCAAGAGTGGCTAGACTAGTAAAAGCTGATAGTCGAGGACTAGCAGTATGCAGGCACAGATTTTTGTGGAGACCCTGACATGCAGCTTCCTACAGGCGAGTAATGTGATGAGGGAGTGTTATAGACATTTTTGGGCACTGCAACCCAAAGCATAAAATGTCCATAAACCAAGGGCTCCTAAGTCCCTAAAGGTGTTGTTCCAACCCCTAAAATAACAAGGTCAACTGATTACATCATCTCCCAGAAGTTCTCCATGAAAAACTACTCAAAACTGGTCAAAACTGGATCATTTCACTTGCTCCATGGCCAGGGTGTGATGCATCTCACCTTGTACACATGGGAATTGTGTTGCATTTCAGAAATCCCTTCTATGGGGTGTGATGGACAAGAAAAGACAAGTGGTGGTGACAGTTTGCGAGGTGGATGATCATGGAATCTTCCAGAAACTTCTCCTGTGATACTTGTCTCTTAGAAACGCCTAAGGATGAGTAAGATATCAATGAGATCTCCAAGTGGAATCAAGAACTATCAGAGAGAAGACACTAATAAAAAACCCAGAGCTGACTCACACCTCTGAAAATATCTATATATAGATTTCTCATCCCAGAGATCCAGGAGGTTGGGGGCTGGAATTTTGCATCTTGTAAGGAATTTCTGTTGGTTTCTTGAGGCAACATCATAGTGTTGGGTGATCTAAGCTTTGCATGAGGTGAAGAAGGTCTTACTTGCTGAGAGGACGATGCTGGGTCAGAACAACTGGTTGTAACTTTCTTGGATCTTTCTTGATTATAAATAAAGCTATTCAAGTTTTCCTCCATACTCTTGTGTAATCTATGTTTTGTGCATTTGTATGGTCAATTTACATCGGATCCTAGATTGTTTATGATAATAGATCCATGTTCTTGTACAGTGTTATGCTGCTTTGATTCTATAGGTACTCTGTAAAGTTGGGTATAAAAGGAAGCAAGTAGCAAAGGACTATCAGAAGAGAGAGGAATCAAGCAAGGAACCAAGCACAAGACAGAGGTTGGTCTCCTCTATTCTTCTCTCGTCTATCTTTCATAAAGGAAAACGAAAGTAGTTTTACTTTGTTTATTTCTAAGGTAGCTACCACAACTTAGTGGGATTAGCAGTTCTGCATAGACACTTTTCCCTGTAACAAAATGGCAACTCTGCTAGGGAGCAACTAGGTTGTTTGTTTATCTACATTTGTTTACTTTATAAACTTACAGACGGAGCCTGAAGTTGAGCCAGGTAGCTTTCAAACTGCATTTGTTGTGCAAATGCAAAGTAGATAAATGTCGCTTCAGTCAATCTCTGGGTTTTGTTTATGAATTAAACAACTGATTTACAAACTCTCTAATTGCCCTTGTGGTGGCTCTAGTAACCTCCTTAGATCTACCCCTGTTGTTGATTTACTGATTACCACTTGCTCGGCCAAAATCCCTGAACTGAACTGAAAACTGTGACCCAGAACTCAAGCAAAGTCTCGTCCCTGGCCCAACGCACTCTCTGTTCTGTGAATCTGAAATTCAGCGCACTTCCCGAGTGTAGTAGGTGCGCTGCATTTCAAATTCACTGTGTTATAGGTGCGCTGATTAGACTACGCATTGTTCCTGAATTTTGGTTTCTGTTCACTCTTTTCAGATCTATTCAAGAATTTTGCTGCCTGTAGTCAGTACACCTCTGTTTGAAACCCCTTTCCTTGCTGATATTCCGCCTCCATTGTGCAAAGAACTATAAATGTTTTTGTGTATTTGTTGAGTCATTTTCAGTTCTCCTTTGCAAAAAAGTAACGTAATTGTACTGTCGTTTCTTGATTTGAAAGTGTCGCAAGTGTCATTTTTAGTCATAGAAGAGAGTCTGATTGCTCTTGATAGTCGATTGCCCTGTTACTATTGTATTTGATCTGAATTAGTAGTTTTTCTAGTGTCGAAAGCAAGTCTTCATTTCCAAATCGTAAAGTGTTGTCATTGTCTTCATTTTGATTTTGAAAAGAAACTTGTTAGTAATTGTCGCTTTGAAAAGTAATTTAGATTTGCGCATTAGCTTTCTTTTTATCATTCACATATTAAGAAGGCTGAAAACAAATACATGCATGTGAATTTTCATTTAGACTATTTGATTGGTTTGATTTAGGACAATGCATATAGTGTGTGATGTTTGCTCTTTGTTGAAAGAATTCTGTCTTTCTTTCCTTAGTAGCTAGGATTTTCATTGCACAAAGAAGATAAAAGATTGTTTATCATCTTAGATTGCATTTTAGGAATTGTACATCTACATCACGCGGTGAACCTGAAAAGAAAATTTCTTAAGCAATATCAACTATAAAACAAATTTAATGAATCTAACAACACTTTGGAACCTAACGCACAACATCTAGAAGTCTAGGCTAGAGACGTATTCCGTCGTCCTAAAGCCTGGTAACTGTTGTTCTCACTGTTGGTTGGGTGATTCCTCCACTTTGAGATGATAAGTGCTAGTACAGACTTGTTCTCCCACGTACCGTCGAGTATACTTTGGGAGACCACAATAGGCTTAATCCTTTATCCATAGGAAGCCGTGTCTATCGCCCTATCGATCGCAATGCACTGAACACAACATTCAGGAAGATTGACTGCCATACCATAAAAAGTATTCTGCAGTTTTGTGATTAGTTTGGTAATCCCTCTGCCTAGATTTCCACAATAGTCCCTTTCGTTCCTTTTCAGACTCCTTAACGGAAAAGGTCCATCTGAGCACTTGTCACTTCAGGCTCATTAAAAATCGAAGGCGACTAGAGTCATCTTTTATTTTTTCTTGACTCTTAAAAATTGAAAAAACAAGTTGTGTCAAAGCATCTAAAATTTATTTTAATCGGAATAATGTCAATGTTCCCTCGTTGGTCTTAGAAGTTAGTCTCCCTTCGTCGCAAAGTTCTTGTAGGATCATTAGAAAATCTTTTGGATAGACTAGATATGTCTGAACAGCCGTCGACATCCAGGACTGTGTCATCCAACGCAGCAGCAGTAGAGCCTCCTGCTGCTACTCCAACGATGTTCGATGGTATACCATCTGTCCCGGCAAGTTATCAACAACAAGCCGGAGTCCAATCAGGGATTGTTTCGATGACAAGGTCAGTTCCTATTTCTTCATCCGGATTATCATCTGGTATTTCTTATGTTGAAACTCAACAAATTGATCCAATGTGCCTTCAAAGGCCAATCTACCCTTTAAGTATTGGATTTCCACCATATGGAGGGCAGTATGCCTTTTCATTGTTCCCTCCCAGAGAACAACCATATGGGAGTTTACAACAAAGTTCGGGTCATACTGGAATTACATCCGGCAGTTGGGTACCAATACTGCCTCAGCAACCAAGGGTTGTATATTCAATGCAACCAGTCCACCCTGTGTCGAATATTCCCACTATACCTGCTATGGTGACTGCGTCGCAAGTACAAGCGCTACCTATTGTAGGTCAACCCCAAGTTTCTCAGGTTGCAATACAACAACCTCTTGTCTCAACGACTCAATCACAACCTCAGGTTAGTGCCTCCTTATCTGGAGCGACTCAGGCTCAAACAAGTACTATGACTCCTCATCTTGGTCAATCATCCAGTATTGAGCAACAGCAAATGGTCCAACAACCATGGTTGATTCAATCTCAACAACCGCCATTCCAGCAATCATATCAAGGACTTGAGAAACAAGTCTTTGTAAGTAATGGGCAACCGTATTTCCAAAGCGGTTATCAACAACCATATTATAATGGTTATGCCCATCAACCTTGTCAAAGTTACCAGCATCAAATACATTATGTTGGTATGTAACGACCCACTGCTCAGGTGATTCCATCTTATCCTGGGTATGCTTTGCCTAACGTGAATCAACAGTTTCCCTTTGTAGCAACTCTAGAATTACCAAATCTAAACCGGCTGACGAATGATCCAATTGCTTATGCCCCTTTTTTGTGGAGGTAAATCCTCTTTGTGGACAGAGACGATCCCTACTATCCCAGACCGGGTCTAGCAACAATCACACAATGCTATCACGCAAGTTCCTAATTGCAAATACAAAGTGGATGGTGAGAACCTACTTGGATTCCAACGCTAATGTTCGTCGAAGAGATGTCGCCTTCATTCCTTTGCCTTGGCTGGTCACGATCCGCATGATCTCCGTGATAGGATACCTGCACATGCAAAGAACAACACGAAACAAGCGTAAAATCTAGTAGATGCAATTATATATCAATCAGAAAAGATATAACTCAACATCAAACATGAGACAATGAGAGTGGAACCATAATGATAGTCATCTATTATTAATAAATAACAAAGAAGAATACAACCATTGTTCTGACGTCAAATCCTCCTTTGGCTGGGTGATCAGCTACACAAGTCTTGGAAAGCTTGTTGGGATAGGAAACAAGCCTCTCTCTCTTTGGGTGACAAGAATCTCCTTACTTAGATTTGGCCTTATGGGTGCAAAGAAGGCTCTTGCAGCTTCAAACTCTTAAACTCCTGGAACTATTGTAATTCTAACTAGCTTGCTCAAGTCATAGAGGCAAGCTTTTATAGATAGAGAGGGAAAGAGATAGGATCAACCACATTATTCATGGGATTGGCTTTATCACTTGGAAACTTCCATGAAAGGTGGCAAACCACTTTCCCTTCTATGGAGATTCGAAGCCAAACCATCCTGGCTCAACATAGATTCAGTTGGTGAATGGGTTGAAGAGAACCTTCGGGAGTTTGGTCGTTGAAAACTTTACTCAATTTGGTTGGCGCGAGTGCGACTCTGGGACAGAGCGCCAATGGCGCGCCCTTTATAGAGTATTTCCCTCATTGGCGCGGGCAATGAACTATGAACCCGCGCTAACGAAAAAAGAGCTGTTTTCATGAGGATTTTGCAGGAGATGTCTTCAGGGCAAATGAATCTCATACTAAGAGGAATATGATGCAAGTGGTTTCAGGTCATGTCACTTCTCACAGGTCCCGGAATGAGTCCTCCAGTGTATAGGTGAGGGGTAACAGGGACAGTGACAAATGGTGACAAATTGCTGTGTAACAGATGCCCCCTAAAGCATGAGGCCCGAGAGAGAGAGGGGTGAAATGCTTTACAAGAACATGTGTGACTAAAAACACGGCCGCCGGAGAACCTGCGTAAAGAAGTACAACTGATATCTCAAGTACATGATGTATGTGTGGTATGGGCGCAGCCATCTGTAACAGAGTACATAATAATCTGGATCCAAGGTATGGACACAGCCATCCAGAGAGGATCGATAAATAGACTCAGGCATGGTCGCAGCCATCTAGTAAATGAGTCATGTAATGATCATAATAAGCCACAAATCGCAACCTGGATCCCAATAAACAAAATCCAGGGTCTTGCGCTCCATCTCGACCTGAACAGAGTACAAGTTCAAGCATGCGAATACATGAGCTGAAGTCGAACATGCATGAACGTCGTCTGATTACCAGTCAATAATGAAAACTGTTAACAGACGCGAGAGGTACCATCAATAATGACAATAGTCCTCAAGGTACTATAGGTACAATCTATGGCGTGTGAATGAATGAGCTGGCGTCGAACACCCGTAGAATCATTCGATCGGAGGCCAATGATGAAAACCTCTCGTCGAACACGAAGAACCTGCCATTGAGGCATGCAGGCTCCAAGGCACCAAAGGGAGTCTCTAGACCAGCTTCCTGGATAATGAGCTGGAGTCGACAGGAAGTGACCTTGATCAAAGGTGGGCCATAAGGTTTCCCACATCATTGACACGAGACAGAGGAAAGATGTTGTGGTGATTCAGAATTATGTGAGGCATCAGAGGGAGGTTGTATTTTAGCAGAGGTCAACTTCTCTTGAACATATCGGCGGCACGACAGCGGACTTGGCAGTATTTGACATCAAATGAGCAGAGGTCATGGTGACAAGGCAATGAGCAGATGAGAGGTCAAATAGGATAACCCAAACCCACGGAGGCTAATGTGAAACAAGATGAGATGTCCCCACCCAGACACGAATGCAGACTAGTGCCATGTTCAAGAGCGACATACTGCCGACACGACGATGATTATGGATCCACTTTCCCCACCATTTCTGGCGAGTACCCTAGTTATTTTTAACAAGCTTGATGGGGATAGCATATGCTTGTGGGTGTCAGTGTGACGGAATCCGATGTCATTAAGTTTTAACGAGTCTAACAAAGGAGGAACTCAGCGTCTTTTCCTATTTAGAGAGTCTGAAAAGACAGCAAAAAAGTAAACTCCAGGGGGGTCCTTTTTCGTAAAGTTGTGTCTCTCGAGCCCGAAAAAGTATAAAATAATGCTCAAAAGAACTGCCCGACCATTACGATCGAGGAGTACTTTTCATGTGTAGTGACGTCGACCTGAAAAAGTAAAAAAGCGATCGATATCACGTCGTTTCGTAACCATTAACGAGCCTGAAACGACAAGGGCCCGACAATCTTTTTGTTTTTACACGGTCGTAAAATAGTTTTAAAGATGACCGCCTCTTATTTACTTTTAACGAGTCAAGAGGGGAAACTCGACAATCCTTTCACTTTTAATGAGTTAGAAAAGAGCTGAAAGTAGACCTCCATTTTTATTCTCTTTAACGAGTAAAAAAGGGAAAAATACTCGGCAATCTTTTCATATTTTACGAGTCAGAAAAGAGCTTAAAGGTGACTCATCCTAGAGGAACGAGTGGTATAAAGGGTAGAAACTGGTTCCGGCAATGGTGGAACTGCTCAAAACATGTAATGGTCAAGAGGCTGGCTAACAAAACCACTCATAACTGTGGTCCCTCAGGAAAGGTAAAACAACCAAGTGAAAGCATATGATCAGCCAAAGAGATGGTGGTGATGGAATGAAAACAACCAAGGCTCATCTAGCTGAATTTAGCAGATAAAGACAGCAATCACGAGATGTAAAATGGGTATGGGTTCATTTTTACACAAGCTTGAACCATGGAGAACTCTGCTTGGATTCTGTTTCATGTTTACACAAGCTTGAAATGAAAAACTATGCTTGTTATAAGTTCGCATGCCCCCAGCATAATGACGCAAATCGAGGTACATGCCCCCCAAGCTTCATTGCATTCAACATAGTGGATGGAATGAAGGTTCACTTTCAAGATCTTGGAAAGACTCGACTTGGATTTTACGAGATCTTAATCAAAGACTCGATTGGGAAAAGGGGTTGTTTCATTTTTTTAATGAGGTTGACACAGTAAAAGAACTATCCTCATAACCCTTTTTTCATTTTTTTAACGAGCTTGACACAAGATCAGGAACTATGCTCGACCACCTTGTTTCGTTTTTTAACAAGGTCGCCACAAGAGCAAAACTATCCTCGGAACATGTTGTTTCGCTTTTTAACGAGGTCGCCACAAGACCAAAACTATCCTCGGATACCTTGTTTCATTTTTTAACGAGGTCGACACAAGATAAGAACTGTCCTCTGCCAGACCTAGTTTCATTTTTTAAGGAGCTTGACATAGGAAAGGAACTATGCTCCACCTGAACTTCATCATAATGAACAGGAAGTCGGGGCTTCCAAGAGTGCCACTCCCGATGGAAGGGAAACATCTTGGAAGTCAGGGCCCAATGCCCCCAGGACATTATGCATGATGGCGGCATCACTGGATCCAGGCATGGGATAGGTGGCCACGTAGTTGATCTGTGGTGGGGGAGATGCAACTGGTGGATGAAAACTAGGAGGGGACGACAATGGCGCGAGAGGCATCGGGGGACTAACGAATGACACTTGATCGATAGTCACAATTCTTCCATCGTGCAGAAAGCAAACCACACGGAAAAGAGAAGAAATGAGGGCCCCCATGGCATAAACATAGTCGCGACCAAGGAGAAGACTAAAGTCTAAAACACCTTGGATAACCAAGACGTCTATATAGACGGTTTTTCCCCCCAAAGTAATAGGGAACTTCGGGAGAACTCCTAAAGATGGACAGGCTCCTCCGTCGAAGGCCAACAGATTCTGAGTGACTGGCCCGAGCTGCGGGGAACCTAAAACTTGCCAAGTAGTGTACGACATAAGACTGACAGATGCCCCTTTATCCAAAACAGTGCCAGGTACTGCCTTAGCACAGGCATGTACTGTGATCTGGAAAGGCATGTGGGAGGGAAGGCATTCGGCGATCAGGCGATTCCAATCAAAGGAAGCGACCAGACTACTTGGTGGGGGGATTGTATGATTGCCCCCATGTGCTAAAGGAACCGAAGGAGAACCTTCGGGAGCAGCTGGGTTAGGAGAGTCATTTCGGGACTCAGGAGAATCTGAAGAGACAAGAAGAACATGGGTGTGATGCTCTTCCGAAACAGAGTGATCGATGGGTGTACTCAGATCGACACTCTTTCTGACCAATGGTTGGCCTAGAACAGGCTGGGGACAGCCGGGTTCAGAAAGAGGGGCCTGGACAAGAGAAGAATTTGAAGCAATCTCTTTGTCAGCAGTGAGACGATCTGCAGTTGCAGAGAGACGTTGATAACCAACGGGAAGTTGGGGTGAAGGAGCTGTAAGACTTTCCAAGACAACAGAGGCTTTATCCATGAGAGGACAAAGGTGAAGGGGATGATTGCCTTCACAAAGTCTACAGGGGATTTGAATCCTCCCTTTTTTCTTACAATTTCCAACTGATGAGGTAGCATTGCCATGAGCTTCAGAGGACGATGAAGGGCGGGCCGGATCATGAGACCATACTTCTAAGGCCCTAGGAATGCCAGGACAATCACGAAGAAGATGGTCCTCCTTGCATAATCGACAAGGAAAATTGACCTTCCGCGGAGGAGCAAAAGGGGGCCCGACTTCAGGTGTACTCGAGGGAGTAGCTATACTTGTAACCTCTCCTTTAAGATCCTTCTTCTTCTTCGTCTTCTTCTTCTTCTTCTTAGCTACCTAGTTACTTGAATCCAGACTTTCACCAGGCGAAGTAGAAGATGAGGACATAGAAGTAGGCGTCGAAGGGGAGGGGTCCACCTTAGAATCGACATGATGTTGTTCAGGTGGAGGAACTGATTGACCAGTAGTCGATAAGGTAGGGACCAAAGAGGTTGAGAAAAACCAAACAGGCAACCCAACAGTTAACCCTGGGAGGGACAACGTTGCCATGTAAGGAGCACCAACATTCCCAAAAGGAGGGAAGTGACCAGGGTTCCCGTCAGAGGGGATCGCTGGGTTGGTGAACCCCGGAAAAGTTGCCATCGAAAAAGAAACCTACTCAAGCTAACACACACAAGATCTAATCAGGTAATGTTTATCGTGGCCAAATGAATTTTAAGACGCAAAGACACAACTTGACCTTTTCATGTTTTAAGAGTCGAGCAAAGGACAAAAAGGTGACTCTAGTCTCCTTCGAATGTTTTGTGAGCCCGAAGTGACAAACTGCTCAAGTGAGCCTTTTCGTTTAAGGAGTCTAAAAAGGATCAAAAGTGACTACTCTGGAGAGACTAGGCAAAGGGTTTACCAGACAATCCGTAAAACTTCTTATACGCCTTGGCAATCATATGAAAACCAAGGACTTCCCGTATTGCAGTCAATCTTCCCGAATGCTGTGTTCGGTGAGTTACGGCTTGTAAGGCGGCAGACACGGCTTCCTATGGATCAAGGATGATAACCTAGTGGAGTCTCCCCTATATACGCGATGGTACGTGGGAGCTCAAGTCTGTGCTAGACCACTATCGAGTCACAAAAGGAGGAATCACCCAACCGTAGTGTGAAACAACAGTGACTAGGTTTAATGACGTCGGAGCACGTCTCTAGCCTAGACCTCTAATTAGTGAGCGTTATGTTCCAATGCGTTTTTAAGTTCATTCAGTTCATTTTATGGTTGATCTTTAGTTAATTTTTGATTTCCAGGTCCTACCGTATGTGATCTCTCACAATTCCCTAAATGCAAGATATATGCCAAAGAATGTCATTTCGTTCGATGAATACTAACTACGAGAGAGTTGAGAATTTTTCAAACAAAACGACCACAATCAAGAAGCACTCTAATGTAGCTAATGACAAAATAAACGAAACTTTTCTTTGTTTTAGATCACTTAATCAATGAAAAGCTTCTAATTTCAATTAACTAATGCAACGCAAAAGAGATTATTCGTTTTTTCTTTTTCAATGGCAACGTGCATTAAACAAATTTTGAGAGATAGTAACACCGAGCAAAAGATCAATTTCACTCAATGAGAACACAATCGAATCCCCAAAACACCAAAACAGTCCTTCAAGAAGAAAACACAAAAACCCCTATGAGCTATGTAATCTAAGCCCAAACGAAGCCAAGTGAAACCCAATAGAAAAAGAAACAAATCACTCGGAAAAAGCTTTAACAACTACCGAGCAAACGCAAAAGTAATTGCAAAGTAGACTGGACGATCAAAGAACCCAAGACTCCTACGGAAGGCTCGATGCACTAAGCCACTAGATGCCCTAGGGCTAAAAAGTGTAATCGATAGAAAAAGGCAAACACCCGAAGGATGAAGGTCTAAAACCAGTCAAACCAGGATCAAATACACTCCAGTAATTGAAAAAGACACAGCAAGACACAAAATCCAAGCTCAGAGGGCTTAAGGACAAGAAAACTGAAAAGTTGACAGGCCTGGCGTGACTGTCAGGCTGCAACTCACGCTTTTATAGGATTGGCGCGGGTTGTCTTTGAGCAACTTGCGCCAATTGGTGCGACTGTAAGGCTAAAAAGCATGCTAATCGAGTTGGCTTAGTCAAAAACAAAAGCAAGCGACTCAGGGCTTGAAGACAGTATCTAGGCAAACCAGGAAGCAAGAAACAGTAAGAAATCCAACCCAGAAAGCTATCTAAGCAATCAAAGCAAGAAAAACCAAAGAGACAAGACAAACTCCAAGTTGTTTAGTCCGTAAACCAAACTGGAGATTGACTGAAGTGGCGTTGATCTACTTCGCTAATGCAAAGCAATAGCATTTCGAAGGCTACCTGGTCGTACTTCAGGCTCTGTCTAAAGTTTACAAATCAAACAACGAGATCTCCCCAGCGGAGTTGCCAAATTGTTGTGGAGGTAAATCCTCTCTGCGGACAGAGACGATCCCTACTAGCCCAGACCGGGTCTAGCAACAATCACACAATGCTATCACGCAAGTTCCTAATTGCAAATACAAAGTGGATGGTGAGAACCTACTTGGATTCCAATGCTAATGTTCGTCGAAGAGATGTCGCCTTCGTTCCTTTGCCTTGGCCGGTCACGATCTGCACGATCTCCATGATAGGATACCTGCACACGCAAAGAACAACACGAAAACAAGGGTAAAATCTAGTAGATGCAATTATATATCAGTCAGAAAAGATATAACTCAACATCAAACATGAGACAATGAGAGTGGAACAATAATGATATTCATCTATTATTAATAAATAACAAAGAAGAATACAACCATTGTTCTGATGCCAAATCCTCCTTTGGCTGGGTGATCAGCTACACAAGTATTGCAAAGCTTGTTGGGATAGGAACAAGCCTCTCTCTCTTTGGGTGACAAGAATCTCCTTACTTAGATTTGGCCTTATGGGTGCAAAGAAGGCTCTTGCAGCTTCAAACTCTTAAACTCCTGGAACTATTGTAATTCTAACTAGCTTGCTCAAGTCATAGAGGCAAGATTTTATAGATAGAGAGGGAAAGAGATAGGATCAACCACATTATTCATGGGATTGGCTTTATCACTTGGAAACTTCCATGAAAGGTGGCAAACCACTTTCCCTTCTATGGAGATTCGAAGCCAAACCATCCTGGCTTAACATAGATTCAGTTGGTGAATGGGTTGAAGAGAATCTTCGGGAGTTTGGTCGTTGAAAACTTTACTCAATTTGGTTGGCGCGAGTGCGACTCTGGGACAGAGTGCCAATGGCGCACCCTTTATAGAGTATTTCCCTCATTGGCGCGGGCAGTGAACTGTGAGCCTGCGCTAATGTAAAAAGAGTTGTTTTCATGAGGATTTTGCAGGAGATGTCTTCAGGGAAAATGAAGATCATACTAAGAGGAATATGATGCAAGTGGTTTAAGGTCATGTCACTTCTCACAGGTCCCAGAATGAGTCCTCCAGTGTACAGGTGAGGGGTAACAGGGACGGTGACAAACGGTGACAAATTGCTGTGTAACACCCTTGGTGGCCGACGATTCCACATAAACTTCCGTCAGATATTCCTAAATTTAATGGAAATCCAGGTGAAGGCCCATCGAATCATGTGATGACCTTTCATCTGTGGTTTTCATCTAACACTCTAAACGATGATTCGATTAGGCTTCGCCTTTTTCAACAAACGTTAACTAGTCCAGCAACAAAATGGTATATCGAATTGCCTAGAGCTTCATTCGATAACTTCAGCACCCTAGCCACAACCTTTTTAACCCATTTTCAATTACCAATAAGGTACAAAATAGGAACAGAGCTTCTTACCAATTTCAAACAGACAACGGCCACTCACATATCTAATCATATTCATGAGTGGCGACATCGTCGCAGAATGGTAAAAACATATGTTCCTGATCAGCTGCTAGCTGAATGGTTTATTAAGTCATTATTACCTTCTATCACAGAAGATGTGGCAAAGGGAGGAGTCGTCACTGAAGAGCAAGTTATTGCTCGTGCACAATATCTAGACTTGATCTATACTCAGTCTAGCACGCTCTACGATAAAATACCTGATGCTCCTAGACCGGAATTTTCCATTCCTCCTCCTCCTAAATCAAACAAAGACTCTCATGTCGGTGATGGCATGATAGGTACGAAAAGCACGAAATCAACAAAGGCTACATCTAAGAAAGCCCGTAAGATTTCTGATCAAAATGCAAATGAAGAACTTCTCGCCTTGAAGGTAAATTCCATGTCGACCGACAAGGGCAAACAACTGAAGCAACCAGGGGGAAAGAAGAAAACGAAAGGGAGGAAAAAGAAGCAGGATGAGTCATCTCTTGAAAAAACTTCTGCAAACCCTTCTGGGCAAAGGAAACCCCCTACGAGGTGTCATATATGCGATGAGGATCATTGGACGAGAGATTGTCCACATAAAGATGAAGTTAAGAAACTCTTTAAGAGTTTAAAAACCTCAGCAGTATTGACTGATCCATTTCCAAACCTGGGAACCAAACTGGTTGCTAACCAAAATTCTTCCCGATCCCAAGTGCTTATGTTGTCTATCTCAAAGCAGCAAAATGATGCTTTGACAAGGAATAAATATTACGGGAATCCACAGCTGTCAAATAGCAAGGCTAATGAATGACCTAGTAGTTCGACAACAACTTTGACCGAAGTTGTGCCACCCATCATGCCTGAACCAATGATAAATCTGCCAAAGGGAGTAGTACACAAATCGACATTTAATCCTCGTGCCAAAGTAGCACAGAATTATAATATAGTAGAGGACCTAGCTCAATCACCGTCCGCTATGTCGACACTTGAGGTACCGCAAAATTGCCTCTCCCAAAAGCAGGATCTATTATCAGTAATAAGTGGGATTGACCCAACGGATTCCAATCTTGTATCCTTTAATCACAAAGGATATGACCCTCAGTTACCAGCTCAACTAGCTTTCCTTATTCAAGTGAAAGCCCTTAACAAAACTGTTCATCGAACAATTATTGACGAGGGGGCATCTACATGTATTATGTCGATGAGTTGCTGGAAAAATTTAGGCTCACCACCCTTATTGAGATCGTCAATGACGTTAAAAGCATTTGATGGATGATCATACACCCCATATGGGATTTTGAGTAACCTGCAATTTGAACTAGAGGGAAAAATAGTAGAAATAGATGTTTAAGTAATCAACAGAAACCTCGATTACAACATCTTACTGGGAAGGCCCTGGATATATGCCATGGACGCAGTTGTGTCGACCTACTTCAGGAAGATTGCATTTCCCTTCCAAGGAGGAATTACAATCGTCGACCAACAAACATTTCTCCCTAACAGTTCACAAGTTACGGGAAGCATTCCAATGATCCATGGAAGCAATCATTCGCTTCAAAATATTGGAGTAGGCCTCCTAAAAGACCCTGCCTTAATGGGTACTTTTGCCCTACCGCCTCCGAGTAATTTGGCGGAAGTGGCCATAGTGAAAACCTGCAATATGAAATCTTCTATATCTAAAGGATTCAGAAGATTCCTAAACATTTTGTCAGCATGGATCATCGCCATATTAGAAATATTGTAGCAATCAATTTTCTTGGCTTGGGGGGCAAACCCAAATCAACGCTCATCGAGTGTTTGGATAGATAGGTTTAAGGAATATGGTACCTCTTCAAATCCTTGGTCGCATGTACATTCTACAGACAAAGGAATCATTCAATCAATGATGATAGGGGAGGCACCATGGGAAGATTACCACCATCGTTCCCATCTCCCGATTACAATGAATATTATTCCAATGACCTTAATCATACTTCAGTTTTTGATTTTCTATCAAATACTATAAATACGGTGGATTTTGAGGATGGTTCTTATCTCGTGTCGACCTCGTTAAAAAATGAAACAAGGAGTCAGGAGGATAGTTCTTTTACTGTGTCAACCTCATTAAAAAATGAAACGACTCCCTTTTAAATCGAGTCTTTGATTACGATCTTGTAAAATCAAAGTCGAGTCTTTCGAAGATCTCGGAGGTAAACCTTCATTCCAACCACCATGTTGAGTGCAATGAAGCGTGGGGGACATGCACCTCGATTTGCGTTATTATGCTGGGGGCATACAAACTTATCACGAGTAGTGTTACTGCAGGGTTCAAGCTCGTTAAAAAATAAACCCGCCACGAGCAGTGTTACTGCAGGGTTCAAGCTTGTTAAAAAATAAACCATCATCGAGAAGTTTTAACGCGAACTTCATGCTCGTTAAAAAATAAACATAAGCAATGAGCAAATGTTTCCCCCAGCGTTTAAGCTCATTAAAAATGAACCAATTTCTAGTAAATAACCACCGTGAATGTAGTACTTCAGCCTTTGAAACCTTGGTTGTGTTCTCATCATCACCTCCACTCTGTATTGGCTGATCATTCACCTCCACTTGATTGTTTACCCATTTTGAGGAACAGCTACGAAGAGTGATCTTGTTAGCCATCCTTGTGACACTGCCGTGATTGGAAAATTCCAAACCTTACCTAAAATCAGCTACTACCCGAATTTATCACTCGTTCCTCAAAGATGAGTCTCGTTTAAGCTCTTTTCAATTGACTCGTAAAATATGAAAAGATTACCGAGCCATTGGCCTCTCCAGCTCGTTAAAGTGACTGGAAGTGCTATCCCTCCTTTATATTTTAATCTTTTTGGAACTGAGGGATTATTACACAAAAAGATCGAGTGCTTGTTTTGTTCGGCTCGTTAAAAGTACCTAAAATTCATCCCTGTTGTATTGTTTTATACTTTTTCGGACCTAAGGGATTAGATGACAAAAAAGTATTTTTGGAGTTTCCTTTACGTCCCTTTTTTAGACTCTCTAAAATTGAAAAGGACTGAGTTATCTTTGTCGTTAAACTCGTTAAAACCTAATAGTGACAAACTTGTCCATAATAGATAAGAACGAGTTTCACTATCGCTAGGCTCGTTAAAACATAGTGATGGGTTTGCTCGAAGGGAAAATTATAGAACAAGCATATGTTATCCTCCTCAAGCTTGACAAAAATAAAGAGGTACTGGTCAGCAATGACTAGGGAAAAATTGGGAACTTGAAAAAACTCAGTTGGTAGCAAGTCGCTCTTGAACATGACACTTTCACTCTGCATCCAAGTCGGGTTGGGTTATTTCATTCACTGGTCACATCACCATGGTCCCATCACACCATCCACATTTGGGGTTAATGCTACCGATCCATCATGTCAGTGTTGCTGGTATGTTCAAGAGAAGTCACTCAGAGAATTCACCTGTGTCTCACCCACTGCAATACATTTACACTTCATTCTTTCATGACCGCCACCCTAAACCTTATATCACCAGATCGTTTTCACCTCCATTAAAATCATTTGCTCCGTTCCATGGCATTGATGTGGGATTCATTAAGGCCCTCCTATGATGGATCGCTTCTTGTTGACATTAGCTCATTATCCAAGAAGTCGATCTAGGAACACCCCTTTCAGTACTTTGAAGCTTGCATGCCTCAATGGCAAGTTTCTCACTTGTGGCGACAGGTTTACATCAATGGCCTTCGACCGAAATATTTTATGTGGTGTTCAATGCCAAGTCCCTTATTCACACCACCTGAATTGTACTGTAGTACCCTGAGGGTCATTATCATTATTGGTGATTCCTCTCGTGCCTGTTAACAACATACATCATTGGCTGGTAATTAGGCCATGCCTTTCCATGTTCGACTCCAGAACATCTCTCACATGGATCGACTTGTACTTTGAGTGAAGATTGAACGAGATTGAAGACCCTGGATCTAGTTTCATCCATCCGGGCTGCGATATATATTCAGGAAAATAAGGACATCAAATGTACATCATTGCTGAACAGATAATCATCCAATCTAAGGGATGATGGCTCTACCAGAATCATCAGTCTACACTCAGACGATTGTCTGTCTCATGTACATGGAAAATGAATTTATAAAGCTGAGCATGGGAATGCTTTCCTAGCTAGATCATGAAAAAATTATGAAGATAATGCATTGTATTGTATCTTATTACATGTCTCCTTCCAGCTTGAAAGAACTCCAGATCCTCATGATAAAGCATTTCACCCGACATCAAAAGATTAACGACCTCATGCTTTAGGGGGAAACTGTTATAGAAATTTTTGGGCACTGCAACCCCAAGCATAAAATGTCCATAAACCAAGGGCTCCTAAGTCCCTAAAGGTGTTGTTCCAACCCCTAAAAGAACAAGGTCAACTGATTACAACATCTCCCAGAAGTTCTCCATGAAAAACTACTCAAAACTGGTCAAAACTGGATCATTTCACTTGCTCCATGGCCAGGGTGCGATGCATCTCATCTTGTACACAGGGGAAGTGCATTGAATTTCAAAAATCCCTTCTATGGGGTGCGATGGATGAGAAAAGACAAGTGGTGGAGACAGTTTGCGAGGTGGATGATCATGGAATCTTCTAGAAACTTCTCCTGTGACACTTGCCTCTTAGAAACGCCCAAGGATGAGTAAGAGATCAATGAGATCTCTAAGTGGAATCAAGAACTATCAGAGAGAAGACACTAATAAAAAACCCAGAGCTGACTCACACCTCTGAAAATATCTATATATAGATCTCTCATCCCAAAGATCCAAGAGGTTGGGGGCTGGAATTTTGCATCTTGTAAGGAATTGTTGTTGGTTTCTTGAGGCAACATCATAGTGTTGGGTGATCTAAGATTTGCATGAGGTGAAGAAGGGCTTACTTGCTGAGAGGATGATGCTGGGTTAGAACAACTAGTTGTAACTCTCTCGGCTCTTTCTTGATTATCAATAAAGCTATTCAAGTTTTCCTCCATACTCTTGTGTAATCTATGTTTTGTGCATTTGTATGGTCAATTTACATCTGATCCTAGATTGTTTATGATAATAGATCCATGTTCTCGTATAGTGTTATGCTGTTTTGATTTTACAGGTACTCTGTAAAGCCGAGTATACAAGGAAGCAAGTAGCAAAGGACTATCAGAAGAGAGAGGAATCGAGCAAGGAACCAAGCGCAAGACAGAGGTTGGTCTCTCTATTCTTCTCTCATTTATCTTTCATAAAGAAAAATGAAAGTAGTTTTACTTTGCTTATTTCTAAGGTAGCTACCACACCTTAGTGGGATTAGCAGTTCTGCATAGAAACTTTTCCCTGTAACTGGGAGGTAAACACTTGATCGAAACACCACACTATTTATGTTTTGATTTTCATGATGTTTTTGGATTTTATCATGCATATGTCTTAATAATGTCTCTTATGTTACTTGTAGATGTGGGACCACAGAATCTGGTGGGACTAGCTCCCGAGGCACGAAAGGATCCACAGGGAAACATGGAGTTGGCTCTGGTTCACCCTTGGTAGCAATGTAGTGGAGGAGGTAACCCGTAACCTTGAGGGCCTGACAGACAGGATCCTGGATTATAGGGGGATGGAGGAGGTCCCTGTTGAGTACTAGAGACATACTATCGAAGTGACACCTAGGATTCATAGGCTCCTGAGACAAGTCGCACGAGCAGTGGTCTACTATAGGGAGCAGAACCTACCACAGTAGATACCTAGGTTTTACTTTCTGCTGATTTTGGAGAGATTTCTGCTGATTTTGGAGAGACATGTGTCTCGAATGTATGGAGAGCATAGACTTTATTTTTGACATATACACTTATTTTTTGAGCGCCTCGGTATACCATACGAGATAAATAAATAAATAAATAAATAAATAAATATATATATATATATATATATATATATATATATATATATATATATATTTCTATGGTTCATTATTGTGTTTTGAATGCTTCTATATACTGTTTTGATTACATGTTGCGTAAATGTCTGTCTAATACATGATTTGCTAATGCATCAGTTAATGTGTTTAATCTTCTTGGAATGTGTTGATATGTAATAAAATCAAAATTTCTTTCAATATTTTAACACGTAAATACAACCTTAAAATTCGATGATCATTTATGGAATAACGCCCGTTAAGATGGTGGAAAACAAGTTGAGAATCCATATTCATGACCAATACACGAATATCAAGGTTGACAGCCTCGGTTAGTAATTCAATGACAACACTATATTTAGCAACATTGTTTGTGGTTCAACCGAGACAAACACCTTGAAGGTCTACTAACTCACCATGAGGATCGTAGATCACCCATGCCACAGAAGAAAGGTTCCAGGTACTGCGGCAGGCACCATCAGCGAAACCAAAGTAAGGTGTATCAGACATCTGCACAAGAAGCAAAAGACACAATAAGCAGCAATTATGCCTACACACCAAGCCAAACATGAAAACACACACTGACAACACACCTGCTAAAAACACACGTATGTCCAAATCAGATGCATGAGATTCATGCATAATATTTTTTGAGATAGAGCCCATTTTAGGGCTTATCTAGAGGGTTCCCTTCATAATCGATTAGCTCATAGGTCCCTTTTTGCAAAACACATTTTACAATATAAGGCCCATGCCACACAGGCTCGAATTTTCCTACCCCCAGCTTATCATTTTCTTGATCATAGAGCAAGACTATGTCTCCTTCAACAAAAGAATAAGGATTGACAGCTTGGTCAAAGTGATTTTTCACTCTCTTCTTCTGTGCTCCAATGGCTAGAGAGGCTAGTCAATGGGTCTCATCTAACCGCTCTAAGTAAAGAAGGCATTCTTCTACCGGAGTAGTCTTTGGGAGAATTTCGACGTCTAATTTAAGAGAAGGGGTCTCTCGCTCAATCAGAATAGTAGCCTCCAGACCGTAAAATAATTAGAACGGGGTGAACCTGGTGGCATCCTTCACTGAAGTTCAGTAGGCCCATAAGGTGGAGAACAACATCAACTGCTAGTTGGACTTGTGCATGCTGATGGTGCGTTGAAGCATCATGACCAAAACTTTGTTGACAGCTTCCACTTGGCCATTGGCCTGAGGATAGTACGGTGTTGAGCTATCATGCCGCAAGCCCAGCTGGGTTGTTAACTCAGTCATCATATGATTATGGAAATGTTTACCTTGATCTGTGACGATAGCCTGAGGGACACTGAATTGTGAAATGACATGATTTAATAAAAATTGCGCCACTGTCTAACCGTCATCAGATAGTGTAGGCGTCGCCTCGGCCCATTTTGTGAAATAGTCAATGGCAATGATGATATACCCATTCCCCCCGGTTGAGCGAGGGTTAGAGGTCATATAATCAATACCCCATTTGGAAAAAGGGCTGATGGTAATGATAGGGTGCAAAGGATCAGGAGGCGCGCGCATCTTCCGTTGGTAGATTTGGCACTCATGACAAGAGAGGATGGCAAGAATGCAATCCTTAAAAATAGAAGGCCAAAAATAACTAGCATGGAGGATCTTTTGAGCAGTAGCATACCTGGACATATGACCACCACAGGCACCAAAGTGGTAGTCATTTAGAACTCGTTCGGCTTCCTCGAATGTCAAACATCGGCGGAAAACAGTATCGGCAGTGAGATGGTACAGGGTGTCCCCAAGGATGCTTAGCGATGGATTCACCATCTTTCTCAACCTTATCGCATTATTGGGGACACCCTATACCATCTCGGTGTCGACTTTGTTCTCAACCAATGTTTGACATTCGAGGAAGCCAAACGAGTTGGACTTCTTGACTTTATGAGTAAAGTGATGTAGGAAAGTGTTCCCTCTGCGGACAAAGACAACCCTTCTAGCCCTAGAGTGGGTCAAGTTACAACAAGGACAAAACAACAATTAATTCCCTTAAATAGTCATCGTTGGAGGCCTACCTCAAACAGGTGGTCAATGAAGCTCTGTTGTGCTGCTCCAGCCTCCGTTCCCTTCTCCTTAATGAGCGATCAAACTGAAACACCATAAAGAAACAAAAAGGCATGTAACCGAGAAACAACAATGATCTATTTACTCATAAAGTCAAAAATTCATGAGCTATCAAGTAAATTACATACAAGACATAGGAAATCATCATTTATTGTATTAATAATAAATCAAGAGCAAAGCATACAACCAAGTCTTGATGTCGCAAGCCTTCTTAGAGGGTCCAACTAGCGTGTTTCTTCAAGAATTCACTCTCAAAGATGGGTCTCCCAAATAGCAATATATCTCTCTCTCTCTTATTCAAAAGCTTTAACACAAGGTTAAGGGCACTCCACACCTTCTTGCAAACTATATAAAAATCCCACACTTGTCACACTCACACCAAAACTATCCACCAAACTCAAAAGCAGCAGCAGCACTGTACAACCAAAAGAACTAGAAGACAATAGCAATGGTGAGTGATTTTATAGGAAAAGAGTCTCCATGAAATGAGGGAGAGGGAACTTATCCTCAGGGAAAGCAGCACAAAAGATAGAACTACCATGCCAGAGGGGGAAGGGCGACCCAAACTGACCGAGCAACCAAGTCTAGAGACATCTAGAAGGCCAACTGTTGGAATGAATTTGCCCAATCTGGATTTTGCCTGGTTGTTAACTAAGCTTTAGAACTGACATCACTAGGAATCAATGTATGCAGCTCGACCGTTGCTAAAGATAGCTAATAGCCTCGCGTCGGGGCTTGAAATACAACTGTCATGGGAAATAGGTGTACTCCCACGATGGGTCGCGATAGAACTATTTATGACAGGGGTCCGTTGCGTGTATTAAATGTATTCTTGCGACGAGGCAGAAAACTTAGGAAAAGAGGGTCAATTGGCAACATAAGATAGCATTTGTTTAATATGAGCATGTTTTACTGAACACATGACACAGTAGAAGGACTGGGGTGAAGGAAGTGAAAAATTACTGTGTAACAGATGCCTCCTAAAGTATGAAGCCTGAGAGAGTGGGAGGGGTGAAATGCTTTATGAAACTGTCTGAGCTAGAACAACACGTGGAAGAAACTGCAGGCACAAGTACAACTGATATCTCTGATAATGAAATACATGCAGTCTAGGCATGGGCGCAGCCATCCAAAAGACATACAAACTTGGTTTGTGGTATGGATGCAGCCACCCAACTAGTAAGACCATGATAATGATAAAGGTATGGTTGCAGCCATCCATGAAGACTCAGGTATGGTCGCAGCCATCCATCAAAGGGTCATGTATGTAAGCACGAACCAATCCACGCAGCCCGAACATGTGTAATATTAGTTCAGGGTCTTGAAATCCAACCGATCATAGTACAAATTATAGCATGCGAATAGATGTGCTGGAGGCAAGCATGATAGAAAGTCACTTGATTACCAGTCAATGATGAAAACCATTAACAAGCGCAAGAGAAACCACCAATAATGCCAATGGATTTCAGAGTACTACCTAGTACAATCCACCAAGTGTGAGGAATGAGCTAAATTTAAACACTCATGGAATCACCTGATTGACGACCAATGATGAAAGTCGATCGTCAGGCACGAAGAACTTGCCATTGAGGCATGCAAGCTCCAAGGTACCAAAGGGGATCTCTAGAACGATCTCCTAGATAATGAGCTGGTGTCGATAGGAGATGATCCGTCAGATGAGAGCCATAATGTTTTCCTCATCAACGACACGAGATAAGGAACAAGTGGTAGATGGTGAAGTAGAGTATCAGAGGAGGAGGTAGAGGTGTGAACTGTAAGAGGATTATACTCTTGAACATGTCAGCGACACGACTCCGGAGGGTGGCAGCATTCAGATACCAAGGAATCAGAGGCTCGATGGAGACAACATGGATCGGATGGAATGAGGCTAAATGGCAACCCAAAACCTCAGAAGGCCAAATGACGATGGATGGATATCCCAACCCGACAAGAAGCAAAAGTGTTAATGTTCAAGAGTGACTAGCTTCCGCAGACAACCAATGATAACTTCCAAATTTTCCCCCACCATTGTTGGCAAGTACCCCAATTATTTTTGGAAACAAGCTTGAAGGGGATATCATATGCTTGTAATATAAGTTCGTCCTTCAGACGAATCCAACCTAGTAATGGTTTAACGAGCCCTAGGGAAGAGAAGCTTGAGTCTCATTATGGTGACGAGTCCAATGTCGTATGGGTTTAACGAGTCTGACACAGGAAAAACTTGGAGTCTTTTTCATGTTTAGCGGGTATGAAAGAGGCATGGAAAAGAAAACTCCAGGGGGGTCCTTTTTCATAGGTTTGTGTCTCTCGAGCCCGAAAAAGTATTAAAAAATCTTGAGAGAACCGCTTGACCATGACGATCAAGGAGGTTTCAATGGATTTTATCACAGGTTTACCCAAGTCTGAGGGAAAGAGTGTCATCATGGTGGTAGTTGACAGACTTACCAAGTATGCACACTTTTTTGCATTATCACATCCATTTAAAGCCAATACAGTTTCTACTGCATTTGTGGAAACAAATCAAAAGCTACATGGAAACCCAAAGATTATTGTAAGTGACAGAGATCCCATTTTCACTGGAAATTTTTGGACAGAATTATTTTCTTGTCTTGGTACTCAGTTAGCTCATAACTCATCTTATCATCCTCAATTTGATGGGCAAACTGAGATAGTAAACAAATGTTTGGAAGGATATCTTTGTTGCTTTGTATCTGATAAACGGACACAATGGGTCAAATGGTTGCCTCTGGCTAAATGGTGGTATAACACTTCCTTCCATACAACAAAAAAAATGACCCCATTTATGGAACTTTATGGATATCAGCCACCATCCATCACATCATATTTAAGACAAAATTCTAAGGTTCAAGCAGTGGAACATCACATCGAACATCAACAACAAGTCCTCCAACTCTTAAAGGATAACCTCGTGTTGGCACAGAATAGAATGAAACAACAGACAGATCAACATCGCAATGAAAGAAATTTTTATGTAGGTGATTGGGTATTCCTATGGCTACAACCATATAAGCAAATGTCCCTCAAGCAAGCTAAGAAGGATAATAAATTATCACCAAAGTATTATGGTCCGTACAAGGTGTTGCAAAAGATTGGTACTATGGCATACAAACTGGATCTTCCTGCAACTTCTTGATTGCACCCAGTTTTCCATGTTTCATGTTTAAAGAAGGTTATAGGTGACAAGCTCCCAGTTCAAACAATATTTCCAGAACTTGAAGAGGAAGGAAAAATTATATTGGAACCAGAAGCAGTCATAGAAACAAGAACTCGACAGCTACAAAATCGATTAATTTCGGAGTATCTTATCAAGTGGAAGAAATTATCCGCTAAAGATTCCACATGGGAGGATGAGAATTTTATACAGAAGCATCTAGAACTACTCAAGCGTTGAGGACAACACTTTTTTGAAGGAGAGGGGCATGTTGGGTCCCTATAATACTAGTGATTACCCCATTACTATTGTAGTTGCATCCCTTATTAATATTGTTGTGTTCCTATTATCCCCATATTGTTATTATTGTGCCCCATAGAATCTCTTTATTGTTATTTTTGTGGCTTTATATTATTATTGTTAAGTCGGTTGGGTTATATTGTGACTCCTTAGACTCCTATATATTGAAAGGAGGTTTTGTCATTTGAATCATCTAAGAATTGTTCATTTATGTAATGTAAAGGAGGTTTCCCCCTCAAAGAGGCTGAATTCTAAGGCGTTGATCTATCTTTTCTATCTTTCCTTGGGTTGGCTTCATAACATACTTTTCGTAATTAGTGACCTTGATCCAAAATAGTAGAAAAGCGATCGAAGACGCGTTTTTTCATAACCAATATCAAACCCGAAACGACAAAGGTCCGACGATATTTTTACATTTATACGGTCGGAAAAGAGCTCAAAGTGGACCACCTTTTATTCCATTTAATGAGTCAAAAGGGTAAACTCGGCAATCTTTTCATCTTTTAAGTCGGAAAAGAGTATTAAAGAAGACTTTGTACAAAATGCGGACCAAGTGTATTCAAAGTATGACATAATCCTGCCACCTGTAGCTTCGCACAAAACACTTCAAACATAACACCCATTCGACATAAAAAGTATATACATGGATACAAAGGGCAGAAAACTTAAAAACCCTAACCAAAAACCCAAAAATAAAAGGAAAAACCCAAACTAGATAGTGTAATTTTTAAATTTTTTTGAAAGAAACACTATAAAAGGAGGTATGGTAAGTTTTAGTTTTACCATTTACCTTTGTGAGTTTTACCTTGCCATTTGGAGTGCAAAACTGAACGAATTCCTGAGCTTGATTCTAGCACCGTTGGTCAACAATTTTGCCCGAGGTATTCACCAAGTAAGTACTCTTTCCCCTGCGCTCCATTTCAAAGCTTTTCTCATGTAATTTGGTGGTGGACAGGTGGTTTTTAGGCGAATTTTGAAACCCAAATTCGCCTCGCAGTCGTCATGGAAGATCCGCATGATTTAGCGATGACCACGATTGTTAACACTGACTACCATCGGGATTGTCGTGGGATATAGATGTACTCCCGTGACGGTCACCAAAAAAAACAAAGACTAACCTCGAGCCGTCGCTGGTATTTTAAAAATAGCAGTGATGGTGCCGTAAAGCCAAATTTTTTTATAATTTACATGTTTAATCTCATGCAAAGTATTCTAATCAATCTTTTTCTCTGACGCAGGACAAAAATGGATTTTGTGTGGTAAGAGAGAACTCATGATGACAATGATGAGCAATCGTTTAATGATGCGGGGTGCTAAAGAGCCCTTCTCGAGTGCTGATTGTTAAAATTCTTCCTCACTCCTCATCTCTGGGCACAACTTGACTTACTAGAGCTAATAATCCACTCCTGGAACTCAACGGACGAGAAGTTCATCATTCGGGGAAAAGACATTGAATTTGATGCTACAGACATATATTTCCTTACTAGAATGTCTCACCGTGGCAAGAGGCCGATCTTAGAGGGCCAACGAGTGCAGGGCGAGACTTTAGACATGATAATAGCATGGGTGCCCCCAGGGGCACGCAAATCATCTACAAGCGGGAAAGTACAAATCCTAACAGTGGGAGGCTTGACACTCTGTGCCGTACTGTTCATGGTGACAAGGATGGTGGGCTCCCAAGCCCAACATGAGGCCACAAAGACCCATCTTCTATTAGCTCTCGAGTGCCTTAACCCAACCATGTATAACTTGGCGGAGGCAGTAGCTCTCAACATGAAGAGACAGTTGAGGAGGTGCCGGTGTGGGGAGGCGAAGCAATTCAGGTATAGATATATCCTGATCCCACTCATGATTGTTCGGGTACTAATTCTTCAGCTACAGGACATGAATTTATACATACCTGAACCACGAGAGACCTGCATCACTCGCTGAGCACATGTCATGACGCGAGGGGGCGATGGCTGACTGGTATCATGGGGGATGCTCTTCTGGGAGTGGCTAGACCAACAAAAGGTCATAGTCGAGGACTGGCCGTATGCAGGCACAGATTTTCATGGAGACCCCTTCCTGGGTGCGAGCAGTGGGACGAGGGAGGTAAACACTTGATTGAAACACCACACTTTTTATGTTTTGATTTTTTATAATGTTTTTGGATATTGTCATGCACATGTCTTAATAATGTCTCTTATGTTACTTGTAGATGTGGGACCAGAGAGGCCGGTGGGACTAGCTCCCGAGACATGGAGGGATCTGCAGGGCAATATGGAGCTGCCCTGGTTTGCCCTGGTGGCAATGCAGTGGAAGAGGTAGCCCGTAACCCTGAGGGCCTGATGGACGGGATCCCAGATTACAGGGGGATTGAAGAGGTCCCTGTTGAGTACCAAAGACATACTGTCAGAGTGCCACCTAGGATACATAGGCTCCTCAGATGAGTCGCACAAGCAGTGGTCTGCTATAGGGAGCGGAACCCACCGCAGTAGATACATAGGTTTTACTTTCTATTGATTTTGGAGATACATGTGTCTCAGATGTATGGAGAGCACAGACTCTATTTTTGACATATACACTTATTTTTTGAGTGCCTTGATGCGCCACATGAGATATATATATATATATATATATATATATATATATATATACATATGGTTCATTATTTTGTTTTGAATGCTTCTATATATTGTTATGATTACAAGTTGCGTAAATGTTTGTCTAATACATGATTTGCTAATGCATCAGTTAATGTGTTTAATCTTCTTGGAATGTGTTGATATGTAATAAAATCAAAATTTCTTTCCAATATTTTAACACACAAATACAACCTTAAAATCCAATGATCTCTGATGGAATAATGCCTGTTAAGCTGGTGGATGACAAGTTGAGAATCCAGATTCACAACCAATGCACGAATATCGAGGTTGATAGCCTCGGTCAGTAATTCAATGAAAACACTATATTTAGTGACATTTTTTGTGGTGCAACCCAAATAAACTCCTTGAATGTCTACTAACTCACCATGAGGATTATAGATCACCCACGCCACAGAAAAAAGGTTCCGGGTACTACGGCAGACACCATTAGCGAAACCAACATAAGGTGTACCAGACATCTGCATAAGAAGCAAAAGACACAATAAGTGGCAATTATGCCTACACACCAAGCCAAACATGAAAACACACCTGCTAAAAACACACATATGTAGAAATCGGATGCACGATATTCATGCATAATATTTTTTTAGATAAAGCCCATTTCGGGGCTTATCTAGAGGGTTCCTTTCATAATCGATAAGCTCATCTGCCCCTTTTTGTAAAACATGTTTTACAATATAAGGCCCATGCCACATAGGCTCGAATTTTCCTACCCCCAGCTTATCATTTGCTTGATCATAGAGCAGGACTAAGTCTCCTTCAATGAAAGAACGAGAATGGATAGCTTGGATGACGCAAATGGTGGCCACTGTCAACTTCTCCACATAGGCATATCGAGTTTCCATATCAAGTAAATTGCGACTGAGATAGTAAATGACATGCTCAGTACCATCATCATCATCTTAGACTAGACCCATGCTGATGGAGGTATCAGTAGCAGGTAAATAAAGAGTGTAGTCACAGTGATAAGTAGGTCAACGTAACAACGGAGTAGAAACAAGGAGGGTCTTGAGGTGCTCGAATGACTCTTGTGCAGTGGTATCCCAAAGAAAAGGGATGTCCCACTTTAATAACCGCGTATAGCCTTTGGCCACTTCAGCTTAATTTGGAATGAATCATCGTAGAAAATTTTCTTTACCCTACAAACTCTACAATTACTGCAAAGAAGAAGGGGGGGGGGATATTTAGGATGGCTTCGACTTTAAGGGGATCCAGACGGATACCCTCCATGGAGATGATGAACCTGAGAAGTCTATCAAATTCCACACAGAAGACACACTTATGCAGATTAATATGGATACGATAGTGTCGACAGCAAAGAAGCGAAGGTGGTTTGGATGGTCTTAGCATTTTGCTGAATGAGCTGGAAGGTCATCCAAGTAAGGTTGCACAATGCGTCGAATATCATGAAATGTGTAAGACATTGCATGCTAGAAGGTAGCACCGGCATTTTTTAAACTGAAAGGGAGCTTTTTATAAGAAAAAGTTCCCCATGGATAGATAAAGGCGGTCTTTTGTTGGTCCACAGGTGAGATATTAATCTAGTTCTAACCAGAAAATCCATCCATGAATGAATATATCTCACTCCTAGCTCACTCATCAATGATCTGGTCAATGAAAGGTGTAGGGTAGTTTTCTTTGGGATAGGCACAATTAATGTCGTGATAATCAACACATACCCTAATAGTGCCCTATTTTTTAGTCACAGGGACAATATTAGAAACCCAATCTGTGAGCGGGATAGGGTAAATAAAGCTAGCCTTAAGAAGCTTTTCAACTTCCACTTTAATAGCAACAACCTTCTAGGGGTGCACAGGGTGTAGACACTATCGAACAGGTTTGACGCTTGGATATGTAGGTATTTCATGCACCACAATGCTAGGATCGATGCCGCGCATCTCTTCGTAAGACCAAGCAAACACATCATGAAATTTGTGAAAAAGATCAGTATAAAGCTGAATCTCCTCCGGAGTACAAGTTACACCAACATGAATGTGCTCGACAATCCCTGGTTTAATAGAGATGTCGAGTGGCTGAGTTTGCATAATGTTCCCCATATTCCCTTTAAAAGAAACTTGATGAATTTGGATGGGTGTCTAAAGGGGTTGGGAGGGGTGAAAAGGAGAAAACTGCTCCAGACAAGTAAGCATTTCCCGATGGGTAGGGAGAAACGAGGAATGATGGTGATGATCAAACCAAGGAGGTTCCTCAAAAGACATAGTCTCAATAATCGCTTCATTAGAAGGAAAAATTTCCTTTAAAGGGTCTAAAGAAGTGTCATCTCCAAGCCAAGGGGATTGAACATACGAGTCGAGAGCCCTGCTTGAAGGAGCAAGTTTAGGGGATGAAGCCGATACGGAAACAATTTTGACATAGTTGAGCTCAGAAAGACTCAATAGCATCTCATCGCCCCAAGATTCTATCTAATAAACAAGAGGAAGAACCCAAGGATCAGAGTGAGCAGAAATCATATCAACGGGAGTAACGTTGGGAGGTGGGAGTGAAAAAACACCCATAAGGGTAGGATCTTTAAAGAGTCTAGCACCCACACTCTCACATGGAATGGAGGTATGCTCTGCGAAAGGCACGTTGCCATCAGAGGAGGAAGAGGTGAAGAAGGACAACTGGTCTACCATGACAATTTTCCCTCGATGAGGAAAACGAAGTCAAGAAGTCAAGAAGTCATGAGGTATCAAGTAAATTACATATAAGACATAGGAAATCATCATTGATTGTATTAATAATAAATCAAGAGAAAAACTTACAATCAAGTCTTGACATCACAAGCCTTCTCAGAGGGTCCAACCGGCGTGTTTCTTCAAGCATTCACTCTCAAATATGGGTCTCCCAAATAGCAATATATCTCTCTCTCTTATTCACAAGCTTTAACACAAGGTCAAGGGCACTCCACACCTTCTTGCAAACTATATAGCAATCCCACACTTGTCACACTAACACCAAAACTATCTACCAGACTCAAAAGCAATAACAACACTGTACAACCAAAAGAACTAGTAGATGATAGCAAGGGCGAGTGATTTTATAGGAGAAGGAGTCTCCATGAAATGAGGGAGAGGGAGCTTATCCTCATGGAAAGCATCACAAAAGATAGAACTACCATGCTAGAGGGGGAAGGGCAACCTAAACTGAACCAACAACTAGGTCTAGAGACATTTAGAAGGCCGACTCTTGGAACAAATTCACCCAATGTGGATCATCGCTAGTCGTTAACTAAGATTTAGCACCCACATCGCTAGAAAGCAATGTATGTAGACCGACCGTCACTAAAGATAGCTAATAGCCTTGTGCCAGCCTTGAAATCTGACCGTCGCGGGAAATAGGTGTACTCCCGCGATGGGGTCAGAACAGGACTATTTATGAGAGGGGTCCATCATGTGTATTAAATGTATTCTCGCAATGAGGCAGAAGACTTAGGAAAAGAGGGTCAATTGGCAACATAAGAGAGCATTTGTTTAATATGAGCATGATTTACTAGACACATGACATAGTAGAATGACCAGGGTGAAGGCAGTGAAAAATTACTATGTAACAGATGCCCCTAAAGTATGAAGCCCGAGAGAGTGGGAGGGGTGAAATGCTTTACGAAACTATCTGAACTAGAACACCACCTGGAAGAACCTATAGGCACAAGTACAATTGATATCTCTGATAGTGAAATACATGTAGTCTAGGCATGGGCGCAGCCATCCAAAAGACATACAAACTTGGTTTGTGGTATGGATGCATCCACTTAGCTAGTAAGACCATGATAATGATAAAGGTATGGTCGCAACCATCCATGAAGACTTAGGTATGGTCGTAGCCATCCATCAAAGAGTCATGTATGTAATCACGAACCAATCCACCAGCCCGAACATATGTAATCTTAGTTCGGGGTCTTGAAACCTAACCAATCATAGTACAAATTCTAGCATGCGAACAGATGTGCTGAGGTCGAGCATGATAGAAAGTCACTTGATTACTAGTCAATGATGAAAATCGTTAGCAAGCAGGAGAGAAACCACCAATAATGCCAATGGCTCTCAAGGTACTGCCTAGTACAATCCACCAAGTGTGAAAAATGCGCTGAAGTTGAACACTCGTGGAATCACCCAATCGACGACCAATGATGAAAGTCAATCATCAGGCGTGAAGAACTTGACATTGAGGCATGCAAGCTCCAAGGTACCAAAGGGGATCTCTAGATCGATCGCCTAGATAATGAGCTGGTGTTGAAAAGAGATGATCTGTCAGAGGAGGGCCATAATGTTTCCTTCATCAATGACATGAGATAAAGAACAAGTGGTATATGGTGAAGCAGAGTATCAGAGGAGGAGGTAAGGGTGTGAACTACAAAAGGATTATACTCTTGAAAATGTCAGCAACACGACTCCGGAGGGTGGCAGCATTCAGGTACCAAGGAATCGGAGGCTCGATGGAGACAACATGGATCAGATGGAATGAGGCTAAATGGCAACCCAAAACCCCGGAAGGCCAAATGACGATGTATGGATATCCCTACTTGACAAGAAGCAAAAGTGTCGATGTTCAAAAGTGACTAGCTGTCGCAGATAACCAATGATAATTTCCAAATTTTCCCCCACCATTGCTGGTGAGTACCCCAATTATTTTTGGAAATAAGCTTGAAGGGGATAGCATATGCTTGTAATATAAGTTTGTCCTTCAAATGAATCCAACCTAGTAATGATTTAACGAGCCCTAGGGAGGAGAATCTCAAGTCTCATTATGGTGACGAGTCCAATGTTGTCAGAGTTTAACAAGTCTGACATAGGGAAAAATCAGAGTCTTTTTCATGTTTAGAGAGTTTGAAAAAGACACGAAAAATAAATCTCCAGGGGGGTCCTTTTTTGTAGATTTCTGTCCCTCGAGCTTGAAAAATTATTAAAATAATACTCGGGATAACCGCTTGACCATTACGATCAAGGAGTACTTTTCATAATTAGTGACCTCGATCTGAAAAAGTAGAAAAGCGATCGAGGACATGTCATTTCATAACCAATATCGAACCTAAAGCGACAAAGGTTCGGCGATATTTTCACATTTATACGGTCGGAAAAGAGCTGAAAGTAGACCACCTTTTATTCCATATAACGAGTTGAAAGGGAACACTCGGCAATGTTTTCATCTTTTAAGTCCGAAAAGAGCGTTAAAGAAGATTTTTTATAAAGATTGGACCAAGTGTATACAAAGTATGACATAATCCCACTACTTGTAGCTCTGCACAAAACATGTCAAACATAAAACCCATTCGACACATAAAAAGTATATGCATGGATACAAAGGGAAAAAAACTCAATAACCCTAACTAAAAACCGTAAAATAAAAGGAAAAACCTAAACTATATAGTGTAATTTTTTAAATTTTTCAAAAGAAACACTATAAAAGGAGGTACGGTAAGTTTTATTTTTACCATTTACCTTTGTGAGTTTTACCTTGGCATTTTGAGTGCAAAACTGAACGAATTCATGAGCTTGATTCTAGCACCATTGGTCAACAATTTCACTCGAGGTCTTCACCAAGTAAGTAATCTCTCCCCTGTGCTCCATTTCAAATATTTTTCATGTAATTTGGTGGTAGATAGGTGGTTTTTGGGCGAATTTTGAAACCAAAATTCGCCTCGCGGTCGTCGCAGAAGATCCGCACAGTTTAGCAACAATCGCGATTGTTAACATTGACTACCATCAGGATCGTCACGGGATATAGATGTACTCTCGCTATGGTCACCGAAAAAAACAAAGACTAACCTCGAGCCATCATTACTATTTTAAAAATAGCAGCGACGGTGCCGTAAAGCCAATTTTTTTTATAATTTACATGTTTAAGATCATGCAAAGTATTCTAATCAATCTTTTCCTCTGACATAGGACAAAAATGGCTTTTGTGTGGCAAGAGAGAACTCATGATGACAACGATGAGCAAGCATTTAATGATGTGGGGTGCCAAAGAGCACTTCTCAAGTGCAGATTATTAAAATTCTTCCTCACTCCTCATCTTCAGGCACAACTTAACCTTCTAGACTTGATAATCCACTCCTGGAACCCAACGGACGGAAAGTTCATCGTTCGGGGCAAAGACATGGAATTTGATGTCACAGACATATATTTTCTTACTGGTTTGTGTCGCCATGGTGAGAGGCCAAACTTAGAGGGCCAATGAGTGCAGGGCGAGACTTTAGACATGATGATAGCACAGGTATGACTAAGGGCACGCAAGTCATCTATGAGCGGGAAATTACAAATACCGACAGTGGGAGACTGGACTCTTCGTGTCATACTGTTCATGGTGATGAGGAAGGTGGGCTCCCAAGCCCAACATGAGGCCACAAAGACCCATCTCTAGTTAGCTCTCGAGTTCCTTAACCCAACCACGTATAACTCGGCGGAGGGAGTAGCTGTCAACATGAAGAGACAGTTGATGAGGTGCCAGTGTGGGGAGGTGAAGCAGTTTGGGTATGGATCTATCATGATCTTGCTCATGCTGGAGCAGGTACTGATTCTTCAGCTACAGGACATGGATTTATATGTACCTGGGCCACAAGAGACCCACGTCACTCGCTGGGCACACGTCATGCCACGAGGGGTCGGTGGCTGACCAGTATCATGGGGGATGCTCTTTCGAGAGTGGTTAGACCGGCAAAAGGTCATAGTCGAGGACTAGCCATATGCGGGCACAGATTCTCGTGGAGACCCTAACATGCAGCTTCCTGCACGCGAGCAGTGGGACGAGGGAGGTAAACACTTGATCAAAACACCACACTATTTATGTTTTGATTTTTTATAATGTTTTTGGATTTTATCATGCATATGTCTTAATAATGTCTCTTATGTTACTTGCAGATGTGGGACTGGAGAGGCTAGTAGGACTAGCTCCCAAGACATGGAGGGACCTACAGGGCAACATGGAGCTGGACCTAGTTCATCCTGGTGGCAATGTAGTGGAGGAGGTAGCCCGTAACCTTGAGGGCCTGACAGACGAGATCCTAGATTATAGGGGGATCAAGGAGATCCCTATTGAATACCAGAGATATACTATTGGAGTGCCACCTAGGATGCATAGGCTCCTGAGACGAGTCGCACGAGTAGTGGTCTGCTATATGGAGCAGAACCCACCACAGTAGATACCTAGGTTTTACTTTCTATTGATTTTGGAGAGACATGTGTCTCGGATGTATGGAGAGCACAAACTCTATTTTTGACATATACACTTATTTTTTGAGCGCCTCGATGCGCCACACGAGATATATATATATATATATATATATATATATATATATATATATATATATATATATATATATATATATATATATATATACATATTTTTATGGTTCATTATTATGTTTTGAATGCTTCTATATACTATTTTGATTACATGTTGTGTAAATGTCTGCCTAATACATGATTTGCTAATGCATCAGTTAATGTGTTTAATCTTCTTGGAATGTGTTGATATGTAATAAAATCAAAATTTCCTTCCAATAGTTTAACACGTAAATACAACTTCAAAATCCGATGAACTCTGACAAAATAACGCCCGTTAAGCTGGTGGACAACAAGTTCAGAATCAAGATTCACAACCAATGCACGAATATCAAGGTTGACAACCTTAGTCAATAATTCAATGATTGCACTATATTCGGCGACATTGTTTATGGTGCAACCCGAACAAACACCTTGAAGGTCTAATAACTCACTGTGAGGATCGTAGATCACCCACGCCGTAGAAGAAAGGTTATGCGTACTGTGGTAGGCACCATCAGCGAAACCAATGTAAGGTGTACCAGACATCTGCATAAGAAGCAAAAGACACAATAAGCGGCAGTTATGCCTACACACTAAGCCAAACATGAAAACACACACTGACAACACACCTGCTGAAAACACATGTATGTATAAATTAGATGTGCAAGATTCATGCATAGTATTTTTTCAGATAAAGCCCATTTTGGGGCTTATCTAGAGGGTTCCCTTCATAATCGATTAGCTCATAGGCCCATTTTTGCAAAACATGTTTTACAATATAAGGCCCATGCCACATAGGCTCGAATTTGCCTACCCCTAGCTTATCATTTGCTTGATCATAGAGCAAGACTAAGTCTCCTTCAACAAAAGAATGAGGATGGATAGCTTGGTCGAATTCAGTTTTCACTCTCTTCTTCTATGCTTCAATGGCTAGAGAGGCTAGATGATGGTTCTTGTCTAACCGATCTAGGTAAAGAAGACGTTCTTCTACCGAAGTAGTGTTTGGGAGCAATTCCACGGCTAATTTAAGAGAAGGGATCTCACACTCAATCGGAAGGGTAGCCTCCAGACCTTAAACTAATTAGAACAGGGTGAACCCTATGGCATCCTTCTTTGAAGTTCAGTAGGCCCATAAGGTGGAGAAAACCATCAAATGCCAGTTGGACTTGTGCATGCTGATGGTGCATTGAAGCATCGTGACCAAAACTTTGTTGATAGCTTCCACCTGGCCATTGGCCTAAGGATAGTACGGTGTTGAGCTATCATGCCACAATCCCAGTTGGGTTATTAACTTAGTCATCATATGATTATGGAAATGTTTGTTTTGATTAGTGATGATAGCCTGAGGGACTTCGAATCGTGAAATGACATGATTGAATAAAAATTGCGTTGCTGACTAACTATAATAGGATAGTGTAGGCATCGCCTTGGCCCATTTTGTGAAATAGTCAATAGCAACGATGATATACCCATGCCCTCCAGCTGAGCGAGAGTTACAGGTCATATAATCAATGTCCCATTTGGAAAAAGGGCCGATGGTAACGACAGGGTGCAAAGGAGCAGGAGGCGCACACATCTTCCGTTGGTAGATTTGGCACTTGTGATGAGAGCGGATGGCGAGATTGCAATCATTAAAATAAACGACCAAAAATAACTAGCATGGAGGATCTTCTAAGCAGTAGAATACCTAGACATATGACCACCACAGGCACCAAAGTGGCAGTCATGTAGAACTCATTCGGCTTCCTCGAATGTCAAACATCGGCGGAGAATGGAGTCAGTGCCGAGAGGGGATAGGGTGTCCCCAATAATGTGATAAGGTTGAGAATGATGGCAAATACGTCACAGAGAATCCTTGGAAAAATCTGGACGAAAAGAGGATGTCTATAGATAGACAATAATATCCTCATACCAAGGATCAAGGGGAAGTGTTCCCTCTACAAACAGAGGCAACCCCTCTAGCCCTAGAGTGGGTCTAGTCACAGCAAGGACAAAACAGCAATTAATTCCCTTAAATAGTCATCGTTGGTGTCCTACCTGTTATAGACATTTTTGTGCCTTACAACTATAAGCATGAAATGTCCATAATCTAAGGGATCCAAAGTCCCTAAACATGTTTTTCCTACCCCTAGAGGAACAAGGCCAACAAACCACAGCAATTCACAGAAGTTCTCCACCAGAAACTGCTCAAAAACAAGTCAATTCAGGATCAATTCAGAGGCTCCACTAGCTGTCTGCGCTGAAATGCAAAGTCTGCACTGGATACCTGTACTGCAACGCAGGTAGAAGCACTACCAGGGTGCATTGAACGAGAATTGACAAATGGCAAGTTCATTCAACAAGGTGTCAAGACCCTGGAAGCTTCCAGAATCTTCCTCAATGACACTTGCCTCAGTGAATTCGACTAGTGATGAGTAAGAGGTTCTCAATCTCCAAGTGGAAGCAAGAACCTCCAAGTGGAAGCAAGAACTGACAGAGGGAGAGGACACTAGTCAGATCTCAAGCTGACTCATCCTCTCTCCAAACATCTATATATGGATCTCTCCTCCATGAGATCTAGAGGCTGGAATTTTGTTATTGCAAAGAATTGCTGTTGGTTTGAGACTGGAATCATTGGGTGCTTAATGCTTTGAGGGAAGGTGAAGATAGGAATTTCATTTGCTGGGAAGGAGATGCTGGATTGGAGCCCTCTAGGTTGTATCTCTTCCTGAACCTTGTTATTCATCAATAAAGCTATCTTGGTTTTCTCCTATATACTGATGTATCTTTGATGTATGATTGCATTAGTATGTTTAGTTTATTTCTAATCCTGAACTAGTTATGAATATGAATCTATGTCTTTGTGTAGTGTTCTCTTCTTATGATCTTGCAGAAACCTCTTGAAGCTGGGCGAGCGAGAAGGCAAGTAGCTGAGAACTCCCAAAGAGAAGAGGAACCAAATCGAGGGACAAACGGAAGACACCAGTTGGTCCATCCATCTCTCTTCATTCTTAATTCATAAAGGAAGAATACTAGAGTAGCTGTTTCTGTTTGTTGCTAAGGCACTGTCACACCTTAGGTGGATAGGATCGTCCTGCATAGGCATTTTTCCCCACAACAAAATTGGCGACTCCGCTGGGGATATCTGTTCAATCATTTTATTTGTGTCTCTATCATTGTTTATTTCATAGACTCAATAGCAACAATCGAACTGCATCTTCTATTCTCAGATGCAAAGTAGACAAATGTTGCTTTGATCCAATCACTAGATTTGTCTATGATCTGAACAATGGATTCACAAATGATTTGATGATCCTTTGTGATATATCTTAGCCCTTCCTCAAAGCATCCCTTTGATTGTACCTTGCTTGTTGCTTTGATTTGGCCTGAAACTGTAGATTAAATAGCAAACTGTGACCCAGAACCCAGTGAGAAACGCTCGCTTCTCCTTCAGCGCAGACCCTGTGAAGAGGTTCTGCATTTCAACGCAGGTCCCGTGAAGGCTACCTGCGCTGAATGTCAAAACCCCTGTGTTGAGGGTGCGCTAATCCAGTTAGGCCTTGTGCAACTGGGGTTCTCTGCTCTGTTTTGCCTTGTTTTGATCTCTGATTTTTGCAGCCTGTAACCAGCATAGGTACCTATCTGATAACTCCTTTTCTCTGCTTAAATTCCACCTCCTTTTGTACAAAAAGACTGAGTGTTTTTATGTGTTTGTGGCGTCATTTACAGTTTTCCTTTGCAAGAGTGAAATAGTCATCCTGTAGCCCTTGATTCAGATCTGTTGATTGTGATCTTAGGAGGGAGTTCATTGGCTGTTTATAGTTGATTATACATTTACTTTTGCTGTTGGTTTGAGTTTTTCTCTTTTAAGTGTCGAAACAAGTGTTCATTTCGAAAATCGTTAAGTGTTGTAATCTCTTCTACCCTTTCTGGTTTCGAAAAAGTAAACTTGTTTGTATTTGTCATTTAAAAGCAAATTCAAAGTTGTACAAAAAGCTTTCTTTTTAGACATCAATACTAAGGAAGTGGAAAACAAACACCTGCATTGTGCATTTGCATCTTGATAGTTTGCATGCTTGATTTAGGGAAAGTGCATTAGAGTGTGCTGATTTCTCTTTGAGAAAAGATGGTGTCTTTCTTTTCCCTTTGTAGCTAGGATTTTCATAGTTGAAAAGATATAAAGCTTGCTTATCATCTTTAGACTGCATTTAGGAATTGTATCATACATCTCATGGTGAACCTCAAAAGGCAAACTTCTAAAAAGATCAACCTAAAATAAATTGAATGAACTTAACAACACTTTGCAACATAACGCACAACATAGAGGTCTAGGCTAGAGACGTGTTCCGGCGTCGTAAAGCCTGGTGACTGTCGATCTCGTTGATGGTGGGTGATTCCTCCTGAGGGACGATAGCGCCAGGACGGATTGTGCTCCCATGTACCGTCGCGTATATATTGGGAGACCCCTATAGGCATAAATCCTTTATCCTTAGGAAGCCGTGTCGGCCGCCCTACTGATCACAATGCACTGAACACAACATTCAGGAAGATCGACCGCCCGTACCTTAAAAGGTATTCTGCGGTTTTGCGAAAAGTTTGGCACACCCTTTGCCTAGAACTCCAGAGCAGTTCCTTTTGGCCTTTTTCAGACTCTATAACGGAAAAAGTCCATCCGAGCATTTGTCACTTCGGGCTCGTTAAAACATCGAAGGAGACTAGAGTCATCTTTAGCTTTTTCTCGACTCTTTAAAAGTGAAAAAGCAAGTTGTGTCTAAAGCATCGTTAAAATTTATTTTAAACGGAACAATCACCCCTATTCCTGCGTTGATCTTTAGGTTGAGAAAATGGAGCACACCAACCAAGGAATTCCCCTTGGTGGAAATCCTAATCCCTTCTCCTCTTGGGGAGATGTTGGTGCGCCCCATATGGCCACATTGTCACTTCCAGGATTGACAATTGGCCTGCCGGTCTGGCTCTTTTCAACCAATGTCATTCAGAACACCACTATTCCTGAACAGTCGAATAAATAGTTAGACCAGACCAGAGTTACCCACCAGCCTTCTACTTCATCTAATTCTCCCTCTCCTCCTTCCTCTTCGCTTGACGGAACTGGTAAAACAAAAAACCAAGTTCCTAAGGAGAAGAAGGAAAAGAAGAAGAAAGAGAAGAAGAAGAAGGAGCCAAAAGAGACTGGGGGCAAACAAGTGTCGTCTGACAGAAATCCACACACAGCACTGACTAGGCCTAAATCACCATGTTTCATATGCAAGGGAGACCACTTCCACAGAGATTGTCCCTGCATCCCTTGGATACTAAGGGACTGGTCTCCCCATTTGCACAATTCGGTGGTGTCAACCTCTGATAGCCATGTTGACAACTCACCGTCAACTAGTGAAAGTGAAGTCACAGGACAGAGAGGGAAAGCTAGATTTCCCTGCAAACTGTGTGAAGGCGACCATGCCATCCACCATTGTCCCTTCTTAGACGAGGCTAAAAGAGTTTTGGAAGATCGCCCGGTTTTACCAGTGCAACTTCCTCCTGGATATCAAAAACTCCTGCCAAGTCCTTCACCAGTTGAGAACCCGGCTGGCCCGCTTAGGTGGTCAGCTGAAGCACCTATCATTGAGGATGAACCGTCTGAATCCATACCTGACGAAAGTCAAAAGGTTGAGGCGACAGTTGACCCGGTTTTGCCTTCAGAGGCTCTATCTTCGAATGATACCATCACAGAGGAGAATAAAGACGACACCGTCCAAATTCTCTTCATCAACACAGACTCCGACGAACAAGGGGGCAATTTGCCCATTCCTTTATCGCAGGAAGGAACTTCATTAGAGTCATACCCGGCCGTCTATTCGGTCCCACCACCAAGCAACTTAGTTGTCTCGTTCGACTGGAACCAACTAGGCAGACCCCGTTTGCCAGCAAGCATACCATTCAGAATTATTGTTCAAATATACAGAATGGTAATGGCTGGCACTATCATTGATGAGGGGGCATCTGTGAGTATCCTTTCCTCTATTGCTTGGAAAGTGCTTGGTTCGCCAGCGCTTTTTCCTGAAATGAGAAATCTGACAGGCTTTGATAAAGGAACCAGTCGACCTTTAGGGATTCTCCCCAATGTGCCAATCACATTAAAAGGGAAGACCGTTCAAATGAACGTGATGGTCGTTCAAGGACCCTTGGATTATAACCTACTCCTTGGACGAGACTATATATATTGCATGGGAGCCATCATCTCCTCACTCTTTAGAGTAATGTGTTTTCCGCATGAAGGAAGAGTGGTCAAGCTCATGGACCAGCTTTCATTTCCCAGATCACGCATCGCAAATAGTCATATACCATCCCTAAATGGTCTCTTCACGCAAGAAATGTCTCAACCCACGGTCCATCCTCCTGATGAGCGCGAGTAATTCGGGAGGATATGACTGGAACCCAGGGGGCATGCATCCTGGTCTGCTTCGGGAGGAAAACTTTGGGTATAAGGTAGGTTTCTGCGGGAGAATATGACTAGTCTGTACCCCGTCCGTCTAGGAAGAGGGGTTATTCTAGAATAAGATTCTTTTGTCAAAGTTATGTGAGTTGGCGGGCATCGTTGCTCATCGTTGTCTATTTCGATAGACATCGCTGAGGAAGTGTTTTATTTGTGGCCGTGAATGGAGCAATCTTTGGGTAACCTGAAAGAGGTAGGCCTCTCCCGGTAAAACAAATGTTTTATTGGACTAAAGAAGGGGTAACTTTGAAATCGTACTTTATGCCTGGGGGCATGCAAACCTTTTTGAGTGCAAGCAAGGGGCGGCTATTTATTTTTTAAATTTTTAGGTCCTCCCTTTAAACCTATAGGTCTAACCCTTTAAACTCGTAGGATTAGTCGTTTCCAAACTTGCATAACGAAAGGATCCGGAGCAAAGCTTTGTAAGATGAAGCTCCATAAAAAATAGAATCTTAATGAGACATTCTTATCATATGGCTGGGTAATCGAGCAGTTTTAGCACATAGTTCATGCTCGTTAAATAATAAACATAAGATCGAGCAGTTTTAGCACACAGTTCATGCTCGTTAAAAAATAAACGCAAGATCCGAGCAGTTTTAGCGCATAGTTCATGCTCGTTAAAAAATAAACATAAGATCGAGCAAATGTTTCCACCCGCGTTTAAGCTCGTTAAAAAATGAACTACCTGGTAAATAACCACTGCGAACGTAAATTATCAGCCATTAAAGCCTTGGTCGTGTTTGCACCATCACCTCCACTTTTCCATTGGCCGATCATTCAACTCCATTTGATTGTTTACCCATTTTGAGGAATAGCTGCGAAGAGTGATTTCACTAGCCATCCTTGTGACACTGCCGTGATTGGAAAATTCCAACCCGTACCTGGAATCAGCTGCTAACCCGTTTTATCACTCGTTCCTCAAAAGACGAGTCTTCTTTAAGCTATTTTCATCTGACTCGTAAAATATGAAAAGATTGCCGAGTTTTGGCCTTCCAGCTCGATAAAGTGACCGGAAGAGCTATCCCTCCTCTAGATTTTAATCTTTTTGGACCTGAGGGATTATTGCACAAAAAGATCGAGCGCTTGTTTTGTTCGGCTCGTTAAAACTATCGAAAACTCATCCCTTCTGTATTGTTTTATACGTTTTCGGACTTAAGGGATTAGATGACGAAAAAGGACTTTCGGAGTTGACTTTACGTACCTTTTCAGACTCCCTAAAAATGAAAAGGACCGAGTTATCCTTGTTGTTAGACTCGTTAAATGCATTAAATAGCGACAAACTTGTCTTTAGACGAGAACGAGTTTCACCATCGCTAGGCTCGTTAAAACATAGCGATGGGCTTGTCCGAAGGGAAAGTTATAGAACAAGCATATGTTATCCTCCTCAAGCTTGACAAAAATAAAGAGGTACTGGTCAGCAATGACTGGGGAAAATTGGGAGAAACTCAAGAAAACTTTGATGGTAGCAAGTCGCTCTTGAACATGACACTTTTCCTCCATACCACAATCGGGTTGGGTTGTTTCATTCACTGGTCACATCACCATGGTCTCGCCATACCATCCATATTTGAGGTAATGCTACCGATCCATCGCATAAGTGTCGCCATATGTTCAAGAGAAGTCATTCAGAGAAGTCAACCATGTCCCATCCACTGCCATACATTATCCTTCATCCTTTCATGACCGCCACCCTGAATCATATGTCATCAGATCGTTTTCACCTCGATCAAAATCATTTGCTCCATTCCGTGTCACTAGTGTGGGATTCATTAAGGCCCTCCTTTGACGGATCGCTTCTTGTCGACATCAGCTCATTATCCAAGAAGTTGATCTAGGAACAACCCCTTCGGTACTTTGAAGCTTGCATGCCTCAATGGCAAGTTTCTCACTTCCGGCGACAGGTATACATCAATGACCTTCGACCGAAAGATTTTGCGTGGTGTTCGACGCCAAGTCCTTTATTCACACCACGTGAATTGTACTGCAGTACCTTGAGGGTCATTATCATTATCGGTGATTCCTCTCGCGCTTGTTGACGGTTTACCTCATTGACCGGTAATCAAGCGATGTCTTTCCATGTTCGAATTCAGAACATTTCTCACATGGATCGACTTGTACTTAGAGTGAAGATCGAACGAGTTTGAAGACCCCGGATCTAGTTTCATCCATCCGGGCTGCGATATATATTCAGGAAAGATAAAGACATTGACATGTACATCATTGCAGCAGATAATCATCCTACCCAAAGGATGATAATTTCATCAAAATTATCAGTCTACCATCAGACGATTGTCTGTTCTATGTACAGAAAAATGAATTTATAAAGCTGAGCATGGGAATGCCCACCTCAGCTAGATCAAGAAAGCAGTATGAAAAATAATGTATCGTATTGTATCTTATTACAGGTCTCCTCCCAGCAATGAATGAACTTCGGATCCTCCTGATAAAGCATTTCACCCGATAAACGACCTCATACTTTAGGGGGCAACTGTTATAGACATTTTTGTGCCTTACAACTATAAGCATGAAATGTCCATAATCTAAGGGATCCAAAGTCCCTAAACATGTTGTTCCTACCCCTAGAGGAACAAGGCCAACAAACCACAGCAATTCACAGAAGTTCTCCACCAGAAACTGCTCAAAAACAAGTCAATTCAAGATCAATTCAGAGGCTCCACTAGCTGTTTGCGCTGAAATGAAAAGTCTGCACTGGCTACCTGCACTGCAACGCAGGTAGAAGCACTACCATGGTGCGCTGAATGAGAATTGACAAATGGCAAGTTCATTCAACAAGGTGTCAAGACCCTGGAAGCTTCCATAATCTTCCTCAATGACACTTGCCTCAGTGAATTCGACTAGTGATGACTAAGAGGTTCTCAATATCCAAGTGGAAGCAAGAACCTCCAAGTGGAAGCAAGAACTGACAGAGGGAGAGGACACTAGTCAGATCTCAAGCTGACTCATCCTCTCTCCAAACATCTATATATGGATCTCTCCTCCATGAGATCTAGAGGCTGGAATTTTGTTATTGCAAAGAATTGTTGTTGGTTTGAGACTGGAATCATTGGGTGCTTAATGCTTTGAGGGAAGGTGAAGATAGGAATTTCATTTGCTGGGAAGGAGATGCTGGATTGGAGCCCTCTGGGTTGTATCTCTTCCTGAACCTTGTTATTCATCAATAAAGCTATCTTGGTTTTCTCCTATATACTGATGTATCTTTGATGTATGATTGCATTAGTATGTTCAGTTTATTTCTAATCCTGAACTAGTTATGAATATGAATCTATGTCTTTGTGTAGTGTTCTCTTCTTGTGATCTTGCAGAAACCTCTTGAAGCTGGGCGAGCGAGAAGGCAAGTAGCTGAGAACTCCAAAAGAGAAGAGGAACCAGATCGAGGGACAAACAGAAGACACTGATTAGTCCATCCATCTCTCTTCATTCTTAATTCATAAAGGAAGAATACTAGAGTAGCTGTTTCTGTTTGTTGCTAAGGCACTATCACACCTTAGGTGGATAGGATCGTCCTGCATAGGCATTTTTCCCCACAACACTACCTCAAACTAGTGGTCAATGAAGTTCTGTTGCACTTCTCTAACCTCCGTTCCCTTCTCCTTAATGAGTGATCAACCTGAAACACCACGAAGAAACAACAATGATCTATTTAATCATAAAGTCAAGAAGTCATGAGATATCAAGTAAATACATAGGAAATCATCATTGATTTTATTAATAATAAATCAAGAGCAAAGCTTACAGCCAAGTCTTGACGTCGCAAACCTTCTCAGAGGGTCCAACGAGCGTGTTTCTTCAAGCATTCACTCTCAAAGATGGGTCTCCAAAATAGAAATATATCTCTCTCTCTCTTATTCACCAGCTTTAACACAAGGTTAAGGGCACTCCACACCTTCTTCAAAACTATATAGCAATCCCACACTTGTCACACTCACACCAAAACTATCTACCAAACTCAAAAGCAGCAACAACATTGTACAACCAGAAGAACTAGTAGATGATAACAATGGTGAGTGATTTTATAGGAGAGGGAGTCTCCATGAAATGAGAGAGAGGGAGTTTATCCTCAGGGCAAGTGGCACAAAATATGGAACCACCATTCCAGAGGGGAAAGGGCGACCCAAACTAACCCAACAACTAGGTCTAGAGACATCCAGAAGGCCGACTGTTGGAATGAATTTGCCCAATTTGGATCATCGTTGGTCGTTAACTAAGATTTAGCACCGACATCGATAGGAAGCAATGTATGCCGACCAAGCGTCATTAAATATATCTAATAGCCTCGTGCTGGGGCTTGAAATCTGACCGTCGCAGGAAACAGGTGTTCTCCCGTGACGAGGTCATGACAGGACTATTTATGACAGGGGTCCATCATGTGTATTAAATGTATTCTCACGACGAGGCAGAAAACTTAGGAAAAGAGGGTCAATTGGAAACATAAGATAGCATTTGTTTAATATGAGCATGTTTTACTAGACACGTGACACAGTAGAAGGACTGGGGTGAAGGTAGTGAAAAATTACTATGTAACAAATGCCCCCTAAAGTATGAAGCTCGAGAGAGTGGGAGGGGTGAAATGCTTTACGAAATTGTTTGAACTGGAACACCACCTGGAAGAACCTACAAGCGCAAGTGCAACTGATATCTCTGATAGTGAAATACATGTAGTCTAGGCATGGGCACATCCATCCAAAAGACATACAAATTTGGTCTGTGGTATGGATGCAACCACCCAGCTAGTAAGACCAAGATAATGATAAAGGTATGGTCGTAGCCATCCATGAAGAATCAGGTATGGTCGCAGCCATCCATCAAAGAGTCATGTATGTAATCATGAACCAATACATGCAGCCCGAACATGTGTAATCTTAGTTCGGGGTCTTGAAACCCAACCGATCATAGTACAAATTCTAGCATGTGAACATATGTGCTTGAGTCAAGCATTATAGAAAGTCGCTTGATTACTGGTCAATGATGAAAACCATTAACAAGCGCGAGAGAAACCATCAATAATGCAAATGGCTCTCAAGGTACTATCTAGTACAATCCACCAAGTGTGAAGAATGAGTTGAAGTCGAACACTCATGGAATCACCCAATCGACAACCAATGATGAAATCCAATCATCGGGCGTGAAGAACTTACCATTGAGGCATGCAGGCTCCAAGGTACCAAAGGGGATCTCTAGATCGATCTCTTGGATAATGAGCTAGCGTCGATAAGAGGTGATTTGTCGTAGGAGGCCCATAATGTTTCCCTCATCAACGAAATGAGATAAGGAACAAGTGGTATATGGTGAAGCAGAGTATCAGAGGAGGTAAGGGTGTGAACTGCAGAAGGATTATACTCTTGAACATGTCGGTGACATGACTCCGGAGGGTGGAAGCATTCAAGTACCAAGGAATCGGAGGCTCGATGGAGACAACATGGATCGGATGGAATGAGGCTAAATGGCAACCCAAAACCCCGGAAGGCCAAATGACGATGTATGGATATCCCAACCCAACAAGAAGAAAAAGTGTTGATGTTCAAGAGTGACTAGCTACCGCAAATAACCAATGATAACTTCCAAATTTTCCCCCACCATTACTAGTGAGTACCCCAATTATTTTTGGAAACAAGTTTGAAGGTGATAACATATGCTTGTAATATAAGTTTTTCCTTTGAACAAATCCAACTTAGTAATGGTTTAACAAGCCCTAGAGAGGAGAAGCTCAAGTCTCATCATGGTGACTAGTCCAATGTCATCAGGATTTAACGAGTCCAACACAGGCAAAGCTCGGAGTCTTTTTCATGTTTATGGAGTTTGAAAAAGACACAGAAAAAAAAACTCCAGGGGGGTCCTTTTTTGTAGGTTTGTGTCTCTCAAGCCTAAAAAATTATAAAACAATACTTGAGAGAACCGCTTGACCATGACGATCAAGGAGTATTTTTCATAATTAGTGACCTCCATCCAAAAAATTAGAAAAGCGATCAAAGACACGTCATTTCGTAACCAATATCGAACCCGAAATGACAAAGGTCCAGCGATCTTTTCACATCTATATGGTCAGAAAAGAGCTCAAAGTAGATCGCCTTTTATTCCATTTAACGAGTCAAAAGGGTAAACTCGGCAATCTTTTCATCTTTTAAGTCAGAAAAGAGCGTTAAAGAAGACTTTTTACAAAAAGTGGACCAAGTGTATACAAAGTATGACATAATCCCACTACCTGTAGCTCTGCACAAAACATGTCAAACATAAGACCCATTCGACACATAAAAAGTATATGCATGGATATAAAGGGCAAAAACTCAAAAACCCTAACCAAAACCCTAAAATAAGAGGAAAAACCCAAACTATATAGTGTAAGTTTTTAAATTTTTTGAAAGAAACACTATAAAATGAGCTATGGTAAGTTTTATTTTTACCATTTACCTCTGTGAGTTTTACCTTGGCATTTGGAGTGCAAAACAAAACGAATTTCTGAGCTTGATTCCTACACCATTGGTCAACAATTTTGCCTGAGGTCGTCACCAAGTACTCTCTCCCCTGCGCTCCATTTCAAAGCTTTTTTCATGTAATTTGGTGGTATATAGGTGGTGTTTGGGTGAATTTTGAAACCCAAATTTGCCTCGCAGTCGTCGCGGATGATCCGCTCAGGTTAGTGACAACCGCAATTGTTAACACTAGGTACCATCGGAATCGTCGCAGGATATAGATGTACTCTCGTGATAATCACCGAAAAAAACAAAGACTAGCCTCGAGCCATCGCTGTTGTTTCCAAAACAGCAGAAACGGCGCCGTAAAGCCAATTTTTTTTATAATTTACATGTTTAAGCTCATGAAAAGTATTCTAATCAATCTTTCCTCTAACGCAGGACAAAAATGGCTTTTGTGTGGCAAGAGAGAACTCATGATGACAACGATGAGCAAGCATTTAATGATGCAGGGTGCCGAAGAGCCCTTCTCGAGTGTGGATTGTTAAAATTCTTCCTCACTCCTCATCTTTGGGCACAGCTTGACTTACTAGAGTTGATAATCCGCTCCTAGAAACCAACGGATGGGAAGTTCATCATTCGGGGCAGAGACATTGAAATTTATACCATAGACATATATTTTCTTACTGGATTGTCTTGCCGTGGTGAGAGGCCGATCTTAGAGGGCCAACAAGTGCAGGTCGAGACTCTAGACATGATGATAGCACGGGTGTGCCCAGGGGCATGCAAATCATCTACGAACAGGAAATTACAAATACCGACAGTGGGAGACTTGACTCTCTATGTCATATTATTCATGGTGATGAGGTCGGCGGTCTCCCAATCCCAACATGAGGCTACAAAGACCCATCTCCAGTTATCTCTCGAATGCCTTAACCCGACCATGTATAACTGGGCAGAGGTAGTAGTTGTCAACATGAAGAGACAGTTGATGAGGTGCCTGCGCGGGGAGGCGAAGTAGTTTGGGTATGGATCTCTCCTGGTCCCGCTCATGTTGGAGCAGGTACCAATTCTTCAGCTACAGGACATGGATTTATACATACATGGGCCACAAGAGACCCGCATCACTCGCTGGGCACATGTCATGCCGTGAGGGGGCGGTGGCCAACTGGTATCATGGGGGATGCTCTTTCGAGAGTGGCTAGATCGGCAAAGGGTCATAGTCGAGGACTGGCTGTATGCTAGCACAGATTTTCATGGAGACCCTAACATGCAGCTTCCTGTAGGCAAGCAGTGGGACGAGGGAGGTAAACACTTGATCGAAACACCACACTATTTATGTTTTGATTTTTTATAATGTTTTTGGATTTTATCATGCATATGTCTTAATAATGTCTCTTATGTTACTTGTAGATGTGGGACTAGAGAGGCTGGTGGGACTAGCTCCCGAGGCACAAAGGGATCCGCAGGGCAACATGGAGTTGTCCCCAGTTTGCCCTAGTGGCAATGGAGTGGAGAAGGAAGCCCATAACCTTGAGGGCCTGACGGACGAGATCCCAGATTACAGGGGGATCGAGGAGGTTCATATCGAGTACTAGAGACATACTGTCGGAGTGCCACCTAGGATGCATAGGCTCTTGAGACGTGTCGCACGAGCAGTGGTATCTTATAGGGAGCAGAACCCACCACAGCAGATACCTAGGTTTTACTTTCTGCTGATTTTGGAGAGACATGTGTCTCGGATGTATGGAGAGCACAGACTCTATTTTTGACATATACACTTATTTTTTGAGTACCTCGGTGCACCACATGATATATATATATATATATATATATATATATATATATATATACACACACACACACATATTTCTATGGTTCATTATTGTGTTTTGAATGGTTCTATATACTGTTTTGATTACATGTTGCGTAAATGTCTGTCTAATACATGATTTGCTAATGCATCAGTTAATGTGTTTAATCTTCTTGGAATGTGTTGATATGTAATAAAATCAAAATTTCCTTCCTATAGTTCAACACGTAAGTACAACTTTAAAATTCGATGATCTCTAACGGAATAACGCTCGTTAAGCTGGTGGACAACAAGTTCAGAATCCAGATTCACAACCAATGCATGAATATCGAGGTTGACAGCCTCAGTTAGTAATTCAAGGAAAACACTATATTCACCGACATCATTTGTGGTGCAACCCAGACAAACACCTTGAAGGTCTTCCAACTCATTGTGAGGATCATAGATCACCCATGCCACAGAAGAAAGGTTTCGGGTACTGCGTTAGGCACCATCAATAAAACCAATGTAAGGTGTACCAGACATTTGCACAAGAAGAAAAAGACAAAATACACTGCAATTATGCCTACACACCAAGCCAAACATGAAAACACACACTCACAACACACCTACTGAAAATACACTTACGTACAAATGAGATGCATGAGATTCATGCATAATATTTTTTCAGATAAAGCCCATTTCGGGGCTTATGTAGAGGGTTCCCTTCATAATCGATCAGCTCATAGGCCCGTTTTTGCAAAACAAGTTTTACAATATAAGGCCCATGCCACATAGGCTCGAATTTTCCTGCCCGGAGCTTATCATTTGCTTGATCATAGAGCAGGATTAAGTCTCCTTCAACGAGAGAATTAGGATGGACGACTTGGTCAAAGTGAGTTTTCACTCTCTTCTTATGTGCTTTAATGTCTAGAGAGGCTAGTCAACGGGTCTCATCTAATTGCTCTAGGTAAAGAAGACATTCTTCTACCAGAGTAGTGTTTGGGAGTAATTCGATGGCTAATTTAAGAGAAGGGATCTCACACTCAATTGGAATGTTAGCCTCCAGACCTTAAACTAATTAGAACAGGGTGAACCCAGTGGCATCCTTCATTGAAGTTCGGTACACCCATAAGGCGGAGAACAACATCAAATGCCAATTGGACTTGTGCATGCCGATGGTGCATTGAAGCATCGTGACCAAAACTTTGTTAACAGCTTCCACTTGGCCATTGGCTTGAGGATAGTATGATGTTGAGCTATCATGCTGTAAGCCCAGCTGGGTTGTTAACTTAGTCATCATATGATTACGGAAATGTTTACTGTGATTAGTGATGATAGCTTGAGGGATGCCGAATTGTGAAATGACATGATTGAATAAAAATTGTGCCACTGTTAGACCGTCATCAGATAGTGTATGCATCACCTCGGCCCATTTCGTGAAATAGTCAACAACAACGATGATATACCCATGCCCCTCGGTCGAGTGAGGGTTATAGGTCATATAATCCATGCCCCATTTGGCAAAAGGGTCAATGGTAATGACAGGGTGCAAAGGAGTAGGAGGCACGCACATCTTCCATTGGTAGATTTGGCACTCGTGACAATAGTGGACAGCAAGAATGCGATCCTTAAAAATAGAAGGCCAAAAATGACCAGCACGGAGGATCTTCCGAGCAGTAGCATACCCAGAAATATGATCACCACAGGTGCTAGAGTGGCAGTCATTTAGAACTCGTTCGGCTTCCTCGAACGTAAAACATTGCTGGAGAACAGAGTCAGCGCCGAGATGGTACAGGGTGTCCCCAATAATGCGATAAGGTTTAGAATGATGGTGAATCTATTGCCGAGCATCCTTGGACAAATCTAGAGGAAAAGAGGACATCTAAAGATAGATAATAATATCCCCGTACCAAGGGTCGGGGGTACTAATCAAGAACAGAGATTCATTAGGAATATGGTCCTCTAATAGAGAGGGTGTGGTAACAAATGGTAGGGAGCAAAGTAGCTCAGTGAAGATGAGGGACTTCTTAGACTTGGCTGTAGTAAACTCCAAGTCGAACTCTTGAAGGATGACAATCCACTTTGAGTATTTTCCCCCTAATAAATGACATGTCAATATGTACATCATTGGGTTGCAATCAAAATCACCGTCATGGTGCACAATAATATATAGTGGCGGAAACGTTAGATAGCACAAACGGTAGCCAATGCCAACTTCTTGATATAGACATATTGAGTTTCCATATCAAGTAAATTGTGACTGAGATAGTAAACGACATGCTCGGTACCATCATCATCGTCTTGGACTAGAACCATGCCGATGGTGGTATCGGCAGCGGCTAAATAAAGAGTGTAGTCACAGTGATAATCAGGTGGAAATAACAACAGAGTAGAAACAAGGAGGGCCTTGAGGTGCTCAAATGACTCTTGTGCAGCGGTATCCCAAAGAAAAGGGATGTCCCGCTTTAATAACCGCGTAAAGCCTTTGGCCACTTCAGCATAATACGGAATGAATTGGCATAGAAAATTTGGTTTACCCTGCAAACTCTGCAATTGCTGCAAAGAAGCAGGGGGGGAGATTAAGAATGGCTTTGACTTTAAGGGGATCCAGATGGATACCCTCCCGGGAGATGATGAACTCGAGAATTCTGCTAGATTCCACTCAGAAGACACACTTATGTAGATTAAGATGGATACGATAGTGTCGACAGTGAAGAAAAATTTCGCGAAGGTGGTTTGGATGGTCTTGGCATTTTGCTGAATGAGTCGAAAGGTCATCCAGGTAAGGTTGCACAATGTGTCGAATATCATGAAACGCGTAAGACATTACACGCTGGAAGGTAGCACTGGTATTTTTTAAACTGAAGGGGAGATTTTTATAAGAGAAAGTGCCCCATGGACAGATAAAGGCAGTCTTCTATTGGTCCGCTGGCGAGATATTAATCTGGTTATAACTAGAAAAGCCATCCATGAATGAATATATCTCACTCCCAGCACACTCATCCATGAGCTAGTCAATGAAAGGTGTAGGGTAGTTGTCTTTGGGACAGGCACAATTAATGTCGTGATAATCAACACATACCCTAATAGTGCTCTGTTTTTTAGTCACAGGGACAATATTAGAAACCCAATCTATGAGTGGGATAGGGTACATAAAGCTAGCCTTAAGAAGCTTTTCGATTTCTGCTTTAATAGCCACAACCTTCTAGGGGTGCATGGGGCATAGACACCATCGAATAGGTTTGGCGCCCGAATATGTAGGTATTTCATGCACCACGATGCTAGGATCGACGTCGGGCATCTCTCTACGGTTGACCCTAGATTTAACCCCCGACATTCCACTGATTACCAACTTGGCCTGTAGGAGCAACATATGGTTGCTGGAAATTATGATAAGGATTAACCTACGGCTGTTGATAATTTTGGTATGGGGAAAATTGGGTTTTCCTTTGGGATTGCTAAAAACCATAAGGCAGTTAGGCTCCAAACTGATCCTGGGGACCAGACTACATTTGATAAGTACATTGGGTTTGGGATCCAACTTGAATTTGGAGACCGGATTGGGTCTGGAGCCTAGACTGGGGCTAAAAACTTGGTGGAGCTTGAGAAGCAACGAGCGTTTGAGTGCCCGGTTGAGCAGGACTAGATAGATGTCCTTAAGAAAATGGAGGTTGAGCCATCTGGCTAAAAGGTTGGCCCGATTGAGGTTGAGGTTGGCCCATATGCCTAGAAGTTTGAACTTACTAGGTATTGGGTTGACCTTGCGCAACCGAAGGTTGTCCAGACTGACTAGATGGTTGAGTAGGCTGAACAATTGGTTGGCCTTGTTTAATTTGAGGCTAACCAACTTGTCCAGGAGGGTGGCCTTGCTAGGTACCAAGTTGGCCTTGTTGAATGTAAGGTTGTCCTAGGTTACCAGAAGGTTGCTCGAAGTATGTGAAAGAAGATCCACTGAAGGCCGAAGGTTGTCCCTGAATGGGTTGTCCTTGTGCGCTGACAGTTAGCCCTGAATAAGGTTGCACGTAGTACGACTATCCATAAGACTGTTGTCCGTAAGACAGTTTCCCTTGATAGGGCGGACCTTGAAAATTTGAAGACTGTGCTTGGCCACCGTGATAAGCCGTGGTACCCCAAGCGACAGATAACGGAACCAAGACCCCAACCATAGGTTGAGAGGCTATGGGTCTAGGGTGGTAAATATGGGCTCCTCGAGAATCATAATAACTAAATTGATTTTGTGGTTCCGGATTCTGAAGAGCATGGAGATATTGATCATATGCCTCCCCAGCCGGAATGGAACCAGAAGAAGGTGGGGCACTAAGGCTAGGGTCAACAACCCTAGATATGGATGCTGAGGGGCCAGTATTTGAAGGACCTGTCGAAGGTCTAGCAACAGTGGTCACAGCTGAAGATGCAGTGATGGCACTAACAACGGGGGCTGTGGAAGCCACACAAATGGTTGGAATAGTCAGGATAGATGTGACAGTTGCATTGTGAATCTGAGGAGTGAAAGATCCCAAAGTCGGAGTGATAGTACGAGACCACATGAAACTTGTAGGGGAGACCTAGAACCTATGATATCAACCAGAACATTATAGCATAGAGGCAACGTGATACCAAGAGAGGTGCATGGAAGGGTGAAGTTTCCGTAGGTATGGGAATTTCACCACCTGCCATAAATGACTCTTCACTTGTGACGGGGTTCGTCTCATCCATGTCAGAAGAAGACATTTGGATCGAAACACTAGGAGGAGTACGGGGAAATTCTTCTTTGGAAGGCTCCCAAACGGGATTCCAATGAATATCATAAGATTTGTCTTCCAGAGTGCAAGAGTTAAGTGGTTGGATACTCGGAATAACAGGAAGAGTATCACTAGCAACTGGTACCTCAGGAGCGACAGAAGATGGAGATCCTTGGTCGCTTAGAACGGGAGATGGGATCCGTGATTCCGCCAGGATGATTTAACTCAAAGCCCTAGGGAAAACTAATCAAGTAAGGAAAAATAAACCTATGCAAACTAAAACGCAACAAGATCTAACATGGTAAGTGCGAACATGGCCAAATAAATTTTAAGGCACAGGAACAGAACTTGATTTTTTCATGCTTAAAGAGTCGAGAAAAGGACGAAAAGATGACTCTATTTGCCTTCGAATATTTAATGAGCTTGAAAGGACAAGTGCTTAGATGGACCTTTTCTTTTAAGAAGCCCAAAAAGGAATGAAAGTGACTGCTCTGGAGAAACTAGGCAAGATGTTTACCAAACAACCCATAAAACTGCATATACACCTTGGTGATCATATGAAGGCCAAGGACTTTCCTTACGGTAGTCAATATTCCTAAATGCTGTATTCGGTGCATTACGGTTTGCAAGGCAATAGACACGGCTTCCTAGGAATGTAGGATGATAACCTAGTGGGGTCTCCCAACATATACTCGATGGTACTGGGAGCACAATTCTGTACTAGACCGCTATTGAGTCACAGAAGGAGGAATCACCCAACCTTAAGTGAAAACAATAGAGACTAGGTTTAACGACGCTGAAGCACATCTCTAGGCTAGACCTCTAAATAGTGTGCGTTATGTTCCAATGCATTGTTAAGTTCATTCAGTTCATTTTAAAGTTGATCTTGAATTAAGTTTCAGTTTTCAGGCCTTACAGAGTGTATACGAAAACCTAGGATGCAGCTAGAATGAGTAAAGCATATTTTACTTCAATGAACACCTACCTACAGGAGGGTAGAGAGATCATTCCCAAACCAAGAAAAACCAAGATAAGCTAAGAGACACAATGCAAAAACACATCAACCTTACAGTGCACGAATATTACTAATGATAGATTTTATCACTTGCTTTTCAATATGAAAACTCGAAATGCAAATACACTTTCACTTTCGTATACTAAATGAATGCAGTCTTTTGATTTTGATTGTTTTGAATTTAAAATAAAGAAACAAGCAAGTGTGAAAACCGACCGATCCAAACAATTGTGATCTATGTCCGGCAGTGAAAAGAAATCGAATCAATACCAAAGATTGGTTCAATAGTTGTCACTAAAAGTCAACCAGAAAGAAACAAGCAATGAAGAAGGCTCAAACAAATCGACAAGAAGGTTGTAGATGAACCTTGGGCAAACAAGCAACCATGTCAAGTAATTCAAGAATTTGAAAAAACTAGGTCACAAAGCCAAAAATGCAAGATCCATTCAATAAAACCAAAAAGAGAGTACTTTAACCATTAGCAATCAAAAACAAGCTAATGGTCAAGAGGAAGAAAACAGGGGATCAACAGGACTGGTGAATTCAGGAGGTAGAATTGAAAAAACAACTCTACAGGAATTGCTGCGGGCATAACACTAGCAACTATGGACGATCAACCACTAGCTGTAGCAACAGAGAGATGTCATCGCAAAAGTACACGTCTCTTCCATGATGGGCTGATTTAAGGGATCGTCGTGACTGTACGACAGGATTCAGCAATGCATAAAACTTTACAACCGAGACAAAGCAATGTCTGTGCGACTATTAAACTATTTTCAGTGACGATCGTAAAAACAATGAAAGATAAACCAACAACTCCCAAACAAAGACTAGCCTATTCCACAGATAATAAAGGGATTTCCTAGATTGACCCAAGTAAGCCAAAAGACTGATAGTTTATCCCCAAAATTCAAGATACACTAACTCAAAACCAAAACAAGAGCAAACAAGAGAAGAAACATACAAAGGACTCCCGAGTGGAGTCACCAACTTGTGATGCAGGAAAGTGTTCCCTTTGCGGACAGAGGCAACCCCTCTAGCCCTAGAGTGGGTCTAGTCACAACAAGGACAAAACAACAATTAATTCCCTTAAATAGTCATCGTTGGAGGCCTAGCTCAAACTAGTGATCGATGAAGTTCCATTGTGCTGCTCTAACCTCTGTTCCCTTCTCCTTAATGAGCAATCAACCTGAAACACCACAAAGAAACAACAGAGCACGTAACCGAGAAACAACAATTATCTATTTACTCATAAAGTCAAGAAGTCCTGAGCAATCAAGTAAATTACATACAAGACATAGGAAATCATCATTGATTGTATTAATAATAAATCAAGAGCAAACCTTACAACCAAGTCTTGATGTCGCAAGCCTTCTTAGAGGGTCCAACCAGCGTGTTTCTTCAAGCATTCACTCTCAAATATGGGTCTCCCAAATAGCAATATATCTCTCTCTGTTACACAAAAATATCATCACCATGATTATTTGCCTTCTGTACGGGTCTATCATCACTTGTACTGTCCTCCTAAGCAAGTATCAGACCTCACCTCTTCAAGTCAAGCTTTGAAAATGAGAGAAAGACATTGAAAATTAACAAAGCTCTGGTTCCACACTTTCTCTCACTGTTGCCTATGGTCCTGCACCTCCTGTTTACAAAACCTGCAGACCTGCCTGCTCTGTCCCTAAAGGAGTGGTTGCGGACCCCTGTGAAAGTCAAAAAGGTGCAAGTTTATTCTAAAAAACTCACTTTGGGTTAATTCTAGATGATTCTAGAAGGAATTTTGACATGGATTTGTCGCTCTTAGGTGGTTCATGCATCCGAAAAGAGAAGGATCTAATCCCTTGATGAGAGGAGCTATCCCTTTGAAGGAGAGCTTTATCCCTTTGAAGGAGGACCTAGTAACTTCCCTTCATTACACTATAAATTAAGGCATTGGGCTGGTTGCTAGGGAGGTTAGAAGCTGAACATTTTTTAGGGTAAATGCTGGTGGAATTGAGACTTCCTAGTTAAGCTTGAGAGGAGAGATCACATACCTTTTTGGCTTCATTGGGAAGAGAGTGAAACTTGTCAAAGTAGAGGAGACTTCTTGTTGGACCCTGGGAGGAGCTTGTACAACATCAAGGCACAGGTTGTAAAGTTCTTCTTTGATTTGAATTAATACAATCAAATTCATTTTTCTCAACAAATTGTCTTATGTCATTTGTTTCATGAATTCCTTGATCTTCATGTTGAATATGTTTTATGATATTGGCTTTTCAGGTTCTATTTAATTTGTTTTCTTGTTTGTGTTTGTAGATTCGCAACAAGGGAGCTCATTTGGATTGAAGGACCGAGGCTTCCACAAACTTGCATTGGACCCAAGGTAGGCCTAAACACTTGTTTGCCTTTGTTTATAAATGCATATTTAGAGAAAGATAGTTTTTGATTGGCTTGCTTGTCATTAGATCTCTTTAGATTATAGGAAGGTCTATCTTGTCTGCAAGATTGACTCATTCCGTGTGACAAAATGGCGACTCCACTGGGGACTTGATTTTTTCCTTGTTTTTACTTTGACCTGAGAAACTGTGTTTTTGTTTCTGTTTTTGGCTTGTTGTGTGTGGAATTGGGTAGAATTAGTAGATCCAGGGTTATTTTTGTTTTTCATAACTTTGGGAGAGGACCCCACCCTAGGCTTTTGACACAGTGCGGACTTATCCGCACTTTTTCTTTTAGCACAGAGTGGTACCGCACTTGTGTTAACTGTGGGCCTGCGAACCCTGTCAAAATTTTGGAAAACCTATGATTTTCTTTGTTAGTCAGCTTAGTTTTTGTTTAGATGTTATTATCCCCTACCCAGACCTGCATATAACCTGTCAGAAGCTTTCCTTAGGTTAATTTCATTGGTGTTAGGATTTTAGGTGAAATTCCTAGAAGTTTTTCTTGTTGGGTTTGGTTTTCATTTTGGTCTTGTAGTAGCTCTGAGCTTAGAAGTTGTAGGAACCTCAGATCACCTTGGTTTTTACCAATCTTCTTATGAGTCTGACCATTTTCAAAATCTACCTTTGTTGAGGAATCCACCTTGTGTTTTCTCTTTACAAAACTTCGAAAAAACTTGTGTTAAAAGTTTGGATTTTCATTTTTAAAAAGGAAACAAAAATTGGTTGTTTTTTGACTGATTTGTGATTCTGCATAAATTGGTCCTTAGTTTACATCTAGCTAAGTAAAACATCCATAAAAAGACATCTTGTAAGCTTTGACTTCAAATAGGTTTTATAGTTTATAGATCTCAAAGTTAGTCATTTCCATAGTTTTGAGTGTTTTATAAAAAATAAAAAATCTATTTTGTAAAAAGTTTGTTTTTGTAGTGGTTGAGTGTTTTAAAAGAAAAGGGAATTTTTTGTGAAAATAACTAGTTGTCTCATTTTGAGTGCATTGGAAAAGACAAAAGCTCTTCTTTTAATTTGTTTGTTAAGAAAGATTTGTGTTTACAAGTATTTGCATTCTCAAACTCTTTCATAGCTAGAAGTTCATTGAAGAGAAAAGATTGTTTAATCATCTTAAGTGCATTTTTTAGTGATTTCGAGTCGAGTCTTCATACCACGAGTTTCATCTCCGCACCTCTTGACTTAAACAAAAACCAATAAAAATAACGCTTAAAGTAAAATTCATCTAGTGATATTTTTATTTCTAGGGATCTGATACACCAACATAGCTTAGGCTAGTGTCTTGGAGTAGGAGAGTAATTAACTCTTCAAGATAATAAAACAAACAAGTAGCTGTATCTTGCGGTAGGAAAGAAATCCAATTGTTGCATTTATGCTCTGAGAAAGCTCCTCTTAAAGGAGAAGCACGAGATCGTGTCCGAACCAGTGTGGGAATCAATCCTTCCTCATTGGGAAAGACGCCAGATATTCACGTATTAAAAATGGTAAACCTCGGATTAACCATTATCGAGGAGCCTGGGCTCACTTGTTGGTAAACCTTGGATTATGTCAAGGAGCCTTCAAGGGGATTGAGCTTGCTACTCTGCCCCTGCGTGCGTATCGGATCATAGATTGTTCCCCCAGGTATATTTGTTTCAGTTGGTGACCTTAGTGACCATATTCTTTAGGATTCTTCCTAAGGTGACAGTGGTGGGAAGATCCCACTATACCTGGAGCAAATGTCAGCTAGACTCACTTGGATTTTCTGGGGGGTTCTCTTCACTTGAGACGGTTAAGTGGAGGAACTTGTGCCAGTCTATTCATTAAGTAGGTTGTCGGGGTAATTGTTCCAACCGCCATTTCTATATTGAACTCTGCGACGTTGGGCTTCATCACCAACTAGTGTTTTCAGTATGGAAAGTTACTGTTTGTGTGTGTTTGATCTCCTATATTCTTTAGGCGTGTGATTCGAATTTGTTTAGTTCTTTAGAGGCTTTAGGTGGTTTTCATTCAGATTTCACTTTGTTTGTGTGTGAAGTATTTAAAATTTTTAATCGTGGCTAAATTACCGAGGAAGTCCCGTAGACTTCGGGGCCAGCCTCCTGAGTTTTCACCGAGCCAGCCTAAAGGGTTAAGAGCCCTCGTAACTCCTAGAGACAGTAGAGTTGGGTCACCTGAAGAAGGAGACTCTTCTTTGGTGGTACATCCTGATTTTCAAGCTTTAGTAGTAGATTATAATCCACAATCAGTGTCTGTTTCCGAAGTTACTGGTAGCTTTTCATCTACTAGTGATATAGGTGAGGAACCTGAAATATCCGAACTTGAAAGTGAATTTGTTGCTACTCCAACATCGGGGTTTTCTTCTCCAGCTTCTAGTGGTCCTAGTTCACCTAGGGTAGAAAGAATAATTACCCAAAATCTTCCTTCTGGACTTATAGCTATCGAAGAACTTGCTACTCTGGAAGAAGAAGTAGGCATCCATATCCCTGAAAATCAACCTGCTATTGAGCTAAGGGAGCGTGAATCAATTTTTTACAGTCCACCTAGGAGCAGTGCTTAGTATATTTCTTTGACTAATTTCTTGGAAAACCCAGGGTTAAGTTTTTCACCACCTCGTGTTCCTTATCACCCAACACCTAGAGGCTACTATCCTCTGTTAAATATGTCAAGACAGTCGTCCATGTTTACTCAATCGCCAGAATCCTTTTTGTACGGCGGTCCTTCTGTTCCCTCTGGGTATCAATCACTTTCTGGTACTTTTTCGGGAGCATCTCCTCAACCCATTGAACTAGGGTTATTAACTAGAAGCAATGGTACTAAGCCGTTGAGTGTAGAAGATATTCTCATGATGTCAGGTACTATTCCTAATCCTCAACCTCAAGGTGGCCAGTTACTGCCTGGGGGTAGCCTCAGAATTCTCAATTATTGCCTGGGGGGGAACCTCAAGGACAGTACATACCTACGGGACAGTACGTTCCTCAAGGTCAACCCCAGACTCAATATGTACCCCTAGGTCAACCCCAGTATCAATATGTACCTCAAGGTCAACCCCAGTATCAGTACGTGCCTCAAGGGTATCAAACCCAAGGTCAGTACACAAACCAAGGTTTCTAACCACCCTCCGGTCAATCATATGTTCAAGGAATGGGAAATGTACCTTTGAATTATCAACCCTACCCTCAACCCAGTTTTGGTCCTCAATATTCTCAACCTATTATGGGTTCGTACCCCGGAATGAATTTAGTGTGGGATCCATCGCAAACTCAACAGTTCTTGCAACTTAATGTACAATTGCCATCTCAAACTGGACAACCCTTAGTTTTTGGTACACCCCAGCAACCTGTCCAGTCTACTATTCAAACTTTTGTACCTTCGGTAGTCTCTCAGCCTAGGCCTAGTACGCCTCATACTCCGCCTTAAATGACTACTGCAACTGCGCAACATCTGTTTAATCTACCCCACCTACTTCTCGAGTATCAACAGCTCCAGTTTCTACCATTCCTGTATCTACTCCTTAGACATATTTACCTCTGTCTGGATCTAGAATTCAATCTTCGGTTTAGATGCCTGTAGGACAACCTGGTTCAAGTACGGTTGTCACAATTCAACCACAATTTACTTATCAACCGTACCAGGGGCAGTACCAATTCGGTCCTACTGTGCAGCAGCCAGTCTATCAGTATCAACCGTACCCTGGGTACACATATCAACAACCTCAACAACCCTAGTATGGTCCGGTTAATACTGGTTTTCCGAGAGGATACAATATCCCAAATGCAATCCCTATTCCTAGTTATCCTGGATATCCTCCTCCTGGGGCTGGTCTCATGACCCAGAGTTTTAGGGACCCTAATCGTCAATTACCGTTTATCGCAACTTTGGACTTGCCTGACTTGTCGTGCCTAACGAACGATCCCATTAATTATCTTCCGTTTTGGCTGCCAATGCTAAATAAGTTGCCTAGTGATATTCCTAAGTTTGAAGGCAAATCAGGAGAGGACTCGTCGAACCATGTGATGACTTATCACCTCTGGTGTGCGTCTAACTCCATTTCAGATGATTCAATCCGTCTAAGGCTTTTCCAACACACTCTAATTGGTCTCGCAGCCAAGTGGTACATTGAGTTACCGCGAGGCACTTTTTATAATTTTAGTCAGTTAGATACCTCGTTTTTAACTCATTTTCAGTTGCCAATGAGATATGACAATGGCACAGAATTGATAACTTCATTAAAGCAATCGACGTCCACTTACATTTCAGATCACATTCATGAATGGATACGTCGACGGAGTTTAGTGAAGGTTTTTATTCCGGATCAGATCTTGGCTGAATGGTTTGTAAAATCTTTGTTGCCAAAGATCACTGAGGATGTAGCTAAGGCCAGAGTCGTTACTGAGGAGAAAGTAATTGCTCAAGCACAATACCTTGACTTGGTCTATACTCAATTAGGTACGTTACATGAGAAAATCCCCGATCTTCCTAAGCAAAATCAAATCGCTGCAACTCCTTTAGGGTCTCATGCCGATGATGGTATGATTGGTACGGTTAACACCAAAAGTAAGAAGAAGTCTTCCAAGAATTCTTCTCCTATCATAACCTTGCCAGATTCCCCGACACGAGATTCTTCCACGGAGATTTCCGCCAATATTCACGTTGCAGAATCATCTACAGCCAAATCAAAATCCGGTGGTAAGAAGAAAGGGAAGAAGAAAAATAAAACAGACAAAAATTCAAAAGAGAAACCTGAAAAATCAGAATCCAATGATGAAAAACGCAAACCTCGTTATCCTTGTCTCATTTGTGATGAAGAACATTTTACAAGATACTGCCCTCATCGTGCAGAGGTTGCGAAGATTGTCAAAGGTTCCCAAATGCCTAATGTTTTGAAGGATCCTTTTCCAAGTCAAGACAGTAAGATGATAGGTTCTTCCTCGAGTGCCAATGAAGAACCCATACTGATGATGTCCCATGTTAGGATTGCGACTCGATCGCATGATTATGGTAGTAAAAGTCTTGTTGATGGTAAAGAAGCAGAATCTTCTTATTCTAACCCATCAACCTCAGCTCCCGGTTCCGATCCACTACAGATCGAGAAACCTAATCCAGACTTGGTAATCAAACCGCCCACCAAGGGTATACTTCGAAAGTCAGCTTTCATACCACATGCGAGAGCAGCTCAGAACTATAACATTGTTGAGGATTTAGCTGTTTCACCCTCAGCAATGTCAGCTTTGGAAGTGCTTCAATCATTTTCAGCACAACGTAAATTACTTTTGTCGGCTATAGGAGCTATTGACGTTCAGGACTCGAACCTAATAATTTTCGATCTAGAAAATAGTACACCGCACTTACCTCATCAAATGGCTTTCCAGATTCCAGTGATAGTCAAAAACAGACCTATTCATAGGACTGTGATTGATGAGGGAGCCTCGACGTGTATTATGTCGATACAGTGTTGGAGATCACTTGGTTCTCCTTCGCTAAATCAATCCCCGACGATTCTAAAGGCCTTTGATGGCCGTGGGTTTCATCCTTTTGACATTCTACAGGATCTACCTATAGGGGTTGAAGGAAAAACCATTAATCTAGATGTGGAGGTGGTTGATGCCCCTCTAGATTACAACCTTCTCTTGGGTCGTAGTTGGTCTTACGCTATGACAACTGTCGTTTCATCTGTCTTTCGGGTTATAAAGTTTCCTCATAATGGAAAGATTGTAACAATAGACCAGCTGGCTTACTTTTCATCCGACCTAGCCTCTTCTGAAAGTATTCAGCATGTCGGTAAAACGACTATCCTGTATAAGGATGTTGGAGTAGGACTAGTTAAAGATGTCGGTTTACTGGGAACTTTTCCTTTTCCTCCGATCAACGCATCGTCTTCATTTGCAACCATTCATATGATTTTGTCAGACACCATTGTTTATGATGATCCTTGGATCATTCCTTCTGAATCTGAGATAGACTCATTTGGTGATGTTATGCCTTTGAGTCCATATGAAATTGCGTATGAGACCGTGAAATCGTTTACTGACCCATCTTCAACCAAAATTGACTTAATGAATGTGGTCCATGAGGAATCACTTTTCACATCAAGCTCGGATTCAACAACGTTTTCCGAACTTGCTCACTCTGATAAGAAAATTCGTGAAATCCTATGTGTAGATGATTTACCATGGGAAGATCTCCATCACAGATCTTCGTTCTTACCTGAGAATGATCGTTTTGAAAATGATTTTTCATCAATTTTTACGACTGAATATGTCAAGGAACCTCAGAATCCAATGAAAAATCCTGATTCGGAGTTAAATTTGGGAAACATCTCTTGAACTATTCCTATTGACATTTCGGTTAAGCTTGGAATTGTTGAGAACATTCATATAGGTGCCTCGTGTACAGAAGATGAAATTCAAATATATAAGGCCCTATTTCAAGAATTCTGCGACGTGTTTGCCTGGTCCTATGAGGAAATGCCAGGAATTGATCCCGCGATTGTTGTTCATGAAATCAAGACTTACCCGGACGCTAAATGCGTCCGGCAACGTTTGCGTCAGATTCACCCGAAAAAAGCTATTGCTATTAAAGCAGAAGTTGAAAAATTACTCAAAGCAGGTTTCATTTATCCGATCCCATTAACGGATTGGGTATCGAATATTGTTCTGGTTAACAAAAAGCAAGGGACAATAAGAATATGTATCGATTATAGGGACATTAATCGAGCCTGTCCAAAAGACAATTACCCAACTCCCTATATCAATCAAATCATTGATGATTGTGCCGGCAGCGAAATATTCTCCTTCATGGATGGTTTTTCCGGATACAATCAAATCAATATTCTACCTGCCGATCAACCAAAAACGGATTTCATTTTTCCATTGGGGACATTTGCTTATTGCAAATTACCTTTTGGGCTCAAGAATGCAGGGGAAACTTTTCAAAGGGCCATGTCTTATGCGTTTCATGACTTCAAGCACATTGTGCAACCCTATCTCGATGATTTGCCTGCTCATTCATTACATCGAGCTGGTCATCTCATCCATCTACGAGCAATATTTATGAGGTGTAGGCATTATCGGATTAGGTTGAATCCACACAAGTGTGTTTTCTGTATAGAAACGGGTCAATTTTTGGGGTTTGTTGTTTCGAAAGCCGTCATTCGCGTCGATCCCTCGAAGGTTGAAGCTATTGTCAAATTGCCTCATCCTTCGAGTCTTCACCAACTCCAAAGTTTGCAAGGGAAAGCAAACTTTTTAAGACGATTCATTCCTAACTACGCCGAGGTTACAAAGGGTTTTACCCGATTGTTGAAACAAAATACTCCATTCTATTGGGATGAGATAGCTCAGAAATCTTTTGATGCACTAAAACACGCGTTGACCCATGCACCGTTACTGCATCCTCCCAACTACAACCAGGGCTACTTCTTGTATCTTGCCGCCTCTCATTCCACCATTGGAATGGTCTTAGTTCAGGAAGATGAATTCGGTACTGAACATGTGATATATTACCTTAGTCGAAATTTAAATCCAACTGAGCTAAAATACTCACATGTGGAGAAATTAGCATTGGCAGCTATTCAAGTTGTCCAACGTTTTCGTCACTACATTTTACTACGTAAAACTATAGTAATTTCTGATTGCAACCCTATGATCTACATTTTGACCAAGCAATTGCTAGGGGACAAGTACTCTAAATGGATTGTCATCCTGCAGGAGTTCGACTTGGAATTTGAAAAATCTAAGTCTAAGAAATCTTTAGTTTTTGCGGAGTTAATGTGTGACTTCCCACATGCTGACACGGAAACTGTGGCAGAGGAGCCCATTGCAGAAGAATCCTTGTTTCTAATCAGTACTTTAGATCCGTGGTATGGGGATATCATCGTTTATCTCAAGACCCAATCCTTTCAGCCAGAAATTTCAAGGTCAGAACATCGAAAAATACGATTCCAGTCCCAACAATTCAGGATTATTGGAGATACTCTTTATCGACGTGGGGCAGACTCTATTTTTCGACGTTGTTTAACACATGAGAAAGCTAAAAGGGTTCTAAATGATTGTCACTCTGGAGCATGTGGCGGTCATATGTCCGGGTATGCCAGAGCCCAAAAGATATTGCGCGCTGGCTACTTCTGGTCGTCTTTGTTTAAAGATTGTATTAACGCGGTCCGAAAATGCCACAACTGCCAAATTTTTGATCGAAAGATGCGCGCTACACCTTCTCCTCTCCACCCTATAATTGTTGTTGGTCCTTTTTTCAAATGGGGTATCGATTTTATTACATGTAACCCTCACTCGGCCAGGGGGCATGTGTATATCATCCTTGCGGTAGATTATTTTACCATGTGGGCCGAGGTGATGCCTACATTTGAGGCAGACGACAAAACAACTAAAATTTTCGTGTTCAATCATATAATTTCTAGGTTTGGTGTCCCACAAGCGATTATCACTGATCATGGGCGTCATTTTCAAAACGTTATGATGACCGAACTTACAGGCCAGCTTGGTTTGCGTCACGATAGTTCAACTCCTTATTATCCACAAGCTAATGGTCTGGTTGAATCCATCAAAAAAGTTTTAGTCATCATGATCCGATGAATCATTGGGATTCATCGGTCAAATTGGCATAACATGCTATTTTCAGCGCTTTGGGCGCATCGAACCTCAGTAAAAATGTCAACAGGGTTCACTCCTTTCCAACTAGTTATGGTCTGGAAGCTGTGTTACCCATTGAATGCGAAATCCCATCATTGTAAATGGCCATCGAGTTACTTCTAGCCACTTCCGAAGAGGAAAAATGTTTATTATACTTGGCTTAATTAGATGAGAATCGACGTGACACTGCATTGGCGATCGAAACTCACGCAAAACGTATGAAAGCTCAGTATGATCGAAATGTGACCCCTCGAAATTTTTCGGAAGGAGATCTAGTCTTAGTGTATGATCAAGCTAATGATAAATTAGGCGCTGGAAAATTTGTTCCTATGTGGCATGGTCCCTATGTTGTCAAGAGAAAGCTAGCAAAAGGGGCCTATGAATTGGTAGACTTTGACGGGAACTCTTTGGGTAAACCCAGAAATGGTCTTTACCTGAAGAGGTATTATGATTAAAAGAACGGGTATGGAGATTTTTAGTTAGGATAGTTTTCTTTCTAGTTGGTGTGTTTTAGTTTAAAAAGTGTGCTTAGCTTAGAGAGTGTTTTTCGTCATTATTCCTGCTTATCTTGGTTTTTACTCTTGATATTGTAGATGTCGATTCCTCTCCAAACATACATTGGTTTCACTGATGATGCTTGTCGTAATACACGGAACATTTCTTCCGCAGCTTGGGTTATCTATTCACCCTCTGACGAGTTGGTATCTATGCATGAGGTAAGCCTCGGTCAAACAGCAAACAACATTGCCGAGTATAGTGCAGTGATTGAGTTATTATCTGAATCTCTATTTCATTTGGGATTCGGAGTTTGATAGTGAGGTTAGATTCTGAATTCGTTGTATTACAGCTTAATAGAGTGTATGCCATTAGAAATCCAATGTTATTGAGATTATTTTTAAGAGTGCGTCTCTTGGAACGTGAATTTGATTATATTGAATATCAGCATATTCCAAGATCTTTAAATACATTAGCAGATGCAATTTCTTATCGAATGTTAAGTAGAAATTTGCAATAATCATACATGTAAATTTAAAACCATTCCATAACATGATTTACAAGATAAGCCGGTAATAGTGATATATATATATATATATATATATATATATATATATATATATATATATATATATATATATATATATATATATATATATATATATATATATAGGAGTGTGTCAAAAAATACATCGTCCTCGATCATAGGTTGAAAAACACCTTATGATAAGTACAAAAGCAAAAATGTCATATGTGCCTACAATAAGCGATCATCCTATCACTGGTGATGATCTTGATAGGAAACCACTGCACAGGCCACCTTGCAAAGGAACCTCCTAAAAAGTCTTGGGACCCCAATCACATAGCGCTGAAGTCGACGAGGAATGTCATCTATGCTAGTCCCTGGAATGTCTCCTGTCAAGTGCTCTAGATGACTCTCCAACTCGGCCAAAGTCTCTGCTGATTCGTCCTGTGGGGCTGGCGCGGCTGCAACTAGTTGTTTCCTCTCGTAAGGCCGGAGAGTGGCTGGTCGCTGTGGACCCACATCTGCATTTGAAACTTTTACTATCAGTTTTGGGACGATATAAAAATAAAAAATTTAAATAGGAAAATGTTGAAAATGATTTTACCTGAGTCATCCCATTGCTCTCCTGGTGGAAGAGCCATGTCTGGGTCACCACGAAAATCTACCCCAGTGTAAGGGAAGTCCTGAATAGAAAAAACCTGGTTTTCCAACCATTGGAAATACTCAGGTTTGAATCGAACAACCTCTGTCCCCTCATCCGGATGACGGGCCATAACTACAACCCATCGCATCAGTTTGGGCTCTCGAGGAAGCCCAACTCCAACAGTAAGGTGTTGCGGGATCAACATTGGAACCCTCTCCAGACCAAAGCTCACAACTAAAGCCCCATAACCAAAGGTCTTCAGTTGTCCGTTCTTGGCTCTGGTCAGTTGGCCTTTTACATTGGCCAGCACAGCATCGCACCAGTTGAAGATGGTGCCTCGAAAGTAGTCCACTGCCATCCGCATCAGGGATCCGGTGGCAATATGTAATGCGGCACTCCCACAAATTCTGGTGACAGTAAACGCGATCACCATGAGTTCAGGACGGGATATGGTTTTAATGTCTATCCCTTTGTCTTTAGCCTGGCTATTGTAGAACTCTAGCTGGAGGCTATCGACAGACTGGCCACCTGGCCTAGTCCCGAATAGAGTCAAGTCTTCACCTCTCTTAGGCAAACCGGTCAAGAAGTATATGTCTATCGGCTCGATTTCGAGTTGGTGGCCACCAATGAAGAAGCACTGGTCCTATATGCTCCATCTGTCAACCAGCCACTGTAAAAAATCCACCTGGGCCCTCATGCCAGCTATGGCCCAGAATTTGTACAAGCTGCATGCCTTCAATGCATCAATCGAAGGTTGGTGATTCAACGCGGTAAGATCCACATCCTCATGCTCCCATTCACGCCAATCTAGCATGATGTACACTCTACATCCAATAAAAAGACAAATTAGAATGCTAGAAATTAAATTGTTTGGGTCAAATTTGAGAATTTTTGGGTTAAAAACCCTTGCTGCGGGGACCGCACCCTCTGTGTTAAATACATTGCGTGGTTCCGCACCTTGCCTTCATGGAATTTGCGGACCCATGATCCGCAGGCTGCCAGTGTTACGCCTGCGAGCCCCCGCGCGCGGGTTTTTAGCCTAAAAACCCTCCAAAAAATGAAATAAAAACCTAAACAAAAAATGAAACGGTTAAAAATGAAGAGTAGGATGTTGTGGATTACCTAGAGAAGATGACGTTCGATTCCGATGGTTGGATTTTCCGCAATCTTCACAAGAAGTTTCTGAGCAAAAGCACTATTTTCTCACCCAAATCTAAAACGGTAAAAATGAATTGACGAAAGCCCTTTTTATAAGTTTTTTGAGTAAATAAATTACAAATTTGTTTATGTTTCACTTTAGAAAGGTAATTTTTGGAGCATTTTTATTCATTTCAAACAAGTAAGAGTAATGTTTGCATTTTTGTTCAGGATAACGGATTATTCAAGCGAAATCTATCATTTTCAACGAAAAAACATTTAGAGTCACCTTTAAGCTCTTTTCTGACTCCTAAATATGAAAAGATCGCCGAGTTTTTCTTTTTAAACTCGTTAAAACGGAACTAAAAAAGACGGTCCACTTACAGCTCTTTTCTGACCGTAAAAACATGAAAAGATTGCCAGATTTTTGTCATTTCAAATTCGATATTGGTTATAAAACGACGTGTCGTTGATCACTTTTTTACTTTTTCAGATCAGGGGCACTAACTACGAAAAGTACTTCTTGGTCGTAAAGATCAAGCGGCTCTCTCAAGTATTATTTTATACTTTTTCAGGCTTGGGAGACACAAATTTATGAAAAAGGTCAACCCTGGAATCTTCTTAAGTTTTTTCAGACTCTCTAAAATTGAAAAACGCCTAGTTTCTCCTATACTGGACTCGTTAAAATTCCACAGTAAAGGACCTGTTCAATTACAAACAAGAACAAACCACTCCTTCTTAGGGTTTGAATTTAAACTAAGTTGGACTCATCCGAAGGATGAGCTTATAATCAAGCAAACGTTATCCTCCTCAAGATTGTCAAAAATAAAGAGGTACTTGCCAGAAATGGTGGGGGAAAAGAGAGAAAAATGAGCCTGTTTGTCATACTTTGTAACCACTCTTGAACACGACACTTTTATTCACCTGGGTTGGGAAATCCTTTGCCTAATAGTTGATCAAACCACATTGAAAGTCTTCAGCCGGTTTTTGGGTATTAACTTTGGGTCAATTGTCACCAAACCATCTATTGTGTCGTTATGTGTTCAAGAGGTCTCTGCCAATAAGCCATTCATCTGCAAAATATCTGTCATCCATCTTGACCACCCCTGAGTCAGTCCTTGCAACTAAATTTCTTCAACTTGATCCATGATTTCGTGTTGTGGGCTTGCCTGCAACGGATCGCTTTCTATCGACTTCAGCTCATTATCTAGAAAGATGATCTAGAGATCGTCAGTACCTTGGGATCTGCATGCCTCAATGGCAGGTTTCTCGCCTTTGACGACAGGTTACATCATTGACCTTCGATCAAAGGATTCCATGACATGTTCGACATCAACACATTTATTCACATCTCATGGATTGTACTGGGTACTTTGAGAGCCATTGACATTAGTGGTGGTTTCTCTCACACTTGTTAACAGTTTACATCATTGACTTCTAATCAAGTGGTTTCTACCATGTTCGACATCAACACATTCATTCGCATGGATAGAATCGTACTGTTTCGAGAAGTAGAAATGAAGACCCTGGATCTAGTTTCTGCAATCCAGGTTGCGAGGAATTTTGTATTCATTATATGATGGACTTTTCATAAACAGATGGCTGCGTCCATACTGTGTCCGCATGAGTCTATACTTGTGATGTATTACAAGATCATTCCTGTATCAGAGCAGTAGTTAGTTTTCTAAGTCAGTTTTGATCTGAGTATGGGAATGCCTACCTCAGCGATGATTTGATCGCATATATATATCTTGCGTTGAATGTTTTTACAGGTTCTGACCGGGCTCTCCACAAGATGATCCTCGAAATGATAAGGTACTTCACTCTTCCTAAATGATAAATGAAATCCTCATCTACTACAGACTTCGCACTTTACGGGGCAATCTGTTACACAAAAATATTGTCACCATGGTTATTTGCAGTCAGTACGGGTCTATCATCACTTGTACTGTCCTCCTAAGCAAGTCTCAGACCTCAGCTCTTCAAGTCAAGCTTTGAAAATGAGATAAAGACATTGAAAATCAACAAAGCTCTGGTTCCGCACTTTATCTCAATGTTTCCTGCGGTCCCGCACCTCCTGTTTACAAAACCTGCGGACCTACCCGCTCTGTCCCTAAAGGAGTGGGTGCGGGCCCTTGTGAAAGTAAAAAAGGCGCAAGTTTATTCTAAAAAACTCACTTTGGGTTAATTCTAGATGATTCTAGAAGGAATTTTGACGTGGATTGGTCGCTCTTAGGTGGTTCATGCATCCCAAAAGAGAAGGAGCTAATCCCTTGATGAGAGGAGCTATCCCTTTGAAGGAGGGATTTATCCCTTTGAAGGAGGACCTAGTAACTTCCCTCCATTGCACTATAAATTAAGGCATTGGGCTGGTTGCTAGGGAGGTTAGAAGCTGAACATTTTTTAGGGTAAATGCTGGTGGAATTGAGACTTCCTAGTTAAGCTTGAGAGGAGAGATCACATACCTTTTTGGCTTCATTGGGAAGAGAGTGAAACTTGTCAAAGTAGAGGAGACTTCTTGTTGGACCCTGGGAGGAGCTTGTACAACATCAAGGCATAGGTTGTAAAGTTCTTCTTTGATTTGAATTAATATAATCAGATTCATTTTTCTCAACAAATTGTCTTATGTCATTTGTTTCATGAATTCATTGATCTTCATGTTGAATATGTTTTATGATATTGGCTTTTCAAGTGCTATTTAATTTGTTTGCTTGTTTGTGTTTGCAGATTCGCAACAAGGGAGCTCATTTGGATCGAAGGAGCGAGGCTTCCACAAACTTGCATTGGACCCAAGGTAGGCCTAAACACTTGTTTACCTTTGTTTATAAATGCATATTTAGAGAAAGATAGTTTTTGATTGGCTTGCTTGTCATTAGATCTCTTTAGATTCTAGGAAGGTCTATCTTATCCACAAGATCGACTCATTCCATGTGACACTCTGTTATTCACAAGATTTAACACAGGGTTAAGGGCACTCCACACCTTCTTGCAAACTATATAGCAATCCCACACTTGTCACACTCACACCAAAACTATCTACCAAACTCAAAAGCAGCGGTAGCATTGTACAACCAAAAGAACTAGCAGATGATAGAAGGGGTGAGTGATTTTATAGGAGAAGGAGTCTCCATGAAATGAGGGAGAGGGAGCTTATCCTCAGGGCAAGTAGCACAAAAGATAGAACTACCGTGCCAGAGGGGGAAGAGAAACCCAATCTGACCCAACAACCAAGTCTAAATACATCCAGAAGGCCAACTATTGGAACGAATTCACCCAATCTGGATCATCATTGGTTGTTAACTAAGATTTAGCACTGACATCGCTAGGAAGCAATGTATGCAGACCAACCTTCGCTAAAGATAGCTAATAGCCTCGTGTTGGGGCTTGAAATCCAACCGTCACGTGAAACAGGCGTACTCCCACGACGGGGTTGTGATAGGACTGTTTATGATAGGGGTCCATCATGTGTATTAAATGTATTCTCTCGACGAGGTAGAAAACTTAGGAAAAGAGGGTCAATTGGAAACATAAGAGAGCATTTGTTTAATATGAGCATGTTTTACTGGACACTTGACACAGTAGAAGGACTGGGGTGAAGGTAGTGACAAATTAATGTGTAATAGTCCCACCTAGTGCATTCTGAATTTTCCTGGATATTTTTCAAACTTACTGTCATATAGCAGCACTATGCCATTTAACTTGAAGGTGCGCAACTTGATATGGTGGTCATGCCAAGATTTTTCATGCTTCTTTTGTACATGTTGGTGAAATCCAACCAAAAACTGTTCTTTCTCGAGTTCTTCTAATTGTGTGAGCCTTTCTTCCAGAGCTTCGTGGTTCGTCATGCCTATAAATGCTACTATTTGTAAACTAGGTATGATATATTCCAATGGCATGACAACTTCCACGCCATAAACTAATTGTAAAGGTGTTTGTCTCGTCAGCTTCTTGCACATTGTTCTATAAGCCCATAGTACGGTCGGTACACGCAGGTCCCAGTTAGTGTGTCTCACATGGTGGACCCTATTCAACACGTCGCAACTTTGTCAAAGGATTCCCCATGTATAATCTTTTGTGCACTTGGTTTTATCATACTTCGTTGATTGCACCCTCGTCTTGCTAGCTCATGCTTATTATTCATGTTTCCTATCATGAAGTTGGTGTGCGTTCATGCAAGTTGCATACCATATGCCTATACCCATCTGGAGAGGTGGGTGCATAGGATGTTTCGTCCATCATACTCAGCTTTCATTCACAATTGAGGCTTTCCAAACCGTATAAACATCATTCTTCTACAGTCTCACTAGTTCTCAAAACTTATTTGATGCGCACCCCAACATCTTACGGGCGTAGCACACATTGCCCATTTCAGCGTATTGAACCACTGTTGTTCTGGCACTTCACTTTCAAATTTGACCAGGAATTCAACCACCATTGTCAACCTGTCATACATAGGTAGATCCCTTACCTCTGTTGTCACACAGTGCAGTGATCTCATCATCATGTTGCAATTGAGCATGGCTACTTCGTGTAATCAATTCTGCCATCATTATGTTTCCTCATTCGAATCGATGTGCAGGAGCTTTCACACTCCCACAAAATCCTGCCATCCACTGTAGGATCGAACTAATCCTATTCCCGAGTAGTTATCTTGTAGATACAGTCTAGCTTGTCGTCTCTCTTGTCATCATGCACTAGCTCTGTGTAGCGTGATCCTTCCGTAGGGTCTAGAGGTACCACTATGCGTAGTGACTTTTTCTCAAAGATCATTTTGTTCTTCTTTAGATTTATCAACCCATTCATATCAGTGACCCAATCGATTCCCAGTAGCGTGGGATAGGGATTGCTATCATCAAAAATATCTATCACTTCGAAATCCACCAGTGCGCTCGCATCTTCAATATCCACCGTTACCCCTTGAAATCTCCCCATGGGTAGGATCTTTTTCTGGTTCGCCATTTGCAACTGAATAGGAGACCATTGTAGCGTGGGTATGCCCATGTGTTCCCATGTCTTCTTTGGAAATACATTTGTGTCCAATCCTAGATCTAGAATCACTTGATCCATTTCACACTCTCTGATTTGCGCAGTCAATCTCATTTCCCTTCCTATTCACAATGCATGCTTCTCGAGCTTCTAGACTACGTGTGTTTCTCCTGACCCCGTGCACCTAGTGATAATTTCCTGTAGTCCTTTTACAACCTTGCTGTCATGTAGTAGTTTCATGCATGTCTCTAGAAAGGTAGTGAGCATTGAAGGATCCACCCCTGGTTTTAGTTGATCCTTGCTACTTGAAGTGGAGGCCTCCATGGATTTCTTCTTATCTTCCATGAATGTCTCCTTCGCATGCTCTAAATCAAATTTAGGTTCCTTTGTAGGAGCCTTGCAAACCCACACACTTTCTTCTCACTACTTACCTTTATCCTCTCTGGTCATGTTACTGCTTCTGAGCACTATGTTTACATTCGAGTCCTCTTCGTGTGGCTCAGACCTCATCATTTGTAGGTTTTGAGTCGGGGGAGGATAGAGTACTCCTTTATCATGCAACCTCGCTATCAATGTAGGGTAGTCCTCCATCTCATGATCGAATTTGGTATAATATAAACATAATGCTCTCATCGGATTTGTACAATCACAGGCATAATGCCCCGACTCTCCGCAATTGTAACTAATCGACTGATTCCGACCCTTTCTTGGTCCCATTAAACCTCAACCTCATCCGCGCCCCTAGAATCTAGCACACTCCATTCCTGCATTTGGGTCGAGGGTTGTCATTTTGGTCTGTATCCTATAGGCAGGAGTCTGATCCATCATTAGTTCATAGCTTCTGCAAGTGCGCTCATCATAGCCTACCGACATGTAGAAATTAAAAAACAATTGTTGGGATGTCTGTGTATACTTCTACAATATATGACAGTTATCCATAGTGAGTTTTCCTCCTATTTGACAAATCGTGCACCATAATGTAGGCACCGTACTCGGTCATGCCTATGCCTCTGGTCTCAATGGCATAGACCCTCCTGCTGCTAGGTAGTTCACGAAAATTGGACAATGGTCCTTGTCATACACCTTCCCTTTACATTTTATGCACCATACCTCCTCATGCGCATTTGGGCGAGTTGTCCTATCCTGTTTCAAACTCTACATTTCCAGACACAAATTTTGCAGTTTCACGTGGATTTGTTGAACTCCCAAGCTAGGATATTGTATTGTAGTCTCATTTCAATCTCCAAAGCTTTGGCTTGGGTGGATAACTTCTTCTATGAAAGTGTCATCCTTAAATGCAGCGTTAGCGACACCATAGACCATGTGCGGTGTATGGTCATTAGAATTCTTAATGTACCATGTTAGTGCATGGTCTTGCAACACGCTTACTAGTGTCACCTTATTTATATTATCATCCATGACTCCTTGTGATTCCCATACAGCCTTTACTACGAACCAGAACTAGTCCGGATCTTCGTTCCCTACTCCTTTGAACACTAGCAACTTGATTGCGCTCGCCATATTGAACTATTGTGGTGGTGGTGGTGGTGTGGGCGTAGATGGGGGTGTAGATGGAGTTGGTATAGACATAATTCGCTACTGTATCATACTAATCATGCTTCTTCGTGAAACTTTTGTGAGCTCTTCCTTGCTTTCTCGTCGAGGTGAAATCAAGGGGCTATTCTCCATTCCTGCGCTACCTTCATTTCTTTAGATCCTTCCACTCTATGTATCTCCAAACATTAATTTATTCACATGACCCACTTTTCACACATTAGAATTTTAATCCAATTATTCAATGATTTAATTTCCTTACCTCGCAGTCTCTTGAGGAAGCATCATTTCACCTTGTTGTAGCTGAAGGTCATGTCTAACATGAACTCGATGTTAAAACCTCCTGTAATTTGATCGATCCAATGGTCCATAGTGTGCACAATCTTATATTCTGATGCTTCTAGTCTGCACACCAATTCTGGAGTCCACACAATTTGTTTGTCGAGCCTACAGCTTCCCTGACTCTCTGCTAGCTTCGCGATCCACTCATACAACTCAGAGGGGAAGGATGCAAAGAAAATTTCATAGATTTCCATATATAGGTAGCACTCTAGCCACTGTTCTTTTGATACTCATGGATTCCTATTTTCTTGTGTCGCAAACTTGTGAATCTTTCTGTCCAACCACCCTTCAATTTCTTTCTTTGTTGGATTCCAGTGACACAACATCAAACATCCCTTGTGTAGATCTCAGTCCCAGCAATGGAACCATTTGTTGGCTTGTTGGAGATTGACCCAGGTTTAGAGATGATTTAGCTAAACAAATCTCGATACTACTAGCCCTTTCGGTAACAGTCCACGGAGCGCAGACTAAGGTCTCACCTGAAGTAGTATGGGAGGGAGCCACAACCAGCTTTCCGCACCCTAGAGATGTCTAATGATTTTGAGTGGTTCGTGGTTCAAACCTATGTGCATGTCGCTATGCGCACTTTCTTGTACTTCGTAGCCTGAGATACTTCCTTTACATAGCCCTACTTTGGGCCCGAACAGTGTTATTACCCATCTCCTTACTAATCTTTCAATATTAGTTAATGACTTAGCTTATTTGCATATGGAAAATATACTTATCAATATAGATCATTCATACAAGTGTGTGCAGTAAATAAAGAATGTAAATACAATTTATATCAACAAATAACAACCCAAGAACAGATACATGGAATTAAGATAAAACTTCTCTTTATTATTCTCTTTCTTCGGTTACAGACTCGACTTCACCCTGTACACTCAACTGCAAGGGTCCGCGCACTCAGCTGCGAACTCTACTAGGCCTTTGTGCACTCAGTTGTAAAGCCTCTTCCTACTACTACGACCCAAGACACACTTACACTTACTCTCTATTCACTATCAGATCATCGTGTCCATTGGTTCTCTTAGAGCATTCCCTCCTTCACAACTTAGAGCCTCACTCTATTTATACAATCCCATGGTCCGTGGACCATGGGTAGGCTAACATTACATTACAAAACATACGGTGGAAAACCCTATGACCCAACATACATTTCGTGCTTCGCGCCCACAATTCACGGAGTCTTTACAACAATAGTACTAAAAACTTGGGCTTTGAGCCCCAAAACTTGTTGTGGGGGGATTCCATGCCCAACATTTACCAAGTATTTATCTTTCGTTAACATAACAGAAACATTCATACATCATTCATCATCATCATCATTATCAGTTTAACCATAAATTCACAACAAATACAAATCAGGAGGGGAAACTCCCTGTAATATGAGTCTGCCTAAATAATAATGATAATATCAGTTTTTACATATAAGATTACAATGGAGAGGAACCCCTAGATTCCAACTCTTAAATCTATAACTTTACATTTCAGGCCTGCACGACTATGCAACCTTGTATTTTCACCGGCAGAGGTGCCCATGGGCCACCTCCACCGTTTCACTGTTTACTTCGTCGTCCGACCCGCACCTGATGTTCGACTACCTTCATGCAGTGCTGACCGGTCGTGTCGCCCACCCAGCACACACCCACAACTCATCCACACTATCACATTAACTCATCACACGTTTCACCTTTGCACTGGGCACTCAACCATTCACTATATCATCGTGCCCATGTCACCTGACTTGTGGGTCACCCAACTCACCCTTGGGCATGCCCACCCATTTTTCATTCACACTACCAAACTCCTCACCATGCGATCACCCCGATTGTTCATTGTGTGGTCACCCCAACTCGTTATGCCAACCACCACCCATGATTGACCCAACTCGTCACAACAACCTTCGTTCCATGCATGCCTCAACTCACCATGCCAACTTTCCCAACCACGGTTCAGCCGATACGTTGCCTTCCCATTTAGCTCGCCAGGGCACCTCCACCCAACTCGTCGTTCAACCAATCGAGTCACTAGACATACCCGTTGGCCCACCTAGGTGCTCTCCACCCAACTCACCTCGCCTGGTCGATTCACCAAGTGCGTCCCACCTGTGGTCCAACTGTTGCACCTCATGTAAACTTGCCCGACCTATAATAAACCTATGACCCGACTATGGTTTTCTCCTGACTGACTAAGCTGTGGCCTCACCCGCTGCCCAACCTACAGCCTAAACTTATCAACCCGCCTTGTGGCCCATGCTTCCTACAACACACCTAAATTACATTCACCGTTATGCAGCTCCATGCTTCAGCACCTGCACTTCGCCTAAGTTTTAGAGCTCTCCAAGATAGCTCACACACTTTCTCACCAAACACTTGGAAGAATTGCATTGTTGTTTTTCTCCACCATCCATGGCTTGGTTTATATGGAAGTTGGCCCTTGGTTGGGGCTTCACCCTTCAAGCTGACCCACTAGTTCGTCTAGCTCATCCCATCTTCATGTCGGCCCATGGTGTGGGCACCCATACATGGGACCACCCTCCATATAAGTTCTCCACACTTCCACACTTATCCATTTTTGCGATGATCTTGTGTAGTCACCCAGGCTCGTTTCCTTCATTCAGCCAGCTCGTCACACTGTGCGGGCACGTCTTGACTCGCCTGTTGAACCGCGTAGCTCATCGCTCATCCATCGTACCCCCTTGTCGACTCTCCACATCGAACAATGACTAGGGGCCCTTACATCCTCCCCCACCTCAAGTCATTGTCATCCTTGAAAATTCTCCATCCCAACAACCATCTATTGCCAAGACCATCATCCACACAAACTATGTATATGGGTAATCCAGATATGTCCACCACTCGACTTGCCTCACACCATAGATATGCTATTTCTGTGCAAGGAATCATGTGTTGGTCCCCTCATATTGGTGATTAGTTGGGTAGCTAATCCAACCATGCATCACCTTTATATGAACTCATGCCTGTACATCATCATGATTGTCCACTGCATTCTACTTATCAACCTGTGCCATCCCACCCCTAGCTATCTGCTCAAAATGTTGGAGACTCACTGCCATGAGCAGCTAACAATGAGCCCCATATCCATGGTAGTCTAAGAATATGAGGAGGGAGCTGAGCCTGAAGGCTCTCCCTCACTAATCAAATCAATCGACCTATCCAGATCCTTCACTTCGAATGTTTTCAAGCGTGACTCTTGATCCTCCGTCTAAACATTCAGCCTCACATACTCATTGTCATCATCATCCTCCACTACCTCCAGCCTTCTAGATAGATCCAAGATGCTATCTGAAAGTGTCCAGATAATCTGTGACTGCTCCATAAGCTTTGTCTCTACAACAAACAATAACTTGTAGACCTCTTCATTTTATTTCCCATTCTCCATATTCATTGTTGTCAGTTTACATTCAGGTTTAGTTACTCCTACGGTTGGCACACCGATAGGTACATCCTCTTGTCCATCATAATTGTATAGTTTCTTCAAATGTGTAACAACCATTACTTCAAATTTCTTCATAAACTCCATTCCCAATATAGCCTCATAGTCATCTATCCTCACCATAGTGAAACCGACACTCCCTGTCCACTCACCAAGTGTCACATCCACCTTCTTAGCTACACTGATCACAAAATCTAGAGGAAAATTCACTACCTGCATTTTTGCCTGCATTGGTACAAATTTCAGTCCAATCCTTCTCACAGCATTCTCACTCATGAAGTTGTAAGTTGCCCCACTATCCACCATCATGAGTACAGCAACACTCCCAACTTTCATCTCGACACACTCCAACGTGTTTTTGTCTGAATCTCTCCTTGAGACAGCTTTTGTAGCCATTGTAGCTCCTAAAATCTACATGACTCCTATTGAAGTTTCTTCTTTCTTCTTCGCATTGGCTTGTGCCAACGCAGCCACTTTTGGTCTTGAAGGACAATTCTTAACCATATGTGGTTCCTCACAAATCCAACACTTCAATGATTTCTTCGTCTTCGTCTTATCATGCGATCTCGAAGTCGCCTCTTTCATAGGTTTCTCTTTTGGTTTGTCATTCCTTTTATTCTTCTCATCAGAACCTTCATAATAGTGTTCTACCAAATGATCCACAATATAAAATTCTTCTTCAAGTGTCTTTATATTTTTCCTCTTCACTTCATTCTGCGCCCAAGGTTTCAGCCCTATGATAAAGTTGAACACCTTGTACCTTTCTGCCATGTCTGGAAGTTCCAAAACTGCAATGAGAACTCTCGTTGATATGCTACAAACTTCCCGTTTGCTTAATATATTTTATTTTCATACTTGCATGTGGACTAAAATGAGTTTGAAAATCCTTCTTCATGTCATCCCATGAAGTAATGTCTTCAACATTGCCATTGGCAATCCGATCCATCCTCCTTCACCACCACATCTTAGCATCCTTTGTCAAGAATTGAGCAACTACCTTCACTTTGGTTTCCTCATCAGACATCCCCAAATGCTCCAAGTATTGTTCCATATCCCATAGAAAGTTACCAAGAGATTTCACACTCCTCGTCCCGTCATAAGAATCCAGCTCTTTGAATTTCACATGAGCCACACCTCCACTTGAGTTGTGCCCAATAGCCCTATTTAAAACCACGATCTCATTCCAAGCATCATCAAGAGCTCGCTACAATTTTAATATTTCTACCAAACCTTGATCTCTTGCTTCACTAATATTCTTGACTTCTTATTTTGTTTGTGCATACCGCCATTTAGTATAATCGTATCGAAACTTGAGGTCCTGTTGTGCTATACAACAACCCCCCATTTCATAAAATTTTTCTTGCAAAATCATAATATGAAATGGGTCCCTTTTAAAACATAGATGTGTGAATAAATTGGTATTAACCCATCTTTTGAAAAATCCTCATCAAAAGGTCCAATGGAAATGATATATTCTAAAAAAAACCTTTTGAACAATAATAAAATAGTTCTTTCAATAATTATAAATCTCTTTATTATTATGATAAAGTGATCGCAAGACCGCATATCATAATAATAAGAAAACATATATAAAATACCCATTGACTACTCCGATCCGAAAAAGGAAATCGCTATCGGATATCAGGGAAAGGCAAAACCACATAGTATAGAAAAAACACCTCCCCCATTTCCCCGATAAAAGGTAATCGCCATCGGCAATCGGCCATAACAACCCAATACATGAATTGTGACACTTTCAAATCCTCCAATGCGATGAGACATATCATCATCGACGATCGGATATTTTGAAATGACATAACTAACATGACCCGAACCCATCCCTGATTGCGATACATTAAATCAAGGCGCGTGTTTCGAAACATATTTGAAAGGCTTGCATGCATTGTATCACCTTTTGGTGATCGAGGGATATTTTGGAATACTATTAAAACCTTCTTGTTCACGTTAACAATCATCGATTGCGATTTAATTCTAATTATCTGCCAAAAATCTAAGCTACGCTTGAATGGATCATTCATCATATAAACGTTATGATGGGTATTTAAAAGCTCCTTTACCATGACTAATAGGTTAAACGACCAATTAATGAAGCAATTATGCCGAGATTTTCCACTCAGATTCTATCTGTGGCAGTTTCACTATAATCTTTGATTATTCGCTAATTGATATAATTCTTTCATATTGGCTCATACTACCTATTCTCTGTATCACGCTGGTTTTATTCCTTGTGTAGAATTCCATTGAAATAACAAGTTTTAAACAAATGGGAAAGAAATCCAGGAAATTCGCGGCAGCAGCAGCCCCTGCAGCAATAGTGCAGCCAACTAGTGATCCAAGACCAAGTAAAAAAGGTTTAATTTCAGACACTACATGTCTCGGCCTTGGAAATACAAGTTGGAAAAGTATCTATAATTTAATTGAAGCAGAGGATCCTGAGGAAGTATTGGAAGAAGCTACTGCAGACTCAACTAATAAATCAGAAGCTTCCCTGAAAGACTTAACCAACTCATATTTTCACAGGATAGCAACACGAGAGAAAATTCTTCCATACACTGATGTAGTCAGATGGGTGGTTGCAGAAATCTCAGTTTCAAATAGAACGTTTTGCACAGCAGACAGAAGAATGTTTGGTTCATTTCAACCTGATGACTTAAGAAAGATGTACCATTTACCTGAACCCGAGAAGAAATACAACAAAGACTTTCTGGAGAAATTCGCAGCAAAGAATGAAACTAAGTCGGCCCCAATAAAGCAATGGAGACAGAATCCCACAAAGCACAAACATGAATCATCAGGTAAGTACTTTGTGGATTCATTATCATCTCCTTACTGTTATGCTGGGGCAATGATGTGTAGGATGTGGGGAATGCATGATTCAGCAAAATTTACTATTGAAATGGTTCCTTTAATGGAAGCAGTGGTTAATAGTTATGTGATAGATTGGGAGTACATATTGTCTGATAAATTATCCATTGCAATTCTTGACTTCAGAACATATGCATGTAAAACCACCAGAACAATTCCCCCTTTTTATTATAGTGCTTATATTATGGGTACCCTTTGCTTTAATTCTGAATACCCAGTACTCGGGTGGAGATGGACTGCACAAGACCCTAAGCCAATCCACATTTATCATCAGATGTTCTGGAAGGCATACTATAAAGACCACTTGTACCAGATCTGTAATGGTTTTATGTTACCTGTCTATTATGCCATTTTTCATAAGCCTGCCCCAAAGATTTCTGAGGAGGAAACGATTGACTTGACTGCTGTAGGGAATTGGTTTGGGGAAGAAAAGTTCATATATATAAGGGTTTATGGTAGCCTCACAAAACCCCATGTCCTTCCTTTGTATATACTTGATAAGTTGTTGGATTGAGAGTTGGCCTACCAAATAACCACAGCAGGAACATCCAAAACTCTTAGGAATTCTAAAAAGCAGTCATGGCCTATATTTCCTTTGAGGTGCGGTGTTTACACTCTACATGATTACAAACATGCGGAGAAAGAGACAAAAAAAAATAAACATGCTCAATCTTGCAACCATCCCAAACAAGCAATATGACCCAAGGAAAGTTGCCTATAATGTGCTTGAATAAGCCAAACTTACAAAGTTTTACCACGAAAAAGATCAATTTGACGACATGTTTTCTTCATCAGAATCATTATTTTAGGTAAAAACGTTGGCCAAAATGAAATATAAATATGAAGGACTAGTAGAATTCAATAGGCTTAGAGAACATGGGTTGCAAACTCTGCCTCTAGACTTATTAGCTACTAACTCGACAACTCAGTCAAGTGAGCTTGAAAAACGAATTATTTACAATCCTCCCGCTACAGAGAAAATCCTTGAAAATGGAAAAGAGCCAGAACAGGAGATAGAGCAGGAGAAAGAAAAGAAACAGGATAGTGAATATATTGATCTAGATACTCATATTGATCCCAAACTCCTCAAAGAGTGGCAACAATTTGACTCTATTATAAGCAATCCCGAGACTTCACAAGGGTTCGACACACCTCAAGTAACATTCAGTCAAGAAACAACAACAACTACGGTTCCAATTGAAGGGACCAGCGGCCTATCCATCAACAAAGATGCAGAAATAATTCATAAAGATCCATCTGATCAGATTGTTTTGCAAATAGAAGACATACCACCATTAGATGTATTTTACAGTCCCAAACACAGGGCTATGGTGAAAAGACAGAGGAAAAGGAGGAGACTTGATCAATCTTCCCTTTTACCAGAACAAACAGAGATGGCTAATGTGGCGTGGAAGGAAGAATTTAACCCTTCCGATGACCTTACAAAGCTTTCTCAGTATGTCGGAGCTTATTCGACAGCCACCATGGATAAAGCCTCGGAAGTAAGCAATCTACTTAAGGAAAGAGATCAAACAATTGTTTCATTGCAGTCATAGGAGTCTGAAGCATAGAAAAAAATAGAACAGTTAGAACAACAACTATCAACACAGCAGCAGGTGAATAATCAATTAAATGAGCAATTGCTCAAAGAAAAGCAGAGGATAGACTTAAGCACAGTACATAAACAAAAGGAATTATCCGAAGCATTAGCCAAGTTGAAGACAATGAATGAACAAATGAGTAAGACTAAAGATGAGCAAATTGCTCAACTATCACACCAAGTAGAAAAGTTCAAGAGTCTTCCTCAGCCAGCAGAATTCAGGTCCGAAGCTCTCCAAATCAATAAAGCATTGATTACACAGCTAAAACTGCTATGTCATAACATCTCTCTGGTTGAGCCCCTGTGTGAAATTACTGCATCAATAGTTGACAAATCAGTCGATGCCAGATAGGATTTAGAACAGGCCGATGAGACTTTAACTAAATTTCTTGCTTGGCAAGACACCAGTGAAGGGAAAGCCACGAATCTCCCTAAAATTCTAGATTCACATAAAGAAATCCTTTTTCTAGAATGGCAATCACAACTGATGAAAGCAGAGAGAGAAACCTCAAGATGCAGATTATCAACCAGTAACTTAATTGAGCTAATCAATGACACTCTTTATCTGTCTAACATGATTTCACAGTGCTCTCCAGGTAAATTGACATCAGCCAAAGCATTGGAACAAACATGCAATCAAGAATTGGAGAAAAATGGAAGATTAATCGTCGGCATCCAAAGTTTAACTTGGGATACCTTTTGGTTTTTCTTAATTAAACCAGACAGTCAAAGGGCCAGACTCAAATGTTTAACCGATGCCATCAGTTGCATGATTCCTGAAATCCATGATGCCACATACTCAGCTCAACTACATTCTCTTCTGAGTCGCCCTCCAGAATTGCAATCGATGCTTGCTATCTGCCAGCTCAAGCCAAAGGGAGATCATCTGAAACAATGAATCATGCTGCCAACTGCAAACAAGCCTATTTTGAGGAGATACTCATAATTTAGTTGTACCAATTAATAACATTTTTATTTTTTGATTAGTTAGCCTAATTAGTATTTATAGGCCCTTTCATGCATTTAGAAAGGGTCCTCAGTTTTTGTATAAACTCAAATCAGTAAGTCACACTATTGTGCTTCTGATATATTTTTATAAAAATTGGGCCAGTATTCTGAATTTTAACAAAGAAAGCTTTGATGAAATGTGCACTATTGTCTTATTGTGGAAGTGTTTCTAAGTTAGAAGAAGGAATTTGAATACGATTGATATCGGGAGTGATTCAAATAACATATGGTATTATTATCTATGCTCTTGCCTCATTCTTGCATGTGAATCAACATTTATTTAATCTTGCTATCATTGGATATATGTATGTGTTTTAACAACAATCCTTATACTTATCACTATTGAATGTCTAAGGAGTGTTATTCTTTCAATCATATTTATGTTTATGATATATATGGAGAATAGTGTAATAATTGTTTCTTGATTACTTTGTTTAACTACTTGAACAAAGTAATTATCATATGAATAAATGTCTTTGTTTACCAACAGAGTCATCTATACGCCTGTTTGTGGATAAAGATCATCAAAAATTACACTAAAGCAAAAATTTCCAGGGATAGGATAGTTGTTAATAATTTTACTTTTAGATTAAATCATTCATCCGTTATCATTAGATATTAGAGAATCAACCACTTATCCGTCCTATTTACCAATCACTGGGAAACTGGTCCCATTATTTCCAGTCAGAGCCACCACACCAAATGGAAAAGGAGCTGCCTTTAATGTCTGGACCGGGTGGTTTTCCCCGATGTTGTTGCAACGATTTTTGAGGCATCAACATTTTTGGCACTAGAATGAGGGCCTGAACTGTGAATGGTGAGAAAATCCAAACCTATAACCCATTCTAAGAGTAAATCTCCCTCCACCTCACCTCGGACCTCCCATTTGCATACTGTAACACCAGTATTCAAACGAGAAGAAGAGGAGTCAACTACAATTTCTCAAACCCATCATACTTCAAAACGATTAAGTCCTGAGTCCCCTGAGGTATAGTCTCTTATCCAAAAACTTCAAGTTCTATTAATATCACCACAGAAATTTGAGGTATCTCAAGGCAGTGAGACTTCGCAATTCAATCTACCTCACCCTCTCACCAGACTTCAAAGTGGAAAGCTATGTATTGAACCTACTAAGTTTCCTTTACCCAAAAGGAAAAGGGAAAAAAGAACACTGAAGGATCTGACAGTGAGACTTTCTCATCATCATACTCCATCTCATCTTCTCCAGTGCGAAGTCAACCATCCACCCCTCCATTACACATTGTTGTTCAACAGGGATCAGGAACTTCAACATCTCAACCTCAGACCTCAATATCAACTCCTTCCCGAACATCTGGAACTTCATCGGCAATATCATCTTCTATTAGTTTTACAATGGCTCAGAATCCATGGAGTAGTCCTGGTGCGGTCAACATTCCTACACCACTACACCAATTGCCAGATTCTCCTGAAAAATGGTTGCTAAAATTTAATCCAGATACAGGGACACCAGCCGAGGAGCATTTTAACAATTTCATGTTATTAGTTAATTTGAAAGGAGTAACAGAGGAAGATGTTGTCGTTAGTCTTTTACCTTATACCTTACAAGGATCATCTAGGTCCTGGTATTTTTCCCTGCCCTCTGGATCCATTACTAGTTGGAGCATTTTCCATGAATAGTTTCTGATTAAGTATGGCGATGATAGATCTTTAGCAACGTTAATTAATGATCTCTCGAATCATAGGATAGAATCTAAAGAACCTATCAAGGAATTCAATTCACAATTCAATAAACTCTTGAATAAGATTCCAACCACCTGTAAACCAAGTGAGAAAATCAGAAGTGAATGGTATATAACAGCCCTACCTTCAAATATAGCTATTTTTGTAGGCAAAGCTGCTAAACCAACTTTAGCTGAGAACATGAAAGAGGCGCTTGCTGTAGAGAAACGTATTATTGCTTTAGAAAAGAAAGCTGCTCTTGAAGATAGAAAATCCAAAAAAGTTTCTTTTAAGGATGATTCAAAGAAGAAAACCCCTAAAGATCAATATGATATGGAAGGTTTACAAAAATTTCTCAAGACTATGTCAAATGAAATGGTTGAGATCAAAAAGCAAGTAGCTGAAACTTCAACAAAAAGGCCATTTAGAAATTTTAAGAAACCTGAATCAAAACCACCAAATGCGATATCTAATGCAGACTCAAATCCCGAAGAGGAAGAAGAAGATGAAATAGTCTTGCCATCCGAGGAACCAGAAGAAGAAGAGACTGTTGAATGCCATGGGATGTGGGATTTTATTTTACCCAACTCCGATACAGAAAATGAACAAGAAGCTTTTCCTGTGACTACCAGAAGTAAAGGTACTCCTGAACCTGTTCAGGCAACTTCAAAGAAAAGGAATGCAAGTACCACTACTACCAAAGAAAAGGTTTCCACAAAGAGAGTTGTAGCAATACCATCCCAAAATCAGCCATCATCTTCAAATTCACCTTCAACATCTAAGACATTAGTAGTTACAGATTCTATGGACTACAATATTATCGAAGATATGAAGAAGACTAAGGAAAATATTACTATGTTTGAACTTAGCAAACTCAAACATCAACAAAAATTGCTTCTTAAGGAGCTAAATGCAGTACCTTCTTCACCTCTCCCTAATTTTGTATTGTCCAAAGCTACTAATGATTCAGGTCAACCACCCCCTAGTAGGGTAGAAGCTACTGATGCAGTTTTAATTTGGGATAGATCAAATTATCATACTCCTCCTTTCATCTTGACCTATGAGATCTATAATAGGAATCTACACAACTGTTTGATTGACTCAGGGGCTTCGTCTAATATAATGCCAGCTTCAGTTTGTTCCAAACTGAACATTGAACCCCAAAAGTCTGCAATTCATATTATACAGTTGGATAGAACTAAGGTCCAGGTTTTAGGGGAAATCAACTCAATGACTATCAAGTTATCAACTGATCCAAGAGTGGTTCAGAGAATTGATATTTTAATCGCTGATATACCTCAATTCTATGGGTTGATTTTAAGTAGAGATTGGTCTGAAAAACTCCATGGCTATATTTCCACCGATTGCTCCCATATGTGGTTACCTTATAAAGGAAATCCAAATCAAATCAAAATCGATCAGGAAAAACACATGACCCATACTGTTACCGAATTCGAATAGGAAAATCAACTAATAGCATTCAATAACAATATTCTGGGGAATTACTCATCTGAATCATTCTTTGGCAATTTCACTACCCAACCGTCTCCTTTCCCAGTTAATAATTTCACATCTCAAATCAAAAAATTCTGACAAACAGATAGGTCAAGATGTGTTAATATCGCTGAGGAAACTGTAAATAAAATTGTTAATAATTCTTTATTTTGGTCACTATACTTTGATGGGTCTAAATCTAGTGAAGGTGCAGGAGCAGGATGTATTTTAGTTAGTCCTGAGGGAGAAAAAAATATGTTATCATGCAGATTGGAATTGGAATGCACAAACAACACAGCTGAGTATGAGGCCTTAGTTCAAGGACTTTACAAAGAAATTGATCTTAAAGTTCAATATCTGAAGGTGTTTGGTGATTCAGAAATTGTTATCAAACAAGTTAGAAATTCAATTCATTGCCTTTCTGGTCATCTCAAACACTATCAGTCGTTGGTACCGGAACTCATCTCTCAATTTTTAGCATTCAACATTTCTCCCATCCCTAGATCCCAGAACGCAGCAGCTGACTTGCTAGCTAACGTTGCCTCCAAACTCCTACCATACGAAGATTATAGCCCAGACAGATTTTCAGTAGAATTAATTTTTAGACCATCAATTCCCGATAATGTCACCTATTATCACTTAGAACCATAGTTCATGTATGTAATGTTGTCCACAAGTTCCATATAAAAATCTTTGGTTTAGTGAGTAGGTTTATATGTGTGTGTGTCACTTTGAAATTAGAATTTCAAAAGGTATTGATGTAAGTCCGTGTAAAAAAAAACTCGTTTGATACCCTCCATCATTGTCAGTTAAGGCATGTCATGTCATTAGTACTTTGCGCAGTTTCGCAGCGCGGTCTGTTTGTTCAATTTAGCTGCGCAATGATGTTTTCGTCTTTTCGCAGCGTACTGTTTATCAGCCATTTCGTAGCGCGTTTTGTTAAATTTGAACTGTCCGCGCTACGAAATCGGGGTTTCGGGGTTTTTTGTAGCGCTTTTTCTTGCAATGTCAAATCTGGGAAGGGTGAGTCATAGGTCCGTGCATGTTTGTCAGTTGAGGTTCTCTCCATGTCATGATAAATCATTATTCCGCCATGAGGTCCAGAATCATGCATATGAATATCATCTTAAGGGATTTTATGAGGTATGGTTGTGTCATAATGTGTTTTTCATAATGTGTAAACATGTCTGCTGTATGAGAAGCCCGAGTTCTTATTTAAAGGGATCATTGCAAGCGAGCCTGCACTCCAGAGTCGAGATTGTTTTCGCGTTGTAGCTGCCATTAGTTCCCTGTGTGAAAATATTCGAAACAAGATGGAAAAGAGGGAACATCGATCCGGTAAGTGCTTGAGGACAGAGCCGGAAGGGCTTGATGTTACACTCAGGGATGAAGGTGTCGCAAGAGCCTTTCGAAATGCTGGTTGCTGGAGGTTCTGCGAGAAGTTGAAGGGAGGACATGCAGAGGTAACGAAGGCTTTCGCATTGAATTTTACTGGACTGAATTCAAAGGTGTCAATGTTAGAGTTTCCTGTGTCTCCTGAAGCTATTTCCATTGTCACTGAAATTCCGAGGGGAGGTCAAGAATGGTTCAAAAACTTTAAATTCGACATGAGTCCCTGTAAAGAATTTTTGAAGGAACAGTATGAAAATAAGGACCTCACCAAAGCGGTGCCAAGGAGTTACATAAAAGAACAGTATGCTATGCTCCTCACATGTATCCAGAAATACCTAACATGCGAGGGAAGGTTCAATAAAGTTTACTCCTACCACTTCAAACTTTTGTTGCATTTCACAGGTAAGGTTTCAATAGATATACCTTTCTATTTGTTCAGAAGCATTAGCAAAATGTGTGATAAAATCCAGTTAAAGAAAGATGGTTGTGAAACATCCTTGTTTCACCATGGTCTGGTAAAGTTGCTGGTGTTGGATGCTTTGCAAAAGATTGGCAGAGATTGGGATTCTTTTGTTTTTATGGCCGGCTTTCATATCAAAACAGGCCTCACTCCATTGCCTGTGAGGGATAGGGAAGAAAGGAGTGAAGAACCCACTCTGGCTGAGCTCAGAAGAGAGGTGACAGACCAAAAGAAGCCTAAAACCACATTAAGGAAATCAGAGAAGTCTGTGGCAGCAAAAGAGACACCTAAATCATCAATAAAGGAAACTCCTAAGTCATCATCTAAGGAGACACCTCAGTCATCAAAGTAGAAGATCCAGAAAAAGAAGGATGAAGCTAAATCAAGTGAAGTTGAAAAGATTTCAAGGGTGAAAACCAGAGGTCAGCTAAACAGGGAGAAGGGTAAGTCAATTACTGTGGAAGAAAGCCCTATTTCAAAAGGCAGTTTAAATGACTTACTTGAAGCCATTGAACTTGAGCAAGATCAGCCAATACAGATTGAACCAATAGAGTTTGAGCAAGATCATCCAGTGCAGCCAATGCATATTGACCTCACTCAATCTTCACCCGAGAGTACTAAAAAACCAAGAGCTTCAAAAAGATTGAAATTTGAAGAGCCTAGTAAAGAATATGCTTTCAAGCCACGTAGACCAGTCACAAGAAGACAAATTAAAGAAGTGGAGAAAGCGCAGAAAGAGAAGGCACCTTTAGAAGTGCCTAGTACAGATGTAATTGAGATTTTGACCAGAACAGTTCAAGCAGCCAAAAGTAAAAACAAGGGTAATAGGGTTATCATCAGTCAAGGTGGAAATATCATTGCTATCAAGCAACAAGCAGGAACAACACAAGAAGAAATACCTCAGATTAAAAATGTTTCTAAGGAAAGGGCAGTAAGATATGCAAATTATAAAAAGGCTGTAATAAAAGGCAGAACAAGTTTAATGAGCCAAACTGACTCAGTGTCTGATGCATATTTGTGGACGGTGCCAGCTCTGAAGCAGGCAAAAATCATGAAACAAATGAACACAAGCTTAAGAGCAGAAAACAAGGCTTTAAAGGAAGAAGTTAGCAGTTTAAAGAGGAAGCTAGGCAAACTAGCTGATTAATCCAAAGGGAAATTTGCTTTTCAAGTTTTGATAAATTTTGACTGTCATCATTTCGAAACTTTTTGGAGCCCTTACACCTGTATAAAATAGCTGAAGAAATCATGGAGTTAAGTCATCAGTGTTTTAAGATTCATATGCTTTGTTTTGATTACCTACAGCAGTTTCGTAGCGCGCTACGAAACTGCTGTAGATGACTGTTTATGTGAAAAAATGAAATTGATGCTGAGGTCAGCAAATCTTAAAAGGGATGACTCGAGGCCAGCATGGACATTATACAAAGCTATTCAGATATTCGAAAGGTGACAGGTGTGAGTATTTAAGGAAAAAGTGAAATTTTTGTCTTTTGTTAAAGTCTTCCTAAAGTTACTTTATAGCCGAATTATTAGGGTTCTGGTAGGGTTACCGAAGTTTTGAGTGGTATACCTGTTTAGCTCACAAAGTGTCCAGATCATAAGGCATATTGAATTATGCGTGGTTATTAGAAGAATTAAATGGCTTGGAGCATAGTCTTTTAATGCATGAAGACTAATGGGAGGCAGAGACCGTGAAAATAGGGCACAGATCCTTATCAGGTGATGAGTCATCCACATATCAAGTATCCGAAGCTGCTCATTCAGTGAATGTTCCTCCAACATGTCTTGGCTATTACTGAAGTGATACAGGTGTCAAATTTCAAGAAAGCATCAATGCACACGAGGAGATAGACTTAGAGTTTCAATGGGAATGGGACTCTATATTTTCACAGCGCAATACCTTTGTAATTAATTAGTTGTTTAGATATGGATAAGGTAATTAATGATAGGATTTCGAGCTCCCTTCATGCTTGTTGAGGAGTCTCAAGTAGTTGTATTTTTGGTTTTCCTATATATAGAAATGACTCTGATGTAAAAAAGGTTGGATATTTTATACAAAAACAGAGTTTTATTTGGGCCATTGTAAAGACTTATTACAGTAATAGTAAAACAGTGGTTGTTTCTTCTCAAGATTCTCAATGGATTATTTTGTTCAAATGTGATGGTGGTGTATTCTCTCAATGTTCTTTTACAGCCTTGTTATAGCATAATCACTCAGAATTCATTTTTAATGCTCTGACTTCCTGTATGTTTAGCAAGTTGTGGCTTATGTGAAATATGTTTGAACATCTGATGCAAAGAGCCTTGACTTCCATGAAATGACTGTACTTTTGTTTATTAAATGTGTGAGACTCCATAGCCCAATGAAGACCAAATTTGATGTGTGTCCAACCAGCTTTATTTTCATAAGTGTGTGAAGAGTTAGCCCTCTGTTGTTGTGATTGATTTCTATCAAAAGTCTGTGAGAGAGCCCTCTCTGACTAGGAAGTCTAATTCCTAGTCTAAAGTCTGGTTGAAAGAGTTACATAAAATCTTACTTGGTTGCAGCCCTTAGTACTGATTTTGTGATAACATTTTGGTGCGTCTGCCGGGAGTCTGATGATTACTTATTCCCGAAGTTTGAAGATTGAATTTCTGAAGGTAGCAGGGGTTCAAGTCATTTTCGAGGCTGCATTCTACCTTGGTGACTCCATTGATCTTTAAAGTGTAAAGGTGGCTTCGAGAGGAAGGTATACAAGGAGTAATCCAGACCCAAACCCACCTAGTCCTGTGGAGAATCCTAATATCATATCAAGGAGTAAACAAAGATTCTCTGATATACCAGGTACTTCAAGTATTTCAAAGTCATTATTTCCTGAGTTTTCTAGAAGTCCTGAGGATAAACTTGTTGATGATAAAGTTCAAGAGGTTATATTAAGGTCTGAGAATGAAGAAGAATTAATTGGTATTATTTTGGATCTACAAAAGAGAGGTATTGATACTTCTTCTTTAGTTTCACAAAAAGATAAAGAGGAGTTTTGGGAAATTGTTTCTTCTGAGTTATTATTAGAAAAAGAGGATTTGAAACAGCTCAAGGAGCTTGACCCTTTTGAAATTTTACTTAACTCAAAGATTGGTTTACCTCTCCCAAATTGGAGTTCTTTTGTCAGTGGTTTACAAAGCCCCAATAGTCCTTTTCGTACTCATACCTTGTCTTCTGCCTCTGCCAGTCCAAATAGCCCTCAGACAACGTCTCATACTAGTTCTGGTCCTTCTGGTCATACAATACCTATTGTCACTGTTCCTCCTTTTATTATGGCTGTTCCTGCTAGGTATGCTCCTCTAGCTCTTCCTGCTGTTCTGCATGATCTCCCTAACAAATATGCTGCTAGAATTCCAACATGGGGAGGAGATGAAGACATTACAGCAGAGGAACATGTGGATAGGTTCAATGATTTTATTGATAGGTATGAAGTGGATGATGAAGATGTAAAACTCAGATTGTTTGCTCAGACTTTCATTGGGGAAGTCAGAAAATGGTTTAAAGCCCTAACAGCTGGTAGTATTCATAGTTGGGTTGAGTTTGAAGATATTTTCCTGAGGAAATGGGGAAATAGAACCAATCCTGTTCAAGCCCTCACTGACTATAATAATTTAAGAAGAGCTCCAGATGAGTCTGTTCAAAATTTTTCTAAGAGGTTTAACAAGGTATATAACTCTATTCCAGCACACTTGAAACCTCCTGGAGCTTTGGCACAGTTAAGGTATGCTGAGTCTTTTGATTCAGATTTCTCTCTTTTACTCAGAGAAAGAGAGTCTGCTAATTTAGCTGAAATGCAAAATGATGCTATCAAAGTAGAGGTGAATATACTTGCTGCTAAAAAGTCCAAGATGGCTAAGGCTAAGATAAAGGAAGAGGAGAGGCCTTCTACCTCTGCTCAAGAAGAGAAATTTGAGACCATGATGAAGACTATGGAGAAATTGATGGATCAGTTAGCACTTGGGAATACTGCTGCTCCCCAAGCACAACAAGAACCTAGGTTCAGGAATCCTCAATTTAGAAGGCCTCAAAATCAGCAAAGGCCAAGAGAAAATAGAAATCAGCAAGCTGATCCTCCTGTGAGACCTCCTTTTCAACAAAACATGGTGGATGAGGAAGAGGAACCTGAGGAACCTGAGGAATCTATTCATTGTCTTGGTGAAGAAGATTCAGAGATCTTCCTAACAAAAGAGGAACATGATGAGTCCAGCAAAATAAAAGCTGAGGAGGAGCCCTCAGATTTTTTAAAGGGTTATCAACATGCCATATTTGAAATCCAAAAGCAATATAACCTCAGAAACAGAGATGTTCCTATTACAGCAAATAAGGTTTAGCCCAAGAAAAATGTTTCAAAAGCAGTGGAAGATAAAAAGGAAAAGCCAAAACAAGCTGATGGAAAAGGTGATTCTCCTCTTGAGAAAAAGGATAATCAAATCCCTGCTCTTCCTAAGGAAATTGAAAGGTCTACTTCTGTTTTTAATATAGAAAATGAGATTGCTAAAATTAAAATATCAGTCCCATTTAATGAGATTTTGAAAGTAGACAAATATAGAAGTAAGATTGTGGAAATGCTCAATTCTCCACCAGGAGGGGCTGATATTTTAAATGTACAAGAGGATAGTCCTATTATCTGTTTAGGTCCAAGACTTGAAGATGAGCAAAATGATGAGTTTCCTCCTTTTTATATAAGCATCAATATACATGAGATGACTCTACATAATGCCATGCTGGATTCAGGGGCATCCCATAACCTCATGCCTAAAGTCATTATGGAAAGGTTAGGATTAGAAGTGACTAGACCATACAAGGACTTATTTTCTTTTGATTCAAAGAGGGTTCATTGTATTGGGCTGATAAAGGATGTGGTTGTGGCTCTCACACAAATCCCAGCAAAAACCACTGTCATGGACATTGTTGTTGCAGATGTTCCACCTAAATTTGGGATGTTACTTTCAAGGTCATGGGCAGCAAAGATTAAGGGTACTATGCAAATGGATCTAACTTATGCTACCATTCCAGTGTTTGGGGAGCAAAGAAGGTTATATCGTGAGACAAGGATGGCATATATGGTGAGCAGCAAGGACAAACCACAAAATTTTCCCATTTATTCTTGTGATACAGGCCTTGGATCAGCTATTCTATTTAATGAATCAGTGGGAAAAGAATTACAGGAAGAAAAACCAGAAAATCAGGGTGAAGAGTTGCAGCAAAGTGATGAAAGAGATGCCTCTGGTTGCTGGTCTTTGTACTTTGATGGAGCAGCAGGGAAAGAAGGTGCAGGAGCTGGAATTTGGATCATGAGTCCAACTGAGGAAAGTAAGTTTTTGTCATATAAGCTTAATTTTGATTGTACAAATAACATGGCGGAATATGAGTCCCTGGTTTTAGGCTTAGAAACCTTGATTGAGTTTAAGGCAAAGAACATTGTTGTTTATGGAGATTCTGAGCTAGTCATAAAGCAAGTTCAAGGTGCTTATCAAACAAAAGATGCAAGGATGAGAGCTTATAGAAACTTGGTGTTGGAATTGTTGGAAAAATTTCAGTCATATACTTTCAATATAAAAACCAGAGATCAGAATTCTATGGCCGATTCTCTTGCTGTAGCAGCTAGTCTTTTTGTCATTCCTAAACATGCTTCTGATAGCTATGAAGTGAAAGTCCGCCATAGGCCAGTCATCCCGGATAATATCCTAAATTGGCAAGTCTTTGAAGATGATCAGCAGGTGAAAAGTTTCCTAGAGTTGAAAGGAGAATTTGAACATAGTCAAATTGATCAGCAAAACATGTTAGTGGAAACAAAAGAGAAATCTGAGGTGTTACAGCTGCAAAACAATCTGATTCCTAAAGGTCTTATCCCACTTGAGAAACTCTTTGATCAGAATGATGTGTTTAAAGCACCAAGGTTGCAAGCAGATGAAGAGGAAGTAGAGAGCTGTAATTTAGGTGATTCAGTAGCGCCTAAATTAGTCAAAATTTCAAAATTTTTATCAGCTGATCTAAAAGTTAAGTATGTTGAGTTAATGAAGAAGTTCATTGATGTTTTTGCATGGAGCTATGCTGATCTGAAGCAATATGATTCCTCAATTATACAGCATACTATCCCAATCAAGCCAAATGAGAAGCCCTTTAAACAAAAATTGAGAAGAATTAATCCTCTTCTAATGCCATTAATTGAAAAAGAAGTGAAGAAGCTCTTTGATGCAAAGATTATTGTTCCAATTAGATTTTCAAATTGGCTTGCCAATCTGGTACCAGTGAGGAAAAAGAATGGGGAGATAAGGATTTGCATAGATTTTAGAAATTTGAACAAGGCTTCATTGAAGGACAACTATCCTCTTCCTAAAATGGATCTTATTCTACAAAATATTGTTGGCTCTCAAAGAATGTCAATGTTAGATGGTTTCTCAGGGTACAATCAAATCCTTGTTCATCCAGATGATCAGGAGAAGACAGCCTTCACCACACCATGGGGCACATTTATGTATGCAAAGATGCCTTTTGGCCTCATGAATGCAGGGGCGACTTTCCAGAGGGCTATGGACATTGCTTTTGCTGAGGAAAAGGATAAATCAGTGGTGGTATATCTTGATGATATCACAGTCTTTTCAAAGAGGGAAGAGGATCATTTAAAACACCTTGAAAGGATTTTGCTAAAGTGTAGGAGGTTTGGCATTTCTTTGAATCCAACCAAAAGCATCTTTGCTTTGACTTCTGGTAAGTTACTTGGGCATATCATTTCTGAAGAAGGAATTAGGATTGATCCTAATAGAGTCAGTGCTATTTCAAAGTTGGATTTGCCAAGGAGCAAGAAAGAGGTTCAATCTTTTCTTGGTAAAGTTAATTTTGTTAGAAGGTTCATCCCCAACTTTGCTGAAGTGGTTAAACACATCACAAAAATGCTAAAGAAAGGAGCAGACTTCAAGTGGACAGCTGAGGCAAGGAAGTCATTTGAAGAAATTAAGAAAGCACTCACTCAAGCACCAGTCCTTATCAGCCCTGATTTCACCAAGGAATTTCTAATATTCACATATGCTTCTGAGGATACAATTGCTGGAGTCCTATTGCAAAAAGGAAATCAAGGTACTGAACAGCCTATTTCATTCTTTAGTAAGACATTGGCTAATGCTGAATTAAAGTATAACATTTTAGAGAAGCAGGCATATGCATTGGTAAAGGCAATCAAGGATTTTAGAATCTATGTGTTACATTCTCATATTGTTGCATATGTGCCAAGTGCTGTCATTAAAGACATTCTTACACAAGCAGACCCGGATGGAAAAAGAGGAAAATGGATAGCCAAATTGTTAGAATATGATATTGAAATTAGGCCAACTAAATTAGTGAAGGGTCAAGGGTTGGCAGAGTTGTTAACTCACTCAAATCTAGACAGCAGTGATATCAATTTTAATGCAGAAATATCAGAAATTTTTGAAGAAGAGGAAGAGTTGGTTCAGATCAATGAAAAATTTCTGACATCTGAATGGTATAGGGATGTGTCATTTGTTTTACAACACAACAGAGCTCCTGATAACCTTTCCAAGTCTAAAGCTCGGTTCACCAAGCTGAAATCCCTTAGGTATTTTGTTTATGAGCAGAATTTATTTTGGAAGGATGCTGGAGGAATTCTATTGAGTTGTCTGATTGAAGAAGAGGCTGATATGGTGATTGATGAATTCCATAAGGGAGATTGTGGAGGCCACCATTATTGGAAGGCTACTGCAAATAAAATATTGAGAGCTGGGTATTTTTGGCCCACTATGTTCAAGGACATTTACAAAAAGATAGCAGCTTGCCATGAATGTCAGATGTTTGAAGGTAAAAGGAAACTTATGCCTATGCCATTAGTTCCTATTTATGTAGAAGCACCCTTTCAACAGTGGGGGCTAGATTTCATAGGTGAGATACATCCCTCTTCATCAGGTCAACATCGGTGGATACTCACAGCCACTGATTATTTTACAAAGTGGATAGAGGCGGTACCAACTAGGCAAGCTAATGATGCAGTAATTATTTCCTTTTTAGAGAACAACATCTTATCAAGGTTTGGATGTCCACTCAAGTTTATCACAGACAATGCTCAGGCTTTTAAGTCTAAGAGACTGATAAATTTTTTCCATCAATACCATATTTCCCTTGGTCATTCCACAGCTTATTATCCACAGGGTAATGGTCTAGCTGAAAGTTCAAACAAAAGTCTTGTGAGGATTATCAAAAAACTGCTGCAAGAAAACAAAAAGACTTGGCACTTAAAGCTGAAGTATGCCTTGTGGGCTGATCGCATCTGCACTAAAAGGTCTATCGGAACCTCACCTTATGAGCTTGTGTATGGAGCAGAGGCTATTTTCCCAACATCTCTTGGGGTACCAGTTATGAAGCTAATTCAGGGATTAGAAGAGGAACCAAATGCCATACAGAGGAGGATTAATCAGCTTATAGCTCTGCAGGAAAAAAGGACTGAGGTGTTTGAGGATCATCAGCAAAATCAGAATAGAGTTAAGAGAGCTTTTGACAAGAAAATCAAAGATGTCACATTTCAGATTAATGACAAAGTTTTGAAGTGGGAAGCTAGAATTGAGGAAAAAGGCAAACATGGCAAATTTGAGAACCTATGGAAGGGGCCATATTTGATTTCTGCTTACCATGGAAGTAACACCTATGTTCTGCAAGAGGTTGATGGATCGCCATATGCTGGAGGACCTGTAAATGGCAGGTTCTTAAAGCATTATTATCAGTAAAAATCTGCCAAGTAGTCCATGATCATTGTAAATAACCGTTTTCTGAAGGTTTCATGTTAGAAATAAGTGACAAGCTGAACAAGAAAACTTTAGCCCGAGGAGAAGGCCCACAAGGTTTGAAAGAGATGCTTGTCAGCCGTATGTGATTGCAATAAGATGGATAAAGGCACTGGTACTACGCATTCTTAGTGTACTACAGGAGCACACTATCCCAAGTGGAGCCACTGTTATCACTTAGAACCATAGTTCATGTATGTAATGTTGTCCACAAGTTCCATATAAAAATCTTTGGTTTAGTGAGTAGGTTTATATGTGTGTGTGTCACTTTGAAATTAGAATTTCAAAAGGTATTGATGTAAGTCCGTGTAAAAAAAAACTCGTTTGATACCCTCCATCATTGTCAGTTAAGGCATGTCATGTCATTAGTACTTTGCGCAGTTTCGCAGCGCGGTCTGTTTGTTCAATTTAGCTGCGCAATGATGTTTCCGTCTTTTCGCAGCGTACTGTTTATCAGCCATTTCGTAGCGCGTTTTGTTAAATTTGAACTGTCCGCGCTACGAAATCGGGGTTTCGGGGTTTTTTGTAGCGCTTTTTCTTGCAATGTCAAATCTGGGAAGGGTGAGTCATAGGTCCGTGCATGTTTGTCAGTTGAGGTTCTCTCCATGTCATGATAAATCATTATTCCGCCATGAGGTCCAGAATCATGCATATGAATATCATCTTAAGGGATTTTATGAGGTATGGTTGTGTCATAATGTGTTTTTCATAATGTGTAAACATGTCTGCTGTATGAGAAGCCCGAGTTCTTATTTAAAGGGATCATTGCAAGCGAGCCTGCACTCCAGAGTCGAGATTGTTTTCGCGTTGTAGCTGCCATTAGTTCCTTGTGTGCAAATATTCGAAACAAGATGGAAAAGAGGGAACATCGATCCGGTAAGTGCTTGAGGACAAAGCCGGAAGGGCTTGATGTTACACTCAGGGATGAAGGTGTCGCAAGAGCCTTTCGAAATGCTGGTTGCTGGAGGTTCTGCGAGAAGTTGAAGGGAGGACATGCAGAGGTAACGAAGGCTTTCGCATTGAATTTTACTGGACTGAATTCAAAGGTGTCAATGTTAGAGTTTCCTGTGTCTCCTGAAGCTATTTCCACTGTCACTGAAATTCCGAGGGGAGGTCAAGAATGGTTCAAAAACTTTAAATTCGACATGAGTCCCTGTAAAGAATTTTTGAAGGAACAGTATGAAAATAAGGACCTCACCAAAGCGGTGCCAAGGAGTTACATAAAAGAACAGTATGCTATGCTCCTCACATGTATCCAGAAATACCTACCATGCGAGGGAAGGTACAATAAAGTTTACTCCTACCACTTCAAACTTTTGTTGCATTTCACAGGTAAGGTTTCAATAGATATACCTTTCTATTTTTTCAGAAGCATTAGCAAAATGTGTGATAAAATCCAGTTAAAGAAAGATGGTTGTGAAACATCCTTGTTTCACCATGGTCTGGTAAAGTTGCTGGTGTTGGATGCTTTGCAAAAGATTGGCAGAGATTGGGATTCTTTTGTTTTTATGGCCGGCTTTCAGATCAAAACAGGCCTCACTCCATTGCCTGTGAGGGATAGGGAAGAAAGGAGTGAAGAACCCACTCTGGCTGAGCTCAGAAGAGAGGTGACAGACCAAAAGAAGCCTAAAACCACATTAAGGAAATCAGAGAAGTCTGTGGCAGCAAAAGAGACACCTAAATCATCAATAAAGGAAACTCCTAAGTCATCATCTAAGGAGACACCTCAGTCATCAAAGCAGAAGATCCAGAAAAAGAAGGATGAAGCTAAATCAAGTGAAGTTGAAAAGATTTCAAGGGTGAAAACCAGAGGTCAGCTAAACAGGGAGAAGGGTAAGTCAATTACTGTGGAAGAAAGCCCTATTTCAAAAGGCAGTTTAAATGACTTACTTGAAGCCATTGAACTTGAGCAAGATCAGCCAATACAGATTGAACCAATAGAGTTTGAGCAAGATCATCCAGTGCAACCAATGCATATTGACCTCACTCAATCTTCACCCGAGAGTACTAAAAAACCAAGAGCTTCAAAAAGATTGAAATTTGAAGAGCCTAGTAAAGAATATGCTTTCAAGCCACGTAGACCAGTCACAAGAAGACAAATTAAAGAAGTGGAGAAAGCGCAGAAAGAGAAGGCACCTTTAGAAGTGCCTAGTACAGATGTAATTGAGATTTTGACCAGAACAGTTCAAGCAGCCAAAAGTAAAAACAAGGGTAATAGGGTTATCATCAGTCAAGGTGGAAATGTCATTGCTATCAAGCAACAAGAAGGAACAACACAAGAAGAAATACCTCAGATTAAAAATGTTTCTAAGGAAAGGGCAGTAAGATATGCAAATTATAAAAAGGCTGTAATAAAAGGCAGAACAAGTTTAATGAGCCAAACTGACTCAGTGTCTGATGCATATTTGTGGACGGTGCCAGCTCTGAAGCAGGCAAAAATCATGAAACAAATGAACACAAGCTTAAGAGCAGAAAACAAGGCTTTAAAGGAAGAAGTTAGCAGTTTAAAGAGGAAGCTAGGCAAACTAGCTGATTAATCCAAAGGGAAATTTGCTTTTCAAGTTTTGATAAATTTTGACTGTCATCATTTCGAAACTTTTTGGAGCCCTTACACCTGTATAAAATAGCTGAAGAAATCACGGAGTTAAGTCATCAGTGCTTTAAGATTCATATGCTTTGTTTTGATTACCTACAGCAGTTTCGTAGCGCGCTACGAAACTGCTGTAGATGACTGTTTATGTGAAAAAATGAAATTGATGCTGAGGTCAGCAAATCTTAAAAGGGATGACTCGAGGCCAGCATGGACATTATACAAAGCTATTCAGATATTCAAAAGGTGACAGGTGTGAGTATTTAAGGAAAAAGTGAAATTTTTGTCTTTTGTTAAAGTCTTCCTAAAGTTACTTTATAGCCGAATTATTAGGGTTCTGGTAGGGTTACCGAAGTTTTGAGTGGTATACCTGTTCAGCTCACAAAGTGTCCAGATCATAAGGCATATTGAATTATGCGTGGTTATTAGAAGAATTAAATGGCTTGGAGCATAGTCTTTTAATGCATGAAGACTAATGGGAGGCAGAGACCGTGAAAATAGGGCACAGATCCTTATCAGGTGATGAGTCATCCACATATCAAGTATCCGAAGCTGCTCATTCAGTGAATGTTCCTCCAGCATGTCTTGGCTATTACTGAAGTGATACAGGTGTCAAATTTCAAGAAAGCATCAATGCACACGAGGAGATAGACTTAGAGTTTCAATGGGAATGGGACTCTATATTTTCACAGCGCAATACCTTTGTAATTAATTAGTTGTTTAGATATGGATAAGGTAATTAATGATAGGATTTCGAGCTCCCTTCATGCTTGTTGAGGAGTCTCAAGTAGTTGTATTTTTGGTTTTCCTATATATAGAAATGACTCTGATGTAAAAAAGGTTGGATATTTTATACAAAAACAGAGTTTTATTTGGGCCATTGTAAAGACTTATTACAGTAATAGTAAAACAGTGGTTGTTTCTTCTCAAGATTCTCAATGGATTATTTTGTTCAAATGTGATGGTGGTGTATTCTCTCAATGTTCTTTTACAGCCTTGTTATAGCATAATCACTCAGAATTCATTTTTAATGCTCTGACTTCCTGTATGTTTAGCAAGCTGTGGCTTATGTGAAATATGTTTGAACATCTGATGCAAAGAGCCTTGACTTCCATGAAATGACTGTACTTTTGTTTATTAAATGTGTGAGACTCCATAGCCCAATGAAGACCAAATTTGATGTGTGTCCAACCAGCTTTATTTTCATAAGTGTGTGAAGAGTTAGCCCTCTGTTGTTGTGATTGATTTCTATCAAAAGTCTGTGAGAGAGCCCTCTCTGACTAGGAAGGCTAATTCCTAGTCTAAAGTCTGGTTGAAAGAGTTACATAAAATCTTACTTGGTTGCAGCCCTTAGTACTGATTTTGTGATAACATCACCAATTGGCGAGTGTTCAATCACGATGAAGACATTTTAATTTTTTTTACTTCAAATAAGTCCTATGATGATCAAATCATTGATGAAAGCGATCATGACCTTCAAATGAATGAAAAACAAGTATAAAACTCAATACCTAAACCAGTGGTCAAAATTTAGGATCTTTATGATATTAAAGACAGGTTTAAACAGGTGACCAATTCAAAACTCTAGAGTTCTACTTTAAGATTTGAATTGATAAACCTAGGTATTGAGGAAAACCCTCAGAACATTAATTTGGAATTAGGACTTTCTTTACAAGAAAGAACAACATTCATTAGATTGTTGCGAAAAAACAAAAATGTCTTCGCATGGAAATATGATGACTTGAAAACATACGATGCATCGATCATTCAGAATACTATTCCAATGCTTTCTGAACAAAAACCAGTGCAACAGAAGTTAAGGAAAATTCATCCTAATCTAGAGAGTCAAATAAAGGCTGAGCTAAACAAACTCTTAAAGGCTAAGATAATTTTTCCTATCAGACATTCAAACTGGGTGTCCAATATGGTGCCAGTTAGAAAGAAAAATGGTGACATCAGGAATTGCATCGATTTCAGAAATCTTAATAAGGTAAGACAAAAAGATAACTTCCCTTTACCTACCATAGAACAGACACTCCATTCAGTAGCTGGTTCTGAGTTAATGTCCTTTTTAGACAGTTTTTCAAGATATAACCAAATCTTGGTCCATCCTGATGACAGGCTTAAAACTACCTTCAGAACCAAGTGGGGAACTTATGCTTATCAAAAAATGCCTTTTGGACTTATCAATGCAGGAGCTACATTCTAGAGAGAAATGGACATAGCATTCAAAGGATTGATCAATAAATCAATAGTTGTCTATTTAGATGATATTACTGTATTTTCCAAGAAAACATCTAATCATTTACATGATTAAAAACAAATATTTGAACACTGCAGAAGGTATGGTATCTCGCTTAACCCAAAGAAGTATTTTTTTTCTCTTAATCAAGGAAAGATTTTAGGCTTCATTGTTTCAAAGGTTGGTATCTATATTGATCCAGATAGAATTAAAGAGATTTCTAATATTCCATTCCCTCATAATAAAAAATCCATGCATCATTTCTGGGTCACATTAAATTTGTCAAAAGATTTGTTCCAGACTTTTCCTAGATTATTTTACCATTGCAAATGATGATTAAGAAAAAAATGGTGTTTAAATGGGGACCTGCCGAAAAATAGGCATTTGGTTCTATCAAACAATCAATCATTAATGCCCCTACTTTTAGCACTCCCAATTTTTCAAGTCATTTCATATTATATACCCTCGCATCCACTTTGTCTTATGCAACAGTGTTGACTCAAATTAATGATCAAAACTTGGAAGCACCAATCTTATTTTACAGCTCAAATCTTCAAGGTGTTGAACTAAATTATTCGGAAGTTGAAAAAAAAGCCTTTGCTGTGCACAAAGCCATTAAACACTACATGCCCTTTCTCTTAAAAGCTCACACAAAAGTTATAGTTCCATTTTCAGCAGTAAGACAATTATTAGTTCAAAGGGAATTAGGAGAAAAGAGAGCAAATTGGGTCACAGCATTACAAGAATACGACTTAGAAATCAAACCAGCAAAGATCGTCAAAGGCCAAGGTTTTTGCAGGTTGTTAGCAGGAGCATCCAACATTCAAGAACTTGAAGGTATAGAAGATACTGAAGAAATCAATCAAATAAGTATCACAGATTCTAAATCACAATATGCAGATCTGATTTTCTATTTAAAAAATGGATACACTCCTTCTAATCTTTCCTATAAAAAAAAACGTGCCATTAGATTGAAGGAGAAAAACTTCATAATTGTAGATGATGTATTGTTTAAGCTAAATTATGATTCAATTTTATTAATATGCTTAGAAAAACCTGAAGCACAAAATTTTTTGCAGGAACTACATGACGGACCAGCAGGAGGACATTTTGGAGCTGATACAACATCTCACAAAATCATTCATGCTAGATATTATTGGCCCACCCTGTTCAGAGATACTCATGAACATGTAAGAAAATGCCAAAGTTGTCAAACATCCAGTGGAAGATAAAGAAAGCCAGCTTTCCCTTTGCAACCAGTCAACATTGAACAACCTTTTGAGCAATGGGGATTGGACATCATTGGAGAAATCACTCCACATTCATCCAAACAGCATAAGTATATCCTTACCGCCACTGATTACTTTACTAAGTGGGTTGAAGCAATTTCTTTGAAGACAATGAACTTTGAGGCAATCATGGAATTCATAGATCAATTCATTATTACCAGGTTTGGTGTCCCAAACGCTCTTGTTTTTGACAATGCATCTTATTTCTCTGGAAATTCTATACTTGAATTTGCTATCAAAAGGGGATTTAAATTGAAGTATTCTACAAATTACTACCCTCAGGGTAATGGTTTGGCAGAATCCACCAATAAAAGTCTTATTAAGAGAACTATTGAGCAAAATCATAAAAACTGGCATAAATCTTTGATATTTGCACTATGCGCTGACAGAATAACACAGAAGGCCTCCATAGGCTCTTCACCATTTAATCTAGTATATGGAAAGAAAATTGTCATACCAGAAAATTTAGTACTTCATCTCTAGCTTTAGTGCAGTTTATTGAAGAAAGTCCCTCAACTTCTATTCAACTAAGACATGATCAAATTTTAAAACTAGAAGAAGAAAGGGAAAAGGCCAGGATTATACATGCAAAACATCAACAAATTATCAAGTCATCTTTTGATACAACTTCAACCAGTTCAAAGCAATTACAAGTTGGTGATCTAGTTTTGAAATGGGACAAAGCCCACGAGGATAAAGGAAAACACACTGAGTTCCAGAAAATGTGGCTCGGACTATTTCAAATCAACGAGAAGATAGGCCCTTCTACTTTCATATTGCAAGATCTATCAGGAAAGAGAGATTATCTTCCTGTTAACGGTCTTATCTTGAAAAAATTCTTCAATTGAGGAGCTAACCCCTTCTCCCTTTGTAAATATTCAATTTTCAACAAAATTTGTGTACATAGTTTATTTGCTAGAATTTTAGGAAAATAAAATTTTATGAAGCCTTCCATTGGTTTTTACTATATTGAAAAGTTACTCAAAAGAAATAGTTCTGATATTTACTTTTAAAAAAATGGAAGCCTTAAACTAAAGGAAAATTTCTAGGAAATTAGGTATATTTAGATTCTGAAACCCCATTCTATTTTTATGAAATCTTATCAAGATTTAGAACTACTGTAAATCATTTTAATGTTTTTAAGCAGCCTGAAAATAGTTATCAATACAAAATATAAACTGATTCAATCTTATCATCTTCAACTCTTACCCTGTCATCCATCTTCTCTTAAGGAGAAAATTGTTCATCCCATTCATCAAAGTTTATAATTACTGAGAGTGTAATTCTAAAATATGTATGATATAAAAGATAAGAGGTCTTATTACAAGCCTGCTTACCATGATCATTAGGGGAATAATTCAACTGACATTACCAATACTGCATATCAAAACAGGGTAATGGCTTATAATTATAAGACAAGGGGTCTCATCACGAGCCAGCTTGTTCAGTTAAATTACAACCAGTGAATGGAATTGTCAAATAGTTGACCACCAAACCAGGACAATGGCTTTTTATCTTACAAAATAAGGAAAAAGGAAAAATTAATACAAAATATGAAGACATATTTATGGATTCATTCTTTTTAATTATACTCTGAAATGGACGGGATAATGAATGATCAAACGGTTAAAAGGTAACCCCGTCGAGACTATAGACGTTTGCTGGAAGCATAGGCTATACCTATAACAGAGGAGTCATTATAAAGATAAGTTGGAAAAGTTTTTGTTTTATCATTATTAACCAACTAAGGCTAATTTAAAACATAGAATGTATTTAATTTTAACAGGAAAAGAAAATAGTATAAATAGTTATCATTATATTTAGAATTTATGATTCCCTAGTTATATTAGAATTTTTTGCTAGTCAAGATTTCCAAATTCGGAAAGTTTAAGTATTTTAACATTTCTTAGAGATAATTGTTTCTCCCAATCGCCAATTGTTGTGCTATACAACAACTCCCCATTTCATAAAAATTTTCTTGAAAAATCATAATATGAAATCGGTCCCTTTTAAAACTTAGATGTGTGAATAAATTGGTATTAACCCATCTTTTGAAAAATCCTCATCAAAAGTTCCAATGGAAATGATATATTCTAAAATAAACATTTTGAACAATAATAAAATAGGTCTTTTAATAATTATAAATCTCTTTATTATTACGATAAAGCGATCACAAGATTGCATATCGTAATAATAAGAAAACATATATAAAAGACCCATTGACTACTCTGATCCGAAAAAGGAAATCGCTATCGGATATCAGGGAAAGGCAAAACGAAATAGTATAGAAAAAACGCCTCCCCCATTTCCCCGACGCGATAAAAGGTAATCAACATCGGAAATTGGCCATAACAACCCAATACATGAATTGTGACACATTCAAATCCTCCGATGCGATGAGACGTATCGCCATCGGCGATCGATGATTTTGTAATGACATAACTACCATGACCCAAACCCATCCCCAATTACGATACATTAAATCAAGCCACGTGTTTTGAAACATATTTGAAAGGCTTGCATGCATTGTATCACCTTTTGGTGATCGAGGGATATTTTGGACTATTATTAAAACCTTCTCGTTCACATTACCAATAATCGATTGCGATTTAATTCTGATTATCCGCCAAAAATCTAAGCCACGCTTGAATCGATCATTCATCATATAGACGTTATGATGGGTATTTAAAAGCTCCCTTACCATGATTAACAGGTTAAATGGCCAATTAATGAAGCAGTTATGTCGAGATTTTCTACTTAGATTTTATCTGCGGCAGTTTCACTATAATCTTTGATTATTCGCTAATTGATATAATTATTTCATATTGGCTCATACTACCTATTCTCTGTATCATGATGGTTTTATTCCTTGTGCAGAATTCTGCAGAAATAACAAGTTTTAAACAAATGGGGAAGAAATCGAGGAAATCTGCGGTAGCAGCGGCCCCTGCAGCAACAACGCAGCCAACCAGTGATCCAGGACCAAGTAAAAAAGGTTTAATTTCAGACACTACATGTCTCAGCCTTGGAAATACAAGTTGGCAAAGTATCTATAATTTAATTTAAGCAGAGGATCCTGAGGAAGTATCAGAAGAAGCTACTGCAGACTCAACTAATAAATCAGAAGCTTCCCTGAAAGACTTGGCCGACTCATATTTGCACAGGATAGTAGCACGGGAGAAAATTCTTCCATACACTGATGTAGTCAGATGGGTGGTTGAAGAAATCCCAGTTTCAAATAGAATGTTTTGCATAGTAGATGGAAGAATGTTTGGTTCATTTCAGCCTGATGACTTAAGGAAGATGTACCATTTACCCGAACCCGAGAAGAAATACAACAAAGCCTTTCTGAAGAAATTCGTGGCAGAGAATGAAACTGAGTTGGCCCCAATCAAGTAATGGAGATAGAATCCCACAAAGCACAAACATGAATCATCGGGTAAGTACTTCGTGGATTCATTATCATCTCCTTACTGTTATGCTGGGGCAATGATGTGTAGGATGTGGGGAATGTATGATTCAACAAAATTTACTATTGAAATGGTTCCTTTAATGGAAGCGGTGGTTAATAGTTATGTAATGGATTTGGCAAACATATTGTCCGATAAATTAGCCACTGCAATTCTTGACTTTAGAACATATGCACGTAAAACCACCAAAACGTTTCCCCCTTTTTATTATAGTGCTTATATTATGGATACCCTTTGCTTTAATTCTGAATACCCAGTACTCAGGTGGAGATGTACTGCACAAGACCCTAAGCCAATCCACATTTATCATCAGATGTTATGGAAGGCATACTATAAAGACCACTTGTACTAGATCTTTAATGGTTTCATGTTACCTATCTATTATGCCATTTTTGATAAGCCTACCCCAAGGATTTCCGAGGAGGCAGCGATTCACTTGACTATCGTAGGGAATTGGTTTGGGGAGGAAAAGTTCATTTATATAAGGGTTTATGGTAGCCTTGCAAAACCCCATGTCCTTCCTTTGTATAGACCTGATAAGTTGTTGTCTTGAGGGTTGGCCTATCAGATAACCACAGCAGGAACATCCAAAACTCTTAGGAATTCTAAAAGCAGTCATGGCCTACATTTCCTTTGAGGTGTGGTGTTTACACTCTACATGATTACAAACATGTGGAGAAAGAGACAGAAAAAATAAACATGCTCAATCTTGCAACCATCCCCAACATGAAATACGACCCAAGGAAAGTTGCCTATAATGTGCTTGAACAAGCCAAACTTACAAAGTTTGACCATGAAAAAGATTAATTTGACGACCTGTTTTCTTCATCAAAATCATTATTTCAAGTAAAAACATTGGCCAAAATGAAATATAGAGATGAAGGACTGGTAGAATTCAATAGGCTCAGAGAACAGAGGTTGCAAAGTCGGCCTCTGGACTTATTAGCTACTACCCTGACAACTTAGTCAAGCGAGCCTGAACAACGAATTATTGACAAACCTACCACTCCAGAGAAAATCCCCGAAAAGGGAAAAGAGCCAGAACAAGAGAAAGAGCAGGAGAAAGAAAAGAAACAGGATAGTGAATATATTGATCTAGATACTCAGATTGATCCCAAACTCGTCAAAGAGTGGCAACAATTTGACTCTATTATAAGCAATCTCGAGACTTCACAAGGGTTTGGCACACCACAAGTAACAATTAGTCAAGAAACAACAACAACTACGGTTCCAATTGAAGGGACCAGTGGCCTATCCATCAGCAAAGATGCAGAAATAATTTCTAAAGATCCATCCGATTAGATTGTTTTGCAGATAGAAGACATGCCATCATTAGATGTCTTTTACAGTCCCAAACACAGGGCTGTGGTGAAAAGACAGAGGAAAAGGAGGAGACTTGATCAATCTTCCCTTTTACCAGAACAAACAGAGATGGCTAATGTGGCGTGGAAGGAAGAATTCAACCCTTCCGATGACCTTACAAAACTTTCTTAGCATGTCGGAGCTTATTCGACAGCCACCGTGGATAAAGCCTCGGAAGTAAGCAATCTACTTTAGGAAAGAGATCAAACAATTGTTTCATTGTAGTCACAGGTGTCCGAAGCACAGCGAAAAATAGAATAGCTAGAACAACAACTATCAACACAGCAGTATGTGAATAATCAATTAAATGAGAAATTGCTCAAAGAAAAGCAGAGGATAGACTTAAGCACAGTACAGAAATAAAAGGAATTATCCGAAGCATTAGCCAGGTTGAAGACAATGAACGAACAAATGAGTAAGACTAAAGATGAGCAAATCGCTCAACTATCACACCAAGTAGAAAAGTTCAAGAGTCTTCCTCAGCTAGCAGAATTCAGGTCCGAAGCTCTCCAAATCAATAAAGCATTAATTACACAGCTAAAACTGCTATGTCATAACATTTCTCTAGTTCAGCCCCTGTGTGAGATTATTGCATCAATAGTTGACAAATCAGTTGATGCCAGATAGGATTTAGAACAGGCTGATGAGACTTTAACCAACTTTCTTGCTTGGCAAGACACCAGTGAAGGGCGAGCCGTGAATCTCCCTAAAATTCTAGAGTCACACAAAGAAATCATTTTTCTAGAATGGCAGTCACAACTGATGAAAGCAGAGAGAGAAACCTCAAGATGCAGATTATCAACCACTAACTTAATTGAGTTAATAAATGATACTCTTTATCTGTCTAACATGATTTCACAGTGCTCTCCAAGTAAATTGGTTTCAGCCAAAGCATTGGAACAAACATGCAATCAAGAATTTGAGAAAATGGAAGATTAATTGTCGGCATCCAAAGTTTAACTTCAGATACCTTTTGGTTTTTCTTAATTGAACCATACAGTTAGAGGGCCGCACTCAAATGTTTAACCAATGCCATGAGTTACATGATTCCTTAAATCCATGATGCCACATACTTAGCTCAACTACATTCTCGTCTGAGTCGCCCTCCAGAATTGCAACTGATGCTTGCTATCTGCCAGCTCAAGCCAAAGGGAGATCATCCGAAACAATGAATCATGCTGCCAACTGCAAACAAGCCAATTTTTAGGAGATACTCGTAATTTAGTTGTACCAATTAATAACATTTTTATTTTGTGATTAGTTAGCCTAATTAGTATTTATAGGCCCTTTCATGCATTTAGAAAGGGTCCTCAATTTTCGTATGAACTCAAATCAGTAATCCACACTATTGTGCTTCTGATATATTTTTATAAAAACTGGGCTAGTATTTTGAATTTTAACGAAGAAAGCTTTGATGAAATGTGAACTATTGCCTTATTGTGGAAGTGTTTCTAAGTTAGAAGAAGGAATTTGAATACGATTGATATCGGGAGTGATTCAAATAACATCTGGTACTATTATCTATGCTCTTGCCTCATTCTTGCATGTGAATATGCATTTATTTAATCTTGCTATCATTGGATATATGTATGTGTTTGAACATCAATCCTTATACTTATCACTATTGAATGTCTAAGGAGTGTCATTCTTTCAATCATATTTATGTTTATGATATATATGAAGAATAGTGTAATAATGTTTTCTTGATTACTTTTTTTAACTACTTGAACAAAGTAATTATCATATGAATAAATGTCTTTGTTTACCAACAGAGTCATCTATATGTCTATTTATGTATAAAGATTATCAAAAGTTACACTAAAGCAGAAATTTCCAGGGATAGGATAGTTGTTCATAATTTTACTTTTAGATTAAATCATTCATCCATTATCATTAGATATTAGAGAATCAACCACTTATCCATCCTATTTACCAATCATTGGAAAACTGGTCCCATTATTTCCAGTCAGAGCCACCACACCAAACGGAAAAGGAGATGCCTTTAAGGTCCGGACCGGGTGGTTTTCCCCGATGTTGTTGCAACGACTTTCAAGGCATCAACAGGTCCTCAAGCTCCCCTTTTACCTTCGCATAGCCTTCCTGAACTTGTATGTTCTCGGCCTTCATTGAAGCCATATCAAAAGCAAATTCCTCCATATGATCCAATACCCTTTCAAAGAAAGCTTCACTTGCATCCTTGCTAGATTCACCTGTCACAACATGAGGTTCCTCATCCATATCTGCCATCTGCCTTCTTTGTGATCTTGTATAGACCATTCAACAAATTCACCTGTAAACCTGAACCGCCTGTCAAGTCTTTAGACTTCTTCATCACGTATCGATATCTTTGATACCAACTGTTGCACCCCTACCCTAGGGTTACTCTTCCAACCACACAAAGGGGGGTGTAGCACCACCACCCATTTTATTTTCAACAATGCTCACAAGTGTGGACTATGCTCACTTTCTATAGTTAGTTTACTTTTCAAATTTACCAAGTATTTATCTTTCGTTAAAACAGTGGAAACATACATACATGGTTCATCATCATCATCATTATTTTAACCATAAATGCACAACAGATATAAATCAAGAGGGTAAAATCCCTGCAATATGATAATATCATTTTTTACATATTAACTTACAATGGAGAGTAAACCCCAGATTCCAACTCTTAAATATATAAATTTACACTTCAGGCTTGCACCACCATGCAGGCTTGACTTTTCACCGGGAAGAGGTGCCCATGGGCCACCTCCACCATTTCAAAGTTTAATTTGTCACTCGGCCTACGCCCATCATCCGACTACCTGCCTAGTTGTGTTGCCCACTCGGTGCACACCCGCAACTCATCCACACTGTCACACCAACTCGTTGCGTTCACCTTCCAACTCATCACACATTTCATCATTGCACTGAGTGCTCCAACATTCACCGGTTCATCATGCCCGTGTCACCCAACTCGGGGGTCACCCAGCTCTCCCATGGGCATGCTCACCCATTTTCTGTTCACACCACCAAACTCCTCACCATGCGGTTTCCCTAACTCTAACCGTACAATCGACCCGACTCGCCTTTCCAACCACCGCCCACAGTTGACCGAACTTGTTGCATCAACCTTTGTTCCACGGGCACCTCAACTCACCATGCCAACTCACCCAATCTTGGTTCAACTGACTCATCACGCTCCCATTCAGATTTCTCGGGCGCCTCCACCCAATTCACCATTCAACCTGCTAAGTCACAAAACACACCCATTCAGCCCACTTGGGTGCCCTCCACCTGACTCACCTTGCCCGGCCGAGTCACCTAGTGTGCCTTGCTTATGGTCCAACCATCGCACCTCGTGTGCGCTCGCCCCAACCTGTGATAAACCTGCAACCCGACTACTGTTTTCGTCTAACAGTCCAAGCTGCAGCCTCACCCGGTGCATTACCTATGGCCTAAACTCGTCGACACACCCTATGGACCATGCTATGTGTGGCACACCTGAATTGCATTCACTGTTCTGCGGTTTTGTGTTTTGGCCCCAATGCTCCACCTACACTTCGCCTAAGTTTCAAATCTCTCCAAGCTAGCTCCCACAATTTCTCACAAAACACTTGGAAGAGTTGTGTTGTTGTTTTTCTCCACCATTCATCGCTTGATTTATATGGTGGTTGGCCCTTCGGTTGGGGCTTTTCCCATCAAACAAACCCACCTTTTTTCCCAACTCACCCCATCTTCATGTTAGCCCATGGTGTGGGTGGCCATAAATGGGACCACCCTCTATATAAGTTTTCCACACTTGCACACATATCCTTTTTTGCGATGATCTTGTGCAGTCGCCTTTGGCTCGCTTCCTTCATTCGGCTAGCTCGTTGCACTATGCGAGCGAGCCTTGACTCGCCAGTTGTACCACCTAGCTCATTGCTCGCCCGTCGCATGCCCTCGCAGACTCTCTACATCGTACAATGACTCGATGACCTTACACAACCTGACCTGACCCAACCAAACGAGTTTACATGGTCATCCTCACACAACACGACCCAACCTTCCCGAATGAGCTTACATGGGCACCAACACCTGACCGAAACAAAGGAACAACGGAGAGCTGCGAAAACAGGACACACAAATGTGCACAAGGCCTATCCCGAGTCACAAATTAGCATTTTTGATACGTGCACTTGTGCCCGAGCATGCCCTCACATGGAACAACCAGCCAAATGCGTTTACAAAGTCACCCTTAAATGGACTGACTGAATGAGTTTAAATGAGTGCCCTCAAATGACCTAAATGAACAAGTTTACATGGCAAACAACCAGCCTAAACAAGATTACATGGGTGCCCTCAAACAACCTGCCAAAACAAGTTTACACAGGTACCCGCAAATGACTTGCCCAAACAAGTTTAGATGGAAAACGAAGGAACATGGGAGAGTAGGCAAATGGCCCACACGAACCTACACAAAGCCCAACCCGTCCACAATTTAGCATTTTTGACATGGGACCGTGTTCCTGTGTGCGCCCTCACACAACACAACCTAACCTGCCTGAATGAGTTTACAAAAGTGCCCTCACACAACCCGAATCAACCCAACCAAATGAGTTTATATGGCCACCCTCACATGGCGTGACCCAACCCACCCAAACAATTTTACATGGGCACCCAAACTTGACCAAAATGAAGGCACAAGGGAGAGATTAACAAACGGGCCACATGAACGTGCATAAGGCCTACCCCCGGTCACAAGTTAGCATTTTTTATACATGCACTTGTGCCCGAGCGCACCCTCACATGAAACGACCGATGGAATGAGTTTGTGCAGGCGCCCTCATATGACCAAACCGAACGAGTTTATATGGGCACCCTCCAACGACTTGACCAAAAAACTTTACATGGAAAACGAGCCACCTGAATGAGTTTACACAGGAAAACTCAAATGACCCACTCGAACGAGTTTACACAGGCAAACTCAAATGACCTGCTCGAGCGAGTTTACACGGCCTCCCTCAAACGACCCACCCGAAGGAGTTTATGCAACTGCCCTCAAGCGAACCATCTGAAAGTGTTTACATGGAAAATGACCTGCTTGAATGAGTTTACACGAGCACCCTCAAACGACCTGCTCGAATGAGTTTACATGGAAAAAAACCCACCTGAATGAGTTTACACAAAAAATGACGCACCCGAATGAGTTTACATGGGTGCCCACACATGACCGAAATGTAGGCACAAGGGATAGATGGGCAAAAGATCCGCACGAACATGAACAAGGCCCACCTCGGGTCACAACTTAGCATTTCTTATATGAGCATGCATTCCTAGGTGTTCCCTCACACTGAATGACCCGACCGAATGAGTTTACATGGGCACCGTCAAATGACCTTCTCGAACGAGTTTACACAACTACCATCAAATGACCCGCCTGAACAAGTTTACATGGCAAATGACCTGCCCGAGCAAGTTTACACGAGTGCACTCAAATAACTTTCTTGAATGTGTTTACATAGCAAATGACCTAACCAAACAAGTTTACATGGGCACCCACACATTACCGAAATGAATCCACAAGGGAGAGTCGGGAAAACGTGGCACACGAACATGCATAAGGCCCACCCCGAGTCACAAATTAGAATTTTTAATACGAGCATGTGCGCCTGGGCACGCCCTCACATAGAAGGACCCGACCAAACCAGTTTACATAAGCACCCTCAAATGACCCGCCCGAACGAGTTTGAATGGCAAACGAAGGCACCTGGGAGTGTTGGGCAAATGGACTGCACAAATGTGCACAAGCACCACCCTTGCTCACAAGTTAGAATTTTTGACATTGGCCCACCTGCCCATGCGCACCCTCACATGACACGACCAGACCCACTCGAATGAGTTTACACGGGTGCCCTCACTCGACCAAGCTGACACGACTGAGAGAGTTTACATGGGTGCCCTTACACAACACGACCCAACCCGCTCGAATGAGTTTACATGGGTGCCCACACACGACCGATATGAAGGCACAAGGGAGAGGCGGGAAAACGGGCCACATGAATTTCCACAAGGCCCAACCCTGGTCACAACTTAGCATTATTGATACGAGTGCACCCTCATACAGAACGAACCTCCCGTACGAGTTTACATGGGTGCCCTTAAATGACCTGCCTGAACGAGTTTACATGGGCGCCCTCAAATGACCCGCTCAAATGAGTTTACATGGACACCATAAAACGACCCGCCTGAACGAGTTTACATGGAAAATGACACACCCGAACGAGTTTACACGGGCTCCCTCAAATGACCCACCCGAACGAGTTTACACGGACGCCCTCAAATGACCCTCTTGAACAAGTTTACACGGACGCCCTCAAATGACCCGCCGGAACGAGTTTAGACGACCACCCTCAAAAAACCCACCCAAATGAGTTTACATGGAGAATGACCCTCTTGAACAAGTTTACATGGGAACCCTCAAATGACCCACTTGAATGGGTTTACATGGAAAATGACCTGCCCTATCAAGTTTACATGGGCACCCTCAAATGACTGGCTCGAATGAGTTTACATGGAAAACAACCCACCCAAACCCGTTTACACGACAAAAAACCCGCCGAAACCAGTGTTGCACAGAAAATGACCCGCATGAACGATTTTACATGGGCACCCTCAAACAACCCGCCCAAACAAGTTTACATGGAAAACGACCCGCCCGAACTAGTTTACAAGGAAAATGACTCGCCCAAACTAGTTTACACGGAAAACGATCTGCCTGAATGATTTTACACGGGCACCCTCAAATGACCCGCCCAAATGAGTTTACACGGATGCCCTCAAACGACCCACTCGAACGAGTTTACATGGGTGCCCACACACAATCAAAATGAATGCACAAGGGAGATTCGAGCAAACGGGCCACACGAACGTGCCCAAGGCCCAACCCCGGTCACAACTTAACATTTTTGATATGGGAATGTGTGCCCTGGGCACCCTCACACGACACGACCTGACCCAACCTACCCCGCCCGAAGGCATTTGTATGGGTACCCACACATGACATGACCCGACCCACTCGAACAAAATTTGGGGTTTCCATGGGTGCACGACTCGAACGAAGGCACATGGGAGCATCGAGAAAATGGGCAACACGAACATGCCAAAGACACGTGGGCGGTCACGACTTAGCATTTTTGGCACAACCACGTGTGCCTGAGCACCAACACATGGAACGACAAGACTCGATTGGCCTTGGGCGAGCCGACACGACCCGACTAGCCTTAGGTGAGCCAACCCGACCTGCCCAAACGTGTTTGCATGGGCACCCACTCATGACATGACCTGACCTACCCATATGAAATTTTGGGTTTCCATCGGTGCATGACTCAAACGAAGGCATGAGGGTTGCACAAACGTGTAGAAGACACATGGAAGGTCACAACTTAGCATTTTATCACGACCACGTGTACCCGAGCACCCACACATGGAACGATACAACCCGCCTGCCCTAGGCAAGCTGACCCAACTTGCCCGAATGCATTTTCACAGGCACCCACACACAACACAACCCAACCCACCTGAATGAAATTTGGGGTTTCCATGGGTGCATAACTCGATCAAAATTTGGGGTTTCCATGGGTGCATGACCTGATCAAAATTTGGGGTTTCCATGGGTGCACGACTCGAATGAAGGCGTGAGGGAGCATCGAGAAAACAGTCCGCACAAACATGTAGAAGACACATGGGTGGTCATGAGTTATCATTTTTGGAATGACCATGTGTGCCCAGGCACCCACACACGACACGACACCACCCGACCATACCTGGGTGAGCGACCCGACCTACTCAAACGCATTTTCATGGGCATCCACACACAACATGAACCAACTTGCTTGAACAAAATTTAGGGTTTCCATGGGTGCACGACCTGAATGAAGGTGTGATGCAGGAAAGTGTTTCCTCTACGAACAGAGGCAACCCGTCAAGCCCTAGAGTGGGTCTAGTCACAAACAAGGACAGATCAACAATAGCTTTCCTTAAACGGTCATAGTTGTAGGCCTACCTCAACTAGTGGTCAATGGAGTTCTGTTGCGCTGCTCCAGCTTCCGCTTCCTTCTCTTAACGAGTGATCAACCTGAAACAATGCAAAGGAAATACAACAAATCACGTAACCGGAAAACAACAATGATCTGTTTACTCACAAAGTCAAAAAATCATGAGCTATCAAGTAAATTACATACAAGACATAGGAAAACATCATTGATGGTATTAATAATGAAATAAGAGTAAGCTTACGACCAAAGTCTTGACGTCACAAGCCTTCTCAGAGGGATCCATCCAACATGTTCTTCAAGCATTCACTCTTTGAAGATGGATCTCCCAACATACAAGGCTCTCTCACTCATAAGTTTTACACAAGATTAAGGGCACTTCACAACCTTCCACAAGCTATCAACAATCCCACACTTGTCACACTCACACCAGCTATATAGCAAACTCACAAACACTAACAGCACTGCTCAACTAGCCAACTATCAAAAACTAGCAATGCATAGCCATGGTGAGAGTTTAAATAGGATAAGGAGTCTCCATGAAAGGTGGAAGAGTGAACTTATCCCAAAGCAAGGTAGCACAATTGATGGAACTGCCATGCCAGAGAAAGGAGGGCGATACAAACTATGCCAACAACTAAGTCTGGAGTCATCTGGAAAGCTAACTGTTGGAACAAATTCGCCCAATCTGGATCATCGCGGGGGCATAACTAAGCTATAGCACTAACATCACTAGTGAGTAACGTAGCTAGTCAGATCATCGCTAAAGATAAAAAGTAACCTCGCATTGGAGCACGAAATAGGGCTATCGTGGGAATCAGATGTACTTCTGTGCTGGCAGTGCATCTGGGTTGTCCATAAGTGCCCTTCAGTGTGTATATTTAGTCCACAAATGCGATGAGGCAGATAACTTAGGAAAAATAGGTTTTTTGGCAGCATCAGAGAGCGTTTGTTCAAAATGAGCATGTTTGACTTGGACACATGACACAGTAGAATGACCGGAGTGAAGAGAGTGACAAATTACTGTGTAACAGATGCCCCCTAAAGTATGAAGCCCGAGAGAGTGGGAGGGGTGAAATGCTTTACGAAACTGACTGAGCTAGAACACCATCTGGAAGATCCTGCACGCAAGTACAACTGATATCTCTGATAATGAATTACATGCAGTCTAGGCGTGGGCGCAGCCATTCGAAAGACATGTGAACTAGGTCTGTGGTATGGACGCAGCCATCCAGCTAATGAGACCGTGATAATGAGAAAGGTATGGTCGCAGCCATCCATGAAGACTCAAGTATGGTCGCAACCATCCATCAATGAGTCATGAAATCATAAACCAATCCACGTAGCCAGAACAAATGTAATCTGAGTTCAAGGTCTTGAACCTAACCATCATAGCACAAATTCTAGCATGCGAATAGATGTGTGGAAGTCGAGCATGATAGAAAATCACTTGATTACTAGTCAATGACGGAAACCGTTAACAAGCGTGAGAGAAACCACCAATAATGCCAATGGTTCTCAAGGTATTGTCTAGCATAATCCATGAAGTGTGAAAAAGGAGTTGAATTTGAACACTTGTGGAATCACCCAATCGACGACCAATGATGAAAGACGACCATTAGGTGTGAAGAACTTTCCATTGAGGCATGCAAGCTCTAAGGTACCAAAGGGGATCTCTAGATCAATCTCCTAGATAATGAGCTGATGTCGATAGGAGACGACCCCTCGCAGGAGGGCCATAATATTTCCCCCATCAACGACACGAGATAAGGAACAAGAGGTAGAAGGCGAAACAGAGTATCAGAGGAGAAGGCGAGGGTGTAAACTGCAGAAAGATTATACTCTTGAAAATATCGGCGACACAACTTCGGAGGGTGGCAACATTCAAATACCAAGGAACCAGAGGCACAATGGAGACGACGTGAATTGAATGGAATGAGGCTAAATGGAAACCCAAACCCGTGGAAGGCCAACTGACAATGTATGGATGTCCCAACCCAACAAGAAGCGGAAGTGTTGATGTTCAAGAGTGACTAGCTGCCAATGATGATTTCCAAATTTTCCCCCACCATTGTTGGCGAGTACCCCTATTATTTTTGAAAACTAGCTTGAAGGGGATAGCATATGCTTGTAATATAAGCTCGACCTTGGGTCGAATCCAACCTAGTAATAGTTTAATGAGCCCTAGGGAGGAGAAGCTTGAGTCTCGTCATGGTGACGAGTCCAATGTCATCAGGGTTTAACGAGTCCAACATAGGTAAAACTCGGAGTCGTTTCCATGTTTAGAGAGTTTGAAAAAGACATGGAAAATAAAACTCCAAGGGGGTGATTTTTCATAGATTTGTGTCTCTCGAGCCCGAAAAAGTATAAAACGATACTCGAAAGAACCACTTGACCATTATGATCAAGGAGTACTTTTCGTGATTAGTGACCTCAACCTAAAAAAATAGAAAAGTGATTGAAGACATGTCATTTTGTAACCAATATCGAACCCGAAATGACAAAAGTCTGGCAATTGTTTCGTGTTTACATGGTCAGAAAAGAGCTTAAAGTGGATCGCCTTTTTAATTCTGTTTAACGAGTCAAAAAAGGAAAAACTCGGCAATCTTTTCGTCTTTAAATGGTTAGAAAAGAGCTTAAAGCAAACCTCCATTTATATTCTCTTTAACGAGTCAAAAAGGGAAAAATACTCTGTAATATTTTCATCTTTTACGAGTCAGAAAAGTGCTTAAAGGAGACTCGTCCTAGAGGAATGAGTGGTATAAATGGTAGCAACTGGTTCCGGTAATGGTGGAACTACTCAAAACATGTAATGGTCAAGAGGCTGGCTAATAAAACCACTCATCGCTATAGTTCCTCAGGAAAGGATAAACAACCAAGTGAAAGCATATGATTAGCCAAAGAGATGGTGGTGATGGAATGAAACAACCAAGGCTCATCTAGTAGAATTTAGCAGATAAAAACGACAATCACGAGGTGTAAATTGGCTATGGGTTCATTTTACACAAGCTTGAACCATGGAGAACTCTGCTTGGATTCGGTTTCATGTTTACACAAGCTTGAAATGAAAAACTATGCTTGTTATAAGTTCACATGCCCCCAGCATAATAACGCAAATCGAGGTACATGCCCCCCAAGCTTCATTGCATTCAATGAGGTGGATGGAATGAAGGTTCACTTTCGAGATCTTGGAAAGACTTGACTTTGGATTTTACGAGATCTTAATCAAAGGCTCGATTTGGAAAGGGAGTTGTTTCAGTGTTTAATGAGGTTGACATAGTAAAAGAACTATCCTCATAACCCTTATTTCATTTTTTAATGAGGTTGACATAAGATCAAGAAACTATCCTTGGGCACCTTATTTCATTTTTTAAAGAGGTCGACACAAGAAAAGAACTATCCTCGGCACTCCTTGTTTCATTTTTTAACGAGGTTGACATAGGAACAAACTATCCTCGTACCCTAGTTTCATCTTTTAACGAGGTTGAGACAGGAACACACTATCCTTGTGCACCTTATTTAATTTTTTAACGAGGTTGAAACAGGAACAAACTATCCTCGTAACTCCTGTTCATGGGCCACACGAGAACATGGCTGCCAAGAGGTCTTCGCGGGATGGAAGAAACAAATTCTGGGAGGAATACATGTCATGATGCACCAATGACAGATCGGGTTCCAATGCCCCCAATACATGATGTACGAGACCATCTGCATGATCAGTAGCAGATGTAGAGACCGAATGGGTAGCCACATAATTGACCTATGGCAAGGAAGGTACTGCTTGCGAGCAAGAACCGAGAGGGGATGACAGTTGTGCAGGAGGCACCGGGGGACTAAAGAACGATAATTGATCTATGGTCACCACTCTTCCTTCATGTGGAAAACAAACCACACGGAAAAGTGAATAGACGAGGGCCCCCATGGCATAAACATAGTCATGGCCAAGGAGAAGATTGAAATCTAAAGCACCTTGGACAACCAGTACGTCTATATAGATGGTTTTTCCTCCCAAAGTAACAGGGAACTTTGGAAGGATCCCTAATGGTTGGCTGGTTCCTCTGTCAAGCGCTAACTGATGCTGTGCAACCGGCACAACCTGTGGGGAGCCCAAAGCTTGCCAAGTAGTGGAAGGCATAAGACTGACATATGCACCCTCATCCAAGACAGTGCCAGGTACTACCTTATCATAGGCGTGTACTGTAATCTAGAAAGGCACATGGGATGGAAGGCGGAACATTGTAGTCAAATGGCTCCAGTCAAAGGAAATGACTGAACTACTTGGTGGGGGAATCGTATGATTGCCCCCCTACTCTACAGGAACTGAAGAAGGACTCTCATGATCAGCAGGGATAGGAGGGTCATTCTCGGAATCAGGAGAATCTGACGAGACGAGAAGAACATGAGCATGACACTCTTCTGAAACAGAGTGATCAACAGGTGGTGAATCTAATTTGATACTCTCCTTGACCAATGGTTGGTCTAGAACAAGCTTAGTACAACCAGGCTCGAAAGGAGGAGGATAGACAAGAGAAGAATCTAAGTCAATCTCTTTGTCAATCGGGAGAGGGTCTGAAGAGAGCCTCTAATAACCAATAGGAAGTTGGGGTGAAGAAGCTGTAAGACTTTCCAAAATGGCAGAAACTTTATCCATGAGCGGACAAAGGTGAAGGGGATGGTTGCCTTCACATAGCCTACAGGGGAATCGAATCTTCCCTTTCTTCTTACCGTTGCCAGTTGATAGGGTAGCATCTCCATGAGCTTCAGAGGATGATGAGGGATGAGCTGGATCATGAGACCATACTTCTAAGATCCTAGGAATGCCAGGACAATCATGAAGAAGATGGTCACACTTACACAATTTACAAGGAAACTTAACCTTCCGCAGAGGAACAAAAGGTGGTTCAACCTGAGATGTACTCAGAGCAGTAACTACATTTATCAGACTTCTTCTTCTTCTTCGTCTTATTCTTCTTCTTCTTAGTCTCCTAGTGTTGTTGGGAAAAGTGTTTACTCAGAACGCCCCTATCCCACTAAGGTGTGATAGTGCCTTAGCAACAAACAAGGAAAACTACTTTCGTATTCTTCTTTATGAATTGTAAATGAAGAGGAATAGGATGAACCAACCTGTGTCTTTCCCTAGTCCTTTGATCCATTCTCTCTTCTCTTTGACAGCTTCCAGCTACTTGCTCCCTTACTTGCTCAGCTTCACCAAGTTCCTGCAAGATCACAGAAGAGGAAAACTACACAAAGACATAGATTTACATTCATAAATAACTTAGGATCAGATTTAAGCTAAACATGCAAATATAACAAAACATCATTGATACACAAGCATGTAGGAGAAACTCAAATAGTTTTATTGATATAACAAGAAGATCCAGGAGGAGATACAACCAAGTGAGTCCCAATCCAGCATCAACCTCCCAGCAAAGGAATCCCTTCTTTACCTCCAACAAAGCATAAATCACCCAATGCAGTGATCTCAATCTCAAAACCAACAACAATTCTCTGCAATGTACAAAATTCCAGCCTCTCGATCTTTGGGTGAGGGATCCATATATATATGTATACAAAGAGGATGAGTCAGCTTATGATTTGACTTGTGGCCTCTCTCTGTTAGTTCTTTCTTCCACTTGGAGACTGAGAGCCTCTTACTCATCCCTAGTCGAGCTCAGTGAGGCAAGTGTCATTGGGGAAGATTCTGGAAGCTTCCATTGTCTGTCCACCTCGCGGAATGACACTGCCATTTGTCATTTCCCGCTCAGCGCACCCTGGTAGTGCATTTGGGTGCGTTGCAACGCACCTAGCTAGTGTACTGGGGTGCTATGCAACGCAGCTAACTAGTGGAGCAGCTGAAATGATCCTGATTTGACTAGTTCTGAGCAGTTTCTGGTGGAGAACTTTTGGGAGAAGCTGTAGTTTGTTGACTTTGTTCCTTTAGGGGCAGGAACAACACTTTTAGGGACTTAGGATCCCTTGGTTTATGGAAATTTCATGCTTAGAGCTATAAGGCACAAAAATGTCTATAACAGTTGCCCCCTAAAGTATGAGGCCGTTTATCGGGTGAAATGCTTTATTAGGAGGATCCGAAGTTCTTTCAATGTTGGGAGGAGACCTGTAATAAGATACAATACAATACATTATCTTCATACTGTTTTCATGATCTAGCCGAGTCAGGCATTCCCATGCTCAGCTTTATAAATTCATTTTTATGTACACAGGATAGAGAATCGTCTGATGGTAGACTGATGATTTTGATGAAGTCATCATCCTTTTGGTAGGATGATTATCTGTGCTGCAATGTTGTAGATGTCAATGTCTTTATTTTTCCTGAATATATATCGTAGCCCGGATGGATGAAACTAGATCCGGGGTCTTAAATCTCGTCCGATCTTCACTCAAAGTACAAGTCGATCCATGTGAAAAATGTTTTGAAGTCGAACATGGAAAGACATCGCTTGATTACCAGTCAATGATGTAAACTGTTAACAAGCGCGAGAGGAATCACCGATAATGATGATGACCCTCAAGGTACTGTAGTAAAATTCACGTGGTGTGAATAAAGGACTTGGCGTCGAACACCACGCAAAATCTTTCGGTCGAAGGTCATTGATGTATACCTGTCGCCGGAAGTGAGAAACTTGCCATTGAGGCATGCAAGCTTCAAAGTATTGAATGGGGTGTTCCTAGATCAAATTCTTGGATAATGAGCTGATGTCGACAAGAAGCGATCCATCAAAGGAGGGCCTTGATGAATCCCACATCAATGACACGGAACAGAGCAAATGATTTTTATGGAGGTGAAAACGATCTGATGATATATGGTTCAGGATGGCAGTCATGAAGGAATGAAGTATAATGTATGGTAGTGGATGGGACACGGGTGACTTCTCTGGATGACTTCCCTTGAACATGTCGGCGACACTTATGTGATGGATTGGTAGCATTTACCCCAAATGTGGATGGTATGGCGTGACCATGGTGATGTGACCGTGAATGAAACAACCCAACCCGACTCAGGCACGGAGTGGAAGTGTCATGTTCAAGAGTGACTTGCTACCAATAAAGATTCTTTGAGTTTCTTCCCAAATTTTTCCCCAGTCATTGCTTACCAGTACCTCTTTATTTTTGTCAAGCTTGAGGAGGATAACATATGCTTGTTCTATAATTTTCCCTTCGGGCAAACCCATCGCTATGTTTTAACGAGCCTAGCAATAGTGAAACTCGTTCTCGTCTAAAGACAAGTTTGTCGCTATTAATCTTTTTAACGAGTCTAATGACAAAGATGACTCGGTCCTTTTCATTTTTAGAGAGTCTGAAAAGGTACTTAAAGTTAACTCCGAAATTCCTTTTTCGTCATCTAATCCCTTAAGTCCGAAAAAGTATAAAACAATACAGAAGGGATGAATTTTCGATAGTTTTAACGAGGTGAACAACACAAGCACTCGATCTTTTTGTGCAATAATCCCTCAGGTCCAAAAAGATTAAAATCTAGAGGAGGGATAGAACTTCCAATCGCTTTAACGAGCTGGAAGGCCAAAACTCGGCAATCTTTTCATATTTTACGAGTCAGATGAAAAGAGCTTAAAGAAGACTCGTCTTTTGAGGAACGAGTGATAAAATGGGCAGCAGCTAATTCCAGGTAAGGGTTGGAATTTTCCAATCACGGCAGTGTCACAAGGATGGCTAGTGAAATCACTCTTCGCAGCTGTTCCTCAAAATGGGTAAACAATCAAATGGAGGTGAATGATCGGCCAATGAAAAAGTGGAGGTGATGGTGCAAACACGACCAAGGCTTTAATGGCTGATAATGTTACATTCACGGTGGTTAGTTACCGGAGGATAATTCATTTTTTAATGAGCTTAAACGCGGATTGAAACACTTGCTCGGTCTTATTTTTATTTTTTAACGAGCTTGAACTATGTGCTAAAACTGCTCGATAATCCAATCATATGATAAGAATGTCTCATATAAAACGGCAACATTTAGATTTTTGCCCCACATCCTTTCTTTATGCAAGTTAGGAAACGACTAATCCTACAAGTTTAAAGGGTTAGCCTACGGGTTTAAAGGGAGGACCCAAAAATTTTAAAAATAAATAGCCGCCCCTTGCTTGCATTCCAAAAGGTTTGCATGCCCCCAAGTATAAAATATGGTTTCAAGGTTACCCCTCAATTTGCAGACAAAACATTTGTTCTATCAGGAAAGGCCTACCTCTTACAGGTTACCAAAGATTGTCTCATTCGCGTTACAAATGAAACACTTCCTCGGCGATGTCTACCGAAATAAACAAAGGTGAGAAGAGACGCGCGCCACTCACATAACTTTGACAAGAGAATCTTTTTCTAGAATAACCCCTCTTCCACTGACGGACGGGGTACAGACTAGTCATATTCTCCCGCGGAAACCTACCCTATACCTAAAGTTTTCCTGCCGAAGCAGACCAGGACGCATGCCCCCTGGGTTTCATTCATATCCCTCTAAATTACTCGCACTCATCAGGAGGACGAACTGGGGGTTGAGACATTTCTTACGTGAAGAGACCATTTAGGGATGGTATATGACTATTTGCTATGCGTGATCCGGGAAATGAAAGCTGGTCTACGAGCTTGACCACTCTTCCTTCGTGCGGAAAACACATTACTCTAAAGAGTGAGGAGACGATGGCTCCCATGCAATAAATATAGTCTCGCCCAAGGAGTAGATTGTAATCTAAGGGTCCTTGGACTACCATTACGTTCATTTGAACTCTCTTCCCTCTCAATGTTATGGGCATATTGGGAAGGATCCCTAAAGGCCGACTGGTTCCTTTATCAAAGCCTGTCAGATTTCTCATCTCAGGCAAAAGCGATGGCGAACCAAGCGCTTTCCAAGCAGTAGAGGAAAGGATACTCACAGAAGCCCCCTCATCTATGATGGTACCAGCCACGACCGTTCTATATATTTGGACGATAATTCTGAATGGTATGCTTGCTGGTAAAGAGGGTCTGCCTAGTTGATTCCAGTCGAAGGAGACAACTAGGTTGCTTGGAGGTGGGGCTGAGTAGACGGCCGGGTACGGCTCTGACGAACTTCCTTCCTGCGGTAAAGGAATGGGTAGGTTGCCCCCGTGTTCGTCGGAGTCTGTGTTGATGAAGAGAATTTGGACGGTGTCATCCTTGTTCTCTCCAGTGACTGTGTCATTCGAAGATAAAACCTCTGAAGGCAAGACCGGGTCAACTGCTGCCTCTACCTTTTGACTTTCGTCGGGTATGGATTCAGGTTGTTCATCTTCAATGACAGGCGCTTCAGCTGACCACTTGAGCGGGCCAGCTGGATTCTCAACTAACGAAGGACTCGGCAAGAGTTTTTTATATCCAGGAGGAAGTCGTAACGGTGACACTGGACGATCATCCAAAACTCTTTTAGCTTCGTCTAAGAAGGGACAACGGTGGATGGTGTGATCGCCTTCGCACAGTTTACAGGGAGATCTAGCTCTCCCTTTTGTCCTGGGGCTTCACTTTCGCTAGTTGACGGTGTGCTTTCAACATGGCCATCAGAGGTTGATGACACCAGATTGTGCAAACGGTGAGACCAGTCCCTTAGTATCCGAGGGATACAAGGACAATCTCTGTGAAAGTGGTCTCCCTTGCAAATGACACATGGCGATTTAGGCCTGGTCGGTGCAGTGTGTGGATTTTCATTAGACGACACTCGTTTGTCCCCATTCGCTTTTGGCTCCTTCTTCTTCTTCTCTTTCTTCTTCTTTTCCTTCTTCTCCTTAGGAACTTGATTTTTGGCTTTGCCAGCCCCATCAAGCGAAGAGGAAGGAGGAGAGGAAAAATTAGAGGAAGTAGAAGGTTGGTGGGTAACTCTGGACTGGTCTAACTGCTGATTCGATTGTTTAGGAATAATGGTGTTCTGAATGACATTGGTTGAGAAGAGCCAGACTGGCAAGCCAATTGTCAGTCCTGGAAGCGACAATGTGGCCATATGGGGTGCACCAACATCTCCCCAAGAGGAGAAGGGACTAGGATTTCCACCAAGGGGAATTCCTTGGTTGGTAGACTCCATTTTCTCAACCTAAGATCAACGTAGGAAAAGGGTATGCATATTTCGTTTAAAATAAATTTTACGACGCTTGGACACAACTTGTTTTTTCAGTTTTTAAAGAGTCGAGAAAAAACAAAAGATGACTCTAGTCTCCTTCGATTTTTAATGAGCCTGAAGTGACAAGTGCTCAGATGGACCTTTTCCGTTAAGGAGTCTGAAAAGGAATGAAAGGGATTGCTCTGGAGATCTAGGAATAGGGAGTACCAAACCAATCACAAAACTGCAAAATATGTTTTACGGTACGACAGTCAATCTTCCCGAATGCTGTGTTCGGTGCATTGCGATCAGTAGGGCGGCCGACACGGCTTCCTATGGATAAAAGGTTTTAAGCCTATAGGGGTCTCCCAATATATACTCGACGGTACGTGGGAGAACAAGTCCGTATTGGCACTTATCGTCTCACAGTGGAGGAATCACCCAACCATCAGTGAGGACAACAGTTACCAGGCTTTACGACGCCGGAATACGTCTCTAGCCTAGACCTCTATGTTGTGCATTAAGTTCCAAAGCGTTGTTAGATTCATTCAATTTATTTTAAGTTGATCTTTCTTAAAAGTTTTCCTTTTGGGATCACCACGAGATGTAGATGTAATTCCTAAATGCAATCTAAAGATGATAAGCAAATCTTTTATCTCTTTTCAACAATGAAAATCCTAGCTACAAGGGGAAAAGAAAGACACAATATTTTCTCAAAGAGCAAAGAGCACACTGTAAATGCACTTTTCCTAAATCAAGCCATACAAACTATCAATATGCAAATGCACATATGCATGTATTTGTTTTCACTTTCTTAATATTGATGCCTAAAAAGAAAGTTGATGTACAAATCTGAATTTGCTTTCAAGTGAAAAACACAAACAAGCTTCTTTTCGAAATCAAAAGGTAGAGAAGATTACGACACTTTATGATTTTGAAATAAACACTCGTTTCGACACTAGAAAGTGACAAATTCAAACCAAAGGTAAAAGTAAAAGTATAATCAACTGTCAACAGCAAACAAACTTTCTACTAAGATCAAAATCGACACTTACGATAGATCTAAATCCAAGGACGACAGTATGACTATTTTACTCTTTCAATGGAAAACTGTAAATGATGTAACAAACACACAAAGAACATCTACAGTATTTTTGTACAAAGGAGGCAGAATTAAGGCAAAGAAAAGGAGTTTTCAAACAGGTACACACACTGATAACAGGCTGCAAAAATCAGAGACAAAACTGGACAAAATGAAGCAAAGAACCTCAGCTGCACAGGGCAAGGCTGGTCATCGCACCTGTTGTACAGAGAAACTGAATTGTAGCACAGGTAGCCTTCTCGGGACCTGCGTTGAAATGTAGAACCTCTTCACAGAGCCTGCGCTGGGGCAAAAATGAGACTTCTATCTGGGTTCTGGGTCACGGTTTGCAGTTTAATCTATGGTTTTTGGCCGAGTAAAAGCAATCAGTAAGGTACAATCAGAGGGATGATTTAAAGGAGGTATAAGAGCTATCATAAAGGGTAATCAGATCATTTGTGAATCAGCTGTTCAAATCATAAACAAATCCAGTGAATGGATTGAAGTAGCAGGTGTCTACTTTGCATTTGATAATGGCAAATGCAGTTCGATTGCTACTTCTGTGTTTATGAAACAAACAACAAGAGAAACACAAACAAACTAACTAGACACGCTCCACAGTGGAGTCGCCATTTTGTTGTTGGGAGAAGTGTCTACTCAGAATGCCCCTATCCCACTAAGGTGTGATAGTGCCTTAGCAACAAACAAGGAAAACTACTTTCGTATTCTTCTTTATGAATTGTAAACGAAGAGGAATAGGATGAACCAACCTGTGTCTTTCGCTAGTCCTTTGATCCAATCTCTCTTCTCATTGACAGCTTCCAGCTACCTACTCCCTTACTTGCCCAGCTTCACCAAGTTCCTGCAAGATCACAGAAGAGGAAAACTACACAAAGACATAGATTTACATTCATAAATAGCTTAGGATCATATTTAAGCTAAACATGCAAATATAACAAAACATCATTGATACACAAGCATGTAGGAGAAACTAAAATAGTTTTATTGATATAACAAGAAGATCCAGGAGGAGATACAACCAAGTGAGTCCCGATCCAGCATCAACCTCCCAGCAAAGGAATCCCTTCTTCACCTCCAACAAAGCATAAATCACCCAATGCACTGATCTCAATCTCAAAACCAACAACAATTCTCTGCAATGTACAAAATTCCAGCCTCTTGATCTCTGGGTGATGGATCCATATATAGATGTATGCAAAGAGGATGAGTCAACTTATGATTTGACTTGTGGCCTCTCTCTGTCAGTTCTTGCTTCCACTTGGAGACTGAGAGCCTCTTACTCATCCCTGGTCGAACTCAGTGAGGCAAGTGTCATTGGGGAAGATTCTGGAAGCTTCCATTATCTGTCCACCTCGCGGAATGACACTGCCATTTGTCATTTCCCGCTCACCGCACCCTGGTAGTGCATTTGGGTGTGTTGCAACGCACCTAGCTAGTGTACTGGGGTGCTATGCAATGCAGCTAGCTAGTGGAGCAGCTGAAATGATCCTGATTTGACTGGTTCTGAGCAGTTTCTGGTGGAGAACTTTTGGGAGAAGTTGTAGTTTGTTGACTTTGTTCCTTTAGGGGCAGGAACAACACTTTTAGGGACTTATGATCCCTTGGTTTATGGACATTTCATGCTTAGAGCTGTAAGGCACAAAAATGTCTATAACACCTAGTTACTAGATGTGAAACTTTCACTAGGCGAAGGAGGAGAGGAGGAGGAAGAAATAGGGGAAGAAGGCGTAGGCTCAACCTTGGAATCATCGTGTCGTGGTTCAGACGAAATAGACAATGGAACAGGAGTTATGACACTCGGGACCACCAAGGTTGAAAATAACCATACGGGAAAACTGATGGTTAACCCAGGCAAAGACAATGTTGCTATATACGGAGCACCGGCATTTCCAAAAGAATGAAATGGACTAGGATTCCCATCTGGGGAAAGACCTTAACCAGTAGACTCGAGGAATGTTTCCATCACAAATGAGCCTGAAAAACAATCGAACTGTAATGAAGAACTCTAATGGTTACCAGGAATATTTCGTGGGCAAATAACTTTTATGACATAGGAACAAAACTTGACCTTTTCATGTTTCAAGAGCCGAGAAAAGGACGAAAAGGTGACTCTATCTCTTTCGAGGTTTAATGAGCTTGAAAGGACAAGTGCTCAGATGGACCTTTTATTTTAGGGAGTCCGAAGAGGAACGAAAGTGACTACTCTGGATAACTAGGCAAAAGGTTTACCAAACAACTCGTATAACTGCATATACACCTTGGCAATCATATGAAAACCAAGGACTTTCCGTATGGCAGTCAATCTTCCTGAATGTTGTGTTCGGTGCGTTACAGTTTGTAAGGTGGCAGAAACAGCTTCCTATGGATAAAGGATGATAACCTAGTGGGGTCTCCCAACATATACTCAATGGTACATGGGAGCACAATTCCGTACTAGACCACTATTGAGTCATAGAAGGAGGAATCACCCAACCTTGAGTGGAAACAAAAGTGACTAGCTTTAACGACGCTGGAGCATGTCTCTAGCCTAGACCTTTAAATAGTGTGCGTTATGTTCCAATGCGTTGTTAGATTCATTCAATTTGTTTTAAAGTTGATCTTGAATTATGTTTCAATTTTCAGGCCTTACGTATGTATATCAAAAAACCTAGGATATAGCTAGAATGAGTAAAACATCTTTCATTTCGATGAACACCTACTTACAGAAAGGTAGAGAGTTCATTCCCAAACCAAGACAAATGAATTCAAACACTAAGAAACAAAATGTATCAATACACTAATCTCACGATGCATCGATACTACTAATGAAAGATTTAAAATTTGCTTTGCAATTTCTCAAACATGAAAATTTGAAATGCACATATACTTTCATTTTCGTATATCAAATGAATGCAAACTTTTTTTTTTTTGAATTTAAAGAGACAAACAAGCAAGTGTGAACTAATCGATCCAAACAATTGTGATCTATGCTTGGTAATGAAGAAATCGAATCAACATAAAAAATTGGTTCAATGATCGACACTAAAAATCAACCAGCAAGAAAACAAGTAGCGAAAGAGCCTCAAGCAAATCAATAAGACGGTTGTGGATGAACCTTGAACAGAAAAGTAACCTACGCAAATGGTTTCTCGATGAAACTTCTAAAGGGATAGGTCACATGGTCTAAGAACACAAGACTCACTCAATGAAATCAAAGAGACAGTACTGTTATAGACAATTTTGTGCCTTGCAGTATCAGGCATGAATTGTCAATAATCCAAGGGATCCAAAGTCCCTAAACATGATGTTCCTACCCTTAGAGGAACAAGGTCAGCAAGCCAACAGCTCTCAGATCAGTTCTCCACCTGAAAACACTCAAAAACAAGCAATCCTGAAATCAAAGCAGGTGCTCCACTAGGCTTCTGCGCTGAAACTCAACTCCTCCATGGTGTACTTGCGTTGCAAAGCAGGTAGGACAAAGGCCACCTGCGCTGAGCGAGATGGGACAAGTGGCACACTGAGTCATTGCTCTGGAATCTTCCAAAAATGACACTTGGATCAGGGATTTCACCTTGTGATGAGTCAGAGGCTCTGTTTCTCCAAGTGGAAGCAAGGTTCTCCAAGTGGACTCAAGAACTGAAGATCAACTGAAGAGAGAGAGGACACAAAGCAGCTACACATCAGTTGCAAGCTGACTCATCCTCTCTCAATTCATCTATATATTGAGCTCTCTCCTATGAGCTCAGGAGGCTGGAATTTTGTGCAAAGTAATGATATGCTGTTGGTTTCACTATAGAGCTATTGGGTGATTGCTTGAAGGAGGTGAAGAGGAGAAATTCTTTCTGCTGGGAGGTGTTGCTGGATTGGGGCCTTCAATGGTTGTAACACTCTCAGAACTTTACTTCTTCTATTAATAAAAGCTATTGAGGTTCTTCTATATGCACTTGTTTCAATGATATATTGTGATGATTGTATATTTGATTTATGCTAATCCTTGAATCAGTTATGATTGCATGCTTCTTGTAGTTTCCTTCTTTGTTATTTTGCAGGATCTCATTGTAGCTGGGCCAGCAAAAGAGCAAGGAGCTGGGAGCAAGCAAGCAAAGAGAAGAGTTTGGATTCGACATTAAGCGCAAGGCAACGGTTAGTGCACTTCTTCATTCTCTTTTGCTTTCATAAAGAAGTAAACCTTAAGTAGTTTTCTTTACAGTTGTTGCTGAGGTACTATCACCCTTAGAGTGGGATAGGGTCATCCGAATCGGATACTTTTCCCTACAACAAACTGGCGACTCCACTGGGGATCGTATCTTTTTGATTGTTTGTAGTATTTTGCTATTCATTTCCTGAACAAAAGAGTACCAAATCGAAAAGCTTTTGACTATATCAAAAGCGAAGTAGAGGGCAGCTACTCTAGCTCATTTCTGAGCATGTTCATGATTTGAAGAGCTGATCTACAAGGATCCTTGTAAGCTATTAGTGATAGCTTTTCATCTTCCTTGTCATCCCTTAGTGTGTGCTTGACTGATAGCTTCTGATTTGAGCAAAAACTGTGAATTTTTGAGAAAATTGTGACCCGGAAACTATGAAAACGAAACTTTCGTTTTCCAAAGCAGGTAGTACACAGGCTACCTGCTTTGCAACGCAGGTCCCGAAGGGGCTACCTGTGCTGAGAGCCAGATTGGTTGTGCAGCACCTGCGTTGACCCAATTTTGCCTTGTGCAGTTGGGGTTTCCTCCCTTTTTCCTGCCTGTTTTCACTATAGTTTTTGCAGCCAGTTACCAGTCTTGCACCTATTCTGAAACCAACCTTACTTGCCATCATTCTGCCTCTGTTATATAACGAAATTGTACTTGTTCTTTTGTATTTCTTACATCATTTACAATTTCCCATAACGAAAGTGAACTAGTCTTGCTTTTGGCCTCTTAGATCTGAACCTGTGTTAGGCATTTTGCTGGTCTAAAGAGTTAGCTTGTTTGCTGTCCATAGCTGATTAGTCTTTTTACTTTCGTCATTATGGTTTGATTTCATGTATTTCCAGTGATTAAACAAGTAAATCTTAAGGTGTCTTTTGATTTTGGACTAGCTTGTTTACTTTCGCTTTAAATCGAAATCAAAAAGTTATATAACAACTTTCTTTTTGTAATACATCAACATTAAGAAAGGGAAAAGAAAATACATGCATTGTGCATTTTGCATTTGAAAAAGTTTGCATGATGATTTAGGAGAAAGTGCATTAGTTTGTGCTGTATGAACTGTGTGAAAAGATATGCCTTTCTTCTCCCTCAGTAGTTAAGATTTTCATCAGTCAAAAAGATTTGAAAAAGCTTGCTTCTCATCTTAGGCTGCATTTAGGAATTTGTCATATACATCTCGTGGTGAACCTTGAAAGGCAAACTTTAAAAAGATCAACTTAAAATATACTGAATGAACCTAACAACGCATTGAAACATAACGGAAACACATAGAGGTCTAAGCTAGAGACGTGTTCCGGCGTCGTTAAACTTAGTGACTGTCGATCTCTACGAAGGTGGGTGATTCCTCCTGAGAGTCGGTGGCACTAATACGGACTTGTGCTCCCATGTACCGTCGCGTATATATTGGGAGACCCCTATAGGAATAAAGCCTTTATCCATAGGAAGCCGTGTCGGCCGCCCTACTGATCGCAATGCAGTGAACACAGCATTCACGAAGATTGACCACACATACCGTAAAACGTATTCCGTGGTTTTACGAAAGGTTTGGCACACCCTCTGCCTAGAACTCCAGAGCAGTTTCTTTTGGCCTTTTTCAAACTCTATAACTGAAAAAGTCCAACCGAGCATTTGTCACTTCGGGCTCGTTAATACATCGAAGGAGACTAGAGTCATCTTTAGCTTTTTCTCGACTCTAAAAACATGAAAAAGCAAAGTTATGTCTAAAAGCGTCTAATAAAATTCATTCAAATCAGAAACACAAATTTTCCCCTTTAATTTTAGTTGATCGAGTAATCCGCAATCGTGGAAGAAAGTCAATTGAATATCCGTCGTTCGCGGAGGCTTGCGAGCCAACCGTCTTTGTCTCCGGAATCGAAAACAATCCGGGCAAAGAGAGCTCGTCGAACCAGTTCAAAATCTCCTTTAAAAGTTAGAACAAGTGTTCCAACAACATCTGAGATTCTGGTGACTCCAAACATTTCCGGAAACCCTGCCTCTATAGAAGAAGTTCAACCGCAGCAGAAGGACAGTAATACTGATCCTAGTCTGGGGGCAAATACTTGTATAACTGAACCAGTTCCATCTGTAACCGGTCCAGAGAGTTTTGTTCCTCAAACATCTGTCGTTGTCGATACAACCCCTTCTTCGGCACCGGAAATCTTTTACGGACCTGACGGTCTTCCTCTTCCACCTGGTCTGATTGCGATAGAGGAAATTATAGAGGAACCGCAAGTATCCACTCCAACTCATTTTGGAGTAGGGGTCACTCTATTTCCTGCTACAACAGAAGTTTGTCCATCACCAGTGGAAGTTCTTGTAGAATCACTAGGCAATCAATTGGATAGACTCAAAATGTCTGAACAACCGTCGACATCTAGGACTGTGTCAAATGACACGACGACAGCAGAATTACCTGCTGCAAATCCGACAATGTTCGCCGGCATACCATCTGTCCCAACTAGCTCTCAACCGCTAGAAGGAGTCCACCCAGGGACTATCGCGACGGTATGGTCTGTTCCTGTTTGTTCTTCCGGAGTAATATCTGGTAACTCTTATGGTGAGACTCAACAAATTGATCCCTTTGGAGGTCAATTTAGGCCATCCAGTCCTCCAGGACAATCAATTGCCTTGAGTTCTGGATTACCACCATATGGGGGGTAGTATGCCCTTTCATTAACCCCTCCGGGAGGGTACCCATACGGGAGTTCTCAACCTTATTCAAATTATGGTGGAATTGCAACAAGTAGTTGGATACCCATGCTATCCCAGCAACCAAGAGTTGTATATTCTATGCAACAGTGTGTACCTGTGACGAACATCCCAACTACACCGGCTATTGTAACCGTGTCGCAAGTTCAAACGATGCCTGTTGTATGTCAACCTCAGATTTCTCAGGTTCTCATGCAACAGCCCCTTGACCCTGCGACCCAACCTCAATCGCCTACTGGTGGGGCGACACAAGTACAATCGGGTACTATTACCCCACATCTTGGTCCAATGGTTAGTATAGCACAGCAACCCATGGTCTCACAACCGTGGCTAGTGCAGTACCAACAACCACAATTCCAACAAGTGTACCAAGGTTCTAAACAACAAATCTTTGTGAATAGTGGACAACCATATATCCAAAATGGTCAAAATCAACCACTTTATAGCGGTAGCGTCCACCAACCATATCAGTCATACCAGCATCAACTCCATTATGCTGGCATGCAAAGACCAATTGTTCAAGCGATTCCATCGTATCCTGGTTACACTTCACCTAACTTGAATCAACAGTTACCATTCGTGGCGACTTTAGAGTTGCCTGATCTACATCGGTTAACCAACGATCCAATTGCTTACGCCCCATGGTGGCCAGTGATTCCACACAAACTTCCATCCGACATTCCTAAATTCAATGGAAATCCAGGTGAAGACCCGTCGAATCATGTGATGACATTTCATCTATGGTGTTCATCGAACACCTTAAATGATGATTCGATAAGACTTCGCCTCTTTCAGAGGACATTGACAGGTCCAGCGGCAAAATGGTATATAGAATTGCCAAGAGCTTCGTTCGACAATTTTAGCTCCCTTGCCACGACATTCTTAACCCACTTTCAATTACCGATAAGGTATGAAACGGGAACAGAGATATTGACCAACTTCAAACAGACAACCGCAACTCATATATCAGATCATATACATGAGTGGCGACATCGATGAAGAATGGTTAAAACATACGTTCCCGATCAGCTTCTAGCTGAATGGTTTATAAAGTCGTTACTTCCAGCCATAACGGAAGATGTGGCGAAGGGAGGAGTCGTAACAGAAGAGCAGGTTATTGCTCGTGCGCAATATTTAGACTTAGTATATACTCAGTCCGGCACGCTCTATGACAAGATACCAGACGCCCCTAGACCAGACTTTTCAATCCCTCCTCCTCCTAAATCGAACAGTGACTCTCATGTCGGCGATGGCGTGATTGGCACAGCAAACTCGAATCTGAAAAAGGCCAATCAAAAGAAAGCCCGCAAGGATTCGAATCAAAATGCGCATGAGGAAATTCTTGCTTCGGAAGTAAATGCCGTATCGACAGATAAGGGCAAAGAAACCAATCAACCAGCAAGCAGGAAGAATCAAAACAAAGGGAAGAAGAAAAAACAAGGTGAGTCATCGCCTAGAAAAAATTCTTCAAACCCTCCTGGGAATAGGAAACCGAATCCATGTCAAATATGCGATAACAAGGATCATAACACTAAGAATTGCCCATTCAAAGCTGAGCTAAAGAGGTTCTTTAAGAGTCCACATACCTCAGCTATGTCAAATGATCCATTTCCTAACCCAGGTCAAAATCTGGTTGATAGCGGAAACGCTTCCCCATCTCAAGTGCTTATGTTGTCGATTTCAAAACAGCAAAATGATGCTTTGATTTCGACAAGGAACAAAGATTACGGAAATCCACAGGTGTCGAACGATAAAGGTAATGATCAACCTGGCAGTTCGACAACAACTTCGGCAGAAGTTGTACCCCCCATCATGCATGAATTAACGATAAAACTGCCAAAGGGAGTAGTACATAAGTCGACATTTAATCCTCGTGCCAGAGCGGCACAGCATTATAACATAGTGGAAGATTTGGCGCAATCGCCATCCGCTATGTCGACTCTTGAAGTACTACAACATTGCCCATCCCAAAGGCAGGCATTGTTATCAGCAATAGGTGGGGTGGATCCTAAAGATTCCAATCTTGTATCCTTTGATCACAAAGGGTATGATCCTCAGTTACCAGCTCAACTAGCTTTCCTCGTCCAAGTGAAAGCCCTCAACAAAATTGTTCATCGAACGATTATTGATGAGGGGGCATCGACATGTATTATGTCGATGAGTTGCTGGAAAACTCTAGGATCTCCAACCTTGTCGCGATCATCGACAACATTAAAAGCATTCGACGGAAGGATATATACCCCTTACGGTATCCTTAGTAACTTGAAAGTTGAACTAGGGGGCAAAACAGTAGAAATAGATGTTGAGGTCATTGATGGCAATCTTGACTATAACATCCTACTGGGAAGACCATGGATTTATGCCATGCAAGCTGTTGTGTCGACTTATTTTAGGAAGATCGCATTCCCCTTTGAAGGAGGGATTACGGTCGTCGACCAACAGAACTTCCTCCCTAATGGTTCACAAGTTATAGGAAGCGTTCCCATGATCCATAACAGCGACCGGTCGATTCAAGATATTGGAGTAGGTCTGTTGAAAGATCCCACCATGATGGGAACTTTCACGCTACCACCTCCTATTTGCATAGGAAATGTACCATTTGTAGCAACATGCAATATGGTATCCACCTTGAAAGTCACAGAAGGCAGAGTCGCTATGGATCATGCAATGGTTTTGCCACCAAGCCCCATTGAAATATTGTAGCAATCAATGTTTCATGCCTGGGAGGCAATTCCCAATCAGCGCTCTTCGAGCGTTTGGGTAGATAGATCTAGAGAATATAGTACCCCATTAGATCCTTGGTCGAAAGTACATGGGACTGACGAAGGAATATTACAATCAATGATGATTGAGGGGGCACCATGGAATGATCACCACCATCGTTCCCTTCTTCTGGAATACGAAGAAGATACTCAAAAAGATCTTTACCACCCTTCAGTCTTTGAATTCCTAACAAATACTGTAAACACGGTGGATTCCGAGGGGAACTTATCCAATATTGAAGAGACTATAGCCATAAATATCTCGACCAAAACAGATGTTGTAGAGAATATTCATGTTGGCAAAGGTTGTTCCCCTTCAGAACTGGAAATATATAACGCTCTTTTTCGCGAATTTAGAGATGTCTTTGCTTGGTCATATGATGAAATGCCAGGCATTGACTCGAGTATCGTTGAACATGAAATTAAAATGTATCCTGATGTCAAACCAGTAAGACAACGGCTTCGACAGGTGCACCCTAAGAAAGCCGCTGCCATTAAAGCAGAAATTGAGAAACTTCTCCATGCTGGATTCATCTACCCGGTTCCTCTAACCGATTGGGTATCGAATATTGTTCCTGTTATGAAAAAACAAGGAACAATACGAGTGTGCGTCGATTATAGGGATGTAAACCAAGCTTGTCCAAAGGACAACTACCCTACACCCTTCATCGACCAGATAATTGATGAATGCGCCGGATGTGAAATCTTTTCCTTTATGGACGGATTCTCTGGGTATAATCAAATTAATATCCGCCCACAGGACCAGTCTAAGACTGCATTTATATGTCCGTGGGGCACATTCGCTTATCGAAAATTACCCTTTGGTCTGAAGAACGCAGGGGCGACTTTTCAGAGGGCTATGAATTATGCCTTCCACGACATCAAGAGCATTGTTCAACCATATCTCGACGATCTTCCGGCTCATTCGCGAAAGCGGACTGATCATCCGCAGCATCTAAGAGCAATATTTCTACGTTGCCGACACTACAAGATAAGACTCAATCCACACAAATGTGTGTTTTGCGTCGGTTCTGGTCGTTTACTTGGCTTTGTAGTCTCTAAAGATGGGATTCGTCTCGACCCCTGTAAGGTTCAGGCAATCATCAATTTGCCTCCACCTTCGAATTTGCTTCAGATTCAGAAACTCCAAGGGAAAGCAAACTTTCTGAGGAGGTTCATTCCAAATTACGCAGAACTTGCTAAAGGTTATACACGTCTTTTGAAAAAAGATGTACCCTTCGACTGGGACCAGGTTGTGCAAGCTTCCTTTGACGCTTTGAAAGAGTCTCTAGTAAAAGCATCATTAATGTACGCCCCCGATTATCTTAGGGATTTTAACCTGTATCTAGCTACAGCGGATACAACCATTGCGATGGTTTTAGTTCAAGAAGTCGATGGAGTTGAACATCCTGTATATTATTTAAGTAAAAACTTAAATGATACAGAGAGTAAATATTCTTACGTTGAAAAGCTAGCGCTTGCTGCTGTTCAAGCGGTACAGAGATTTCGACATTATATCCTCTTTAGGAAAATTACCATTCTGTCAGATTTCAACCCCATGACTTATATACTGTCGCGACAGTTGCTGGGGGGCAAGTATTCCAAATGGATAGCAATCCTTCAAGAGTTTGATTTGGAATTTGTAAAATCCAAATCAAAGAAAGCTCTGGTATTCGCAGAATTATTATGCGATCTCCCATCGTCGTCCAACGATGAAACCTCCAAGGAATCAATCGTGGACGAGACATTGTTTCTGATATCTGCAAGCAATGAGTGGTATGGAGATATAATAATCTATCTCCAGACGCAAAAGTTTCGGCCAGACACCTCACACTCCGAACAAAAACGTATACGATACCAAGCAAAAGATTACATGATCGTCGGTGATACTCTTTACCGTCGTGGTATCGATACAGTTCTGAGGAGGTGTCTCACCCATGAAGAGGCCGAAAAAGCCCTGAATGAGTGTCATTCAGGCGCGTGTGGGGGGCATCAATCAGGTTTCGCTACAGCCCAAAAGATATTAAGAGCAGGATATTTTTGGCCAACAATATTCAAAGATTGCATAATCGCAGTTCGAAGTTGCCACTCCTGCCAAATCTTTGATAGCAAAACCAGAAGACCACCCGCACCACTGCGACTAATAATTGCAGTTGGGCCTTTCACCAAATGGGGCATCGATTTCATGCAATGTAACCCCACCTTGACCGGGGGGCATGGGTATATTATAGTCGCTGTTGACTATTTTACCAAATGGGCCGAGGCGATGCCTACATTGGATAACACTGGCGAAACAGCTGCCCTTTTCTTTTTTAATCATGTAGTCGCCAGGTTCGGCGTACCACAGGCTATAGTTACGGATCATGGATCGCATTTTCGCAATCACATGATGGTCGAATTGGCTGCCAAACTAGGGCTATCTCACGACAGCTCTACCCCATATTATCCACAAGCTAACGGACAAGTTGAGGCAATCAACAAGGTCCTGAAGCGTATGTTGCAAAGGATGATCGGGGTTCATAAAATAAGGTGGCACCTAATCCTGTACTCAGCCTTGTGGGCTTACCGAACATCGGTAAAGAACGCAACCGGGTTCACACCTTTTCAATTGGTGTATGGCCTGGAAGCAGTCTTACCAATCCAGTGCGAAATTTCGTCGCTTAAACTCGCAATTGATCTCCTCCCCGGAACTTCGGAAGAAGAGGCTCGTTTCTTGGAATTAATCCACTTGGATGAAACCCGTCGTGATGCCGCTTTGGCTAACGAAGCCCATAAGAAACGAGTCAAGGCTCAGTTCGACAAAAATGTCAAACCCCGTGTCTTCTCAAAAGGTGATTTGGTCTTGCTTTATGACCAAGAATCCGATAAATTAGGAGCAGGTAAATTCAATTCCTTATGGATGGGCCCCTATATTGTTAAAAGAGTGTTAGCAAAAGGAGCCTACGAGTTAATATATTACGACGGAATTCCACTGGCGCAGCCCCGGAACGGGCTGTACCTCAAGCGTTACTATGCTTAAATAGTAACCTGCATGCTTTTGTTATATTTTGTTTTCGCCAAAGTTCTTGTTCTGGTTGAGTGATTCCCCTCTTTCGTTCGTTGCAGATGTCAAACCTTATGGAGACATGTGTTGGATATGCTGACGGAGCGAGTCGTAGTTCGCGGAACCTATCTTCCGCGGCATGGGCCATTTTTGATCCAAGTGGCGAGTTAGTAAGTTTCAGAGGTGTATGTATTGGGCAATCAACGAATAACATCGCTGAGTATAGCGCGTTGATAGAACTACTCTCTGATGCCATCACACGTGGCATATGCTGACTAATTGTCAGGCTAGACTCACAGCTCGTAATACGACAACTCAATGGTATATATTCTGTTCGCAATCCAGCTATTTATCGCATGTTCCTAAGAGTAAAAATCTTGGAAAGACGATTTGATTCAATTCAATATCAACATATTTCAAGAAATTTAAACACATTAACTGACTCATTAGCAAACTATGTGTTAGATAGACATTTGCAACATTTATAAAAAGGACACCTCATAAAAGAGTGTACATATGAATCATCCAAATCAGCCAGAATGAAACTCGAAAATCAAAATACATATAAGCTGTTTATAAAGTTCATACATAATGTTCTGTAACCAAGACAAAATTGGTCATGTGACCTAAAAACTCAAAAAGTGCTAGGGGGCACCCTAGCCTAGTGATGCTCCTGATAGTAAGCCACAGTCTGTGCTATCATGCGCAGAAGACGGGTCCATCGTCTAGGTACACCGATAGTATGCTACTGCATCGGTAAAGGTAACTCGTCAATCTGTACATCCGGGAGACCACGGGTAAGGTTCTCAACCTACCCCTGCACAGCTGTAAGGGTCTCAGTATCGCTAAGATCACGGATAATAACTCTCCGAGCAGGTTCCTCTGCCGAAGCAGCAACAGGTGGTCTCAGACGAACTGCCGGACGAACAGGACCGACATCTGCAAGCACACATGAGTTCAATTAAAGTCTTGATAGAATAAAGCACAAGAACATTATAAATGAAAACAATGAATAGTAATATGGTTGAAGTTCTTACCAGTAGCATCCCACTGAGCACCGTCTGGCAGTACCATATCCGGATCACCCCGGAAATCCATACCAACATATGGGTACTCAGAAAAAGCCATCTCCTGGCGATCGAACCACCTGAAGAAAGCGGCATTGAATGAAATCTGGGGTTGACCTGCATGTCTGGACATGTGATCGACCCATCGTTGCATACGTGGCTCGGTAGGAGAAGGCACTCCGAGATCAATGTACTGAGGTTGCATCAGAGGGATCTTCTCCAAGGCGAAGGCAGTCAGAATCGAACCAAAACCAAAGTTCTTCAGCTTCCCGTCCTTCACCTTGTTCAGTTGACTTTTCATTTGAGTAAGCACTGCATCACTCCAGTTGAAGATCTTCGGTTGGAGACACTCCAAGGCATGCTGCATATGAGACCTGTTGGCAACATGTAAAGATGCGCTGCCGGCCATCCTACCAAGAGTATACAGAATAGACCTGAGAGGCCTGCTAGTAACATCGCGGATGACTACCTTGCCGCCTCTACTCGGCTGAGACCCCTCCCTGCAATACTGGCGGACATAGTCTCTCACGGAATCATTTCCCCGAACTGTACCAGATAAAGAAATGGGGGCACCCCGCCTTGACAAGCCAGTCAAGAAGTAAATGTCTGTCACGGTCAATGGAATAGGCTTGTTCCTGATCTGGAATACTTGGTGAACAGGATCCCAAGCATCAAGCATATACTGCAGTAGTAAAATCTGTGCTCTCATGCTTGAGATACGGAAAAACTTCAGCATACCACAGTCTCGTAGCGCGCCCACCGTAACAGGATCATGAAGGGCAATCATATCTTCTTCGTCATGTTCTCGTTCTCGCCATGTGAGGGCCATCTTGATCAAGAATCCCTACAAAACAAACAAGAGAATGAGTCAGCTCCTGAAATTGATGAAAAACTGGCGAAAATTTCATCAAAATCTGTGAAAAATTGTTGTTTTTATGCCCCAAAGCAGGTGCCCAGTGTACTACCTGCGTTGGGGGACAAGCTGCCTTCAAGCAACTTGAATCCCAACGCAGTTTTCGAATGGGGAACCTGCGCTGATCAGAGGGCGCCCTGGCAAAACCCCAGAGGCTCAATAGAATAGCAAAACAGACATAAAACAGGAAAATGAAACCATGAAAATGAAGAGCTAAGGTTTAGCTCCTACCTGGTCCAAACGGCGCCGAAAATCGTCCGCAGAATCTCTCGGAATCAGCTGGTGAAAATCAAGGGGAAAGAGGCTCCTCCAAAGCTCCAACAAGCAAAATGCAAATGAAATGGTAAAGTGAGAGGTAAAAACCCTTTTTATTTGCTTTTTTACGTAGTTCAAGGTAAATATTAATGTGTTAATCTCATTTTCAAGTAAATATTACTCATTTCTAACTAGTTTGTTGCAGCAATTTGAAAATGCAGTGCTATCAGTGAAAAAGAGAAGCTAGTTATGGTAAAAAATCAAAAGTAAACCATATAATCGAGCAGTTTTAGCAATGTTCATGCTCGTTAAAAAATAAACGCAAGATCCGAGCAGTTTTAGCACATAGTTCATGCTCGTTAAAAAATAAACATAAGTTGTGAGCAATCTTCCCCTAGAGTTCAAACTCACCCAGAAAAAATGAACTGGTAAATAACCTTGGTAAATGTAACCTTTGACTGCCATATTAAAAGCCCTTGGTCGTGTTTATATGCCATCACCTCCATCCGTTCATTTGGCCAATCGTTCATCTCCATATGATTGTTTACCTTCTTTTGAGGAACAGCTGCGAAGAGTGATTTCACTAAGCCATCCTTGTGACACTGCCGTGATTGGAATATTCCAACCTGTACCTGGAATCTGCTGCTACCCTGTTTATCACTCGTTCCTCAAAAGACGAGTCTTCTTTGAGCTCTTTTCACTGACTCGTAAAATATGAAAAGTTTGCCGAGTTTTGGCCTTCCAGCTCGTTAAACGACCGGAAGAGCTATCCCTCCTCTAGATTTTAATCTTTTTGGACCTGAGGGATTATTGCACAAAAAGATCGAGCACTTGTTTTGTTCGGCTCGTTAAAAGTACCGAAAACTCATCCCTTCTGTATTGTTTTATACTTTTTCGGACTTAAGGGATTAGATGACGAAAAAGGAATTCTGGAGTTAACTTTATGTACCTTTTCAGACTCTCTAAAAGTGAAAAGGACCGAGTTATCCTTGTCGTTAGACTCGTTAAATTTATTAAATAGCGACAAACTTGTCTTTAGACGAGAACGAGTTTCCCTATCGCTAGGCTCGTTAAAACATAGTGATGGGCTTGCCCGAAGGGCAGGTTATAGAACAAGCATATGTTATCCTCCTCAAGCTTGACAAAAATAAAGAGGTACTGGTCAGCAATGACTGGGGAAAAAATTGGGAGAACCTCACAGCTTTAATGGTAGCAAGTCACTCTTGAACATGACACTTTGTCCTCCGTACCACATCGGGTTGGGTTGTTTCATTCACCGGTCTCATCACCATGGTCCTCGCCACACCATCCACATTTGGGGTAATGCTACCGATCCATCACATCAGTGTCGTTATATGTTCAAGAGATGTTGTTCTACAAAGAGTCAACCGTGTCCCATCCACTACCATACATTGTCCTTCATCCATTTCATGACCGCCACCCTGAATCATACATCACAGTTTGTTTTCACCTCATCACAATCACTAGCTCCGTTCCATGTCAATGATGTGGGATTCATTAAGGCCCTCCTTTGACGGATCACTCCTTGTCGACATCAGCTCATTATCCAAGGAGTTGATCTAGGAACAACCCCTTCAGTACTTTGAAGCTTGCATGACTCAATGGCAAGTTTCTCACTTCCGGCGACAGGTATACATCAATGACCTTCGACCAGAGGATTTTGCATGGTGGTCGACGCCAAGTCCTTTATTCCCACCATGTGAATTGTACTGCTGTACCTTGAGGGTCATCATCCTTATCGGTGATTCCTCTCGCGCTTGTTAACGGTTTACATCATTGACCGGTAATCAAGCGATGTCTTTCCATGTTCGACTTCAAGAAATTCTCACATGGATCGACTTGTACATCGAGTGAAGATCGGAAGAGATTGAATACCCCGGATCTAGTTTCATCCATCCGGGCTGCGATATATATTCAAGATATAAAGACATTTGATGTGTACATCATTGCAGCAGATGATCATCCTTCTCAAAGGATGATAATTTCAGCAGAGAATTATCAGTCTAACATCAGACGATCGTCTGTTCTATATACCAAAATGAATTTATAAAGCTGAGCATGGGAATGCCCGCCTCAGCTAGATCATGAAAAAGTATGAAAAATAATGTATTGTATTGTATCTTATTACAGGACACTTCTCAGCAGATTGAATGAACTTCGGATCCTCCTAATAAAGCATTTCACCCGATAAACGACCTCATACTTTAGGGGGCATCTGTTATAGACAATTTTGTGCCTTGCAGTATCAGGCATGAATTGTCAATAATCCAAGGGATCCAAAGTCCCTAAACATGATGTTCCTACCCTTAGAGGAACAAGGTCAGCAAGCCAACAGCTCTCAGATCAGTTCTCCACCTGAAAACACTCGAAAACAAGCAATCCTGAAATCAAAGCAGGTGCTCCACTAGGCTTCTGCGCTGAAACTAAACTCCTCCATGGTGTACCTGCGTTGCAAAGTAGGTAGGAAAAAGGCCACCTGCGCTGAGCAAGATGGGACAAGTGGCACACTGAGTCATTGCTCTGGAATCTTCCAAAAATGACACTTAGATCAGGGATTTCACCTTGTGATGAGTTAGAGGCTCTGTTTCTCCAAGTGGAAGCAAGGTTCTCCAAGTGGACTCAAGAACTGAAGATCAACTGAAGAGAGAGAGGACACAAGGTAGCTACACATCAGTTGCAAGCTGACTCATCCTCTCTCAATTCATCTATATATTGAGCTCTCTCCTATGAGCTCAGGAGGCTGGAATTTTGTGCAAAGTAATGATATGCTGTTGGTTTCACTATAGAGCTATTGGGTGATTGCTTGAAGGAGGTGAAGAGGAGAAATTCTTTCTGCTGGGAGGTGTTGCTGGATTGGGGCCTTCAATGGTTGTAACACTCTCAGAACTTTACTTCTTCTATTAATAAAAGCTATTGAGGTTCTTCTATATGCACTTGTTTCAATGATATATTGTGATGATTGTATATTTGATTTATGCTAATCCTTGAATCAGTTATGATTGCATGCTTCTTGTAGTTTCCTTCTTTGTTATTTTGCAAGATCTCATTGTAGCTGGGCCAGCAAAAGAGCAAGGAGCTGGGAGCAAGCAAGCAAAGAGAAGAGTTTGGATTCGACATTAAGCGCAAGGCAACGGTTAGTGCACTTCTTCATTCTCTTTTGCTTTCATAAAGAAGTAAACCTTAAGTAGTTTTCTTTACAGTTGTTGCTGAGGTACTATCACCCTTAGAGTGGGATAGGGTCATCCGAATCGGATACTTTTCCCTACAACAAGTACCCTAACCAAAAACAATTAAAACAAGCTAATGAGAGACAAGAAACAATAGGGGATAGACAAGATTGATGAATTCAGGAGGTAAAAAGTTGTAAAAACAAATTTATAAGAATCATCGCAAGTGTTACACTGACAACTAGAGATGTCATCGCTAAATGAGGTACCATCTCTAGTGATGTACAGACAACTAGAGATGTCAGCGCAAGTTTTACATTGACAACCCGAGATGATCGCGGAAATACACCTATTTTCCGTGATGATGCGATTTCGAGAGTCGTCACGGGAATTAAACTAGAAACCCAAGATCATCACAGGTGAAAAGCTATAAAGTGGCTATGACATCATGACTGTTAGGCTTTTTTCCACAATGATGTTCAAAAACAATGACAAATGAATAAAAACTCCCAAACAAGAACTAGTCAATCCAATAGACAACAAAGGGATTTCCCAGATCGATCTAGGTAACCCAAAAGACTGATAATTAATCCCCAAAATTCAAGAGAGGCCAAAATCAAAATCAAAAAAAGAGAAAATAAGAGAAGAACATATGCCAAAATCCCCAGTGGAGTCACCAATTTGTGATGCAGGAAAGTGTTCCCTCTGCGGACAGAGGCAACCCCTCTAGCCCTAGAGTGGGTTTAGTCACAAACAAGGACAGATCAACAATAGTTTTCCTTAAACAGTCATAGTTGGAGGCCTACCTCAACTAGTGGTCGATGGAGTTCCATTGTGCTGCTCCAACTTCCGCTTCCTTCTCCTTAACGAGTGATCAACCTGAAACAATGCAAAGGAAATACAACAAAGCACGTAACCGGAAAACAACAATGATCTGTTTACTCACAAAGTCAAGAAGTCATGAGCATCAAGTAAATTACATACAAGACATAGGAAAACATCATTGATGGTATTAATAATGAAATAAGAGTAAGCTTCTGACCAAATTCTTGACGTCACAAGCCTTCTCAGAGGGATCCAACGAACATGTTCTTCAAGCATTCACTCTTTGAAGATGGATCTCCCAACATACAAGGCTATCTCACCCATAAGTTTTACACAATATTAAGAGCACTTCACAACCTTCCACAAGCTATCAAAAATCTCACACTTGTCACACTCACACCAGCTATCTAGCAAACTCACGAACACTAACAGCACTACTCAACTAGCCAACTATCAAAAACTAGCAATGCATAACCATGGTGAGAGTTTAAATAGGATAAGGAGTCTCCATGAAAGGTGGAAGAGTGAGCTTATCCCAAAGGAAGGTAGCACAATTGATGGAACTACCATGCTAGAGAAAGGAGGGCGATACAAACTATGCCAACAACTAGGTCTGGAGTCATCTGGAAAGCCGACTGTTGGAACAAATTTGCCCAATCTGGATCATCGCGGGGCATAACTGAGCTATAGCGCTGACATCGCTAGTGAGTAATGTAGCTAGTCAGATCATCGCCAAAGATAACAAGTAACCTCACACTGGAGCATGAAATCAGGCCATCACAGAAATCAAATGTACTTCCACGCTGGCAGCACATCTGGACTGTTCATAAGCACCCTTCAGTGCGTATATTTAGTCCACAGACGTGATGAGGCAGATAACTTAGGAAAAATGGGTTTTTTGGCAGCATCAGAGAGTGTTTGTTCAATATGAGCATGTTCGACTTGGACATATGACACAGTAGAAGGATTGGAGTGAAGACAATGACAAATTACTGTGTAACAGAAGGCATGAGGGAGAGTTGGGAAAATGAGTCACACGAACTTGCAGAAGACACACCGGTGTTCATGACTTCGCATTTTTGGTACAACCATGTGTGCATGACTAACCACACATGACATGGCATGACCCGACCTGTCCTAGGCGAGCTAACCCAACTCACCTGAATGCATTTGCACAGGCACCCACACACGGCATGAGCTGACTCACCCAAATGAAATTTGGGTTTTCCATGGGTGCATGATCCGAATGAAATTTGGGGTTTCAATGGGTACACGACCCGAACGAAGGCACAAGGGAGCGTCAAGAAAACGGACTGCACGAACGTGCAGAAGACACACAAGTGGTCACGATTTAGAATTTTTGGCATGAACATGTGTGCCTGGGAACCCACACATGGGACAGCAGAACCCAACTCGACCCACCTGAACATATTTGCATGGACACCCACACAACACAACCCTACCTGCCCGAACTAAATTTGGGGTTTCCATGGGTGCACGACCCGAACGAAGGCATGAGGGAGTGTTAGAAAAATAGGTCACATGAACATGCATAAGACACATGGGCGGTCATGACTTAGGATTTTCGGCATAGCCATGTCTGCCAGGACACCCACACATGACACGTCATGGCACTACCCAACCCGCCTGAACAAAATTTGGGGTTTACATGGGCACACGACCTGAATGAAGGCATGAGGGTAGGAATATCTTTGACTCTAATACATAAATATACCTAGTGTAACATGCCCTTAAGGTCTTCAACATTTTCTTTTGACTCTTCGACTCACCTATAACACTTTAACATGTGCTAAGCCTATTTCAATTAGCAAGAAACTCATTGATAAGTATAATATATATATATATATATATATATATATTTTTTTTTTTTTTTCTTAAATAAATACAACTATAAAAAGCACATTTATGAAGACCGAACCTAGTTACACTTTCTTCAACATCCCCTCTTAACTAGGTAGGTATTCATAAATCATTACAAGGTGTTTAGCTATTTTCAATCTTGAATAATTCACATAAGAGAAACCAGATTGGAAATCCATCTATTATAGTATCATAGTAGCCAACATTGTTCATAGCAAGGCCTTGACTAACAACTTTATCTCTCATAAGATCAGAGCACAATGTTGGTGAGGCCAATGGCTTATAAACTCATTAGTCATTTTATCTCAAGGTACATACCCACCCAGGTGTTCCGTGAGTATGACCTTCTAGGAAAATTCTTGTCTTTGGTTCCCAACCCTCAAATAATATCGGTCTTCTTGTTTACTCTTGTCTTGGATGCCCTACACATCCTAAAAGAGCATCAGATGCTAGATGATTACCCAATCCTCCAATTCTTTCTTTCCAAGTGAAGACAATAATGTTGTGCCTATCTCTTCCCCTTGATTGAGAAATACATGCCCAGGTTTCCTCTGACAAGGAACTTACCCAAACTCCTTTGTAGTTGGCAACATGTTAGAACTCCCTCTTAGCTAGGGAATTTTCCATTCATCAACAACTTCTTCTTCATGGGTCCTTTTGCTACTTGATCTCATTATTTCCTTCAATGTCATGAATTCTTTGTTTGAACTTCTTCTTGGCAGGGTACCGGCCATCGATCACTTTCCCTCCTTGTTTGTCATGTCATTGCTCCCTTCGTGGAAAGTGGCCTTCTTGATATATATCATGTCTTTTTTTCATCTAGATACTCCTTTTTCACTTGTCTATGCTTCAAAATACTTATCACATGGATGCTTAGTTGTACTTTATTGTTCCCATACTTTGATTTAGTAGTCGTTCATGACTTCATCATGACATTGCTTCAACATCAAATGGTGCTTTTGTTGGATGGCTTCTTCATCATGGCATTTTTGTAGAGTTGAATCAATTATCTGCACCTTACTATCTCCAAGGCCTTCATAGGTGTCAAGGGTCCTTTGACCTTTTTCTTCCTTTGTTAGAGTTTCCATGCCTTCTTTCGAGAGATGTTGAGGAATCTTGTCAGATAGTGATTCTTTGTGACCACAATGTTCTTCACATGGTTGATCTCTTTCTTCATTTTCTTCTTCTTCGATTGATTAGTCAACCACCTTATACTCCTTATGAGAGCACATATTCATGTTGACCTTTATTGCATTGTAGTACATGCCTCTGAGCATATCATTGGTGAAAGATATCCTTTTATTCTTGATCATGATTCTAGAACTTTTCCCATGATCCAATATATATGATGACATGACTTAAACTTTGATGCATACATACCTCATCTTGACTATGCTTTTATCATCTCAACTTTATTTGATAGTTCTCCTCGATTGGTATAGTCTTTCTTCCTTCATCTTCTCTCACTTGTATATCATCCTTTCTTGAATCCCATAAATGGGACTCCCAATGGGACATCTGCCCTTATGTATGAAACTTCTTTTCAAGATTCTATCACAGGATCTTGAAGACCCTTATCTTGAAAATGTTTCTTCCTTTGATGATGTGGGCCTTCAAATAATTTTAATCATGATCAATCATTTTTTCATTGTGGACGAGGCCTTATGATAGGTATGCACCTTCTATATGAATACCTTGAGCTATATCTACACCACGCTCATATATTCGAGAAGATACCTTTAACCATGTAATCTGTTCTATTTCTATATGCTCTTATACTACTCAAAACTTTAAAATAAGACTTTAAGAAAAGAGGTTGACTTAGTCATAGTAAAGATCTGGGGGATCTTCCTTTTTTTGCTTCTTGTCTTCCTCTTTCACTTCTTGAGTTACATGAACTTCTCCCATTTTTCTCTTGTCGTTGTTTTCCTTCTTAAGTTTAGGACAATTCCTTTTGTAACATCCATATTCTTGGAATCCAAATCATTGGACTTTGGACATGTAGTGGTCCCAACCAATTTGTTACTTTCCTTGGAAAAAGACATTGAGGTATACTCAGAAGGGGACATATACTTACTTGATAGAGTTTGATATGTAGTGAACTTTATTTCTTCTTGAAGACTTGATGGCTTGCCTTCCTTAGATCTTGATGTTCTTCAAGTTTCTTTCTTCAAATGGACTTGCTTGATGATGATATTTGCTTAATGAGTTGACTCGTAGTGCCTTTTCTTTTTGAATATGGTGTAGCACGATGTAGGTCCCTCTTTGATTTGTTCTTCTTGTAGGTGACTTTATACAGGGCTTTTCTTCTTGCTTTGTAGTCTTTCATGATGAATGATAGATGGTATACCTTCTTGTCCTTGATGTGATTGAGACTTCTTGGCTTGATGCTTCAACCTTGTAGATTTTCTTGAGATTCCCTTTCCTTGATGTGTCACCTTAGCTCTGATATCGTGTTGAAGAATCTAGGGCAATGGGGTATAGTAGGATTTTCCTAGACTTGATAGAAATTTGTGAAGCTCTTTTACAATTTATCTTGTTATCTTACTCTTCTTCTATTCTTATTAATGCATGTGTGTTTACTTCATCAAATTGGTGCCAATAACATAAGAACAAGAAGACAAGATGTCGACTCTCTACCAGGGAAAAACCTCTCTCTCTCAGAGGAAAAACCTTTCATAAATTTCTCTTATTGAAGCTTCTTATTGATCAATGCCAAACCCTAGACCCTTAACAAGAATATCCTCCAAGCACAAGTCAAGTCCTTCCTCCTCTTTGCACATTGTTTCTCCTGCACTTCCTCCTTCTTTCAACTTTTGATAGTCCTTAGTAGACTCACTCTAGAAGAGAATCCAACATTTGGTCCTTGGTGAGATCCTTTACTAATGAAGGAACCTTCATTCTCTTGACCAACTGAGCCTTTTTCTTGATGTGAGCTTGTAGACTCGATTGTCTTGTGCTTGGGCCATGACGGAGACATGAAAACACCGATTTTGCTATACCTGGGTGATTTCCATCACGATGAGACATTGAACCCCCAAATTTCCTGCACTTGGGAGGCTTTCGACAAGGCAAGACATGGAAACCCCAGGTTCCCTGCAATTTGGAAAATTTTGTCGAGGAGGGACTAGGAGACCCCTTGTCATGCCCCTATCCTAGTGGTAGTCATCTAACAACACATAAGCAGGTGCGACACCACTGTACTTTTTCCTTTTACCAATACTTGAGTACACGGTCTGCACCTACTTCAACACTCAGTCAATTTTCCAATAAGTGTTCTTAACAATACAGTGAAAATAAATTATCATCAATTTATCTTCTTCAATTATTATTTCATCCCATCATGTTGTGTGGTCATGTTGCACTTCCCCCAACCTACATGACACAACTCCACACTTGAACTCCAACCGGTGTCACCCACGCCCAAAAATGTCACCTGTCTGCCCGACTTTCCATTCCGCAATGCCCAAACTTTGCCCGTCAGTGCAGGGCATAGTGAGGGTACATGGCCCTCAGGAAATGCAGCTTGCCTGCCCGGTCGGAAACATGAACCACTCTGCTTTTCTGCACTACCAAGTCTGACTTGTCCACTGTAATCCGCCTGTTTGTGCAACCCTTTTACCCGTGGCCTTCTCTTCATTCTAGTTTCGCCCAACTCCTTCCTTCGCATTTGTTCTGCGATGTCGAAGTTTGAGTTAGATGTCCCTTGGTCACATACCATCCTCCTTACTTATAGGCATCCTTTCACCTGTTGTATCTCTGAGATAATAATGGTCAGCTATTATGCCAGAGCATCTAAGATAATTGTTTTTGGGAATTGTTTTTAATTTGGGAGATCAATTGATGAAAGAGATATAAAACTGATATGCCTGACCTCTTGAATAATATCAATATCTTAGCAGAGAGATGCTATAACTATTTACGCAGTGAAATAGATTTCATGATGATGAGAAAAAACATAAAATTAATATGATTGCCACCGTTTTCAAAATTTAAATCTAAATAATCATAATTATGAAAACTTTTAAACTATGTTTAAAGGTTTGAGAAAATACAGATGAGCTTACAAAATATGTTGATGATTTATTGATTTTGAGGGAATTAATTAAACAAATAGTCCATTAATTCATTCTCTTTATAGATTATCACTTCAGAAGATTAAAGGAATAGATTGAAATACAATTATTCCTACCTATTTATCTATGCAAGACACAAGTATATGGAGAAAAAAACATAATGAATGACACTAGAAAAACTTACAGGAAACAAAAACTATGTCAAATAGAATTTAGAATCCTTTGCTTCGTATTAATGATCCAGAAAGATTGATTACATCAAATGTCTAGAAATGCTTCTTCAAGGGTGCAACCGCTAATAAATCGTGAAGGGAGTTATTTATACAACAATAGGACAAACAATATCCTGAACTGATTTTACAAAAATAGATTATTAGCAATCAAATAAAACTGCCTAATGATCTGGCACTATTTTGGTGTTGTGTTGTTTGATGACTATTACTGAAAAAAGTTGAAAAATGGTTGAAGCTGGATGATTCCCTCAAAAACTGAATGTTGTTCAATTATCCTTAATCAAGTAAATCTGTTAATTCTTCCCAGTGTTTCTTATCTAAAATATAAATCTTTGTTACCCTCCTATAGATTTCATCCATCTCGGTGTATTTAGTAAAAGTGGATTTTACCAAAAATATATGCTTGATTTCATCCAGGATGAAGAAAGAATCCCAAAGTGTTTTTACTATGTGAGCTAGTGGTGATGATCCTTTGATATTGGAAACTGAAGCTGCATGGGTACCCACCTCTATTAAATTCTTGACACAATCCTCAATTGGCATTAATTTATCATTAATAACCATCATAGAAGGTAAACCCTTGCTAACCAAAGGTTCAATATTGTTGAAAAAATCTCTGAACTATGTTGTTAACACTGCTACACTTTTCTTGTAGTTGAAGGGTGAGATTTTTCTTAGTGATAATCTTCTTTACCTCTAATATCGTTGTAGTTCTGTCATTTATTCTTAATTCCTCAAGCTCATAGTCATCCTTGGAATTTAGAATTTTGATTATATCAGAGGTAGTCTCTGGCATATCCTCCAATTGCTTAGTTATGGTTTCCACTACTTCCTGAGATTTTTCCAAGAGATATTTCTAATTGAATATTATCTTAATGGAGGGCCAAATCTCCTTGATTTCTTCTGCTATTTCTTCCCACATAATTTCTTTTGCTAAACCCAACTTTTTTCCTATGAAGGAATCTGTGAGTGCTCTCTGCAACATTTCCACTTGGCCTTCGAATTTGTTTGTTTCAGTTGTATGTGAATTGTCTGATACAGACTTCATAAGCCATAATTCTCTAAGTTCATCCTTTAGTTTATTGATTTCTCATGTCTGGATAGATAGGTTTTGAAAAAATTCATTAAGATGTTCAACTCCTTCTGTTGTACCTGTTGCTGAAGTAGTGGCTGAAGTAGAAACTCTGGTGATGGGAACTGCTGCAAGAGAGACTACATCCGTTGAAGTTTGAATGTTCTTGATAGATTCCTCCTTCTCCTTAACCAATTTCTCCATCTTCTCCTCCATTTGTTTTATTTGCAAATTCTATTCTATGATAAGCTTCATCATATATGACTTTTGAGTCTCTGTCTCCTCGATTTCTTTGGCCATTGGATCCTCAGATGCTGGTAGCTTCAGCTGTTTCTTTAATGCTGCAACCTCAGTTTTCTTTTTCTTAATGAGCTCCTCTCCAACATTTATGTTTGAGGGATCATATCCCATCCTTAGCACTAGCTTTTCTAAGGATTGAATATTAGTATCATTCGCTAACAAGGAGACCTTCTCCAACTTTAAGTGTGACTGAATGTTGGCCAATGTAACTTGCATTTTAGACAAACTCATAATAGTGTTTGTCAAGGTTGAAGCAATCATCTATCCAGTTTGTTTGTGCATATCAATTATATCAATTGGATGCACATCCTTGACATTAAACTCAAAATAAGTGTATTTCTAATATTGTGCTGCAGTCCTGGGCTAAGGAACTTGGGCCTGCAAGAAATCCATTTTCATCTTCCCCTTCTTAGATTCGAAGACTGAAAGAAGCCTAGCTTGAGAGCCGTAAGAATGCTTCCAGAACTGGGTGTAAGTATTCAACTTCAATTTTCATTCTTTCTTTGATTTGACTAAATACATGGAAGATGTATTCCTCTTTGTTCTGTGGAATGCCTCCAACAATTTGGACTATCTCCTGTTCATGAGAAGTGGTAGATTGAGTTGGAGATTGTATAGACTGTTCACCAAACTGTGAATCAATATTCATAGAGACACTTTGTTTCGTTTTCCTATGAAAGACTTTGAGGCCTTGGCTTGTTGCCTCCATTCTAGGTGAAGCTTTTCCTTCCCTTCCTCTCTAGGTAGTATTTTCCTGTGCAATCAGAGTTTGCATATTTTATGTAGAGATTGCCTGCTCCTTAGCCTCTTGGAGGGTATTCTCTGTCCATTCCAAGTGATTATTGAACTGGTCTATCTCAGGCCTAGCTGTATGATGATATGGTGTGAACTTATTTTCGATCCTGAGTTTGGATATGGTTAACAATGGATCATATGACCAAGATAAACTGAGAGAAAATTTCATTTATTTTAACATCTTATCAGCTTCCTCCCCTGCTACCTTGGTATTACAAATGAACAGACCAACTTGAGATTTAAGCTTAAATTGTGATTTTTTTTGGCAGCTACAAAATGTACTTCGTCTACATTCAATATTTTCTTCAAGTACTCCAGTGCAAAGATTCTAACATGGAGGTACTTTGGCAGTTTGTATGGTGGAAGCTCACAGCCAAAAAACCTGATTTCTGTGTAGTTTTAGTAGCAATACCAATCTCCTATTGCATCTTGATATATGAACTGAGGTTATTTGATAATATCCTCACTGATCCTTGGTAATGGAGTGCTACTCATAAGGTTGAAGGCTGGGTGAATAAATAGTTCTATGAACTGCTTGTATGTGAATTCCTCTTTCTCCTTCATACACATTGAAGTCCTTAAAGTCACTAATTATTGTTGTCCTTCTCCATCAAGTTTGTGCAAAGGAAATGGGAATTTGTCTCCCTGAAAATATATAAAAAGATACACAATTATTGAAGCATACTTGAATACTTCTTCAGTGCTATATTTGACAAACTGCTCATGTATGGTTTTAGCTATGAAATGACTGAAATCATAAATAACAGTAGGCTTAAAATCAGAAGAAAACATGAATAAGAAACCAAGGATGGATTCATTGACAGACTGATCATAGTGATAACCAAGAAAATAGGATAGGATAGTAGTAATATGCCTCATTCTATTAGGAAACATAGATGAATCATAAAGGGGATTTCTCTTTGGTAGAGGACTACCAATTGCTAAAAATTGTTCAAGGGTCTCGGATCTCTTGGTAAATTCCAGTTTGTTATAAGATTCTATCAGGATTTCATGGAAAAAAGGATGAGTTGGTATAGTGGCGGGGGCCTGCAACATTTTCTCAGTTGAATCAGCATTAATGCGAGAGAGGATTTCTCCAGTAGGTGAGATAATTTCTCTCTGGCTAGGATCATAGGATCCATGGCATTTTCTCACAAACTCTGGAGCTCTATGTATTTGTGGAAAAATATAGTGGGGTGATGGGGATTCCCAGAGCCCAATTTCATCACTCTGTTCCATTAGCTGCTCTTCCCACCAGCAATAAATTTCAAATAAATCAAATTGAGAAGAAGTCTCAAATATTTTGCAATCCTTGTCAATTAATGGAGTATGGTGGAAATCAACCTGCCGGTGAATTAGAGGATTTCAAACTTCTGCAATTGTTATTCTCTTGGGACCTAAAGTGACAGGCAACTGACAAGTGGACCTAAAAGATGTGCTTGCAAACAGGACAAGTGGATGAGCTGTATGAGCAGGCAGGCTTGAAGAATAATCTTGGTTGTAGAAGTTAACTGTGTAACCTTTGAAATGCATGACACTGTGTTTATAAAGAGAAAAATGGAATGGGAGGGTGGTGCCAAACGTTTGAAAAATCACTAATTATCCAACAGGTTAATTAATGGACATTTGGTTGTAAATGCATGGGAGCAGAAACAAAGGGGCAACGGATAGGTGGCAGATGACTGGACAGGAGATATGAAGTGAAACGTGATGTGGAGGTCATGTGGGGTGGTGGTAAATGGCTATGAAGGATACAACGTTCGGGGGTAAGATGGAGTGGTTTGTGGTTTTTGGATTTCTAGTCCCGAAAGAATAAAATGTAATTTTTGTGGTTTATGTAGGCAGTATTAAAGACTTCCCATTTCACCCCACCTTGATAAACTTCGGACGGTGAATGAGGACCGAAAGGGAGTGTGGGTTGTATGATTGTGGAGGAGTGTGCAGGATGAGAGGTGAGGTGGAGGGAATTTAATGTGTGAGCAGGAAAAAAACGGTGGGGTCGCGATATGATAGGCAGACGTGGCGGCTGTGGGTCTGGATGATTTAACGAATGGTGTGATAGCATATGAATGAAATAACACAAGGTCAAAACTTTGGTTATTTAAACTCCCATCATCAATATGTTTCCTAATTTTTTGATATTGAGGAATTAACCATTTCAACATTTCAAACTTTCACATTTCTACCTACCCTTCTATTCCTAACATTTTTACTTATCCTTTCAGAGTGCATTTAAACTAGCAACCCAATATTTTCTTTTAATGAACAATCTATCTCTATACCTTATTCCCTCCATTGGCTCAGATTAAATTGTTGAGCAAATTTATTTTCTATCTATGAGAATTAATTTAAAACAAATCCAATTATGATGCAACTGTATAATTGGATAAAATAACCTATTGTGGCATCTAAACAAACTACACACAACTATTATTTTTCAAACTGAATTTAGAACAAAGTAGTGGCATTTAGATTTGCAACACTTTTAGAGTTGATTTCTTTTTCTTTCTGTCTAACCTAACATTTTATTTTTGCCTTCATTTTTTAGGGCATGTACCCTAACATTTTCTTTGATATGGAAATATTTATCAAAATATTTTCCTAACATTTTTTATTAAATATTCTTTTTGTCCACATCCTATCTTAACATTTTGTAAAAATATTTTCATTTTTTGTCTAATTTATTCTAACTTATCAAAACCAAAAAATGCTACAACATCAGCTCCAACTGGTGATTTCTTTCTCCTGGAGAATGCTTTCTCCTGTAGGATGCAGAGAATCTGCAAATCCATGTGCCTTCTCCTCAAGCTATGGAGTTCTTTTCTGTAAAAAATCTCACTAACAGCTTGAAAAGTAAAAGAAACCAGATTTTTTACAATGAAATGTATTCCAACTTCTTAGTATTGAATGAAATGTATTCCAACTTCTTAGTATTGAATGAAATGTTTGAGAAACCTTCCATTTACAGGATAAGTGGAATATAGTCCCTCAAGACTTTGTAGCACAAAAGTGGTGTTTCCCTTCAATTCAACAATTTCTAAAGGACCAAACCATAGGTTATAAAACTTGCCATGCGTTCCATTTTCCTCCCTCCCATAGTCCCATCTCAGAACTAGCTCACCTTCCCTAAAATCCCTTTCCCTAGCTCTTATGTAGAACATGATTTTCATCTTATTCTGATATTTCTTCAATTTGTATTGAACTTCATCTCTATTTTCATTTTGTTCAATAATCTGATTTATCCTTCTTAAAAAATCATCAGGTTCATCTGTTGAGTCTTGCAAGAATTTTAAAACTGGGAAGGCCAAATTGGTGGGAAAATTGCATCTTTCCCATAGACTAATTGAAAAGGATATTTCCCAGTAGATCTTTTTGGAGTTATTCTATTTGTCCATACTAAATAAGTTAAATGAGAGTCCCAGCTCTTTTTGTGATATGCTAGGGTCTTTTTTATTACCTTCACCAGACTTTTATTTGAGGATTTTGCAAGGCCATTACCTTGAGGGTAGTATGGAGTTGAATGATGTAACAAAATATGATATTTCTAGAAAAACTAAATCGTTTTAACACTATAGAATGTTGTTGCATTATCTGTGATAACTTTAGCTAGGCAACCAAACTTAGGTAAGATATTTTCTTCAATGAATTTAATTACTACTGAATCAGTAGCATTTCTTACTGGAATTGCTTCCACCCATTTAGTGAAGTAGTATATTGTTGTGAGGATCCATATGTGCTGATTACTTGAAGTAGGATGGATTTATCCAACAAAATCTAATCCCCATTGAAGGAATGGTGTTGAAATTATTGATGGTACTAGTGGAAGAGCTGCTAGTTTCTGCTTACTAGCAAACATCTGACAAGGAACACAACCTCTAACCTTTGCCCCTACTTGTAAGAAAAATGTTGGCCAATAAAATCCTCCCCTTAAAATCTTGTACGTTGTTTCCCTCCAAGCATAATGTCCTCCACGAAATCCTGTATGAAACTTATCAATGATTCCTTCAATTTTTGATTCTGTTAAACATAATAACAAAATATTTAGTGGATATTTCTAGTACAAATTTGCATTTATGATGCAGTACTTGACTACTTTCAATTTAAGAGTTTTACATCGCGATTTGGAGAATGATGTTTGGCATTCAAAATGGAGTAGAAAATTTACAATGTCTTGATACCAATCTGACAATAGAAATTTTTCATCAATATGTAAAGGGCTGATCTGATCTAAAGGTAAAGGTTCTTGTGGATTCTTTTCTTCAAGTTGAAGAGAAGGTTCTTGTGGATTCTCCCCTTCTACAAGGACAGAAAGGTCTTGTGGATTCTTCCCTTGTAAAATTAGGAAAGTTTCTTGTGGGTTATTCCCTTGTACTTCTAAAATAGAATTGATTCCAAGCACTTTGAAATCAGATTCTGCTAGAAGCTTGGCTAATCCTTGGCCTTTTACTAGCTTTGTAGTTTGATAATTAGATCAATCTCAATTATTTGAGTGATCCACCTACCTCTTTTCCCATCAGTGCCAGCTTGAGTTAAAACGATTTTTATAGCACCATTAGGAACATAAGCAATAATAGGTGAATGTAGGACATACATCCTAAAAGATGTCAGAGTTTGAATGAGGGCATAGGCTTGCTTCTCGATTATGTCATACTTAAGCTCGACATCTCTCATAACCTTACTAAAAAATGCTATGGGATGGTAATGGGAATCTTCATTATTTTGTAATAGAACAAAAGCAAGGTTTGTTTCCGAGGAAAAATAAAAGATATTGAATGGTTTAGTATAATTAGGGTTGGACAAGGTGGGAGCTTCAGAGATAGCTTTCTTGATTTGATTAAATTCATGCCTGGAAGAGACAATCCATTTAAATTCATGATCCTTTTGGAGCATGTTAGTTATATCTTTTACAATCTTTGCATAGTTTGGGATGAATCTCCTTAAAAAAATAATTTTTCCTAGTAAAACTTGAATTTCTTTCTTATTTCTAGGTAAGGTCAATGTTTCAATGGAAGACACATGCTTGGGCTCAATTACCACTCCTTCCTTTGAAATTATATGGCCCAACAATTTTCCTTCTTTGATAGCAAACAAATACTTTTTAGGGTTCAATGATATGTAAAATTTCCTACACTTGTCAAAAACCTTGATCAAGTGCTTTAGATGTTTCTGATTATATTTAGGAAAAATAGTGATGTCATCAAGATAAATAACCACAAATTTGTTTACCTGACCCATAAAATCTAAATCCATAGCTCTCTGAAATGTTTCTCAAGCATTTGATAATCCAAATGGCATTCTAGTGTACATAAATGTACCCCAGAGTGTATTGAAGATTTTCTTTTCCTTGTCTGCTAGATCAACATTTACCTGATTATAACCTGAAAAACCATCAACCATAGAAATTCTTTGTGCTTCTAAAACCATTTGAAGTAACCAGTCCATTTTTGGCAAAGAATAATTATCCTTTAATGATGCTTTGTTCAAATTTCTGAAGTCCACACAAAGTCTAATTTCTCCATTCTTCTTCCTAACAGGAACTAAATATGCAACCCAATTAGAATATCTAAGAGGGAGAATGATTTGGGCATCTAGCATTTTCTTAATTTCCTTCTCTACAGTTGATAGAAGGGTTGGATTAATCCTCCTAAGTTTTTGTTGATAAGGTATTTCTTCTGGGTTCAAAGGGATCTTATTCTGTATTAATGAAGTATCATAGGTTTTTAGATCAGTATAGGTCCAAGCAAAAACATCCTTATAATTTTGAAGTAACTTAAGATATTGAGTTTTAATCTCTGGGTCTAGAGATGCATAGATTTTGATGCTTTTGACATCATCATTTGTTCAAATGTTAATTTCTTATATGTCCTCTTCCAAAGAAATGGACTGAGGATTTCGGAGGACATCATTTTGATCAAACAATTTTTCTAAAGATATCAAGCCTTTGGGAATAAAATTGTTAGACAATTGAATAATATCATGATCAGCAATTTTTGAACTGAAATCTGAAGTATCATTACCACTTGTATTTTCATTTATTTCGGATCTATCTTCATCAATTTGTAGAACATAAAATTGATCTACAACTTGCATAAAATATTTCAAATGTTCATCATCTTCAAATATCTACCAGTGTTTTAAATTGTCTGGGATAGATGGTCTAAACTTGACTTGTATTTGGTAGAGTAAATTAGTCTGATTGGGAATTTTAAATGAGCTTACAGAAACAGTTAAGGCATCTGCATGAATATTTGGATATCTTGGAATATAAGTCAAATTAAAAGCATCAAAGAAGTTTTCAACTAAATCCCATACTTCATTTCGATAAGACCTAAGTCTGGGGTGTTTAGTCTGGCAAATATTTCTCACTTGCTTGACAATAAGTTTTGAATCAGTAAAAACACTTAAGTTTTCAACCTTTAAGCTTTGGCTAATTTCAATCCCAAAAGGAAAGCTTCATATTCAGTCACATTATTTGTAACTTTGAAGTCGATCTTACATGATTGGGTAATGCTTTTTTTTCTTTTTTCTTTTTTCTGGTGATATTAAAACTACTCCAGCTCTTGCTCCATCTTTTGTACAGGAGCCATCAAAAAATAGTTTCCATATATCATTTTGATTCGGTACTGGAATTTCAATTACTTCTTCAATTTTAAATTGAGTTTCATTCACTTGATTTGAGGAGAGTTGAAAGTAACCAAAATATTGGTCAATTGCATAAATAGGATGGTTCCTTGGCTAGTTTGTTTTACAAATAGTGTGCAAAAATCTCACCTCTCTATATAATCTTAGTTTTTCTCCCCAATAAACTGGAATAGTAGCAGAAGACATATCCATCTTAAGATTTCCCCCTAATTTGGCACAACAAGACCTAGAAAGGAGCATTCCAAATTTGGGAGGGATATCTGTGACAACTATATCATGTACTGCACTTTTCACTGGGATTTGGGCAAGAGTGACTACTAAATCCTTAATCAATCCTAAGCAAGGCACCCTTTTAGAATCAAAGGTCTACAAGTCATGATAGGATCTAGTTATGTCAAGTTTCAAATGGTCCATGATATTTTTTTGCATGAGGTTATGTGGTGCTCTAGAATCAAGCATACAATTATACAACATGGAATCATTTTCCTTAATAGTTACATAGAAAGGAGGCACTATTTCATCTATCATATCTGAGCTAGGGCCCAAAACAACAACTGGTTTTTCATCTTGTAGACTGATGATATCACCTTCAGTATCAGCCAAGGTATTTTGTATCCATTTGGAGACCTAATTTTTATACCCATGGTTTTTAGAAAGTTCTAAAAGAGGAATTGGGATTTTAACTCTTTCTAACTATTTTTCAACGTTAAATGTAGTAAAATCATTTTTGTCATTTTGAGGAGTATCAATTGACTGATCTAATGGTTGAATAAAATACATTTGAGTTTCAACAATTTTGGCATGAGGTTCAATTACTGGAGTTTCCTTATGAGGTCTTCTAGGGCTAGGCCTAGGCCTAAGGTCATATATTTTGTTCAACTCTACAATTAAAACTTTAGAGAAGGCATGGTATACAGAAACCTATGAAGTTTCTTGATCTTATTGAACCTGATTTTGTTATGTAAGAGGAATAATAACTGTTTGATTAGGGGAAGTATCCCTATTATTTATATCTTTGTAGGTTTTAACCCCGTACAGAAATTACCTGCATATGAATTCTAAATCACAGAAAAATAGACAATGCGAGAGAATAACACATAAAACACATATACACAGAGATTTTCCCCCGGATCCCAAAACCGGGACTACCAACTTGATTTTTCATTATATTCCTTTCAATGTTACAATACATATTTATACATGTCGAAGCATCCAATACCATGGACCGAAAACCATCGCATCCAAAACCATGGACCGAAAACCATAGGTAGGTTCGCCCAACCTAATATAGGGTCAAAAAAATAAATTCCTGGGGCACTGCCCCAAACCCCGTAGAGGGGGGCTACCCGCCCCCCTCAAACCCCCAAGACAGGGAGGGCTGCTACCCCCCCTGTGACCCCTCGGCTGTGTAATCGACGCAACGAAGGGGGGGCTCCACCACCCCCCCCCCCCCCCCCCCCCAATTCACTACGTGGGTTAGTCGTGGAAAGAATATAACACAACCCAACAATCTCCCACTTTTTGTTTTCTTTCCACAAGAGAGCTTAGTCATTTTTCCAGCCCTGAAATGCCCATTGTTTCTCTACACCAAGAGAACTTCTTAGAGCTCACAGATTTTTTCAATACATCTACAGTATTCTTCAAAGTGTCCACCTTTACCAGCAACACTTTTTTGTCTTCTATCATATCCCTCACAAAGTGATACTGAACATCAATGTGCTTTGCCTTTGAATGATAAGCAGGGTCCTTTGCCAAGAAAATTGCACTTTGGCTGTCACAGTCTATTCTTATAGCTCCCTGTACTAACCCCATACTTGAACACAATCTCTGCAACCAAACTTCTTCCTTGCTTGCATGAGTGGCTGCCATGTATTCTGCCTCTGTAGTTGATAGTGCCACTACAGATCGTTTCTTACTCATCCAACTGACTGCACCTCCAAATAGGTTAAACACATACCCACTTGTAGATCTTCTCTGATCCAGATCTCCAGCCCATTCTGCATCAAAAAAGCCACGAATATCCAATACTCTGTCCAATCCTGGTCTTCCTTGGTAGCACAAACCATAATTACTAGTGCCACGCAAATACCTGAAAACCCGCTTCACTGTTGTCCAGTGCTCCTTCCCTGGTTTTGACATAAACCTGCTCAATACTCCCACTACATGTGCAATGTCTAGTCTAGTACAGACCATTGCATACATCAGGCTACCGACTACACTCACATATGGAACACGGGACATGTCCTCTTCCTCTTCTTGTGTCTTGGGACACTGTTCAGCAGATAACTTCACACCTACAGGAATAGGAACCTTCACCGGTTTACTATCGTGCATATTAAACCTCTGCAGTATTATCTCGACATACTACCTCTGGTTTAACCAGAGCTTCCTCTTTGCCTGACCTCTTTTAATTTCCATGCCCAAAATATAGCTTGCAGCACCAAGATCTTTCATGCCGAATTTGGAGGACAATTGGGTCTTCAAATCCTGGATAATTTCTTTGTCATTTCCAACCAGCAACATATTATCCACATACAAGACCAGATAAATAACACGGTCACCAATCAATTTAAAATACACACAGTGATCTGCTTTGCTTCTGGTGAAGCCAAGTCCCCGTATAAATGTATCAAATTTCTGATACCACATCCTTGGTGAGTTTTTTAACCCATACAGAGACCAGGGAAAATTTTAAGAACCCCCCCTAAATTTATAAATATAATAAATGGGCGAATCTCCATGGTATATAGGAAAAATGGAAGGCGATTTTATCAATAATATAATATGTATATATAATTTTTTGGCGAATCTCTCACCAGGCATGGCGAATATTTTACTCAATTATAAAATCTTGTAAGATCTTGGCGAGTCTTTCACTAAATAATAAAACTTTGTAAAGTCCTAGTGAATCTTAGCATAGGCTACATGCGGTTTAATTCCCCCATTTAAATAGGCTACATTCGAGGTGAATACCATGGGTCAATACCATGTGCCATTTTGGTGAATACCATGGGTCAATACTATGTGCCATTTTTATTTTTATGAATTCTAATATTAGGGTTAATAATGGTTTTTTGCATGGTATTAATAACAATCTAGTCCATGGTATTTGTCCCATAGTATTTTGGCCATAGGTTTCACCTAAATATAACCCATTTTTTGAGTGTTCGTAAATATAAGGTGACTTATGGAGTAAATATAAAAATATCTTTTATTTGTTTACCATACCTCTGGTTTATTTATATTTTTATTAATTTACCATACCTCTTTTACAAATATGGTATTTGGCCCATAGGATTCACTTAAATAAAACCTCTTTCTTGAGCCTTCATAAATAGAACAAGGGTTATGGACTAAATATAAAAAGGGGTTTTATTTATTTAAGATACGTCTAGTTTATTTATATTTTTATTTATTTACCATACCTTTTGAGTAAGTATAAAAAGACGTTTTCTTTATTTACCATACCTCCACTTTACTTATATTTTTATTTGTTTACACCCTTACATGTATATAAGGTGACCTATGGAGTAAATATAAAAAATGTTTTATTTATTTACCATACCTCTCATTTATTTATATTTTTATTAATTTACCATACCTCTTTTATAAATATGGTATTTGGCCCATAGGATTCACTTAAATAAAACCTATTCCTAAAAATGGACGAATGGATTCACTTAAATAAAACCTATTCTTGAAAATGGGCGAATGGAAGGTTGTAAGTCCTAATTTCAAGGGCTAAATTTACCTTTTTTACCCTCTCCCTTAAAATAAGGTGGGCTATTTGAGGTGATTTGTAAAAATGTACTATGATACAAAATATTCGCCCACTAAAAATTTAAAACCCCTTAATTTCGCCAAAGGGCGAACATTCGCCCCTAAAATTATCCTTGACAGAGACTTCTTTAACTTGCATACCAGTTCTTTCTTACCCTTCACCACAAAGCCTTCAGGTTTCTTCATGTAGATTTCCTCTTCCAAATCCCCGTGAAGAAATGTTGTCTTCACATCCATCTGTTCTACCTCAAAATCAAAAGCAGCAGCAACAGATAAAAGTAATCTAATAGAGTTTACCTTGGCAACAGGAGAAAAAATATCACCAAAATCAATTCCCGGCGCTTGGGAATATCCTTTTGCTACCAACCGAGCTTTGTATTTCTCCACATTCCCTTTTGCATTTGTCTTCTTTTTGAACACCCATTTGCTGCCAACGGGTTTCCTTCCAGTCGGTAACTCCACCAGATCCCAAGCCTCATTTTTGTGTAAAGATGCCATTTCATCAACCATGGCCTCTTTCCAGAGTTTTCCATCCTCTGAATCTACTGCTTCCTTCACAGTTCTGGGATCATCATCAGTAATAGACAAAGAAAAATTTGAACAGAAAGAAGAAGGACTATACCTTTCTGGTTGCCTTCTTTCTCGAACTGATCTTCTCACAGTGGGAGTTTTTGGCTCTTCATCTTCTGATTCCTCCTCTGCTGCAGAGTCCGATTCTTCCTCCTTTAGCTCAAACTCTATCTTCTCAGGTTCCTTTGGTTGGACTTCATGTTTAATAACATCTTTTACCTCTCTAAACACCACATCTTGGCTGTACACAACCTTTCGTGTGACTGGGTTCCAAAGCTTATAACCTTTTAAACCATCCTTATACCCAATAAAGATGCACTTTTCAGATTTACTATCCAACTTGGTTCGTATCTCCTTTGGAAAATGTACATATGCATCACATCCAAATACCCTCAGATGTGAAAGAGAGGGTTTCTTACCAATCCATACTTCTTGTGGAGTCTTATCCTCCAACACTGATGAAGGTGACCTATTGACCAAGTAACATACAATATCCACCGCCTCTGCCCAGAATTCCTGTCCTAACCCGGCACCACTGAGCATGCTTCTTGCCCTTTCCATCAACGTCTTGTGCATTCTTTCTGTGACTCCACTTTGCTGAGGTGTATATGGAGTAGTCTTCTGTCGTGCTATACCACACTTCTTACAGAATTCTTCAAATTCCTTGCTACAAAACTCTCCACCATTATCTGTCCTCAACACCTTTATCTTCTTCTCTGTTTGATTTTCCACCAGAACCTTAAATTCTTTAAACCTGTCAAAGACTTCAGATTTCTTCTTAAGGGAATATATCCATGTATTCCTTGAGAAGTCATCTATAAATGATACATTGTACACAGACTTACCCAGTGATGGAACTTTCACAGGTCCAAACACATCACTATGCACAAGCTCTAATATATGTTTTGCCCTCTTAGCACCAGAGGGGAAACTCACCCGATTCTGCTTCCCATATACACAATTTTCACAGAAATCAAAATATAGAGAGCTATTACTCATACCATCTACCATACCTTTACCATGAAGTATTTGAAGGCCCTTCTCTCCAATATGTCCAAGCCTTTGATGCCACAGCATGGTCTTCTCTCCAGAGACCACTAGATTTTCAGCTCCACTTTCAGGAACCACAGGACTGTTGCACCCATCAAAAATAGTGCTACCATGCAGCTTGTACAGAGTTCCAGTCCAAACTCCCCACATCAATACCAGTGCTCCCCAAACCATCTTGCAGGTATCCTTATCAAACACTGTTTTTACACCTGCATCATCCGACTTTCTTACAGAAATCAGATTTCTGGCCAATGCAGGAATATGTAGAACACCCGGGAGTGTTCTAACCCTTCCACCTTGCAACTTCAACTTTACTTTTCCGTGACTAATGATTCTAGCCTTCCTATCATCTCCTAAGAAGACATCACCACCATCGTATTTCTCATACTCACAGAACCACTCTTTATGTGGAGTGAAGTGAAAGGATGCACCTGAGTCAATCAGCCATGCCTCATGATCTACATGTGTACTTGAAGAAGCCAAGTACACGTCCCTACCTTCATCTGAGGTGTTTTTCACCTCTGCAGAAGGAGCATCATCAGATCACTTTCCTTTATTAGGAGCTTTAGATTTACAGTCCCTTTTGAGGTGCCCTTCCTTTCCGCATTTCCAGCACACCACCTTTACAGGTTTTCTTGGAGATTTAGATCTCCCTCTAGATTTAGATCTCCCACTCGATGACTTATTTTTGTTTCTATTCTGGGACCGTCCTCGTACAGACAAGGCATCACCATTCTGGCTCTCCATATTTTTCTGTCTCATCTTCTCTGTCAGCAAGGCTGAGACTATTTCATCAAACTGCAAAGCAGTTGCATTGCTACCTATTGCAATAACCAGACTATCCCACGAATCTGGTAGAGAACACAACAAACTGATGCACTTATCTTCATCTGAAATTTTAATATCAATAGACGCTAACTAACTTACCACAGTATTAAATGCGTTCAAATGCTCTGTCACCGAGTCTCCATCTTTCATCCTCAGGTTATACAGCTTTTTCCACAGGAACAGTTTATTCACCAGAGAGTTAGATTGGTACAAAGTCCCTAACCTTTCCCACAAAGCCTTCGCCGTAGCTTCCCCTGATACATTCAGCAATACTAAATCTGAGACACACAATCGTATTGTGCTCTTTGCCTTCCGATCCAACTTCTTCCATTCTTCATCGGTCACTCCCGTTGGTTTAGTACTTGGATCTACCACGATCCACTGATCTTTATCCAGTAACAGATCCTCCATCTTGAGTTTCCACAACTCAAAACTCTGACCATTGAACTTCTCGATCTCTATCTTTCCGCTGCTCGCCATCTTCTTTCACCACCAGAATCGATCTCACAAATCTCCCATTGAATAGGGTCTACCACAGGCCTGAGCGAAACCCCTCAGCAAAAAAGGCGTCCCCTTGAAGCCAAAACAACTCTGATTCCAAATGTAGGTTTTAACCCCGTACAGAAATTACCTGCATACGAATTCTAAATCACAGAAAAATAAACAATGCGAGAGCATAACACATAAAACACATATACACAGAGATTTTCCCCTGGATCCCAAAATCGAGACTACCAGCTTGATTTTTCATTATATTCCTTTCAATGTTAGAATACATATTTATACATGCCGAAGCATCTAATACCATGGACCGAAAACCATCGCATCCAAAACCATGGACCGAAAACCATAGGTAGGTTCGCCCAACCTAATATAGGGTCCAAAAAAAAATTTCCTGGGGCGCTGCCCTGGACCCCATAGAGGGGGGCTACCCGCCCCCCTCAAACCCCCCGGACAGGGGGGGCTGCCACCCCACCTGTGACCCCCCCACTGCACAATCGACGCAACGAAGGGGGGGCTCCGCCCCCCCTCTAACCCCCCGGTTCGCTACGTGGGTTAGTCGTGGAAAGAATATAACACAACCCAACAATCTTCAGTGACAGTCATAGTATTATCATTAGGTTGATGATCATCTGTTAACAAAGGAGTGGGAATTTTCTGATCATTACCAGGTCTCTGAAGAATTTGTAATTGTGGATTTCATTTATACTGACCTTGATTTTGATTTTGGGGCCTGGTAACTGTTTTTTGAATTTTCCTAGGTTGAGTCTCAATCTTGGAAATTCTATTAGATAAATTTCCAACAAGAGAAGTTATTTCATCTATTTTAGAATCTTTTGTTTTAGTCTTAGAGGAATTAGAAGCCTCCGGTAACGATTTGAGTTTTCTTTGGGCCTTTTCTTCTTTAGCTTTCAAAGAATTTGAAGAAGCCCTATTTTCTTCTACCTCAATAGCATTTGTTTGCATATCTTCAAGAGTTCTTGAAGTTCTCTCTCTCAGCATAACAACAAAATCATCATCAAAGGATTTATAAAATATAGACTTTTCTACAGCTATAGGGAGTTTACAATCAGGGGGCATTTTATGATAAAGCTTATTGAATCTTTTGATAAAGTCTGATACAGGTTCACCAAAATTTCTTTTAAGTTCATCAAACTAAGTGAGAAATTAAAGAGGATCTTTTTTCACACCCTACTGGTTTTTAAATATTTTTGTAAGTTCTTCCCAATTTCTAATGGAATTTTCAAGTAACTGCCTAAAACAAATTCTTACATTTCCTTCAAGTGAATATACAAACAACCTCATGTAAACATTTTCTTGTTCAATATTCATGTTATCTGCAAAGTCTAAAAAGGCTTGAAGATGGTTCTCAACAGAGGGATAGGTTTCTCCATTATACCTGGGAAGGTATTTCAAGTATCCAGCTGGGAATGCATCAAGATTAGGATGTAAGACTAAAGCTACATATCTAGCCTGTACAATAGGTCGGAAAGCCATAGTGGGAGGTGGTTGTGTGGATGAAGAAGTTGAAGAAGGGGTTGAAAAAGGTGATTGAGGGGGTGAAGAACCAGTTGGAGGTGAAGAAGGGGGGATCTCTTGAATGATTTCAAAGGAGTATTAAGAACTATCTTCTAGACCTGTGGATGAATACCCTCCTTTGTTTCAAAGAGTGGATTCGAATACACACAGAGGGTCTCTTCAGGTTTTTAAGAAGTAGAAGCTTCAAGTTGTCCGAAAGTGGGAGGAAATGAATAAGTGGTAGGGGATATGAAATATGTTGGTTTGTATTCTGGTAAATTAATACCCAAGTCAGACTCAATTTTAGGTGATCTTGGTGGTAGTGAGGGTTCTGGGTGAGATTCAAAAGAATGAATGAGGAATTATGATTTAAAATCAACTCCCCTATCTAAGAGTTCAGCAACCCTAGGTGATAGGTGGGAGTAATCTGGATTAGGTGGAATGTTACTATAAGGATCAAAGGATGCTAAATATTCAAACTACAAGAATGAAGAGGAAGAAGAAGAGGGTTGATGTCCCCTTTTAGAACTGGGTCTTCTCAGAATTTTTCTAGGGTCTGACAGAGGATCAACTAAGTCAGCCTCTAAACGAGATCTAGTGTGCTTAAAAGGTGCCATTTTGGGAGAGTGGAGTCGCCAGGTGAATGATTTTAACATTTCTATACATTTAATCACCTTAAAGGAATATAATACATGTCGTTTCCCTAGGAAAACTTAATGAAACTCGAATCCTCAGCAACGACGCTAGTTTGATGTTCTATCTCTGAGATAATAATGGTAAGCTATTATGCTAGAGAATCTAAGATAATTGTTTTGGGGGTTTTGTTTTAATTTGGGATACCAATGGATGAAATAGATATAGAACTGACATGCCTAACCTGTTGAATAATATCAATATCTCAGCAGAGGACTGCTATAAATATTTACACAATGAAATAGCTTTTATGATGATGAGCAGAAACATAAAAGTAATATGATTGCCACATTTTTCAAATTGAAAGCTAAATAATCATAAGTACGAAAACCTTTAAACTATGCTTAAAGGTTTGAGAAAATACACATGAGCTTACAAATGATGCTGATGATTTATTGATTTTGAGGGAATTAATTAAACTAATAGTTCATTAAGTCATTCTCTTTATACATTATCACTTAATAAGCTTATAGGAATAGATTGAAATACTGTTATTCCTACCTAGTTATCTCTGCAAGACACAAGTATATGAAGAAAAAACATAATGAATGACACTGGAAAAACTTACAAGAAACACAAATTGTGTAAAAAAGAATTTAGATTCCTTTTCTTTGTATTAATGATCCAGAAAGATTAATTACATCAGATATCTAGAAATGCTTCTTCAAGGGTTCAACCCTTAATAACTCGTGAAGGGAGTTATTTATACAACAATAGGATGAAAAATATCCTAAACTGCTTTTACAAAAATAGATTATTAACAATAAAAAAAAATTGCCTAATGATCTGACACTCTTTTGGTGCTACGTTGTTTGGTGACTATTACTAAAAAAGTTCCAAAATGGTTGAAGTTGGCTGACTGTTCCCTCAAAAATTGAATGTTTTTCAATTATCCTTAATCAAGTAAATTTGTTAATTATTCCCAGCATTTCTTATCTGGGATAGAAATCTTTGTTACCCTCCTGTAGATTTCATCCATCTCGGTGTATTTAGTGAAAGTGGATTTTACCAAAAATATATGCTTGATTTCATCCAGGATGAAGAAAGAATCCCTCAGTGTTCTTACTATGAGAGTTCGTGTTGCTGATCCTTTGATATTGGAAATTGAAGATACATGGGTGCCCACCTCTCTTAACTTCTTGACATAATCCTCAATTGGCATTAATTTATCATTAATAACAATCATAGAAGGTAAACCCTTGCTCACCAAAGGTTCAATCTTGTTGAAAAATCTTTGAACTATGTTGTTAACATTGCTGCACTTTTCTTGTAGCTGAAGGGTGAGATTTTTTTTTAGTGGTAATCTTCTTTACCTCTAATATTGTTGCAGTTCTATCATTTACTATTAATTCCTAAAGCTCATAGTCATCCTTGGAATTTAGAAATTTGATTATATCAGAGGCAGTCTTTGGCATATCCTCCAGTTGCTTAGTTATGGTTTCCACTGCTTCCTGAGCTTTTTCCAAGAGATATTTCCGATTGAATATTATCTTAATGGAGGGACAAATCTCCTTGATTGATTCTATTATTTCTTCCCACAAAACTCCTTTTTATAAACCCAACTTGTTTCCTATGAAGGAATCTGTGAGTTCTCTTTGCAACATTTCCACTTGGCCTTTCAGTCTGTTTGTTTCAGTTGTATGTGAACTGTCTGATATAGACTTCATAAGCCATAATCCTTTGAGTTCATCCTTTAGTTTATTGATTTCTCCTGTCTGGATAGACAAGTTATGAACAACTTAAGTAAGTTGTTCGGCTCCTTATGTTGTATGTGTTGCTGATGTAGTGGCTGAAGTAGAAACTCTGGTGATGGGAACTACTACAAGAGAGACTACATTCGTTGAAGTTTGAATGTTCTTGATAGCTTCCTCCTTCTCCTTAACCAATTTCTCCATCTGCTCCTCCATTTGTTTTATTTTCAAATTCTGTTCTATGAGGAGCTTCATCATCTCTGACTTTTGAGTCTTTGTCTCCTTGATTTCCTTGGCCATTGGATCCTCAGATGCTGTTAGTTTCAGTTGTTTCTTTAATGCTGCAACCTCAGTGTTCTTTTTCTTAATGAGCTCATATGTATCATTTATGTTTGAGGGATCATATCCCATCCTTAGCACTAGGTTTTCCAAGGATTGCATCTTGGTGTCATTTGCTAATGAGGAGACCTTCTCCAACTTTAATTGTGATTGAATGTTGGCCAATGTACCCTACATTTTAGACAAACTCATAGCAGTGTTTGTCAAGGTTGAAGAAATCATATGTCTAGCTTGTTTGTGCATCTAAATTTGATCAATTGGATGCACAACCTTGACATTAAACTCAAAAGAAGTGTGTTTCTGATATTGTGCTATAGTCCTGGGCTAAGGAACTTGGGCCTGCAAGAAAGCCATTTGCATCTTCCCCTTGTCAGAGTCAAAAACTGAAAGAAGCTCGGCTTGAGAGATGGAAGAATGCTTCCCAAACTGGGTGTAAGTATTCAACTTCAATTCTTCATTCTTTCTTTTGATTTCACTAAAGACATGGAAGATGTCTTCCTCTTTGTTCTATGGAATGTCGCCAACAATTTGGACTATCTGTTGATCATGAGAAGTGGTAGATTGAGTTGGAGATTGTATAGAATTTTCACCAGACTATGAATCAATATTCATAAAGACCATTTGTTTCTTTTTCCTATGAAAGACTTTGAGGCCTTGGCTTGTTGCCTCCGTTGTAGGTGAATATTGTTCTTCACTCCCTCTCTTGGTAGTCTTTTCTTGTGCAATCAAAGTTTGCATATTTGATGTAGAGACTGCCTGCTCCTCAGCCTCTTGAAGGGTATTCTCTGTCCAGTCTAACTGATTCTTGAAATGTTCTATCTCAATCCTAGTTGTATGATGATATGGTTTGAACTTATTTTCCATCCTGAGTTTTGAGATGACTCCCAATGGATCATATGACCAAGAGAAACTGAGAGAAAATTTCATTCCTTTTAACATCTTATCAGCTTCCTCCCCTGTTACCCTGGTATTACAAATGAAGGGAACAACTTGAGCTTTAAGCTTAAATTGTGACTTCTTTTTGGCAGCTACAAAATGTACTTCATCTAGATTTAATCTTTGCCTCAAGTGCTCCAGTGCAAAGATTCTAACAGTGAGGTACTTTGGCAGTTTGTCGGTTGGAAGATCACAGCCAAAAAGCCTTATTTCTGTGTAGTTTTGGTAGCAATACCAATCTCCTATTACATCTTGATCTATGAACTGAAGTTCTTTCATAATCTCCTCACTGATCCTTGGTAATGGGGTGCTACTCATAAGGCTGAGAGCTGGATAAATAAATAGTTCTATGAACTACTTGTATGTGAATTCTTCTTTCTCCTTCATCCTCGTTGAAGTCCAGAAAATAACTGACTGTTGTTGTCCTTATTCATCAAGTTTCTGCAAATGAAATGGGAATTTTTCTCCCTGAAAATATATAAAAACATACAAAAGTACTGAAGCATACTTGAATACTTCTTTAGTGTTAAATTTGACAAACTACTCATGTATGGTTTCAACTATGAAACGACCGAAATCATAAATAACAATAGGCTTGTAATCAGAAGAAAACATGGATAAGAAACCAAGGATGGCTTCATTGACAAACTGATCAAAGTGATAACCAAGAAAATAGGACAGGATAGTAGTAATATGCCTTGTTCTATTAGGAAACATAGATCAATCATAAGGTGGATTTCTCTTTGGTAGAGGACTACCAATTGATAAAACCAGTTCGAGGTTCTGGGATCTCTTGGTAAATTCCAGTTTGTTATAAGCTTCTATTGGGTTTTCATGGGAAAAAGGATGAGTTGTTATAGTGGTGGGGGCCTCCAACATTTTCTCAATTGAATAAGTGTTAATGCGAGAGAGTATTTCTCCAGTGGGTGAGATAATTTCTCTCTAAATGGGATCATAGGATTCATGGCATTTTCTCACGAACTCTAGAGATCTTTGTATTTGTGGAAAAATATAGTGGGGTAATTGGAATTCCCAGAGCCCAATTTCATCACTCTGGTCAATTAGCTGCTCTTTCCACCAACAATAAATTTCAAATAAATCAAATTGATAAGTCTTAATGATTTTTCAATCCTTGTCAACTAATGGAGTATGGTGGAAATCAACTTGTGGGTGAATTAGACGATTTGAAACTTTTGTGATCTTTTTTCCCTTGGGAGACATTTTGTCAAATGAAGATGCAGACTGTAAATGAAAAAAAGGTAAAAGGAGTTACTAGAGTGGAGATAGGAAGCTGACAAGTTGACCTGGAAGATATGCTTGCGAACAAGACATGTGGCTAAGTTTTATGAGCAAGCGGGCTTGAAGAATAATATTGGTCATAAAAGTTAACTATGTAACCTTTGAGATGCATGACATAGTGTTTATAAAGAGAAAAATGGAGTCAGAGGGTGGCGCTGAACGTTTGAAAATTCATTAATTATCCAATGGGTTAATTAATGGACATTTGATAATAATGTGTGGGAGCGGAAATGAATGGGCAACAGTTAGGTGGTAGATGATTGGACGGGAGATATGAAGTGAAACATGACGTGGGGCGGTGGTAAATAGCTATGAAGGATATTGCATTTGGGGGTAAGATGGAATGGTTTGCGGTTTTGGGATTTCTAGTCTCGAAAGATGAAAAGGTAATTTTTGTGGTTTATGTAGGCAGTAATAAAGACTGCCCATTTTACCACCCCCTGTTGATAAACTTCAGATGGTAGATGAGGGTCGAAAGGGAGTGTGGGCCATATGATTGTGGAGGAGTGTGCAGGATGAGAGGTGAGGTGGATGGAATTTAATGTGTGAGCAGGGAATGAATGGTGGGGTTGAGATATAATATGTGGACGCGACGGTTGTGGGTTCGAATGATTTAACGAATGGAGTAATAGCATATGAATGAAATAACATAAGGTCAAAACTTTGGTTATTCGAACTCCCATCATCAATATGTTTCCTAACATTTTGATATTTAGGAAATAACCATTTCAACATCTCAAACTTTGACATTTCTACCTACCCTTCTATTCCTAACATTTTTACTAATCCTTTGAGAGTGCATTTAAACTAGTAACCCAATATTTTCTTTTTATGAACAATATATCTCTATACACTATTCCCTCCATTGGCTCAGATTAAACTCTTAAGCCAATTTATTTTATACCTATGAGAATTAATTTAACAAATCCAATATTGATGTAACTGTATAATTGGATAAAATAACCTAGTGTGGCATTTAAACAAACATCACACAACTATTATTTTTCAAACAGAATTTAGAAAAAGGTAGTGGCATTTAGATTTGCAACACTTTCAGAGTTGATTTCTTTTTCCTTTCTATCTAACCTAACATTTTATTTTTTCCTTCATTTTTTAGTGCATGTACCCTAAAATTTTATTTGATATGGACATATTTATCAAAATATTTTCCTAACATTTTTTATTCAATATTCTTTTTGTCCACAACCTATCTTAACATTTTGTAAATATATTTTCATTTTTTTTCTAATTTATTCTAACTTATCAAAACCAAAAAATGCTACAACATTGCCCAATGGCCATGTCTCTCAGGGGTAACAAGGGTTGGCTCCATCATCATGCATGCCCAACTAACGTGCCACATAACCTCAACACACTCCATGCCAATGAACCATCACATCCCTTCATGTGCATTGTCTCACCCATGGGTCACCTACAACACTTAGCCAATTACACTCATCACCGCACATCGCATACCTGCCCGTGTCCTAACTCGTCCACACATTGTCACCTATTTCATATGAGCACCCAACACAATTCACCCGCATGCCTTTCGCCGGTGACTTGCCCATCGTGCACGTATCAAGGGGCGAGCATCATGCCCAACATGATGTGCTTGCTATGAGTGTGCCCATCAACGTCACACATGAGCGAATGCCATGCCAAGTCTTCACATATAATAGAATGTTCGCCCGAGTCGCATTTAACCAAATGCGGGGACCCATCGCACATCACGACATACATATACTACAAGTTCAGGCTTTTTACTTTCTCCACACTCCCGACTCAAATACTTGACACCCTAGGGCCCCCCTACGTGGTAGAGGTTTCTTGCATGATGGGACATAGAAACCCTAGATTTGGTGCACTTGGCAACTCTCGTCACAGTGGGAAACGGAAACCACACTTTCCCTACACTTGGACAGCTTCCATTGCAATGAGGCATGGAAACCCCAAGTTTCAGAGACAGACTAGGTAAGTGGTTTCTACCATTCCATGAAATGGAAGCCCTGAGTTCACAAGACTTGGGTAGTTCTTCACTGTGCCACAACATGGAAACCATGAGTTCCATAAATTTGGGTGATTTCGGTCATGTTGTGACATGGAAATCCACGTTCCCCACACCAGGGCCATAGTTTTTGCCCGGACGAGAGATGAATACCCAGAGGTTCCCGGAATTAGGTGATTTCCCTCATGCCATGAAATAGAAGCCCACGGGTTTCATGGACTTTGGTGGTTCTATGTTGTTTTGTGGCATGGAAACTCGAGTTCCCTACACCAAGGGCGTGGTTTCTATCATGGCAGGACATGGAAGACCCAAGTTTCCCATAATTGGTCAATTTCTGTCATGCCATGGAATGGAAAGCCCCATGTTCGGTAGACTTGGGCGGTCATTCCCTATCGCGCGATGACATGGAAACCTAAAGCTCCCCAAAATTGGGCGGTCGTTCCCTGTCGCACGATGACATGGAAACTTGAAGCTCCCTAGGCTTGGGTTGTCGTTCCTTGTCATGTGATGACATGGAAACCCAAAGCTCCCAAGACTTGGGTGATAGTTTTAGCCACAGCGCGACATGGAAACCCCATGTTTCCCAGACTTGGGTAGCAATTTTTGTGGTGACACAAAATGGAAACCCTATCTGTGTGCACTAACTTGGGTAGAAGTCTGCATCGTGCTGCAAAAAGGACACCCCGAGTTCCCCAGACTTTTGCATCTTTTCATCACCCCACAACATGGAAATTAGAAGTTCCACAGACTCTCAAGTGATTCAAGGCATGCCACGACATGGAAACTCCCAAGTTCCCCACGCAAGCATGAGACATGGAAACCCTAGGTTTCCTAGACTTGGGTGGTTTCTATCCGTCGTGCGGGCTGTGCCGCAACATGTAAACCACGAGTTCCCAAAACTTGGGCATCAGTTTTGAAACACCACAAGTTCCCCAAACTTGCGAGCTGGTTTCCATCGTCATGGAAACCCGAAGTTCCCAGCGTTGGGGCTTTTTTGAAAACCCTGAGTTTCCATTGTGCCTTAAAATATGGAAACCCACAGTTCCATCAAGGGTGGGACATGGAAACACTAACTTTCTATAGACTTGGGTGCTGCTAGTTTGGGCACCTAGGCATGACATGGAAACCCCAAATTTAGGGCGTTGGGGCGCGACATGGAAACTACAAATTTTGGGCACGACATGGAAACCCCAAATTTTTGGCACCAGGGCACAACATGGAAACCCCAACTTTTCCCATGCTTGGGAAACTTTTCTGTCACAACATGGAAACCCCAATTTTCTCGAGCTTCGGCACCTTTTCCATCATGACGTGGAAACCCCAAATTTCCTTTCCCAAGAAAAGAATTTCTGAGATGTGAGAAATAAAAAATTGTCGTTTGGAGGAAGAGGCAAAGACATAAGAGAGGGAGAGTTTTCTAGATTAATGTGTGACAAGAGAGAAGCTCTGAATCAAGGTGACCAAGGGCTGAATCTTAGTGGATCATGGTACCCAGGCCATTCTACCACTTACAATACCGCATCACGTATATAAGTCATATATAAAGGATTCTTCTCAATGACCGTTTGGAATTGAACTTCAAAGTTGACCCAACTGAGATGCTTCATGGTCGCAGTTTGAAAATGACACAGGCCCCTGGGGGTGACAAAGCGACACCCCTAATACAGGTCGAGATACAGTCGAAGAGTGACTTGCACTGCTTCTAGCATGGATTCTGACTTAGAGGCATTCACTCATAATTCGACACATGGTAGATTTGTGCCACTGGTTTTTCAACCAAGCACAATGACGAGTTGTGTGAATAAACGGCTCCTCTTGCACAAAGTTGAATTACTATTGCGGTGCGGTTCATCAGTAGGGTAAAACTAACCTGTCTCACGATGGTCTAAACCTAGCTCACGTTCCCTATTGGTGGGTGAACAATCCAACACTTGGCATATTCTACTTCACAATGATAGGAAGATCTGACATCAAAGGATAAAAAAGAAACGTCGTTATGACCGCTTGGCTGCCACAAGCCAGTTATCCTTGTGGTAACTTTTCTGACACCTCTAGCTTCAAATTACAAAAATCTTAAGGAATGATAGGGCATGCTTTCATGGTTTGTATTTGTACTGAAAATCAAAGTCAAATGAGATTTTACCCTTTTGTTCCACATGTGATTTCTGTTCTCGTTGAGATCATCTTAGGAAACCTGTATTAATTTTTTAATAGATGTGTTGCCCCAACAAAACTCCCCACCTAATAAAGTGCTCTACCCCAATCGACCTAATGAAACATGCCTTAAGGCCAAAAATGGGGGTAGTGCCATGCCTCCACCTCACGACATAAGTAAAATAACATTAAAAGTAGTGGTATTTCATTTGTGGTGAAAACATCTCCCACTTATTCTACACCTCTCAAGTCATTTCACAAAGTCGTACTAGAGTCAAGCTCAACAAGGTCTTCTTTCTCCATTGATTTTGACAAGCCTATTCCCCTATTTGCGATTTTTCTAGATAGTAGATAGGGACAATGGGAATCTCGTTAATCCATTCATGTGCATCACTATTTAGAGGATGAGGCATTTTGCTACCTTAAGAGAGTCATACCTACTCCCGTTGTTTACCCGCGCTTGGTTGAATTTATTCACTTTGAAATTCAGAGCACTGGGCAGAAATCACATTGCGTTAGCATTTGCAGGGGCCATCACAATGCATTGTTTTAATTAAACAGTCAGATTCCCCTTGTTTGTACCAGTTATGAGTCGACTATTCACCGCCTTGGGAAAAGCCCCTAGTAGGGAGCATTCTATGCATGTAGCCCAATCAGCATTCGACTTCCCACCCTCGCCATGAGAGTAGCACAGGTAGACTGCCAACAACCCATGAGTTGAGGGCGTAGACCGCTAGGCCCAACCCTTAGAGCCAATCCTTTTCCCAAAGTTATAGATCTATTTTTCCGACTTACCTTACCTACATTGTTCTATTGACCAGAGGTTGTTCACCTTGGGGACCTAATGCGGTTATGACTACGACCGGGAATAAACAGTACTCAGTCATCCAAATTTTAAAGGGTCACCGAGGGCACACCAGACACCAAAAGATGCACAGTTCTCTTCAAGCTACTGGACCCTATCTCCTAGTGAACTGGCTCCAGGGTGGGCAAGATGTTAAAAGAAAATATAACTCTTCGCAGGGCCCCCGACGATGTCTCAGGATTTGTTAATGTTGACGCCCACCTCCATGTCCCAACTTAGGAATATTAACCTAATTCCCCTTTGATGCTCATGCAGAGTGCACTCTTGATACAAGGCTTCCCCATCTCTTAGGATTGATGAACCCATGTCCAAGTGTTGTTCATATGGTACCTTTCCCCACTTTAGTCTTCAAAGTTCTCATTTGAAAATTTGCTACTACCACCTAGAACTACACCAGGGGCCAATCCACCAAAGCTCACGACTGAGGTTTCTTAACGACCCAAGCATCCTCCTACTCATCAAAGATGGGAAATTGCTTCAACGGTTGAGCATAGGTTGCACGCTTCAGCACCATCCATTTTCAGGGCTAGTTGATTCAGCAGGTGAGTTGTTACACACTCCTTAGCAGATTTCAACTTCCATGACCACCCTCCTACTGTCTTAATCAACCAATACCCTTTGTGGTATCTAGTTTAGCACACAATTCAGGACCGTAACTCGAATTTTGGTTCATCCCCCATCGCCAATTCTGCTTACCAAAAATTGCCCATTTGGAGCTCTCGATTCCATGACACGACCCAATGGAGCAGCCGCACCCTATTACCTATTTAAATTTTGAGAATAGGTCGACGACATTACACCCTTAATGCCTCTAATCATTTCCTTTACTCGTTAAAACTCACGCGTGAGCTCTAGCTTTCCTGAGGGAAACTTAAGAGGAAACCAACTACTAGATGGTTCGATTAGTCTTTCGTCGCTATACCCAAGTCAAATGAATGATTTTCATGTCAGTGTCACTACGAGCCTCCACAAGAGTTTCCTCTAGCTTTTCCTTGCTCAAGCACAGTTCACCATATTTCGAGTCCCAACAGGTGTGCTCGCACTTGAATCCTTCACATAAGCTCGAGGTTGGTCGACAATGAACCCCCTAGAGAGGGGATTTCACCCATCAGCTTCCTTGCACCTCACATATTTTCAAACCCACCAACTCGCACACATGTTAGACTCCTTGGTCTATGTTTCAATATGGATTGAATGGAAAGCTCGCCAACCAACACCACATGAGCATAGGTGCACACAGCCCACCACAAGGGTGCACTCTTCAGTCCTCGACCACCATAATGACAAACCAACAGGTAGTAATCCACTTGCGCTTGTGATGATGCAAAAGCTCGTGTTGGTTTGCACCTCAATTCGAGCAGCGGACCCACATGAGCTATCCTACATCTGACTGAGACGCATCGACAACCTCCATCTACTTCCCTCCTGGAAATTTCAAGCACTCTTTAACTCTATTTTCAAAGTCCTTTTCATCCTTCCATCGCGGTAATTCTTCGCTATCGGTCTCTCGCCTGTATTAGCTTTGGATGGAATTTACCACCCAATTAGGGTTGCATTCCCAAACAACCCAACTCGCCAAAAACACCTCATGATGCGGCAGGGTCCCAGCTAGACGGGGCTATCACCCTCTCAGGCACCCCATTCCAAGGGACTTGGCCCAAGTCCACCACTGAGGACGCTTCTAAAAAGTACAATTCATGTGACACTACCTCCTGATTTTCATGTTGGGCTCTTCTCGGTTCGCTTGTTGCTACTAGGGGAATCCTTGTAAGTTTATTTTCCTCCACTTAATTATATACTTAAACTCAGCAGGTGTTCTTGCCTGAGATGAGGTTGCAAGTTGGAGCTAAATCTGCTCTACCAGATGGGAGGACAAGAGAGAGAAAATCAAGTTCGAGAAATGCCACACAAATCTTGCATCAGCTAAAACCGACTGCCCATCTAAGGGGAAAAGATCACCACTCAATGATGCATGCCATGAAACATCGTTTGAGCCATTTAAGCCAAATTCACCACATTGGGCACAGACGACTAGCTCCGCTACTCCCTAACATATTGCAAGGAGTGTATTTGAATGGGATGTGACACCCAAATAGACATGCCCTTGACCTAGGCCTTGGGCACAAATTGCATTAAAAAAATCAATTATTCATGGGATTCTGCAATTCACACTAAGTATCACATTTCACTATGTTCTTCATTGTAACAAGAGCTGAGATATCCATTGCCGAGAGTCATTTTCACATATTACTGACAAATCTTCCACAACACTAAATAGTGGCACCCCCCGGACAATTGTAAGTCTAAGGGACAAAAGGAGGAAAGGAAGAAAAACACATGAAAGAAAGAGAAACAAAGGTGTCTACACCCTCACAAGAGGAGGTTCAAATAGAGAACAATCTTCCCGAGCCCCACACCCTCGCAAAAAAGGGGGAAATGTATGGAACAACAATCAAGAAGGACTAGGGTGGCTACCCCAAGAGCTCCAACTACTTTTAATCCTTCCCAAACACCAGTCCACAACAATTTCCCCTTTTCTTTGTAAAGCTAGGGACCGAAAGGAAGAAGGGAAGAAAACAAGGTGAAAGAAATAGATATCAAATGTGGCTACAGACTCACAAGGGGAGGCTCAAATAAAGAAGAAGCCTTCCAAGTCCTGTGCCTTAGCAAAAATGGGGGAATTGAATGGGACAACGATTGAGAAGAACTATGGTGTCCACCTCGAGAGCTCGCACTACATTTTGTCCTTCCTGAGTACCATTCCACAACAATCCCACCTTTTCTCCATACAGCTAGGGGCAAAAAGGAAGATGGGAAGAAAACAACATGAAAGAAAGAGATAAAAAACATGGCTACCAACTCACAAGGGGAGGCTCAAAGAGAGAACCTACTTCCCCAACCCCGTGCCTTCACAAGAAGGGGGGAACTGTAGGGGACAACGATCAAGAACGACTAGTGTGGCCACCCCAGGAGCTCACACTATGTTTCATCCTTCTTAAACACCAATCCAAAACAATCCCACCTTTTCTCCATAAAGCTAGGGGCCAAAAGGAAGAATAGAATAAAACAACATGAAAGAAAGAGATATAAAATGTGGCTACTAGCTCACAAGGGGAGGCTCAAATAGAGAACAAGCTTCCCCAACCTTGTGCCTTCACAAAAAGAGGGGAACTGGAGGGGACGACAAATGAGAAGGACTAGGGTTGCCACCCCAGAACTCGCACTGCTTTTTGTCCTTCTCGAACACTAATCCACACTAATCCCACATTTTCTCCATAAAGCCAGGGTCCAAAAGGAAGAAGGGAAGAAAAAAACATGAAAGAAAGAGATATCAAATGTGGCTATTGGCTAACAAGGGGAGGCTCAAATAGAGAACAATATTCCCAAACCCTGTGCCTTTGCAAAAAGGGGGGAACTGCAGGGGACGATGATCGAGAAGGACTAGGGTCACCACCCTAGGAACTCTCACTACTTTTCGTCCTTCTCGAACACCAATCCACAATAATCACACCTTTTCTCCATAAATATAGGGGCAAAAGGAAGAAGGAAAGAAAACAACATCAAAGAAACAAAAATACTAACGAAAGACAGAGGCTCAATAGGACACCAAGGACATGTTGCCTAACAAAAAAGAAAGAAAACAAGGCACCAAATCAAAGCATCCCACCTATTCACACCCTCCCACATACATTATGGCACGACACCCTTTCTAGCTTACAACATAAGAAACAAAAATCAAATAACTAAGCAGATAAATTACAACCTAAACTTGACCACTAGAAAAGACGAGGGCCATGATGAGACCAGTACAGACTACAATTCAGGTGACATTGTCACTCGATTTTCTTGCTTGGTTCTTCCTGGTTTTCTTGCCGCTACTTGGGGAATCCTTGTAAGTTTATTTTCCTCTACTTAATTATATGCTTAAACTCAGTGGGTGTTCTCGCCTGAGCTGAGGTCACAATTTGGAGCTAAATCCGCCCTACCCAATGGGAGGACAAGGGAGAGCAAAGCAAGTTCGAGTGATTCACCACAAACCATGAATTAGCTAACATTGACTACCCATCTAAGGGGACATGATCATCGCTTGTCGATGCATGCCATGAAACATTACTTGAGGCATTTCATCCAACTGCACCACATTAGGCATGGATGACCAGCTTCGCTACTCCCTAACATATTGTAGGGAGTGTGTTTGAATGGAATGTGACACCCAGATAGACGTACCCTTGACCTAGGCCTCTAACACAAATTACATTCAAAATATAAATGATTCAAGATATTCTGCATTTCACACTAAGTATCACATTTCGCTACCTTCTTCATCATAACAAGAGATGAGATATCCGTTTCTAAGAGTCATTTTCATGTATTACCGACAAATCCGCCACAACACTGAATAGGGGCACCCCCCACGAAAAATATATGTCTAAGGGCCAAAAGGAGGAAAGGAAGAAAAATACATGAAAGAAATAGAAAAAAGGTGCCTACACCCTCACAAGAGGAGGATCAAATATAAAACAATCTTCCTGAGCCCCACACCCTCGTAAAAAAGGGGGGAAATGCATGGAACAACAATAAAGAAGGACTAGGGTGGCTACCCTAGGAGCTCTCACTGCTTTTAATCCTTCCTGAACACCAGTCCACAACAATTCCCCCATTTTTTTCGTAAAGCTAGGGATTGAAAGGAAGAAGGGAAGAAAACAAAGTGAAATAAATAGACATCAAATGTGGCTACCGGCTCACAGGGGGAGACTCAAGCAAAGAAAACGCCTTCCAATCCTCATGCCTTTTCAAAAAGGGGGAATTCAAGGGAATGACAATCTAGAAGGACTAGGGTGGCCACCCTAAGAGCTCGCACTATTTTTTGTCCTTCCTGAATACAAATCCACAACAATCCCACCTTTTCTCCATAAATATAGGGGCCAAAAGGAAGATGAGAAGAAAACAACATGAAAGAAAGAGATATCAAAGGTAGCTACCGGCTCACAAGGGGAGGCTCAAATAGAGAACTAGCTTCCCCAACCCTGTGCCTTCATAATAAGGGGGGAACTATAGGGCACGGCAATTGATAAGGACTAGGGTGACCACCTTGGGAGCTCTCACTATGTTTCGTCCTTCCTGAACACCAATCCACAACAATCCCACCTTTTATCCATAAATATAGGGGTCGAAAGGAAGAATGGAAGAAAACAACATGAAAGAAAGATATATCAAACGTGGATATCATCTCATAAGGGGAGGCTCAAATAGAGAACAGGCTTCCCCAACTCCGTGCCTTCGCAAAAAAGGGGGGAACTGTAGGGGAGGACAATAAAGAAGGACTAGGGTGGCCACCCCAAAACTCACACTACGTCTCTTACTTCCCGAACACCAATCCACAACAATCCCACCTTTTCTCTATAAAGCCAGGGTCCAAAAAGGAAGAAGGGAAGAAAAAACATCAAAGAGAGAGATATCAAACATGGCTACTAGCTAACAATGGGAGGCTCAAACATAGAACAAGCTTCCCAAACCCCGTGCCTTCTCAAAAAGGGGGGAAATGCAAGGGATGGCTATCGAGAAGGACTAGGGAGGCCACCCCAAGAACTCTCACTACTTTTCGTCCTTCCCGAACACCAATCCACAACAATCCCACCTATTCTCTGTAAATCTAGGGGCAAAAGGAAGAAGGGAAGAAAACAACAACAAAGAAAAAAGAATCCCAAGAAAATAGAGAGGCTCAACAACACACCGAGGATATGTTGCCTAACCAAAAAGAAAGAAAACAAGGCACCCAATCAAATCATCCCACCTCCTCACACCCGCCCACATACATTACGACACCACACCCTTTCTAGCTTACAACATAACAAACAACAATCAAACAACCAAGAAAATAAATCACAACCTAAAGTTGACCACAAGAAAAGATGAGGGACATGATGAGGCTAGTGTCTGGAGCACATTCCTGAGAGGTAAAAAACCCCCAACCTAGTACAAGGCTTCAAATGACAAATACACTAATAGAAAACCCACCCAACTATTAAACCCGTCCATGTACAAAACACCCAACAACCTTTCCAATGAGAAAGTCAATGGGGGTCAAGAATCAAACTGCAAAGAGGAATTGTCACGGGCTGACACTCAATGCTGGAGAAAGCCATAGGCCACAAATACATTGATGGTGCAATGCCACTAAAGAGAGGGATGTCTACAAAGTTCACACAACGAAACCAATAAATGAACAAGTCACACAAAAAACCCACAATCCAAAGGCAGAAACAAAGACACAACCCACTAATTCTTTCGTTAGAATGGGAGTGGCTCAAAACAGGATGAGGAATTCTGTCAATGGCAAAGGCACAAGATAAGAATGTCACCTCATGCCCATTGGTGGGGAAAATTGTGATCTCAATGGAGCTCAGACAAAGGAAGGGGTTTTTTATTACATGGACACCCAACCCTTCTGCGAGGTCATATCGATGAACGGTGGGGAGGACTAGGGTGGCCAGCCTAACGGGTTGAACCGCTTTTCATCCATCCCATATTGACCCCACCCCAAAATTTTCCCCTCACGGAAGGTTTGAGGTACCAGGCGCATGAGCAACCACTCCCTTAACCCAACCACTCGCAAAAATTCTCACCTAAGAAACACATAAACCATCATCGCCTTTTCGAGAGAATCAAATATGGAGGCCCACACCCTTGGCCCATGCCTTCCAATGAACAAAATAAAAAGCACCACCGCTACAAATGAATCTAAATTTATCCATCATATTGCCTAAGCATCTTAACTGTAGCTACCATGCCTCGCCAAACAGATCATCGGAGAGGGCTCCTAAGAAACAAGCTTCCGAATGCCCTATAGAAACACAATGGGGGAAAGAAAAGAAAACAATGGGTGGGACAAGAACAAGCATGGTTGCAAGTACACATAGAAAAACAAGCGTGACCTCAAGACAGGCAACCAACAATGTTCCTGCCAACACTAAACCCACTCCCCAAGAGACACACCACACGGGCCCACATTGCAATCAAAACCCACCCAACCCGAACCAAAAAAGAAAACCCCTAATATCAATTATCCTACCATAGGTTCACCTACGGAACCTTGTTATGACTTCTCCTTCTTCTAAATGATAAGGTTCAATGAACTTCTCATGACATCAACGACGGTGAACCACCATCGTTGACGCAATATGAACACTTCACCAAATCATTCAATTGTTGACGCAATCTAAACGATTTCCTGATCCTCTCGAACCAGGAAAAAAAAATCATTAGCTTCATTAGTGTAGCACCCGTGCGGCCCAGGACATATAAGGGCATCACAGACCTGTTATTTCCTCAAAGTTCCATAGCCTAAATGGCCATAGTCCCTCTAAGAAGCTGGCCATGAAGGGGAACCTCCGCATATCTAGTTAGCAGGCTGAGATCTAGTTCGTTATTAGAATTAACCCGAAAAATATCTCCACCAACTAAGAATAGCCATGCACCATCACCCATATAATCAAGAAAGAGCTCTCAATATATCAATCCTCACTATGTATAAACCTAGTAAGTTTCCCCGTGTTGACTCAAGTTAAGCCACAGGCTCCACTACTAGTGGTTCCCTTTCATCAATTCCTTTAAGTTTCAACATTGTAACCATACTCCCCCTAGAACCCAAACACTTTCATTTCTTAGAAGGTGCTGGCAGAGTCCTTAGAGAAACATCCACCAATCCCTGGTAGGCATCGTTTATGGTTGAGACTAGGATAGTATCTGATCATCTTTGAGCCCCCAACTTTTGTTCTTGATTAATGAAAAAATCCTTGCCAAATGATTTTGCAGTTGTCTGTCTTTCATAAATCCAAGAATTTCACCTCTGACAATGAAATACGAATGCCCCCGACAGTTCCTATTAATCATTATTCCTGTCCCGAAGGCCAACACAATAGGACCAGACTCCGATCAAGTTATTCCATGCTAATGTATTCAGAGCATAAGCTTGCTTTGAGCACTCTAATCTTTTCAAAGAAACAGTGTTGGAGCCACGACCTAGCCAATTAAGGCCAGGAGCACACCGCTGAAAAAGGGACAGAAGGGCAGGTGGACACTGAGTAGGTGGACCGGCCTTTACGACCCAAGATCCAACTACAAGCTTTTTATCTGCAAAAACTTAAATATAATCTATTGGAGTTGGAATTACCGTGGCTACTGGCACCAAAATTTCCCTCCAATGGATCCTCATTAAGGGATTTGGATTGTACTCATTCTAATTACCAGACTTGATAAGCCCATTATTTTCATTTATTAGCACTACCTCCCCATGTTAGGATTGGGTAATTTCTGTGCCTGCTGCCTTCCTTGGATGTGGTAGCCACTTCTCAGGCTCCCTCTCTAGAATCGAACCCCAATTCTTCGTCACCTGTCACCACCATGGTAGCCCTCTATCCTACCATCGAAAGTTGATATGGAAGAAATTTGAATGAAGCATCGCTAGCACAAGTGTTATGCAATCCGTCGAGTTATCATGATTCACCAGAGAAGCAAGCAAGCCCATGCTGACCTTTTATCTAAAAGATGCATCCCTTATAAAGAGTCAGGACTTGGTGCACGTATTAGCTCTAGAATTACTATGGTTATCCGAGTAGTATGGTACCATAAAAAAAACTATAACTGATTTAATGAGCCATATATAGTTTCACAGTCTGAATTAGTTCATACTTAGACATGCATGGCTTAATCTTTGAGACAAGCATATGAATACTGGAAGGATCAACCAGGTAGTACTCTCCCACATCAATGGGCATTCTAGGTGCTTTCTTACCAAGAGTTAGCCTAAACACCCATCAACTCAAAGAGATGTCAAAATATCATGTAAAACTTTTTTACCTTGCACCTCTCGCATCCCAAGAAGGAAACACACACACAACATGCCAAGGACATGGCGAAAAAATGGGTAGAATTGCCAAGTCACAATGCACCAAGGCCACTTCAAAGACTACAACCACACCCCAACCAACAAGAAAACTAGCGATTACTCACCCACTCCCTTATAAATTCCTCCAAAATTTTCCACGACTCGCACCGAGGCCACCTAGGATTCCACCCAGACTACAACAACGGTGGACCTTGATCTCCCGATTGCTTGCGGCAACCTCGATGCAAAGGAAATAAATGGAGGATGAACAACCATGCAACCTCTATATTATAAATGAGCCCCAACCCTCTACGCCCCACACCGAGGCCATCTAGGGGTCCACCCAGACAGCAACAATGGTGGACCTTGATCTCCCGCTCGCTTGCAGCAACCTCGATGTGAAGGAAAAAGAGGACCATTGGCCACAAATCCTATCTTAGAGAGGCCATACAAACCTCATCGCCCCAAACTGATGCCACCTGGGAGTCCATCCGGATAGCAGTAACAGTGGACCTCGATCGGATGATTGCCTATGGTAGCCTTGATGCAAAGGCAAAGGAAGGAAATAATACAAGACAAACCAAGCCCACAACCTCCCCTAGAAATTCCTCCCATCCCTCGCCTCCCCACACAAAGGCCACCTAGGAGTCCACCCATCAATGTAGCAAGCTTCCTCCTCACTAGACCATGATCGCATACACAATTGAAACAACAAATACCCATAAATGTTGTGACTTAACATTTCCAGCTGCAAAAGTCTACCATGCACGCAAGATGCAAGGAAAAAGCCAACCAATAGATCAAACATATGGGCCACCACATCCATGAAAACCTCAAACCCAATGTAACCATAGATGATGTGCACTTTGAAAGGAATTCCAACCCTTAACTTTACAATAAGGACAACAGCTCCTCACATCACCCAACGGAAAAAGAAACAAGGAGCGGGGGGGTAGGTGGTTTACAACCAAAACCTTTCCATGTTCCTCTTAAATGTATGCATCTCAACTGACAATGCCAACACAGAAAGAGTACAAGCACAAGAAACCATAACCATAAACAACCAAACAATGAAGAGGCTAGCCATCATGGGGAGCCACACCACAACGACCCATACAACTCCAAGAACTTAGAGCAGAAGGGGAATTGTTCACATATGCCTCCCAGGACAAGCTTGGTCAACATTACTTCTCATGTGCTAACGAGTGGGTATGGAGAGAAGATGAAAATTGGCCACCCTACAAATGACCCAAGGCCATCATTCCCACAAACCCAAAAAACCAACTCAATTACCAACACACCTTTCACATGAAAAGGAAACCTATCACTTGTATCATTTGGATGGGCACGAGGGACTAGAACGAGCCAGGGAGACACACCACAACAACCCATACAATTCCAGGAACTTAGAGGGTAGAAGGGGAATCGGTCACATATTCTTCATGGGATGAGGATGGCCAACATTACTGCTCATCTGCTACCGAGTGGGGATGGAGAGAAGATGAAAACTGGCCACCCTACAAATGACCCAAGTCCATTATTCAGAAAACCCATAAAAAAAAAACTCAATTACCAACCCACCTTTCACATGAAAACAAAACCTATCACTTGTATCATTTGGATGGGCATGAGGGACCAGGACAAGCCAGGGAGCCAGACAACAACAACCCATACAACTCCAAGAACTGAGAGAGAAGAAGTGGAATTGTTCACATATGCCTCCTGGGAAAAGCATGGCCAACATTACCGCTCATGTGCTACTGAGTGGGGATGGAGAGAAGATGAAAATTGGCCACCCTACAAATGACCCAAGGCCATTCTTCACGCAAACCCAAAAAAAAAACTCATTTACTAGCCCACCTTTCACACGAAAAGTCAATCGTGGGACCAAGACAGGCATGGACAACATTTCCACTCATGTGTTACCAAGTGAGGATGGAGGGTATATGAAAATTGACCACCCTACAAATGACTCGAGGCCATCATTCAGGCATACTGGAACAAACATCTCAATTACCAACCCACTTTTCACATGGAACGAAAACCGTGCTAAACCCACCCAAACAAGTTTACATAGGCACCCTCACATGACCTGACCTAAACAAACAAGTTTTCATGGGTGCCCTCACACGACGTGACCCGACCCGACCAGACCCAACCCGCCTGAACAAGTTTACATGGGCACCCACAACCTATCGAAACGAAGGCACAAGGGAGAGTCGGGAAAACAGGTGGCACAAATGTGCACAAGGCCCACTCCCGGTCACAACTTAGCATTTTTGATACACCCACATGTGCCCGGGTGCGCCCTCACACAGAATGACCCAACTGAACGATTTTACATGACCGCCCTCAAAAAACCCGACCAAATGAGTTTCCATGGGTGCTCTCACACAACATGACTCAACCGACCCGAACGAGTTTACAAGGGTGCCCTCACACAACCTGACCTGACCCAACCCAACCAAATGAGTTTACATGGGCACCGTCACATGACCCAACCTACCCAAACGAGTTTACATGGGCGTCAACACCCGATCGAAATGAAGGCACAAGGGAGATCTGAGCAAACGGGCCACACGAATGTGCACAAGGCCCACCCCCAGTCAAAACTTAGCATTTTTAATACGTGAACTTGTGCCTGGGCCCGCCCTCACATGGAACGACTGGCTGAATGAGTTTACGGGCGGTCATGACTTAGCATTTTTGGCATGGCCACGTGTGCTTGGGCACCCATACACGGCACAACATGACCTAACTGATCCTGGGTGAGCTGACCTGACTCGCCCGAATGCGTTTGCATGGGCACCCACACATGACACGACCCGACCCGCCCAAATGAAATTTGGAGTTTACATGGGTGCACGACTCGAACAAAGGCATGAGGGATTGTCAGGAAAACGAGATGCAAAAACGTGCAGAAGACACACTGGTGGTCACAACTTATCATTTTTGGCATGGACACATGTGCTTGAGAACCCACACACAAAATGACACAAGCCGACCCAACTCACCTGAATGCATTTGTATAGGAACCCACACACAACATGACCCAGCCCACCCAAATGAAATTTGGGGTTTCCATGGGTGCACGACCCAAACGAAATTTGGGGTTTCCATGGGTGCACAACCCAAATGAAGGCACGAGGGAGTGTTGAGAAAACGGGCCACACGAAACTGAAGAAGAAACACGGCTGGTCACAACTTAACATTTTTGGGATGGCCATGTGTGCTTGGGCACCCACACATGGCACGACATGACCTGATCGGCCCTAGGAGATCTACCTGATCTACTTGATCCACAGTCATCCACACATGACACAACCTGATCCACCCAAATGAAATTTTGGGTTTCCATGGGTGCATGACTCGAACGAAGGCATGAGGAAGCATCGGGCAAACGGTTTGCATGAACACGCAGAAGACACATGAGCAGTCACAACGTAAATTTTATGGCACGATCACATGTGCCTGATCACCCACACACAGCATGCCATGACCCGACTCGCCATGGGCAAGCCGACTTGACTCACCCAAACATGTTTGCATAGGCACCAACACACGACACAGCCTAACCCGCCCGAATGAAATTTGGGGTTTCCATGGGTGCACGACTGGAATGAAATTTTGGGTTTCCATTGGTGCACAACCCGAATGAAGTTATGAGGGAGCATCGGGCAAACGGGCCGCACGAACGTGAAGAACACAAATGAGCAGTCATGACTTAGCATTTTTGGCATAGCCACATGTGCTTGGGCACCCACACATGGCATGGTACAAACTGACCTGACCCACCCAAAAGTGTTTTCACGGGCACCCACACATGACACGACCCGACCTGCACGAACGAAATTTTGGATTTCCATGGGTTCACGACTTGATCAAAGGCACAAGGTAGCGTCAGGAAAGCGGGCCACACGAATGTGTAGAAGGCACATGGGCGGTCACAACTTAGCATTTTCAGCATGGCCACTTGTGCTCGGGCACCCACACATGGTATGACATGGCACGACACAACTTGCCCGAATGAAATTTGGGGTTTGCATGGGCAGACGACCCAAACCAAGGCATGAGGGTAGGAATATCTTTGACTCTAATACATAAATATACCTAGTGTAACATGCCCTTAAGGTCTTCAACATTTTCTTTTGACTCTTCGACTCACCTATAACACTTTAACATGTGTTAGGCCTATTTCAATGAGCAAGAAACTCATTGATAAATATAATCTATATATATATATATATATAAAATAAATACAAATATCAAAAGCACATTTATGAAGACCGAACCTAGTTCCACTTCCTTCAACACCCCCTCTTAACTAGGGACATATTCATAAATCATTACAAGGTGTTTGGCTATTTTTCAATCTTGAATAATTCACATAAGAGAAACCAGATTGGAAATCCATCTATTATAGCATCATAGTAGCCAACATTGTTCATAGCAAAGCCTTGATTAACAACTTTATCTCTCATAAGGTCAGAGCACAATGTTGGTGAGACCAATGGCTTATAAGCACCTTGTTCATTGTCTCTCAAGGTACATACCCACCTAGGTGTTCCTTGAGTATGACCTTCTAGGACAATTTTTGTCTTGGGTTCCCAGCCCTCAAAGAATATTGGTGCTCTTGCCTACTCTTGTCTTGGATTCCCTACACATCCTCAAAGAGCATCAGATGCCATATGATTACCCAATCCTCACATTCTTTCTTGACAAGTGAAGACAAGAATGTTGTGTCTATCTCTTCCCCTTGATTGAGGAATACATACCCAAGTTTCCTATGACAAGGAACTTGCCCAACCTCCTTTGTAGTTTGGAACTTGTTAGAACTCCCTCTTAGCTAGGGACTTGTCCATTCATCAACAGCTTCTTCTTCATGGGTCCTTCAGCTGCCTGATCTCCTCTTTCCTTCGATGTCATGAAGTCTTTGTTTGAACTTCTTCTTGGCAGGGTACCAGCCATCGATCAGTTTCCCTCCTGGTTTGTCATTTCATTTCTCCCTTCATGGAAAGTGGCCTTATTGATATATATCAGGTCCTTTTGTCATCTATCTAATCCTTTGTCATCTTGTCTATGCTTCATAATACTTATCACATGGATGCTTAGTTGCACTTTATTTTTCCCATACTTTGATTTAGGAGCCCTTCATGACTTCATCATGATATTGCTTCAACATCAAAAGGTGATTTTGTTGGATGGATTCTTCATCATGACATCTTTGTAGAGTTGAATCAATTATTTGCACCTTACTATCTCCAAGGCCTTCATAGGTGTCAATGGTCATTTGATATTTTTCTTCCTTTGTCAAAGTTTCCATGCCTTCTTTCGAGGGATGTTTAGGAATCTTGTTAGGTAGTGATTCTTGGTGACCACAATGTTCTTCAAATGCTTGATCTCTTTCCTCATTTGCTTCTTCTTGGATTTATTAGTCAATCACCCTATACTCCCTATGAGATCACTTCTTCATGTTGACCTTTATTTCATTGTAGTACATGCCTCCAAGCATATCGTTGGTGAAAGAGATCCTTTTATTCTTGATCATGATCCTAGAACCTTTCCCATGATCCAATATATATGATGACATGACTTAAAATTTGATGCATACATACCTAATCTTCATTATGCTTTTATCATCTCAGCTTTATTTGATAGTTATCCTTGATGGGTGTAGCCTTTCTTTCTTCATCTTCTCTCGCCTGTGTATCATCCTTTATTGAATCCCATAAGTGGGACTCCCAATGAGACATCTGCCCTTATGTACAAACCTTCTTTTGAAGATTCTATCATAGGATCTTGAAGACCCTTATCTTGCAAATGTTTCTTCCTTTGATGATGTAGGCCTTCTAAGAATTTTAATCATGATCAATCATTTTTTCATTATGGACGAGGCCCTATAATAGGCATTCTCTTTCTATATGAATATATTGAGCTATATCTACACCATGCTACTATATTCTAGTATGCTCCTATCCTACTCAAAACTTTGAAAGAAGACTTTAAGAAAAGAGGTTGACTTAGTCATAGTAGAGATCTGGAGGATCTTCCATTTTTTCCTTCTTGTCTTCCTCTTCGACTTATTTGGCTACATGAGCTTATTCCTTTTTTATCTTGTCATTGTTGTCCTTCTTAAGTTTAGGACAATTCCTTTTGTAGCATCCATATTCTTGGCATCCAAATCATTGGACTTTGGACATGTAGGGGTCCCAACCAATTTGTTACTTTCCTTGCAAAAAAACATTGAGGTATACTCAAAAGGGAACATATACTTACTTAATAGAGTTTTAGATGTAGTGAACTTGATTTCTTCTTGAAGACTTGATGGATTGCCTTCCTTAGATCTTGATGTTCTTCAAGTTGCTTTCTTCAAATGGACTTGCTTGATGATGAGATTTGCTTGATGACTTGACTTGTAGGGCCTTTCCTTTTTGAAGATGGTGTAGCTTGATGTAGGTACCTATTTGATTTGTTCTTCTCTTAGGTGCCTTTATACAAGGTTTTTATCCTTGCTTTGTAGTCTTACATGATGAATGATAGATGGTAGACCTTCTTGTCCTTGACGTGATTGAGACTTCTTGGCTTGATGCTTCAACCTTGTAGATGTTCTTGAGATTCCCTTTCCTTGATGTGTCACCTTAGCTTCGATACCGTGTTGAAGAATCTGGGGCAATGGGGTATAGTAGGATTCTTCTAGACTTGATAGCAATTTGTGAAGCTATTTTAAAATTTATCTTGTTAGCTTAATCTTCTTCTCTTCCTATTAATGCATTTGTGTTTACTTCATCAAACTAGTGCCAAAAACATAAGAACAAGAACAAAAGATGTTGGCTCTCTGCTAGGGACAAACCTCTCTCTCTTAGAGAGGAAATCCCTTTCGTAAATTTCTCTTGTTGAAGCTTCTTATTGATTAATGCCAAACCCTAGACCCTTGACAAGAATATCCTCCAAGCACAAGTAAAGTCCTTCCTCCTCTTTTCACTTTGCTTCTCCGGCACCTTTTTCCCCAACACTTCATCCTTCTTTCAAATTTTGATAGTCCTTGGTAAACTAGCTCTAAAAGAGACTCCAACCTTTGATCCTTAGTGAGATCTTTTACCAATGAAGAAACCTTCATTCTCTTGACTAACCCAGCCTTTTTCTTAATGTGAGGCTGCAGACACGATGTCTATTTCCTTGGGCTATGACTTCCATCATGGGAGGGACACATAAACACCAAGTTTAGTGCACCTAGGTGATTTCCATCGCGATGAGACATGGAAACCCAAAATTTCCCACACGTGGGAGGCTTTTGACAAGGCGGGACATGGAAAACTTGGGTTCCTCGTAGTTTGGACACCTTTGTCGAGGAGGGCCTGGGATACCCCATGCCACACCCTATCCTAGTGGTAGTCTTTCAACCACAGATAAGCATGTGTGGCACCGCCATACTTTTTCCTTTTACCAATACTTAAGTACACCGTCTGTGCCTACTTCAACACTCGGTCAATTTTCCTATAACTGTTCTTAACAATGCAGTGAAAATAACTTATCATTAATTTGTGTTCTTCAATTATTCTTTCATCTCGTCATGTCATGTGGTTGTGCTACATTGCCCCCGCACCTAAGTATGCCACCTGTCCACCCAACTTTCCATTCCGCAACGCCCAGACTTTGCATGTCGGTGCAGGCCATAGTGAGGGTGCATGGCCAACACGCAATGTGTCTTGCCTGCCTGGTCAGTAACCCGACCCACTCTACCTGTCCGCACTACCAAGTCTGACCCATCCACTATAATTTTCCCATCAGTGCGACCTTTTACTCGTGGCCTTCTCTTCCTTTACTTTTTGCCCAACTCCTTCCTTCGCACTTGTTTTGTAATGTGGAAGTCTAAGTTCAATGTCCCTTGGTCGAATTCCATCCTCCTTACTTAAACACATCCTTTCACCAAAGGGTTTTGTCTCTCAAGGATAGCAAGGGTTAGCTCCATCATCATGCATGCTCGACCAACCTACCACATAACCTTGACACACCACATTCCAATGAACCGGCGCATCCCTTCATGTGCATCGTCGCACCCATGGGTCATCTCAACCACTTAGCTGATTACACCCATCATCGCACGTGGCACACTTGCCTGTGCCTAACTCCTCCGCACATGGTAACCTCTTTTATTTGGTCACCCAAAATGGGTTGCTCATGAGCCTTCTACTGGTGACTCGCCCATCATGCATGTATCAAGGGGCGGGTGCCCTCCCCAACATGGCTTGCCTACTATGAGTGTTCCCATCATCATTGCACATAAGAAAATGTCATGCCAAGTCTTCGCATATAACCGAACACTCACCCAAGTCGCATTTAAGAAAATGCAGGTGCCCATCACACATCAAGGCACCCCTGTACTACAGGTTCAATTTTCCGACTCTCTCTGGCGCTCCCGAGTCGAATACCTGAAACCCCAAGCCCCCCTATGTGGTAGAGCTTTCCACATCAATGGGACATGTAAACTCTATATTTCATGCACTTGGGCAGATGTCATCATGCGGGGGCAAGAAAACCTTACTTTCCCCGTACTTGGATGGCTTCCATCGCAACAAGGCATGGAAACCCCAAGTTTTGAAGACAGATCAAGTAAGCGATTTCCACCGCGCCACAAAATGGAAACCCTGAGTTCGCAAGACTTGGGTGGTTCTTCATCATGCCACAACATGGAAACAATGAGTTCCATAAACTTGGGCAATTTTGGTCATGTTGCGACATGGAAACCCAAGTTCCCCACACCAGGGCTATTAGGCCTAAATCTACCTCAGGTTGAGAAAGGCATGTCTAGGATAACATCAAACCACGCTTAACCTGGTAGCTAGCCTTACCAGGTCGGGAGAGGGCTCTCTCCTTGTCAATCTCCAAAAAATATGGAAAATAATGCTAGATATGACTGATGTAAATACTAATTTTAGGCTAGGTATATGCTCAGAGGAGTTTGATTGATTTTAATGGTTTTTTGTTGGATCAGATGAGGAAGGCAGTTTTGGGTTCGAGAAATCAACTCATATTTGCATAGGTTTCTGTGAGGTGAGGTAGGAAAGTGTTTTAGAACTTTGAATTTGGTTTAATGGCGAGTCTAAAGACCGGTGAGGAGTTGGAGAGGGCATGCAAGTGTCATGAGTCGTCTTCAAACAACAGAAAACATTTAAAACTAAATAAACCCCAAGGCAGAGCTGTTATGCCCCTATACCAATAGCTGTCATATATCATGATTGACTTGATGAGCTATGTAATATGTTCATACCTTTCCTTGTTGCGAAGGTTTTCCATATTTTCAAAAAATCAAAAAATTAAAAAATGTAAATGTTGGACACAGATTGTCATTGATGTCAATATGGCAATATTCAAGAGGAGGCGACAGAGCATATCAGAGCCAAGAGGAGCAAATGGAGCCAAGAGGAGCAGACCAAGCCAGAGGAGCCACATTGGAGCAAAGAGGAGCTATAGGAGGAGCCACATATATATGCCATATATATGCCAAAGAAGAGGAGCTATCGGAACAAGAGGAGCAAGAGGAGCCATCGGAGGAGCCAATGCAGCAAATAGAGCCATATATGCCACAGATAACACTATCGGCGGCCAGAAATCATATAAGCATGCACATAACAGCCTATCGGGAGCCATCGGGAGCATAACTCATATAGATATGTTATCGGGCTTGTAAAACCCATGTATGAATGCTTTAACATTATCGGCGGTTAAAAATCATATATATATATGCATTCACAACTATCGGCGGGCACATATTATAAACACACTATCGGCGGAGAAGTTTATATATAAAGGCACACACACATATATATATATATATATATATATATATATATATATCGGCGACATCGCTAATCGGCGGTTCAGCTATGTGCCACCACTGAAACCTCCGATTGCGATAACAATGCGGACCCGATGTAGAATTATGTTATGGTTAAATGCTATATCACATCCGCCCATCGCAACAACACACAAAGGCATGACACTCTCCCGATCGCCGATTGCGATAAGGATGCGGACCCGACGAGAATATAGACTGTGGCTTAATATCATATTGGATCCGTACTGATCGCAATTCATAAGGGATGGCGCTATGATCTGCCGATTGCGATAGAGGCATGGACCCAATGGACTTATTAAAAACAGTCTATAATATATCGCATCCAGAATGTCGGAACTGTTCAAGGTGCAAGCTCCGAAATCTGGAGCCGAAACTATTATCAAGTGAAGTGTAAAATCATATCGGGTCCGCAGAACTCTTGTATCGCATCGGAGCAGTGGAGGTAGCGATCGCCGAAATCATTCGGAGCCGAAATTATATTTGGAGCAGCCTAAATGAGATCGGGTCCGCAACCCATCAAGACTCGCCAATAAGGAATCCGCCGATATGATGGATCCGAATTCAGTTTAGGAAGAAATGTAAGGAGGCATCGGGTCCGCATTACATTGGAGGAATGGGTCTAATGTTTACAGCGAACGCCGATGTTCATTAGACCCGAAACAATATTAAAGGGAGTCTAAAGCCATATCGGGTCCGCACCTCATCGGAGGTCTGGGCTTAAGAGTTATTGCGACCGCCGAAATCCGGACCCGCCGATAATTGTAAAGGCGGGTGCATAATAATTGAAGTCCGGCATTTGAATTAGAGCGGGGGTTTATAATGTTTTTCGTGTATTATATGATACATGGCCACGGGGTTAAGGTATATATTAAAATCTGTGTGATGGTTGATAAAGCCTGTGTGATGGTTGATTAATGGCTCGGGTGGTGGCTTCCGATGGTTGATTATTGATAGAAAGCGCCGAATAAAAGGTGGCTTCCGATGGTCGATTAAAGCGCTCGGAGATGGTTGATTAATGCGCTCGGTGATGGTTGATTAAAGGCTTGGTTGGCGGCTTCCAATGGTTGATTAGAACGCTCAGGTGGTGGCTTCTGATGGGTGATTAAATTCCTCCGATAAAGCCTATAAGGTATTAACCACAGGTCAAGGGCCGAGTTTTATTTAAGAAAGGGGAGTTTGGGTTTTTCTACTCAGATTTTGGAACACTTTTATAGACAGAAGAAGCAAAGGAATGGAAGCCGAAGTGTCAAGTGATCAAGTGAGGAGGAAGCCAAAGAGCTAGCATGTAAGAGGAAACAAATGGACAGGGGCATGGAGCATATAAAAGCAGCAAAAACAGAGAACTGTAGTGGTTGTTCGTGAACAATATAACCTGAGCATGAGATAGTGAAAGCAAAAGAAGAAAAGGGGGTAGCAGAAGCAGTGGAAGATGAAGAGAGCACAGCAGCACACCAGTGTATACCAAAGAGGTTGGAGCCTCAGAATTGAACAAGATTGAAGTCCTTGGGAGTTGGTGCTCCTAAGTCCAAGATTGGTGTCTTGGTAAAATAGAGTTGGTGCTAAGGAGGTTGGAGCCTCACCAAAGTCCAAGTTGGAGCTTGGCAACCAATTGTGACAATCTATTTATTGTATTTATTTTACTGCACAGTTATATTAATAAAAGCATTTATTCCTGCTGTTCATTTTGTGTTCTGAACATATATATTTTTAACTAGTAAAACAATAGTGAGAAAAAGAAATACCGATTCACCCCCCTCTCAGTATTTCCAACAATTGGTATCAGAGTCGGCTTCTTCATTCTAGCCTAACAGCTTGAAGAAGGATCAACAACCATGATGAGAAATCATGAAGCATCAGGAAAAACTCCTCTGTTTGATGGCACTAACTTTGGGTTTTGGAAGAAAAGAATGACTTACTATTTAATGTCCCTTGGACCTGAAGTCTGGCATTTTTGTCAAACTGAATACCGAGCGACTTCCACTCTTCCAACGGACCAAGATGAGAGGAAAGCCTACATTGCAAATTCAAAAGCCATGAACTCTATCACCAGTGGAATCACTGATTCCGAGTTTATAAAAATCATGCACTGTAACTCTGCCAGAGAAATGTGGGAGAAGCTAGTTAGCTTGTACGATGGAGACTCAAAAGTCAAAAAGGCAAAGCTTCAAACTCACAGAAGACAATTTGAAAGTTTGAAGATGGAAGAGGAAGAAGATATTGCAGCATACCTCCTTCGAGTAGCTGAAGTGGTAAATTCCCTGAAAGGATTGGACGAAAAGGTTGAAGAAAGTACTATTGTACAAAAGGTATTAAGGTCCCTTCCAGACAGATTTGACTCCAAAATAAGTGCTATAGAAGAATCAAAGGATCTTGAAACCCTCAAAATGAATGAACTCCATGGAATTCTCACTGCCTATGAAATGAGGAAAGGTGGACCTAGCTCTAAAGATGCAGCACTCAAGGCCTCAAAGTCAAAGAAATGGAAAGAAAGGAATGACTGTAGTGATGAGTCAGATGTGGAATCCGAATTGGCTCAATATGTACGAAAGTTGAAGAGAGGATCTAAGCTTAAAGGCAAGTATCCTCTTATCTGTTTTAAATGTGGTAAAATAGGTCATTATGCAGCAAAATGTCCTCATAAACAAGACAGTGATGATGAAAGAAATTCTAAAAGAATGACATACAAAAAGAAAGGGTTCAATAAGAAAAACCTTCTCTCCAAGCAAGGTGAGTCTGATGAGGATGAGTTTATGGTCATGAAAAAGAAATCAGATGAGGAAAGAGATCATGATGAACGCCAAGAAGTATTATTCATGGCACTCACAGATGATGATGACTCGGGGCTAGAAGGAAATGTGGATGAACTGTTAATAAGTTCCATTGAAGAGAACGAGAAACTGCGGAACAAGATTATCTCTCTCAAAGTGGAAAACGAGGAAATAAGAAGGAGAGAAGATCTCTTGGAAACAAAGCTTAAGGAAAAAGAAGAGACTTTTGAAGAACGTGAGGCTGAAGTAGTATCTCTGAGAAAGGAGTTGGAGCAAATTAAAAAGGGTTGTAAAAGCTCTCAAATACTTGATACTATTCTGAAAAATAAAAAACCTCAACATGATAAGTCTGGAAAAGGTGATGAGCCCCAAATTTTGGTAACAATTTGGGCTCATTTGGCCTACTTACCTTGCTCAACCCTTCATTTTTTATCACTTATGCATCATTTCTTAGTATATTCGTGTTATTTGTAGGAAGAAGGGCAGTCATTATGCCTATGTGGCTAATACATGATGATTTCAGGTTTTTTGACATTAAATGGAGCAAAGACCATGCAAATGAAGACAAGGAGACAGCCAAGGTGGCATTGCGGGTTTATAGGGAGGTTGTCCACAGCCTTGAATGACCTCCCTCGTGATCTCCACCCCAACTCCGAGCTCCAACAGCTATCACCACCGAGCTAGAAGGCAGCCAACGGATTCTACAGGAACAACAGTTTACTTTCAGTTGGACAGCCAAGCTCCACTAATTGAGGAGGCCAGCTTGGCCCTCATCATGTATAAATATTGAGGCTATAGCCTTCGATGAGACTCTTGAACTTTTGTTATAGATTTTGGATTACGAGCTGTAGCTCTGTTTTTTCTCTTTGTAAGCCAATTTTGGCATGTTGTTCGACTCATGATTATGATCTTTTAATAAAAGGCAGGCAGATTTGGATTCGATTCTGAGTTCTTAGGGGAGCTATAGCTCTCAGGTTAGGGCCCAACCTGAGAGAAATAGACCTCCTTTCTTTTGTATTGTTACTTGTCTTTCTTTTATCATTGCATTTCTTTCCTTTACATGCACTTGAAAAACACAGTTTGCTGAGTTGACTGTTTCGGTTTGGTTATGTAGGTTAGTTTCATGAATGCAGTTGTTTCAGTAGTTTAGAATTAGCGTAGGGAGATTGAAGTTACATTGAGTTCAAAAAAGGTTGAATGCATGTTCACTTTCACCTCTGTTTGGGGACCGGAAGTGTAGACCGTGCCAACTGCCAAAAAAAACATTGTTTTAACATATGCATGCAAGTATTGATGTAATGTTTTCAATTGAAGAATTGTCCATGCGATTTGATCTTGAGTAATGACTCTTTGGTTCAGCATCATGCACGAATTCCCTTCAACTTACATTTCTATTCTTTGATTCCTAATAAAACAGTTAGAATAGGTTGGTGAACTTTCGTATCACATGCAAGATAAGGGTGATTTGTTCCATTTACACTGCGCAGCACCACTTCATCGTGTTCTTATCCTTCTGAACCGTGCCTAAGCCACCTACTCATCCTCTGTTCAGTTCATTTGCCTTCCAACCCTTCTAGTGTCCACGTTGCTCAATCTTTTTGACCTTCCATTGCCCCTACCCTTCTATCGACCAACCAGCTCTATCCACTCTCTCTCTCCATCTCATCTCTCTGTCCATAGGCCATCAAAAGCTCCTCTTTCATCTTACCCATCCATCCATACATCTCCTTCACTCCTCCATCACCCAAAACTCCGACTGTAGAACATCCTGTAGAAGTTAGCAGACTTCCTGTAGAAATCCCGAGTTTCCTGTAGGATCCCCTGCAGCCATCCTGTAGAAGCCTGCAAACACGGTTTCCAAGAACCTGAACGTTGTGAACTTCTGTGGAATGATGTGAGGGATCCCCTGGAACCTCTCAGAACCCTCTTGACCTTTCCCAAGCCTTCCTCCCCTTCGAACTACCCCTGCACAGTCAAGACCCAGTAAGAAGCACAATCAAAATAACTCCACCCACTTGAGCAAAAATACAAAAACGTGTTCTCTTCAATGGAAGTAGTTTAATTTCATGCATCTCATCTCACTAGAAGTAATGGCATCATTTCTAGAAGTTGCATTCCCACCATTGCATCATAAAGATTAAGCTAGTCAGATTAGGGTTTACTAGGGTTTCCATGTTTGGTTGGCTTTCAGTTCATTCTTGCAAAGTAGGTTAATTTCCTTTGAGAGAGCCTTCGTTCATCATTTAGAAAGCTTCTTCTGAGAACATATAGAAGTTGGCTTGAGCCCTAGCGGACTTATGCCAGCTGACCAAGTGACAGCTGCGACAAGAGCTAGTACTTGTGCATACATCACCGTCGCTTCCAAGTTTGTTACGAACTACCGGGTTGATAAAATTAGAGAAGGAAGCTCCAGGAGTTGTAGCATTATTGCTACAATACTAGAGCCCACCATCTTTTTGGCGTCGTTGCCGGGGAAGCGTCAGAGTATTAGTAATTGTTGCTTTTTCTTCTATTTTCTTACTCTTGCCTTCTGCCAAGTAGTTTATTTCATTTCCATTCTGCAAAAGTAGCATAGACATTTCCTGCTTTCATAGATTAGCATTTCAATTCCGCAATTTCAATTTTGCAAGCATAGATTAGCCTTTTAATTCTGCAAGCGTAGACTAGCATTTCCAGTCTTGCAATTCCATTTGAGCAAAGTAGATTAGTCCTTTCCTGCTTTCATTTCAATTCTGCATTTCTATTTCAGCAAGATAGTTAGTTGTAGATCAATCTGTTTCAGTTTTGCAGGTACCAAAGAAAAAAAAAAGCAATCAAAAAGTCTTTCCATTTCATGCCTCGTAGGAACCGAGATAAAACAGGCAAATTCCTACCCAACACCCCCACCACATCACTGAGTCACCCTTCTCTCTTCTTCAGTGACAGTGATCCAGAAGAACCTATAGGTGAACCTCCTGAGATATACGAAGATCCTATAGCAGAAGAAGAATTAGAAACCATCCCATCTGAAGCTATGGCTGACAATAGAGGAGAAGATGAGAGAATAGAAGGTGCCTTCCCCATCCTAGAAACCAATGGAAACATGAAAATGAAAAACATTAGCCCCTCTGCTCTGCCTCACTTCCATGGACTGACTACTGAAGATCCTGATACCTTCCTGTTTGAGTTTGCTGTCCTTTGTAGAACCTATGACTATACTGAAGATGAGCAGAAGCTGAAACTCTTCCCTTCCACTCTTAAGGATGCAGCATTACGCTGGTTCATGGGCTTACCTGGGAATAGTATCACCACTTGGGCTCAGATGCAGCAAGCTTTCAATACCAAGTATCGGGACTACTGTAGGTCCAAGGAAACCAAGGGAGAAATCTTTCAGATGACCATGGGAAATGATGAGTCCTTAGAGGATTATGAGGAGAGGTTCCAACTTAGCTATAAGCGGGCCAGGTGCACACTTGACCCTGAATCCCTCAAGTTGGTCCTGCTCCGAGGAGTCCCTGAAGACCTTTTAGATACCCTTCACATGTTAGCTGGGGGAGATATTTACCAGCTGCCTTATGAGGACATCAAAACTGTGTTCAGAAACCACTCTAGGGCAGCCCGGAAACGAGGTAGAGGAAACCCTCTCTCAGCTGGTATTCCTTTCTCCAAGCATGCGTTTGCAAATCAATTAGAAGATCTTAAGAGTGAGGTGAGACAGACCATTTCCATGCAACTGGACACATTCAGGATCCAGCAGAAGAAGGAAGAAGCTGAAAGGGCCTTGGCTGTCTTCTGCCCTAGATGTACAAGGAGACACCCTAAGAACGAATGCCCATTGCATTCGGTTGAAGTGTGCTACGTTTGTGAGGAGGACCATCCCACAAATCAATGTCCAACCTTACCTGGGTTTAAAGCTATGTACCAAGGGACAGAAGCTCCCACTGAACCTCTCTATTTCCTCAACCAAAGGAGGCCACAAGGACCTAGACCTTACCAGCAGGGGATGCAAGGGGCACGTCAAGCTTATTACAGCCCCAACCAATCGACTCCTATGCCTTCCTGGGGTCCCCCTGCTCATCCTTCCTGGTCTATGCCTCCTCCATGGTATTATCCACCTCAGTACCCTACTCAACCCACTACTCATTCATATCATTCACATGCCCAGCCACAACCTCAGTGGAATGCACCTCAGTCGGGGTGGAGGCCCAAGTACAACACTCCTCCCGCCATTTTGCCTCCACCACCAGTTCAACCTCAACCATTACCTCCTGCTCCTCCAAGGCAACCTCAAATGCCTGCTCAACCGAACCCCAACCCCAACAATAGACAGGCTCAGCAGGTATACACTGGGGAAACATCATGTCCTACCTATGTTGTGGAGATCCAGGAGATCAATCTTCGATCTAGAAAGACTCTTCCGGATCGCCAACCTCCTCCCCCAGAGGACGAGGAGGAAAAACAGGAAAGTGAACCAAAGGTTATTCCACCCTTTCCTGAGAGACTAACAGCCACCACACAACCCAACCCAGAGGAGGATGAGCTTCTGGGAGAGCTCAAGCAGTTGTGTGTGAAAATACCACTTCTCCAAGCCATCAAGGATGTGCCAATATACAACAAACTGGTTAAGGAAAAGTGTTTCAAACACCCAGGCAGACGAAAGAGAGATGCTTCAACCGTCAATGTCTTAGGACAACTGTCTGACCTTATGTTAGGACAAGTCATCTGCCCAAAGTACCTAGATCCTGGGAGTCCTGTAGTAGATGTCCACATCAATGGCACCATCATACCTCACACCTTGATTGATCTAGGGGCTGCCATTAATGTGATGACCAGGGATACCATGCTCAAACTCAATCTTCAGGGTTCCTTGAGGAAGACCTCGACAGTACTGCAGCTAGCAGATCGCTCCACTGTGACTCCCGAAGGGATTGTGGAGGATGTCTTGGTCTCGGTCGACTCTTGGGAATACCCTGCAGATTTCCTGGTTCTGCAACCCAAGGCAAAGCTTATTGGATATCCTCTCATTTTGGGAAGGCCTTGGTTAGCCACTGCAGATGCTTACATCAGTTTCCGTGCAGGAAACATGACCATAAAAAATGGTCCTATGTCCAAGCAGCTAGTCCTATATCCTCCTGCCCAACCCTCCTTAGAGCATGACTTACCACTGTGGTTGGAGGAAGGAGAAGAGGATGAGGTGTACTCAACACCTTTGTGCACCCTAGATACCACTAGAAGAGACCCCCCAACCGAGGATGACTTGATTGAGACTTTGATCCAGAATCCACCTTCCAGTGCACTATCCTTAGAGAAATTGGTGGAGGAAGCCCAAGCCAGCACCTTAGTGGACCTTTGTGCCACCAACCCTGTCACTCCCAGAGTCAAGAATGTGGAGTTCAGCCCTGAGAGATCGTTAAGGATCAGCTCCTCCCTATCTCCTTCCCAGGAAAAGGAGTTGTGTAGCCTGTTGGCCAGTCACCTAGATGCTTTTGCTTGGAGCTATAAGGAGATGAAAGGAGTCCATCCCTCGGTCTGTACCCATCACATATACATCAAAGAAGGTTGTAAACCAGTTAGGCAACCTCAGAGGAGAATGAATCTAGCCCTTAAGTACATTGTCAAGGAAGAATTGCAAAAACTGTTGGATGCCGGATTCATTTACCCCATCTTAGATAGTGAATGGGTGTCCCCTTTGGTGTTGGTTCCCAAGAAAAATGGGAAATGGCGAATCTATGTGGACTATCGAGAACTGAACAAAGCTACCAAGAAAGACCATTTCCCTCTACCTTTCATAGATCAAGTGTTGGATGGACTGGCAGGAAAGAAGTTCTTTTCTTTCCTGGATGGGTTTAGCGGGTACAACCAAATCCAAATCAGCCCAAAAGACCAAGATAAGACCACCTTCACTTGTCCTTGGGGTACCTTTGTCTACCGAGTTCTTCCCTTTGGGCTATGCAATGCTCCTGCTACCTTCCAGAGAGCTGTCTTGAGCATCTTCTCGGAGCTGGTCCATGATGCGGTGGAAATCTATATGGATGACTTCACTCCTTATGGGTCCAACTTCCAGGAAGCATTGTCCAATCTAGGAAAGGTACTAACCAAATGCATTGAGATGAACCTGTCCCTTAGTCCTGAAAAATGTGAATTCCTGATGACTGAAGGGACTGTGCTAGGCCATACCATTTCTTGCCAAGGGTTACAAGTGGATCCTAACAAAATTGCTCTCATCAAGAAGGTTCCACCTCCCCAAAAGGTAAGGGATGTCCGGAGTTTCTTAGGATTAGCAGGGTATTACCGGAGATTCATTAAGGACTTCAACAAGTTAGCCTCGCCATTGTTTGGCCTGTTGGCAAAAGATGTGGAGTTTAAATGGACTGACGATTGTTAGAGGGCTTTGAATGAATTACAGGACAAGTTGGTGTCAGCCCCAATCCTGAGAGGCCCAAACTAGGCCCTACCTTTTCACATCCACACTGATGCCTCAAACAAAGCCATAGGGGCAGCTTTAGGACAAGTTGAACAGAAACTTCCATATGCCATTTACTTTGTTAGCAAAAACTTGTCCAAAGCCGAGCTGAATTACACTGTAACCGAGAAAGAATTCTTGGCTATGGTCCATGCATTGAACAAGTTCCGACATTATATTACTGGCTATCAAACCTTTGTACATACGGATCATGCTGCAATTAGATATTTAATGAATAAACCAGATGTGAATGCTCGTTTTATTAGATGGTTACTTTTGTTGCAGCAGTTTGATTTGACCATTGTTGACAAACCAGGTAAAGAAAATGTTGTTGCTGACTTTTTATCTAGATTGGATTTGTCTGCAGATGAGGATGGAACAGTGGATGACCAGATGCCCGATGAACATCTGTTTGCTATCTCAGTACTCTCTCCATGGTTTGTTGATATAGCAAACTACCTTGTTTCAACACAGTTCCCTCCGCACCTATCTTCAAGAGAGAAGAGTAGAATCATCAGAAAAAGTGCCTCATTTACTTGGATCGGGGGCAATCTGTTCAAGCTTGGACCTGATCAGATCTTAAGGCGTTGTGTAAGGGAGGAGGAAGTCTTTGATATCCTCCTCACCTGTCATGATGGGCCTTGTGGAGGACATTTTGCAGCAAAGAGGACTGCCTTCAAAATCCTGCAGGCAGGCTACTATTGGCCCACACTTCATCAAGATGTCAGAAGATATATCAGCCAATGTGACCGATGCCAAAGAATGGGGAAACCGACTCCAAGGGATGAGATGCCTCTCCAACCTCAAGTGACTCTTGAGCCATTTGAGAAGTGGGGTATGGACTTTTTGGGTCCAATCAACCCTCCTTCGAGGAAAAGGTCTTACATCATTGTGTGCACTGACTACCTGACAAAGTGGGAAGAGACTAAAGCAATCAAGGTAGCAACAGAAGAGAAGGTGGCCGAGTTCTTAAGAGAAAACATCTTCTACAAATTTGGCTACCCAAGAGAGCTGGTCACCGATCAAGAGAGCCAGTTCACATCCAACTTGATTGAAGACCTACTAGCTCACCACAAGATCAAGCATAGGACTTCCACCCCCTATCATCCACAGGCAAATGGGCAAGTGGAATTCACCAACAGAGAATTGGAAGGGATTTTGACTAAGGTGGTGAGCAGCAGTAGGAAAGATTGGACAGATCTCCTGGTTGAGGCCACATGGGCTTACAACACCACCTGGAAGACCACCACCGACTTCACACCTTATGAGCTGGTCTACGGGAAGAAAGCTTTGTTGTCCATTGAGTTTGAGTACAACACTTTGAGGATGGCAGCTCAGCTAGATCTAGATCTGAACCATGCACAACAAGAAAGGTTATTGCAACTGAATGGACTGGACGAGCACCAGATGCAGGCCCTCCTTCACTTAGAAGTGGTTCAACTTCAGAGAAAGGTGTGGCATGACCAACACCTCCATGACAAGAAATTCTAGCCGGGAGATTGGGCCTTGTTGTATGACTCCAGATACAAAGATTTCAAGGGGAAGCTGAGAACTAGATGGCTAGGACCATATGCAGTGGAAAAATGCCATGACAATGGATTTGTTCTTATTTGAACCATTGATGAGGAAGCCATCCCCATGCTTGTCAATGGGCATCGCTTGAAGATCTACAGGAAGCCTCTCTCAAGACAAGAGTTCATCAAAACTATGGAGAAATCAGTGTTGGTCATAGAGAAGGGTTCTGCCCCTGCTTTGGGCATACCCTGAAAGATCTAAAAAATAATAATAATAATAATAATAATAATAAAGATCCTTGGGTGAAAACCTTTCTGAGGCTCCCAAGGCAGGTGGTAGGGGTGAAAACCTCATTGAGGCGCCCCTATTGTCTTTCAAAAAAAGAAAAAAAAGAGAGATTTGAAAAAGATCCTTGAGTGAAAACCTCTCTGAGGCACTTAAGGCAGATGGCAAGGGTGAAAACCTCATTGAGGTGCCCCTGTTATCTTTCAAAAAAAAAAAAAAAAAAGAGAAAAGAAGACAATAAGCAAAAAGATAGGGACAACAAGTTTATAATGTGAAAATGCATGCAGGTTGCAGGTGAGGAGGACTCTTAATGCAAAGCCAAAGATCCTTATCATGCTGCCAGGAGACCTCACCACCACCTCCTCCAAGAATACTCGTTTCCTCCAAGCTATGTGCACAATTTCATCATGGCAGACTTTCTATAGGAAGATGCAGACTTTCTACAGGAAGGTGCAGACTTTCTACAGGAAACACAACTTTTCTACAGGAAGTTCTGTGTTTCTACAGGAAACTTCCTGTAGAAGTTCGGGACGGGCCAAAATTCATTCTATGAGGAGATCTAACGACCAAGGATCGGTTTGGACGCATGCAAGCTACTGTTGTCACCCTTGTACATTGTTGTCACCTCCTTCTACCATCCCTGTCGACATGCAATGAAGTTACCTGCACCATCAAAGCAGATCATTGAGTTATCAAGAGAAAAGCAATTTTTGAGATGAAAAAAACGCTGAGATGTCATACCATATCCATCCCAGCCATCCATGAGCTCTGTGAGTGTGATCGTGGGGCCATTGCCTTCGTCGTGCAGCATGCACCCGAGGAGGAAGAAACTGTTACAGGACATCCTGCAGGAGTCCCGTAACAGTTAAGCCCGCTAGAGTGCATACCATATACAAGGAAAACGCGGGCGCATGCAGCTGAAGCATCCAATCCAACGTCAGCGGCCTATGAATGTGAACCTCCGGGCCTGTGCAAATCAAGAAGTAGCAACCAAATCCACTCATCGTCGTCCAGGAGCCTGAACAATTGTGTTGCGGCCGCACAGGTAAGTGCCTCGACCCTTTCTTCCGACGAATTGCATGAATTTTACTTTGAAAATGTTTGCAAGTGTGAAATGGATGGGTTGAGCGGTTGTATGGTCAATCGATTGGCCACGTCGACCAGTCAGCTGGTCGAGCTGGATGTGTGAATGGTGGCCGTGGAAAAAACGGGCAGTGGACACCTGAGAACCGTCCACTCGGGGAGAAACGATTTCTAACGAGAATGGATCATCCAACGGTCCGGTAGGGAAAGATCACCCCCGTGCCACGGATCCCGCCGATTCAAATCTAATCAGCTAGATTATCAACCCCATGCATTTATCATTCACCGTTTGCGACTCGAGTGATCATCCGGATCCCTCTGCAGTTCGATAATCTGAGTCTTTGGCCATCAAAACGCTTGTGAAGCAACACCAAGAGTGCAGACCCACTGCAGTATCCCCCGGAAATCGCGCGCTGCTCCTACAGGAAAGCTGTTTCTACAGGAAGTCGGGTTCCTCACGTCAAAAGGTGGTGGATTAAAAAGGTAAGCCTGAACTCTCCATGCAATTGGTTTTTGAAGGTGGCAGAATCGTCGTCTACAGTCTGGTCGTAGAAAATTGTTGCAATTGTTGTCTGCCATGCATGAACTATCGTCCTACAGGATGTCAGTGTAATTAGCCGGGTTAAAGGTTTGCAGGGGGTAAGCTTCGTGAATTATGTGCATGACAGAGGCGTAATCCTACGCTCTGTCCCAGTAGACCAAATTCCTTCCGCATTTGCCACCTCCAGCTAACACAACAGTTTTTCACCATGCCGGGTGGGTTCATCAGAAGGGAGCCCACTGATTCAGCGAAGCTAAGAGAAAATCCTAAGGTGGTGGAGCTCTTCACACGAGCACAATGGATATCCTTCCGTGACAAATTGTAGGGCTATGACGACGAAGTGGCAGAAGAATTTTTGCAAGCTCTGAGGTCGAAATCTAAAACGTTGGCCACCGTTACCTTCAGGGGTCTGAGCCTCAAACTCACCCCACAATTCATCAGCCGAGTTACGGAGCTCCCAATGGGATTACCATGGGATAAAAAAGAAAGGAAATTGAGCCAACAAGCTAAGAAAGAATTCTTTCCACCAGAGGAGGAATTCTCAGAAGACAAAAATGGGGTTCATAGAACCAGTCTACTGCCACCATGGAATGAGTGAGCCTACAAATTATGAAGTACATCACCTGCGAAGGCCGTTTTAGCATTGTATACGGGTACCACTTTCGGTTACTCACTGAATTACGGCACCAGATGGATCTACCTGTAGAAAACAAACTCAATCTCCCTTACTTTCTACTATAGTCTTTGATTGAGTGCGCAACCAAGCTGAAAGAAGGCATACCAGACCAGGTAGCCCACCATGGACTGATCAAACTCCTCGTGGAGGATGCACTCCACACATACAAGGTTCCTCTCTCATGGGAAGCCTTCAGGAATTTGACAAAGGATGGGGATATAAATATGCTAACCGAAGAGCTCGGTTCTTCTAGCAGTGAGGAGAAAGAGTCACTGGCTGCAGTAAAGAAAGAAAAAGGCCAAAAGACCCTGACCACAGAGCAGAAGAAAAAGCAAGAAAAGAAACAAGAGAAAAAGGATGAGAAGGAGAAAGATGACACACCCATCTTGACAGCAAGAGAGCAAAGGTTGCAAGGCAGAGTGGACAAGGCTGAGAAGGTCCACATCAGCAAGAGTGCCTCGACAGCGACCGCAACCAAGTCAAAAAGCAAAACTCATGTAGCAAAGCAAACCAAGGCGGCGACACGTGTTTCTACAGGAAATCCGAAACCGGCTTCTACAGGAAAGCCGAAACCGGCTTCTACAGGAAGCCCGAAAATTGTTGAAAAAGGGTCTTCTACAGGAAGCCTGAAATTGACTAAAACAGGGTCTTCTACAGGAAGCCCTGAAAAAATGAAACCTAAGGAGAAGAAAGCTGACATTCGTGAGAAGGAGGCAGCAGCTGTGTTGGCCGCCCTCAGCACACCTCCTAAGCCAAAGGAGAAGAGAAAGAGGGAGACCCCTCTATACTTTAAAGCTCGAAGAAGCGTGAGAATAAAGACGGGAAAGCCACAGCCTCTGTCCAGTAGCCCGATCATCATTGAAGATGCCCCTACTTCACCCAAGGAAAGGTCCCCCTTGAGGATATCAGTCACCTATGAGAGGGGAAGCCCGAAGAAAACTACATGGCAAGAAAGATTAGACCAATTGACTGAAAACGCTCGGCTACAGGATGCTGAAAATGCTCTACAGGAAACCTTAGCCAGGCTTAAAGAAACTGAGGAAATGGAAGGAGCGGCACCCTCATCATCACCAAGGGCAGAACAAGCAGAGCCACCAAGAGTAGGAAAGAAAGAGCATATTCCGGAGCCTAGTTCTCGGCCAAGGACAAGGAGCTGGGGCAAAATTGCTCAAGGATGAGTAAATATTTTAGCTGGGGGGTGATGATGAGCCCCAAATTTTGGTAACAATTTGGGCTCATTTGGCCTACTTACCTTGCTCAACCCTTCATTTTTTATCACTTATGCATCATTTCTTAGTATATTCGTGTTATTTGTAGGAAGAAGGGCAGTCATTATGCCTATGTGGCTAATACATGATGATTTCAGGTTTTTTGACATTAAATGGAGCAAAGACCACGCAAATGAAGACAAGCAGACAGCCAAGGTGGCATTGTGCGTTTATAGGGAGGTTGTCCACAGCCTTGAATGACCTCCCTCGTGATCTCCGCCCCAACTCCGAGCTCCAACAGCTATCACCACCGAGCTAGAAGGCAGCCAACGGATTCTACAGGAACAACAGTTTACTTTCAGTTGGACAACCAAGCTCCACTAATTGAGGAGGCCAGCTTGGCCCTCATCATGTATAAATATTGAGGTTATAGCCTTCGATGAGACTCTTGAACTTTTGTTATAGATTTTGGATTACGAGCCGTAGCTCTGTTTTTTCTCTTTGTAAGCCAATTTTGGCATGTTGTTAGACTCATGATTATGATCTTTTAATAAAAGGCAGGCAGATTTGAATTCGATTCTGAGTTCTTAGGGGAGCTATAGCTCTCAGTTTAGGGCCCAACCTGAGAGCAATAGACCTCCTTTCTTTTGTATTGTTACTTGTCTTTCTTTTATCATTGCATTTCTTTCCTTTACATGCACTTGAAAAACACAGTTTGCTGAGTTGACTGTTTCGGTTTGGTTATGTAGGTTAGTTTCATGAATGCAGTTGTTTCAGTAGTTCAGAATTAGCGTAGGGAGATTGAAGTTACGTTGAGTTCAAAAAAGGTTGAATGCATGCTCACTTTCACCTCTGTTTGGGGACCGGAAGTGTAGACCGTGCCAACTTCCAAAAAAAACATTGTTTTAACATATGCATGCAAGTATTGATGTAATGTTTTCAATTGAAGAATTGTCCATGCGATTTGATCTTGAGTAATAACTCTTTGGTTCAGCATCATGCATGAATTCCCTTCAACTTACATTGCTATTCTTTGATTCCTAATAAAACAGTTAGAATAGGTTGGTGAACTTTCGTATCACATGCAAGATAAGGGTGATTTGTTCCATTTACACTACGCAACACAACTTCATCGTGTTCTTATCCTTCTGAACCGTGCCTAAGCCACCTACTCATCCAATGTTCAGCTCATTTGCCTTCCAACCCTTCTACTGTCCACGTTGCTCAATCTTTTTGACCTTCCATTTCCCCTACCCTTTTATCGACCAACCATCTCTATCCACTCTCTCTCTCCATCTCATCTCTCTATCCATAGGCCATCACAAGCTCCTCTTTCATCTTACCCATCCATCCATACGGCTCCTTCACTCCTCCATCACCCAAAACTCCAACTGTAGAACATCCTGTAGAAGTTAGCAGATTTCCTGTAGAAATCCCGAGTTTCCTGTAGGATCCCCTGCAGACATCCTGTAGAAGCCTGTAAACACGGTTGCCAAGCACCTGAACGTTGTGGACTTCTATGGAATGATGTGAGGGATCCCCTGGAACCTATCAGAACCCTCCTGACCGTTCCCAAGCCTTCCTCCCCTTCGAACTACCCCTGCACAGTCAAGACCCAGTAAGAAGCACAATCACAATAACTCCACCCACTTGAGCAAAAATACAAAAACGTGTTCTCTTCAATGGAAGTAGTTTAATTTCATGCATCTCATCTCACTAGAAGTAATGGCATCATTTCTAGAAGTTGCATTCCCACCATTGCATCATAAAGATTAAGCTAGTCAGATTAGGGTTTACTAGGGTTTCCATGTTTGGTTGGCTTTCAGTTCATTCTTGCAAAGTAGGTTAATTTCCTTTGAGAGAGCCTTCGTTCATCATTTAGAAAGCTTCTTCTGAGAACATATAGAATTTGGCTTGAGCCCTAGCAGACTTGTGCCAGCTGACCAAGTGACAGCTGCGACAAGAGCTAGTACTTGTGCATATAGCACCGTCGCTTCCAAGTTTGTTACGAACTACCGGGTTGATAAAATTAGAGAAGGAAGCTCCAGGAGTTGTAGCATTATTGCTACAATACTGGAGCCCACCAATAGTTTTCAAGGGAGAATCCTCAAGCGCTAAGAATAGTGCGAAAAGGTATGCCGATGCACTTTCCTGCAACCCAAAAGATGAAAAAGTATCTTATCAAAGTGCATCTCAAATTCCAAGAATGAAGAAAGAGTTACTCCAAAGAAGAATGTGGAGTCGAATCATGGACACTACAGCAAATACAAACCTGTACTCCACCAAGGGCCCATCAAAAATCCAAAGGACGAGGGAGGAGTAATTCTCAGAAAGGGAAGCGAATTAAACCGTGGTTGCTTCAAAACCATATTTCTTGGACACTGTTTTCACTGTAAAAACTTCGGTCACCAAGCTAGACACTGTATGGCTCGCAGAAGTGAAAAGACAACGCAAAAGGACCGAGTAATCAACTCATATGCTCCCAAAAGATAGGGACAAATCAAAACCTTCAATTCATTCGATCCCTTGACTAAATTTGATCTGACTTGTTCTTTTTGCTACAATAATGGACACTATGAACAAAACTGCCCACTCAAAGGAAGAAAGACGAGTAGCAAGATCTCTGCAATGGAAAAATGCGGCCTGGCTCTATTTGCCAAAATAATGGAAACCAGTGGTTTGTGGATAGTGGATGCTCTAGACACATGACAGGAGACAGAAGGAAATTTATCTCACTTAGCAAAAAGGAAGGGAATGTGTCCTTTGGAAGCGGAACTGGAAAAATTGCAGGAAGAGGAACAGTTACTCTGATCAATGGAAAAGGAAAAGCTCAAGATGCTCTGCTGGTTGACGGACTCAAACACAACCTTCTGAGTGTCATCCAAATTTGTGATCAAGGACATAAGGTTGTTTTCAGCACCAAAGACTGTCAAATAAGGAACTTTGCCTCAGGGAAACTTGTGGAAAAAGTAGTGAGAACACCAGAAAATATTTACGTTCTGAACAAAATTCAGGAAAACAAATGCTACTTGAGTCAGGCAGATGAGAGTTGGTTGTGGCACAAGAGACTTGGACATACCAGCTTCGAAAATCTGGTCAATATCAGCAAGATCAAAGCTGTACAAGACATCCCAAGGTTGTCCAAACCAAATCAAGCAGTGTGTGGTCCATGTCAACATGGAAAACAGACCAGAACCAACCACAAGACAAAGGAACACTATACATCAAAGCCCTTGGAGATCATACATGCTGATGTGTGTGGGCCAACTAGAAATCAAGCACTCCAAGGAGAAAGGTACTTTGTATTATTTGTTGATGATTATACTAGAATGATGTGGATATATTTCATAAAGTATAAATCTGAAACTTTTGAGTGTTTTAAGAATCTAAAAGCCCTTGTAGAAAATGAAAAATATTCAAAAATTAAGTGTCTCGGAACAGACCGAGGAGGAGAATTCACATCAAACGAGTTCAGAGAGTTCTGCAATATTCATGGAATTAGAAGGGAATACTTGGTTGCCAGAACACCTCAGCAAAATGGGGTAGTTGAAAGACGAAACCGAACTGTCCAAGAAATGGCAAGAACCATGCTGTTAGCAGCAAACCTACAACCTAAATTCTGGAGGGAAGCAGTAGGGACAACTTTCTATACATTGAATCGGACTCAATTGAGACCAAATTGTGACAAAACTCCTTATGAGCTATGGAAAGGGAGACCTGCTTCAGTGAAGTATTTCAAAATATTTGGAAGCAAGTGCTTCATAAAAATAAATGATGGTTCACCTGGAAAATTCGATTCTCGGGTTGATGAGGGTATATTTCTTGGATATTCTCCACGGAGCAAGGCTTACAAGTGCTACAATTTTCGACTGAAGAAAATAGTGGAAAGCATCAATGTAAAGGTTGATGAAGATCTTCCAGAAAAGGAAATTGAAGAACAAGAAGATGACTTTCTCATTGAAGAAGAAGAATCTAAAGAAGAAGAGATAGATGATGAAGAAGAAGAAGATGAAAGAGAACCACCTCATACCCCTTCAAAGATGAAGTATGTAGAAAGATATCATCCAAAAGAACAGATCATTGTTGTTGGGAAAAGTATCCAATACGGAATGACCCTATCCCACTCTAAGGGTGACAGTACCTCAGCAACAACTGAATACAAAGCTATTCAAGATTACTTCTTTATGAGATGAGAGAGAGAAGAGAAAAGGGATCCACTAACCGTTATCTTCCGCTAATGGTTGATCCAATCTTCCCTCTTTGCTGCTTGCTCCTAGCTCCTTGCTCTTTCACCGGCCCAGCTACACAAAGATCCTGTAAAAGCACAAAGAAAGGAAACTACAAGAAGCATACATCCATAACTGATTCAAGGATTAGAATAAATCAAATATAAAGCATCAATTCACCATAGAGATACATGCATATAGAAGAACCTCAAATGCTTTTATTAATAGAAGAAGTAAAGTTCTGAGAGTGTTACAACCATAAGAGGCCCAATCCAGCAACACCTCCCAGCAGAAAGAAATCTCCTCTTCACCTCCTTCAAAGCAATCACCCAATAGTTCTATACTCAAACCAACAACACTTCCTTACTTGCACAAAATTCCAGCCTCCTTAGACCTCATGAGAGAGTTCTATATATAGGAGATTTGGAGAAAGGATGAGTCAGCTTGAGGCTGGCATGAAGCTGACTAGTGTCCTCTCCCACTTCAGTTAAACTTCAGTTCTTGAGTCCACTTGGAGATTCTTGCTTCCACTTGGAGATCAAGACCCTCTTACTCATCACAAGGCGAATTCCTTGACCCAAGTGTCAGTTTGGAAGCTTCCTGGGCAATTGACACCTTGCAGAATGACTGTGCCACTTGGCCAATCTCGCCCAGTGCAGGTAGGCTTCATTAGATTTGACATTCAGTGCAGGTACAGAGTGGAGCAGTTGACATTCAGCGCAGATGCTCAGTGGAGCAGCTGACATGATCCAGAAATAGCTCTTTTTTGAGTGTTTTCAGGTGGAGAACTGATTTTTAGTGCTGTGGTTTGCTGACCTTGTTCCTCTAGGGGTAGGAACAACATGTTTAGGGACTTTGGATCCCTCAGATTATTGACATTCCATGTTTCATGCTGTTAGGCACAAAAATGTCTATAACAGTTGCCCCCTAAAGTATGAGGTCGTTTATCGGGTGAAATGCTTTATCAGGAGGATCCGAAGTTCATTCAATCGCTGAGAGTTGCCCTGTAATAAGATACAATACAATACATTATTTTTCATTTTGCTTTCATGATCTAGCTGAGGCGGGCATTCCCATGCTCAGCTTTATAAATTCATTTTGGTACATAGAACAGACGATCGTCTGATGGTAGACTGATAATTCTCTGCTGAAATTATCATCCTTTGAGTAGGATGATCATCTGTTGCAATGATGTACATAACAAATGTATTTATATCCTAAATATATATATCGCAGCCCAGATGGATGAAACTGGATCCGGGGTCTTCAAACTCGTTCGATCTTCACTCTAAGTACAAGTCGATCCATGTGAGAATTGCGCTGAAGTCGAACATGGAAAGACATCGCTTGATTACCGGTCAATAATGTAAACCGTTAACAAGCGCGAGAGGAATCACCAATAATGACAATGACCCTCAAGGTACTGCAGTACAATTCACGTGGTGTGAATAAAGGACTTGGCGTCGAACACCACGCAAAATCTTCTGGTCGAAGGTCATTGATGTATACCTGTCGCCGGAAGTGAGAAACTTGCCATTGAGGCATGCAAGCTTCAAAGTACTGGGGGGTTTGTTCCTAGATCAACTTCTTGGATAATGAGCTGAAGTCGACAAGAAGCGATCCGTCAAAGGATGGCCTTAATGAATCCCACATCAGTGACACGGAACGGAGTTAATGATTTTAGTGGAGGTGAAAACAATCTGTGAAATATGATTCAGGGTGGCGATCATGGGTGGATGAAGGATAATGTATGGCAGTGGATGGGACACGGTTGACTCTTTCTGAACAACATCTCTTGAACATATAACGACGCTGATGTGATGGATCGGTAGCATTACCCCAAGTGTGGATGGTTTGGCGAGGACCATGGTGATGAGACCGGTGAATGAAATAACCCAACCCGATGTGATACGGAGGACAAAGTGTCATGTTCAAGAGCGACTTGCTACCATTAAAGCTTTGAGGTTCTCCCAATTTTTCCCCAGTCATTTCTGACCAGTACCTCTTTATTTTTGTCAAGCTTGAGGAGGATAACATATGCTTGTTCTATAACCTGCCCTTCGGGCAAGCCCATCGCTATGTTTTAACGAGCCTAGCGATAGGGAAACTCTTTCTCGTCTAAAGACAAGTTTGTCGCTATTTAATCATTTTAACGAGTCTAACGACAAGGAAAACTCGGTCCTTTTCATTTTTAGAGAGTCTGAAAAGGTACAGAAAGTTAACTCCAAAATTCCTTTTTCGTCATCTAATCCCTTAAGTCCGAAAAAGTATAAAACAATACAGAAGGGATGAGTTTTCGATAATTTTAACGAGCCGAATAAAACAAGCGCTCGACCTTTTTGTGTAATAATCCCTCAGGTCCAAAAAGATTAAAATGTAGAGGAGGGATAGCTCTTCCAGTCACTTTAACGAGTTGGAAGGCCAAAACTCGGCAAACTTTTCATATTTTACGAGTCAGGAGAAAAGAGCTCAAAGAAGATTCGTCTTTTGAGGAATGAGTGATAAACAGGAATAACAGCAGATTCCAGGTACAGGTTGGAATTTTCCAATCACGGCAGTGTCACAAGGATGGCTAAGTGAAATCACTCTTCGCAGCTGTTCCTCAAAATGGGTAAACAATCATATGGAGGTGAACGATAGGCCAAATGGAATGGAGGTGGCAGGTGCAAACACAACCAAGGCTTTTTATGGCTAATAATTTACGATCACAATGGTTATTTACCGGTACTGGGTTCATTTTTTAAAGAGCTTGAATGTGCCAAAACACTGCTCAAAAGCTTATGTTTATTTTTTAACGAGCATGAACTATGACGCTAAAACTGATCGGATCTCGCTTTTCTATTTTTTAACGAGCATAAATTCCGCGGTAAAACTTCTCGATTTATATGGTCAAAATTTTGATTTTTACCATTACTAGCTTTTCTCTCTTCAAATATAGTACTGCTTTTTCAATTGCTGCAACAAACTTTGTTAGAAATGAATAATATTTGCATGAAAATGAGATTATAACCCTAATATTTCACTTTAAACTGTGTAAAAAGCCATTAAAAGGTGTTTTTACCTCTCATTTACCATTTCATTTGCATTTGGTTTGTTGGAGCTCTGGAGGTGCCTCTTCCCCCTTGATTTTCACCAGCTGATTCTGGGAGATTCTGCGGACGATTTTCGGTGCCGTCTGGACCAGGTAGGAGCTAAACCCTAGCTCTTTCTTTTCATGGTTTTCTTTTCCTGTTTTTCGCCTATTTTCCGGTCTTTCTGAGCCCCTGGGGTTTTGCCAGGGCGCCCTAGGATCAGCGCAGGTTTCCCTTTCGAAACTTGCGCTGAAGGTCAAGCTGCCTTAAGTCAGCCTGACCCTCAGCGCAAGTGGGAGACTTCCTGCCTGCGCTGGGCTCAAAAAGACTGAGCTTTAAGGTTATTTTTGATGAATTTTTCGCCAGTTTTTCATCAAATCAGTCACTCTTTCTCTTGTTTGCTTTGCAGGGAACCTTGAACAAAATGTCCCTTACATGGCGAGAACGAGAACATGAAGAGGAGGACATGATTTCCCTCCATGACCCGGTCACGGTGAACGCGCTGCGGAACTGTGGCCTGCTGAAGTTCTTCCGTATCTCTAGCATGAGAGCACAGATTTCTTTACTGCAGTATATGCTTGATGCTTGGGACCCTGTTAACCAAGTGTTCCAGATTAGGGGGAAGACCATCCCCTTGACCATAGAGGACATGTACTTCTTGACTGGACTGTCAAGACGAGGTGCCCCCATTTCCTTATCAGGTACGGCCCGGGGGACTGATTCCACCAGAGATTATGTCCGCCAGTATTGTAGGGAAGGTTCTCAGCCGAGCAGAGACGGCAAGATCGTTATTCGTGAGATTACTGATCGGGCTCTCAGGTCCATTCTGTTCACTATTGGTAGGATGGCCGGCAGCGCAGCTCTACATGTTGCCAACAGGTCTTATATGCAGCACGCCTTGGAGTGTCTCCAACCGAAAGTATTCAACTGGTGTGATGCAGTACTTGTTCAGATGAAAAGTCAATTGACCAAGGTAAAGGACGGGAAGCTGAAGAACTTTGGATTTGGTTCTATTCTGACTGCCTTCGCCTTGGAGAAAATCCCACTGATGCAGCCTCAGTACATCATACTTGACTTGCCTTCTCCGACCGAGCCACGCATGCAGAGGTGGGTTGACCACATGTCTAGGCATGCAGGTTAACCTCAGATTACTTTTACTGAGGCCTTCTTTAGGTGGTTCGAGCGCGAGGAGATGGCGTTTTCTGAGTATCCATATGTGGGTATGGATTTCCGAGGTGATCCGGATTTGGTGCTACCGGATGGCGAGCAGTGGGGTGCCATTGGTAAACTCTTTGACCATATTACTGTTTATTGTTCTTATTCATAATGTTGCTGTGCTTTATTCTATCAAGACTTTTAATTGTACTCTTGGGTGCATGCAGATATTGGTCCTGTTCGTCCAGCAGTTCGTCCGAGATCGCCAGCTGCTGCCCCGGCAGGGGAGCCTGCTAGGAGAGTTGTTATTCACGATCTTGACGACACTGAGACCCTTACAGCTGTGCAGGAGCAGGTTGAGAGCCTTACTCGTGGCCTTCCGGATGTACAGATTGACGAGTTACCTTTACAGATGCAGCGGCATACTATTGGTGTGCCTAGATGATGGACTCGTCTCTTGCGCATGATTGCACAGGCCGTGACGTACTATCATGAGCACCACTAGGCTAGGGTGCCCCCTAGCATCTTTTTGAGTTTTTAGGTCATATGACCAATTTTGTCTTGGTTACAGAACATTATGTATGAACTTATATAAACAGCTTATATATTTTGATTTTCGGGTTTTATTCTGGTTGATTTACGTGATCCATATGTACAATTTTTGATGATGTGTCCTTTTTATAAATGTTGCAAATGTCTACATAACACATAGTTTGCTAATGAGTCAGTTAATGTGTTTAAGTTTCTTGAAATATGTTGATATTGAATTGAATCAAATCGTCTTTCCAAGATCTTAACCCTTAGGAACATGCGATAAATAGATGGATTGCGAACAGAATATATACCATTGAGTTGTAGTATTACGAGCTGTGAGTCTAGCCTGACAATTAGTCGGCGTATGCCACGTGTGATGGCATCAGAGAGTAGTTCTATCAACGCGCTATACTCAGCGATGTTATTCGTTGATTGCCCAATACATACACCTCTGAAACTTACTAACTCGCTGCTTGGATCAAAAATGGCCCAGGCTGCGGAGGACAGGTTCCGCGAACTACGACTCGCTCCGTCGGCATACCCAACACATGTCTCCAGAAGGTTCGACATCTGCAACGGAAAAAGGTGGATCACTCGACCAGAAAAAACACTTTAGCAAAAACAAAATACAACAAAAGCATGCAGGTTACTATTTAAGCATAGTAACGCTTGAGGTACAACCCGTTTCGGGGCTGCGCTAGTGGAATTCCATCGTAATCCATTAACTCGTAGGCTCCTTTTGCTAACACCCTTTTAAGAATATAGGGGCCCATCCATAAGGACTTGAATTTACCTGCTCCCAATTTATCGGATTCTTGGTCATAAAGCAAGACCAAATCACCTTCTGAGAAGACACGGGGTTTGACATTTTTGTCAAACTGAGCCTTGACTCGTTTCTTATGAGCTTCGTTAGCCAACGCGGCGTCACGACAGGTTTCATCCAACTGGATTAATTCCAAGAAACGAGCCTCTTCTTCTGAAGTTCCGGGGAGAAGATCGATTGCGAGTTTAAGCGACGAAATTTCGCACTGGATTGGTAAGACTGCTTCCAGGCCATACACCAGTTGAAAAGGTGTGAACCCGGTTGCGTTCTTTACCGAGGTCCGGTAAGCCCACAAAGCTGAGTACAGGATTAGGTGCCATCTTCTTTTATGAACCCCGATCATCCTTTGCAACATACGCTTCAGGACCTTGTTGATTGCCTCAACTTGTCCGTTGGCTTGCGGATAATATGGGGTAGAGTTGTCGTGAGATAGCCCTAGCTTGGCAGCTAATTCGACCATCATGTGATTGCAAAAATGCGACCCATGATCTGTAACTATAGCTTGTGGTACGCCGAACCTAGCGACTACATGATGGAAAAAGAAAAGGGCAGCTGTTTCACCAGTGTTATCCAATGTAGGCATCGCCTCGGCCCATTTGGTAAAATAGTCAACAGCGACTATAATATACCCATGCCCCCCAGTCGAGGTGGGGTTACATTGCATGAAATCGATGCCCCACTTGGCAAAGGGCCCAACAGCAACTATTGGCTGTAAAGGTGCGGGTGGTCGCCTGGTTTTGCTATCAAAGATTTGACAAGCATGGCAACTTTTGACTGCGGTTATGCAATCTTTGAACATGGTTGGCCAGAAGTATCCTGCTCGTAAGATTCTTTGTGTTGTTGCATATCCAGACTGATGCCCTCCACACGCGCCTGAATGACAATCATTCAGGGCTTTTTCGGCCTCCTCTTGGGTAAGGTACCTCCTCAGAACTGTATCGACACCACGACGGTAAAGCGTATCACCGACGATCATGTAGTCTTTTGCTTGGTATCGTATATGTTTTTGTTCGGAGCGAGAGGTGTTAGGCCTGAACTTTTGGGTTTGGAGATAAACTATGATATCTCCATACCACTCATCGCTTACAGATATCAGAAACAAACTTTCGTCCACGATTGACTCTTCCGATGTTTCATCGTTGGACGATGATGGGAGATCGCACAATAATTCTGCGAAAACTAGGGCTTTCTTTGATTTGGATTTCACAAATTCCAGATCAAACTCTTGAAGGATCGCTATCCATTTTGAATATTTTCCCCCCAGCAACTGTCGCGACAATATATAAGTCATGGGGTTGCAATCTGACAGGATGGTAGTTTTCCGAAAGAGGACATAATGTCGAAATCTTTGAATCGCTTGAACAGCTGCAAGCGCTAGTTTTTCAACATAAGAATATTTACTTTCTGTATCGTTTAAGTTTTTACTTAAATAATAGATAGGATGTTCAATTCCATCTACTTCTTGAACTAAAACCATCGCAATGGTCGTATCCGCTGCAGCTAGATACAGGTTAAAATCTCTTTGATAGTCCGGGGCGTACATTAATGATGCTTTTACTAGACAATCTTTCAGAGCATCAAAGGAAGCTTGCGCCACCTGGTCCCAGACAAAAGGTACATCCTTTTTCAAAAGACGAGTATAACCCTTAGCAAGTTCTGCGTAATTAGGAATGAACCTCCTCAGAAAGTTTGCTTTCCCTTGGAGTTTCTGAATCTGAAGCAAATTTGAAGGTGGAGGCAAATTAATGATTGCCTGAACCTTACAGGGGTCGAGACGAATCCCATCTTTAGAGACTACAAAGCCAAGTAAACGACCAGAACCGACGCAAAACACACATTTGTGCGGATTGAGTCTTATCTTGTAGTGTCGGCAACGTAGAAATATCGCTCTTAAATGCTGCGGATGATCAGTCCGCTTTCGCGAATGAGCCGGAAGATCGTCGAGATAAGGTTGAACAATGTTCTTGATGTCATGGAAGGCATAATTCATCGCCCTCTGAAACGTCGCCCCTGCGTTCTTTAAACCAAAGGGTAATTTTCGATAACGAATGTGCCCCACGGACAAATAAATGCAGTCTTTGACTGGTCCTGTGGGCGGATATTTATTTGATTGTACCCGGAAAATCCATCCATAAATGAAAAGATTTCACATCCGGATTCATCAATTATCTGGTCGATGAAGGGTGTAGGGTAGTTGTCCTTCGGACAAGCTTGGTTTACATCCCTATAATCAACACACACTCTAATCGTCCCTTGTTTTTTCATAATAGGGACAATATTCGATACCCAATCGGTTAGAGGAACCGGGTAGATGAATCCAGCATGGAGGAGTTTTTCAACTTCCGCCTTAATGGCAGCGGCTTTCTTCGGGTGCACTTGCCGAAGCCGTTGCCTTACTGGTTTGACATCAGGATACATTTTAATTTCATGTTCAACAATACTCGAGTCAATGCCTGGCATTTCATCATATGACCATGCAAAGACATCTCTAAATTCGCGAAAAAGAGCGTTATATATTTCCAGTTCTGAAGGGGAACAACCTTTGCCAACATAAATATTCTCTACAACATCTGTTTTGGTCGAGATATTTATGGCTATAGTCTCTTCAATATTGGATAGGTTTCGCTCGGAATCCACCGTATTTACAGTATTCGTTAGGAACTCAAATACTGAAGGGTGATAAAGGTCACTTTGAGTATCTTCTTCATATTCCGGAAGAAGGGAACGATGGTGGTGATCACTCCATGGTGCCCCCTCAATCATCATTGATTGTAATATTTCTTCGTCAGTCCCACGTACTTTCGACCAAGGATCTAATGGGGTTCCATATTCTCTAGATCTATCTACCCAAACGCTTGACGAGCGTTGATTTGGGCTCGCCTCCCATGCTTGAAACATTGATTGCTACAATATTTCTAAAGGGCTTGGGGGCAAAACCATTGAATGATCCATGTTGACCTTCGTGGAAGATATCATGTTGCAGGTTGCTACAAACGGTACATTTCCTATATAAATAGGAGGTGGTAGCGCGAAAGTTCCCATCAATGTGGGGTCTTTCAATAATCCTACTCCGATATCTTGAATTGAATGGTTGCTCTCATGGACCATGGGAATGCTTCCTGTAACTTGTGAACCATTAGGGAGGAAATTCTGTTGGTCGACGATCGTAATCCCTCCTTCAAACGGGAATGCGATCTTCCTAAAAGAAGTCGACACGACAGCTGCCATGGCATAAATCCATGGTCTACCCAGTAGGATGTTATAGTCAAGATTTCCATCAATGACTTCTACATCAATTTCTACTGTCTTTCCTCCTAGTTCGACTTTCAAGTTATTAAGGATACCGTAAGGGGTATAAGTCCTTCCGTCGAAGGCTTTTAATGTCGTCGAAGATCGCGACAAGGTTGGAGATCCTAAAGTTTTCCAGCAACTCATTGACATAATACATGTCGAGGCTCCCTCATCAATTATCGTTCTGTGAACAGTTTTGTTGAGTGCTTTCACTTGAATAAGGAAAGCTAGCTGAGCTGATAACTGAGGATCATATCCCTTGTGATCAAAGGATACTAGATTGGAATCCTTAGGCTCAACCCCACCAATTGCCGATAACAATGCCTGCCTTTGGGTTGGACAATTTTGTAGCACTTCAAGAGTCGACATAGCGGATGGCGATTGGGCCAAATCTTCCACTATATTATAATGTTGCGCCGCTCTGGCGCGAGGATTAAATGTCGACTTGTGTACTACACCCTTCGGCGGTTTTATTGTTAATTCAGGGATGTTGGGTGTTACAACTTCTGTCGAAGTTGTTGTCGAACTACTTGGTTGATATTTACCTTTTTCGTTCGACACCTGAGGATTCCCATAATCTTTGTTCCTTGTCGAAATCAAAGCATCATTCTGCTGTTTCGAAACCGACAACATTAGGACTTGCGACGGGGAAGCATTTCCACTATCAACCAGATTTTGACCTGGGTTGGGAAATGGATCAGTTAACACAGCTGAGGTTTGGGAACTTTTAAAGAACCTCTTTAACTCAGCTTTGAATGGGCAATTGTTTGTGGTATGATCCTTATCATCGCATATTAGACATGGATAATTTTGTTTCCCTTTGCCAGGAGGGTTTGAAGAATCTTTTCCAGGGGATGACTCGCCCTGTTTCTTCTTCTTCCCTTTGTTTTGTTTCTTCTTGCTTCCTGGTTGATTGGTTTCTTTGCCCTTATCTTCCGATACGGCATTTCCTTCCGAAGCAAGAATTTCTTCTTTTGCATTTTGATCCGAATTCTTACGGGCTTTCTTTGACGAAGCCTTTATCGATTTCGCGTTTGCCGTGCCAATCACGCCATCACTGGCATGAGAGTCACTGTTTGATTTAGGAGGGGGAGGAATTGAAAACTCTGGTCTAGGGGCGTCAGGTATTTTGTCATAGAGTGTGCCGGACTGAGTATAAACTAAGTCCAAATATTGTGCACGAGCAATAACTTGCTCCTCTGTTACGACTCCCCCCTTGGCCACATCTTCCGTAATAGCCAGAAGTAACGACTTTATAAACCATTCAGCTAATAGCTGATCGGGAACATATGTTTTCACCATCCTACGACGACGACGCCACTCATGTATATGATCAGATATATGGGTAGCAGTTGTCTGTTTGAAGTTGGTTAATATTTCTGTTCCCGTTTCATACCTTATCGGTAATTGAAAGTGGGTTAAGAAAGTCGTGGCTAGGGAACTAAAATTGTAGAAAGAGGCTCTTGGTAATTCAATATACCATTTAGCCGTTGGACCTGTCAATGTCCTCTGAAAAAGGCGAAGTCTTATCGAATCGTCGTTAAGGGTGTTCGACGAACACCACAGATGAAAAGTCATCACGTGATTCGACGAGTCTTCACCTGGATTTCCATTGAATTTAGGAATGTCAAATGGAAGTTTATGAGGAATCGCTGGCCACCAAGGGGCATAAGCAATCAGATCGTTGGTTAAACGGTGTAAATCGCGTAACTCTAAAGTTTCCACGAATGGTAACTGTTGATTCAGGTTAGGCGAAGCGTAACCAGGGTACGATGGAATTGCTTGAGCAGTGGGTCTTTGCATACTAGCATAATGTAATTGATGTTGGTATGACTGATACGGCTGGTGGACTTGACCACTGTAAAGTGGTTGGTTTTGACCGTTTTGGATATACGGTTGTCCACTGTTCGCAAAGATCTGCTGCTCAGAACCTTGGTACACTTGCTGGAACTGCGGTTGTTGGTATTGTACAAGCCATGGTTGTGACGCCATGTTCTGTTGCGCCATGCTAACCATTGGACCAAGGTGTGGGGTAATTGTACCCGTTTGTACTTGTGTCGTCCCACCAGTTGGCGATTGTGGTTGTGACCCATGGTCAAGCGACTGTTGCATTACAACCTGAGAAATCTGAGGTTGACATGTAACAGGTATTGCTTGAACTTGCGACACGGTTACAATAGCCGGGGTGGTTGGGATGTTCGTCACAGGTACACACTGTTGCATAGAATATACAATTCTTGGTTGTTGGGGTAGCATAGGTACCCAACTACTTGATGCAATTCCAGTATAACCTGAATACTGTTGAGAACTGCCATATGGATATCCTCCCGGAGGAGGTAATGAAAGGGCATACTGCCCCCCATATGGTAGCAATCCGGAACTCAGAGGGATTGTTAGTCCTTGAGGACTAGATGGCCCAAATTGACCTCCATGAGGATCAATCTGTCGAGTTTCAACATAAGAATTACCGGGTATTACTCCGGATGAACAAACTGGAACAGAGCATACTGTCGAAATAGTCCCTTGGTGGACTCCTTCTAGCTGTGGAGAGCTAGTTGGGACAGCTGGTATGCCGGCAAACATCGTTGGAGTGACGGCAGGGGCTTCTGCTGTCGCTGTGTCATTTGACACAGTCCTAGACGATGACGGTTGTTCAGACATGTTAAGTCTATCCAATAGATTGCCTAGCGATTCTACAGGGACTTCCACTTGTGGTGGATTAACCTTTGATGAAGGAAAGAGAGTGACCCCTACCCCAAAATGAGTTGGAGTACTTGCTTGCGGATCCTCTGCAATTTCCTCTATCGCAATCAAACCCGGTGGAAGAGGAAGACCGTCAGGTCTGTAAAATATTTCTGGTGCCGAAGAAGTGGTTGTTTCGACAGCGACAGTTGTTTGGGGGAACAAAACTTTCTGGACCGGTTACAGATGGAACTGGTTCAGTTACACAAGTATTTGCCCCCAGACTAGGATCAGTATTACTGTCCTTCTGTGGCCGTTGAACTTCTTCTATAGAGGCAGGGTTTCCAGAAATGTAAGGAGTAACCGGAACCTCGGATGTAGTAGGAACACTTGTTCTAACTTTCAAAGGAGATTTTGAACCGGTTAAACGAGTTCGCTTTGCCCGTACTGTTTTCGATTCCGGGGACAAAGACGGTTGACTCGTAAGCCTCCGCGAACGACGGGGTTTCAATTGACTTTCTTCCACGATTACGGATTACTCGATCAACTAAAATATTAAAAGGGGAAATTTGTGTTTCCGAATTGAATGAATTTTATTAGACGCTTTTAGACACAACTTGCTTTTTCACTTTTTAAGAGTCGAGAAAAAGCTAAAGATGACTCTAGTCTCCTTCGATGTATTAACGAGCCCGAAGTGACAAATGCTCGGTTGGACTTTTTCAGTTATAGAGTTTGAAAAAGGCCAAAAGAAACTGCTCTAGAGATCTAGGCAGAGGGTGTGCCAAACCTTTCGCAAAACCACAGAATACGTTTTACGGTACGAGTGGTCGACCTTCGTGAATGCTGTGTTCACTGCATTGCGATCAGTAGGGCGGCCGACACGGTTTCCTATTGGATAAAGGCTTTATTCCTATAGGGGTCTCCCAATATATACGCGACGGTACGTGGGAGCACAAGTCCGTATTAGTGCCACCGACTCTCAGGAGGAATCACCCACCTTCGTCGAGATCGACAGTCACTACGTTTAACGACGCCGAAACACGTCTCTAGCTTAGACCTCTAGATGTTTGCGTTATGTTTCAAAGCGTTGTTAGGTTCATTCAATATATTTTAAGTTGATCTTTTTAAATTTTGCCTTTCAAGGTTCACCACGAGATGTATTGATACAAATTCCTAAATGCAGTCTAAGATGAGAAGCAAGCTTTTTCAATCTTTTTGACTTATGAAAATCTTAACTACTGAGGGAAAAGAGAGACAAAATCTTTTCACACAGATCAAAGAGCACTCGCTAATGCACTTTTTCCCTAAATCAACATACAAACTTATATGCAAAATGCAAAGATGCAGGTATTTCTTTTCTCTTTCTTAATGTTGGTGAAATGCAAAAAGAAAGCTGTTGTATAATTTCGAATTCAATTTCAAGTGAAAGCAAACAAGCTTGTCCAAAATCAAAAGACACCTTAAGATTTACTTGTTTCGACACTAGAAATATATAAACTCGAACCAAATGATGAAAGCAAAAGCTCAATCAGCTATGAACAGCCAACAAACTAACTCTTAAGATCAAAACGACACTTTATCACAGGTCTAGATCTAAGAGGTCACAGCAAGACTAGTTCACTTTCGTTATGGGAAACTGTAAATGTACAAGAAATACACAAAGAACAAACACAATTTCTTTATACAACCGAGGCGGAATAGTGACAAGGAAAGTTGGTTTCAGATAGGCACACTGACTGGTAACAAACAGCAAAAAAAACAAGAGTGAAAACAAGGCAAGAAACAGCAGGAAACCCCAGTAGCACAAGGCAGGACTGGTCCAGCGCAGGTGGAACACTGCCTGTTTGACCTTCAGCGCAGGTAGCCCCTTCGGGAACTGCGCTGAAATGCAAACAGCCTTTGTACAGCCTGCACTGAAGAACGAAACTTTCGTTTCTGGTGGTTTCCAGGTCACAGATTGCTCAAAAATTCACAGTTTTTGCTCAAATCAGAAGCTATCAGTCAAGGACACACTAATGGATGACAAGGAGGATGAAAAACTATTACTAAGAGCTTATTAGATTCCTTGTGGATCAGCTCTTCAAATCATAAACTTGCCCAGAAACTGAGCTAGAGTAGCTGCCCTCTACTTTGTATTTGAATGATTCAAACACAGTTCGATTCGGTACTCCCTTTGTTTATGAAATGAATAGCAAAAACACAATCAACCAACAAGATATGGTCCCAAGCGGAGTCGCCAATTTTTTGTTGGGAAAATTATCCAATACGGAATGACCCTATCCCACTCTAAGGGTGACAGTACCTCAGCAACAACTGAATACAAAGCTATTCAAGATTACTTCTTTATGAGATGAGAGAGAGAAGAGAAAAGGGATCCACTAACCGTTATCTTCCGCTAATGGTTGATCCAATATTCCCTCTTTGCTGCTTGCTCCTAGCTCCTTGCTCTTTCACCAGCCCAACTACACAAAGATCCTGTAAAAGCACAAAGAAAGGAAACTACAAGAAGCATACATCCATAACTGATTCAAGGATTAGAATAAATCAAATATACAAGCATCAATTCACCATAGAGATACATGCATATAGAAGAACCTCAAATGCTTTTATTAATAGAAGAAGTAAAGTTCTGAGAGTGTTACAACCATAAGAGGCCCAATCCAGCAACACCTCCCAGCAGAAAGAAATCTCCTCTTCACCTCCTTCAAAGCAATCACCCAATAGTTCTATACTCAAACCAACAGCACTTCCTTACTTGCACAAAATTCCAGCCTCCTTAGACCTCATGAGAGAGTTCTATATATAGGAGATTTGGAGAAAGGATGAGTCAGCTTGAGGCTGGCATGAAGTTGACTAGTGTCCTCTCCCACTTCAGTTAAACTTCAGTTCTTGAGTCCACTTGGAGATTCTTGCTTCCACTTGGAGATCAAGACCCTCTTACTCATCACAAGGCGAATTCCTTGACCCAAGTGTCAGTTTGGAAGCTTCCTGGGCAATTGACACCTTGCAGAATGACTGTGCCACTTGGCCAATCTCTCCCAGCGCGGGTAGCCTTCATTAGATTTGACATTCAGCACAGGTACAGAGTGGAGCAGTTGACATTCAGCGCAGATGCTCAGTGGAGCAGCTGACATGATCCAGAAATAGCTTGTTTTTGAGTGTTTTCAGGTGGAGAACTGATTTTTAGTGCTGTGGTTTGCTGACCTTGTTCCTCTAGGGGTAGGAACAACATGTTTAGGGACTTTGGATCCCTCAGATTATTGACATTCCATGTTTCATGCTGTTAGGCACAAAAATGTCTATAACAATCATTGGCGATAAAGATGAAGGTGTGCAGACCAGAAGAAGGATAACAACCTCACCCAAGAGAAAAGCCATTGCCCTCCTATCTATGATAGAACCAGAAACATTCATAGAAGCAAGTAAGGATCCTCATTGGGTAAAAGCAATGGAAGAAGAAATGTCCCAAATTGAGAAGAACAAGACATGGGAGTTGGTACCTCGTCCAAAGGACAAAAACATAATAGGAACCAAATGGGTGTTCAAAAATAAAATGAATGAGGAAGGACAGGTTATCAGAAACAAGGCAAGACTTGTCTGCAAAGGCTATTCACAAATTGAAGGAGTTGACTTTGAAGAGACATTTGCACCAGTGGCCCGTATGGAAGCTATCAGGATGTTCTTAGCATTTTCTTGCTCGAAAGGATTCAAAATCTATCAAATGGATGTGAAATCATCATTTCTAAATGGAAAACTCAAGGAGGAAGTCTACATGGAGCAGCCAGAAGGTTTTGCCATTGATGTCAAAGGGGGAGAGAGCAGAAGAATATTGCCATCAATAACAAAGGGGGAGATTGTTGGACACAGATTGTCATTGATGTCAATATGGCAATATTGAAGAGGAGGAGACAGAGCATATCGGAGCCAAGAGGAGCAAATGGAGCCAAGAGGAGCAGACCAAGCCAGAGGAGCCACATTTGAGCAAAGAGGAGCTATAGGAGGAGCCACATATATATGCCATATATATGCCAAAGAAGAGGAGCTATCGGAACAAGAGGAGCAATAGGAGCCATCAGAGGAGCAAATGCAGCAAACAGAGCCATATATGCCACAGATAACACTATCGATGGCCAGAAATCATATAAACATGCACATAACAGCCTATCGGGAGCCATCGGGAGCAGAACTCATATAGATATGTTATCGGGCTTGTAAAACCCATGTATGCATGCTTTAACATTATCGGTGGTTAAAAATCATATATATTGCATTCACAACTATCGGCGGGCACATATTACAAACACACTATATATATATATATATATATATATATATATATATATATATATATATATATATATATATATATATATATATATATATATATATATATATCGTCGACATCGCTAATCGGCGGTTCAGCTATGTGCCACCACTGAAACCTCCGATTGCGATAACAATGCGGACCCGATGCAGAATTATGTTATGGTTGAATGCTATATCGCATCTACCCATCGCAACAACACACAAAGGCATGACACTCTGCCGATCTCCGATTGCGATAAGGCTGCGGACCCGACGGGAATATAGATTGTGGCTTAATATCATATCGCATCCGCAGTGATCGCAAGTCATAAGGGATGGCGCTATAATCTGCCGATTGCGATAGAGGCATGGACCCGATGGACTTATTAAAAACAGTCTATAATATATCGCATCCAGAATGTCGGAACTGTTCAAGGTGCAAGCTCCGAAATCCGGAGCCGAAACTATTATCAAGTGAAGTGTAAAATCATATCGGGTCCGCAGAACTCTTGTATCGCATCGGAGCAGTGGAGGTAGCGATCGCCGAAATTATCCGGAGCTGAAATTATATTTGGAGCATCCTAAAGGAGATTGGGTCCGCAACCCATCAAGACTTGCCGATAAGGAATCCGCCGATGTGACGGATCCGAATTCAGTTTAGGAAGAAATGTAAGGAGGCATCGGGTCCGCGTTACATCGGAGGAATGGGTCTATTGTTTATAGTGAACGCTGATGTTCATCGGACCCAAAACAATATTAAAGGGAGTCTAAAGCCATATCGGGTCCGCACCTCGTTGGAGGTCTGCGCTTAAGAGTTATTGCGACCACCGAAATCCGGACCCGCCGATAATTTTAAAGGCGGGTGCATAATAATTGAAGCTCGGCATTTGAATTAGAGCAGGGGTTTATAATGTTTTCCGTGTATTATACGATACATGGCCGCGGGGTTAAGGTATATATTAAAACCTATGCGATGGTTGATAAAGCCTGTGTGATGGTTGATTAATGGCTCGGGTGGTGGCTTCCGATGGTTGATTATTGATAGAAAGCGCCGCATAAAAGGTGGCTTCCGATGGTCGATTAAAGCGCTCGGTGATGGTTGATTAAAGCGCTCAGTGATGGTTGATTAAAGGCTCGGTTGGTGGCTTCCGATGGTTGATTAAAATGCTCGGGTGGTGGCTTCTGATGGGTGATTAAACACCTCCGATAAAGCCTGTAAGGTATTAACCACAGGTCAAGGGCCGAGTTTTATTTAAGAAAGGGGAGTTTGGGTTTTTCTACTCAGATTTTGGAACACTTGTATAGACAGAAGAAGCAAAGGAATGGAAGCCGAAGTGTCAAGCGATCAAGTGAGGAGGAAGCCAAAGAGCCAGCATGTAAGAGGAAATGAATGGACAGGGGCATGGAGCATATAAAAGCAGCAAAAACAGAGAACTGTAGTGGTTGTTCATGAACGATATAACCTAAACATGAGATAGTGAAAGCAGCAGAAGAAAAGGGGGCAGCAGAAGCAGTGGAAGCTGAAGAGAGCACAGCAGCACACCAGTGCATACCAAAGAGGTTGGAGCCTCAGAATTGAATAGGATTGAAGTCCTTGGGAGTTGGTGCTCCTAAGTCCAAGATTGGTGTCTTGGTAAAATAGAGTTGGTGCTCAGGAGGTGGGAGCCTCACCAAAGTCCAAGTTGGAGCTTGGCAACCAATTGTGACAATCCATTTATTGTATTTATTTTACTGCACAGTTATATTAATAAAAGCATTTATTCCTGCTGTTCATTTTGTGTTCTGAACATACATGTTTTTAACTAGTAAAAAAATAATGAGAAAAAGAAACACTGATTCACCCCCCTCTCAGTATTTCCAATAGTAAAGAGGGTATGCCATAAAAGAAAAATCAAAGGGCAAAAAAAGAATGTAAAAGGTCAAAAAAAGAAAGAAAATGAACCCCAACAAAAAGAAAAGACCATGAAAGTGTGCAAGTCTAAATGCCACTACTTTTTTAATTTTGTATAATAAAGATTGTGTGCAGCTTGTCATCTATTCCACAATTCATGAATAGTCAAATAGTTTAAGCTTGACTAGTTCATATTTTCAATTTCATGTTTTAGAAGTAGAGAATAAAGATCTGAGAAAACAGTGTAATATTGGCAGATAAGTAGATAGGCAGAGTGAATAAAAGGAACTCAACAGTGTAATCTGAGCCCTTGGTTGTAATAAGTGTAGATTTAGATAGGTATCACTATGTAAAAGAAAAGAAGGTTTGATAAGGGTTTGCCAGTCTAAGTGCACCCAAATAAATAAGTAAAAATGCTAGGTTAAAGTAGGTAATGCTGATGGTTGCAGAATAATATGTGGTGAATGATGATTCTAAATGTATCAATCTCTTACTTTCATCATGAAGCAAAGGCATTATTACATGGAAGGCATATCAAGCAAGCAAAGTAAAAAATAATTAACTTCCCTTCTCATTTCCCCTAAATTTTCACTAATTTCCCCTAAGTGCCAAGGTATCTATCAAAGTTAGAGGGGCTCAGGGCATTTCTCGGACTTTTGGAGGGACCAGACCCTCGGCCCAATAATTTATAATGCCTAAGTACTTAAAATCAATATTCACCCCTTCATAACATCATTCATTCCCTTGATAAAGTTTTTCCTAAGTAAAATCCTATTTTACTTAGGGAAATTAAAACATTTTCCATATAAACCCTCATATTTGTTTAGCCTAAGTTATAAATGTTATATGATGAAATATACTTTCAGAAAAGTTTTATCTTAGCGCATGTTGAATTTCCACAAAGTCATATTAACTTTTAACTTGTATTATTTAACTCCCGAAAATAAAACACCCATTACCTGTATTATTATTAAAAACCCAATAAATTATATATCCTGCCCTTGGTTGCAAAATAACCATAATAACACCGATAATTGGGATTAATTAGTTAAACCATAACTAATTAAGAACCCTGACCCCACCATGTTAAATGAGGATTAATTAGTCACCAGGATTAATTAATAACTCGGTGACCAATCAGATCGCCCTTGATATGAGTAACTCTAATTAATATCAGGCCTGCCCTCCATTGTCCATCAGTCACTTCATCACCCCAACCACCATTCGATCGGATCCCTTAGATCCAACGGCTATCGCTCATATCGTACGGGCCTTTTGGTTGGCCTTTAGCGTGTGATGTGAGCGGTTTCCCAAATAGTGCCAATGCTACGTGTCAAATGACTAGTGGAATCGCACCACCCTCCTCCAAAACCAGTCGCCTCCCAAAAGTAGTGCGATGAAATCTGCTTACCGCCCCCACTTCCCACTCTCTGCATATGACAAATTTTCCACTGTTCATTCAAAGTTTACCCACCAATATCAACCATTTACCCGTTTAAACACAAAAACCCACTTTTGCTCATTTTCACCTAATTGTGAAGTAAAACCCTGTGCAACCCATTTGCGCCACCTAAAGCCTCTGTTAACCAATTCGAGCATGGTTTACCTCCTGAAAAGAATTCTGGACTCACTCCACAAACCTTTCAAGCTCAAATGAAACTTTCTCGACCTCCCCTGCAAGTCAATGCTTTCTTAACAATTTGTTTTGTTGCACAGATGATCAGAAAACCACACCCTTGGATAAACAGTCTTAATACTAGTCATAAGACCTATTTACTCCAAGATTGTTATCAAATTTATTCAAACAGAGATGGAAGATAAAAAAATACAGTAAAAAGACAAGCAAATGAAACAAGAAATTAAATGATTTACTGTTGAAACAAACAATAAAAACCTAAACTGCACATTAAAGGTAAAAGGACGCACTAAAAAACAATCAAAGTGCATCGGGATTAAAGAGTATTAGATTGAAGACCAAGTCAAGTAAATTAGCTAGCATGAAGATAAACAGTGAGGAAGACAGTTACAAAATAGAGTATACAAATTCATGTCAAAGTGAAGACAGATGAAAAAACAGAGCGGTAAAAGTAAAAAGTAAACAATAAATAGTAAAAGTAAACATTAAGGCAGTGAGGGTTAAACAAAGATGAAAACACTTTCACCAGCTACAATGAAGTTTATCCAAAGTGAAAGTGAAAAATAGTTGAAAGAAATTTAAGATTAAAAGATGAAATTAGAGCAGAAATGGTACATTCTTCAGAAATTTCCTGTTTAAGTCATAGTTTTGCAGAAACTGTTGTGGCCAATCCAAGAAGTATTTTGAGAGACTGGAAGAGGTTTTTGTTCCTAATAGGCCAATCTACAAAAATGTATCTCATGTTTTAGACAGGTATTACCAAAACTAAGATAATTGCATGTCTTCACAGCCTATTTTTCAGCTTGTGCAAAGTCTTGTTTTTGACATCTTTTTGCAGAGAATATTGTGAACAGCTGGAGCTGAATTTTGGGAAACTGAGAGAGGTTTATCTCAAGAAAATTATTAGCTACAACAAAATCTTTCACTTTTTACATATCTATCATGGATTGAGATATAAAATCATATCATTGGACCCTATGTTTGCAGAATTTCTGGGGCAGAATGCACAAAGGAAGGATGCAGTTAGTGACTGGGATGCCTTATCATCAATTAAGAGTTGCTACCAAATTCGAATTTCTCTTCTTCATAACCATAAATCCATAAACATAGTGCCAAATAGATTCATTATTTTTGAATGTCCTTTATTTTAGTTCTATTACTGAAAAACAGTTGGAGATATTTGTGAAACCAATCTTGATATTTTTTCAAGATATTTCAGTTTAGAATTAGTATAGATACTTCTCCATTTGAAGTATTTTGGGTGGATTCTTTGACATTTCTGTAAACTAAGTTTTTTGAAAAAGAAGTGCTATTGGAACAATTCTTGTATGGCTAGTTGGATGCATTGAATAAAGCAAAGGACTTTCACAAGTATTCTCGTGCAAAACAATTATCAGTGAGTATTCTATGTCTCTTGTTTAGTATTGTTTTTCCTCTGTTTATTAATAATCATATTTGTTACCATAAATCTGAATGATAAATGAAATAATGATATCTCAAAAAGCGCTTTAGTGCAATCTGTTTTAAAAGGTTTATCTTTCTTAATGTTTTCTTCAAAGTATTATAGACAAGAAATTCTTAGTTGCTTCTTGTTTCTTAGTTTTTCATTGTGATCACTTAGTAAAGAATTCTTAATTTCTCTTCATTAGTGATCACCCACTTTCCCTCCCGTTGAAACATGTTGAAGGATTCTTAATTTCCCTTCATCCCTTTTGAGACCATTCCACCCTTTAAAGTTCCCATTTGCCTCTTGTTTTACTATCTTGCCCTTTTAAGCCCTCCTTTGCTGAATCAACCAATCCTTTCAAGCCATCTTTAGTTGACTCCACAACCCAATGGATTGAAGTACTTTGTTTTACCCATTTGTTCCTGAATTTCACCACCAATCAAAATAAAAAACGCGAAGCTTTCATACCTAGCCTAGTATCCCACCAAATAAAGCTAAATCATAAAGAGAGAGCCCTCTCTGAGTACAGATTGGCTAGATTCTGTACTTAAAAGTTGGTTTGTGGTTACCTCGTACCCCTTTCCCTCTTCTTACAACTTCTGGGAAAATCTGAGTCATAACATAGTGGCGACTCATTGGGGAATGAATAGTTTGTTTGTTTGTTATTATTGTTTGCTTTATAAACTACAGACAAAGCCTGAAGTTAGCTAGGTAGCCTTTGAACTGCTCTTGCTTTGCAAGTGCATACAAGATGAATGCTGCTTCAGTCTATCTTCGGTTTAGTTTATGAGCTAAACATCTAATTTCCAAACATTCGACCAGTTCCTCATGTCAAATAAATCTTTAAGAAAGTTTAAGTCTCATATCTAAAGCCTCTTAAAGAAATCATAGAAGTTGTTTTGAAAATTCATAAAAAATCAAAATAATCATAAAATAATCAAAACTAGGCTTCCTGGAGAACTAACTTTTTCTTCAGAATTGTTTTGCAAGTTTAGATCTGATCTATGATGGTGGACAAGGATCAGACACACAAAGGTTAAAATCATCCACCTGGTGACTCCAAAATCAATTTCACAATCAAGACTCCATTGGAAAAATGAACCTGAAAGAACTGTGTGAAAAGATTAGGCTTTTAACTTGGATTTTTATCCAAGACATTATGTTCTTTCTCATTGATAAAGTTTTTCAATGTATATTGTATTTTAGAGATGATTTTAGATTAAATTTTTATCATTTTCCTTTGAAAAATGTAGATATAAAGTCTCCTTACACATTTGAACAGCAGTCTTCTAACTCTTATGAAGATCATTTTCTAATTGAGGAGAATCAAAAAATTAATACTAAGCATACAATCCTTGTACATATTCCAGTACCTCATAAAATTCCTGATAGATATAAACCACTCATTTTTCCTCTTACACTCCATGCTTTCCCTAACGATTATCCAAAGTATCTCCCTAGGTTTGATGAAGAGAATGGTATCACTGCCCAAAAACATATTCAAGCTTTTGAAGATTATCTTAACTTATTTGAAGTAGATGAAGAGGATGTCAGTATTAGGCTTTTTGCTCTTTCTTTGCAAGACAAAGTCAAGAGTTGGTTCAAAACCCTACCTGAGGCAAGCATCTCAAATCTCAAGCAGTTTCTCAAACTCTTCCTTGATAGATGGATAATCAAAGTCAATTTCCTTGTGATCATAGAAGAATATAATCAATTAAAAAGACATCTAGATGAAACAATACAACAATTTTTAGACAGATTTAATCAAATCTATTATTCAATACCATTAAATATAAGACCTTCCCCTGATTCAGCGTTTTGCATTACCCAAGAGAATTTGATTCAGAGATAGAATTTCATCTAAGAGAAAGAAACCCCTCAACAATGGAACAGATGCAGAACATGGCAGTAGATGTAGAAGTTAAACTAAAAATTAGAAGAGAAAAGTTGAAAGCAGAGAAAGAGGAAAAAGTCGACATTATGATAAAGAAAATAGAGGAAATGATTCATAAGATCACAATGAAAGTTGAATGTTTTGTTCAAAATAACCATGACACATTTATTTCTTTTTTTTTTTTCCAGCTGGTTCACGGACCCTGGTCAGTTGATCCGCTACTCCAGGTTCGAGAAATCTGGGTGGACCCCACCCGAAGGGGGTCCACCCCTCGGTCACCACAGACCTAACCCCAAGAGCTTTCGGGTTTCGACCCTGTGACCTCCCATTGGCGAGGCCCCGACTTGACCGATTGAGCTAACCCTTGGGGCTCCATGACACATTTATTTCACAAAAGGAAAAGGTTGATATTCATGAATAAATCCTACCAACTCAATCTACCATAGACCAGATATTTCAAAGGATTCAAGTGTTGAGCGAAGTTTAGACAAGTATTCTCTCATGTTTTTGTTATCTTCTTTAAAGTTTTCCATTATGTTTATCTGAATTTGAATGCTATAATATAAATGATATCTCAAAATTTGCTTCATTTCACTCTATTTTAACTATTATGCATTTTAATGTTTTCTACTAATTATCTAAGTTAAGGAATTCTTTATTGCTCCTTAGTTCATGTAGTCTCCTTGTAATCTATAGCAAAGGATTCTTAATTTCCCTTTGTTCATGATTATCCTTTGTTCCTCATTTTAATCTCGGTCTGAGAATTCTTAAGTGCCCTCTCAGCCCGGTTAAGATCATTTCATCCATTTGGCCTAAAGACCTGCACTTTACTCTACTAGCTTGCCTTTGAACACTCCCTTTAGTTAGTTAATTCCAGTTTTGTTTCCCTTCTTTGACTCCGTAGCCCAATGGTCCAAAGACATCATTCTATCCATCTGTTCCTAGAATTCCACCACCCAACCAAATAAAAACAACCTCATTGAACATTAATACTAGCTTAAAATCCTTTCAAACAAAGCTAAATCATAAAGAGAGAGCCTACCCTAGATTTAGGTGTGCTGGCACCTAAGTCTAAAAGATTGGTTTGTGGTTACCTTGGAAATTTCTTTCTTTAACCTTGAGAAAATTCTTAGTGATAACAAGAGCACTGAAACATCAATGAATTCTACCTTTTACACTTGATTCATTTAGTTATGTAGAAAAAGAGAGAGATGATGGCACATATAAACACATGATAAATTGAATAACGAAGGAGAAAACAATACTAATTCACATTACCACGAGAATCCCACAAAATGCTGCAAAACCCTAGTTTATTTCCTTGCCAAACTGTAGAAGTGATGTATAATGAAGCTCAAAGCATCCATAAGAGTCCAACCTTGACAAATGACTAAGAAAGTACAAGATATAGGCATCAAACCACTTATGCTAGCCATTAGGGGTGAAATCCTTTGTAGAAATTTGAATAATATAACACTTATTCACAAAGATTATCCTTATTATACACTAATTGCGGAATGCATGCATAATACATAACCTCCTCTCATCAATTTGTGGGATAGAAAAAGCAATCTCATGCGCACATTGAAACATCAATCACACATATCAACACAGTATGTAATGGGGAAAGCATACAACTGAAAAGCCCCAACTATCTGTATATTATAATGATAGAGAACATGTAACAATACATAGTACAATACTCCTCACAAGTACTCAGTACTATCTCCACATGCTACACACAAATTAGCTCAGATCTGAACAAGTCACGGGTTCAAATCTCCTCCACTGTTTGCCTACCTCTACTGTGAAATCCATGTTGAGAAAAGATCAGATCCAAGTTTGAATTCCCTTGGCTTGTACTGCGAAATCCTCATTAGCAATCTCAATCAATGATTGTGCAAATCTCATGCACAGCTATAGTCACAACTGATAGTAGTCTCACCCTTTCACCCACCTCTAACACTTGTCTCCATTGAATTGTCCATGCACTGAGTTAACTGATGTATTCTTTAGTTGATTTATGAGTTAAGAATTAGTGAATTAATTAATAATTAATTCACATCAATCATCACTAGTGTATTTGGCAGTTAGACTAAATACAACTAGTTCAACTAAGTCAAACTGAACACAACTCCATCAACTCCTCAATCAACTCCACTAAACTCAATCACTTGAGTTCTAACTGAATTCCATCATGCAATAGCTCAACTAACCCATAGGAAAAATGTATTTCCTTCTGGCAGTTGCATGTGCCACATCCATAGCTCGAACTAAAGTGCTGCAAGAGTAAAACATAATGTTTATAGTCCAAATATTATTAAGAGCTAATAATATTCGACTGTTCTATTTTTTTACTGGCAGTCTAATAATATACTTCGCCCATATGTCTAAAAATAGAGGTCCATCTATTTTTACCAACATGACCAATCATCCATAAATAGCATCCTGCAACTCATAGACCATGATCCATATGTCTAAAAATAGACATAGTCTAAAAATAGACTTTGCGCCAAAAATAGCCTGTGGGCCCACTTAGTGCAGGCGACTTCTTTTCACTAAGATCCATCATCTTGTTGCATTTTCAACACTCCCTCTCAACAAGATATGGATTATTTGCAACCCCTATCCTACCTTTGTAGTATTTGAATTTGCTCCTAGTGAGGGCCTTCGTCAAGATATCAACATCCTGATCCTCTATGGGAATGTATGAAAGTAACATGATTCTCTGTTGCACACAATCTCTGATATGATGGTACTTGATGTCGATGTGCTTGGATCTATCATGAAATACTGGATTAGCCAAGAGTTTAATGCAACTCTAGTTATCATAATAAATCACAGTAGGCTCCAAGTGTGACCTAAACAACTCCACCAGGATCTTCCTCATCCATATAGCCTCTCATGCAGCCAAACTTGCTGCCATATACTCAGCCTCTACTGAATTGAGTGCCATGGACCTCTGCTTCCTGCTGTACCAAGAAATTGTTGTCGACCCGATACTAAAGATCCCTCCAGATGTTCTCTTTCTGTCCGTTGGGCTCCCTGCCCAATCTGCATCCATGAAGCCACATAGCTTCACCTCATCCTCCTGTCTGTACCACAATCCATATCCCGATTTGCCTATAAGATAATGCAATACATGCTTTCCTGCCTTCCAGAAGAGCTTGGTTGGCTTAACCATAGCTTGTGAAATCTGGTTAACAGCATAGCATATATCAGGTCGTGTATTGACCAGATACATAAGTGACCCCACCAACTGTCGATAAACAATGGCATCCACTACCTCCACTGAAGTAGCCTCCTCCTTCCTCCAACCTCTAGGAAGAGGAGTATCAACAGGCTTGCAGCCATGCATGTTGAACTTCTCCAGTATCTCCTGGGCATACTTACCCTGAGAAACAAATAGTCCATCACTACGCTGCCAAATTTCCAATCCCAGGAAATAATGAAGGAGGCCCAAGTCTTTCATCTCAGAAAGAACCTCCTTGCATGAAAGTATCAACAGCTCATCTCCCTTCAAAATCAAATTATCTACATAAAGTACAATGATTAGCAACTTACCCTCCACCACAATCTGGTATAGGTAAGGATCCGCCTCACTCTTGGAGAATCCAAGTCCGGTGAAATAACTGTCTATCCATGTGTACCAAGCATGAGGTGCTTGTTTCAACCCATACAATGTGCTCTTGAGCCTGCACACATAAGACTCGCTGCTAAAGATCTCGAAACCTTCAGGATGCTCTATGTACACCTCCTCGTCAATGACTCCGTTGAGGAACGCATTCTTCACATCCATCTGATGGATGTGCCACCCCATCTGCGCTGAGAGAGCAAGAATCATCCGTATGGAAGAATACCTTGCAACAGGGGCAAAGGTCTCCTCATAATCGATCCCCTCTATCTATGAGAAGCCTCAGGCAAAAAATCTTGCCTTGCACTTCTCCACACTCCCATCAGCTACCTGCTTCACTTTATAGATCCATCTCGAACCCACCACTGATTTCGCCTCTAGTGTTGGGACATTCTCCCATGCACTGTTTCTGACAATCGAATCATACTCTTCCACCATGGCATCTACCCATGTGGGATCGTCCATAGCTTCCTCGAAAGAGGATGGCTCAGTCACGACACATTTGCTCACAAGAACCATGTATCCAGTGTACCGATCAGGTGTCTATCTCTTTCTGCGCTGTGTTGTAGGTGGTCCTACAACCTTCTCTACATCTTAAGCCAGTCGCTCAACTTATGTAGTGTGATTTCACCTTCTGATGGTTGGCGCTGCATGAGTGGTCTCTTCCACTCCATGAACTTCATCTTGTGGCTGATCCACATCCTGAAGCTCATCCTTAGGAACTAATAGCTCCTCATCTGCATGAAAGTGTGGCTCCCTCTCAAGTGAACACTTCATGGCTTTCTCCTCCTAAAATTTGATATCCCGTCGCACAACAGTCTTGCGATTTTCTGGAAAATACACACGATAGTTGTGGGGAACATCAGTGTACCCCACAAATATCCCAACCTCTGCAATTGGCTCCAGCTTCTTCCTAGCATCCTTTGTCACATGCATGTAAACAGGAGAACCAAAAATCCTCAAATGGGAATTATTAGGCCTCTTACCAGAATAAGCTTCCTTAGGTGTACTCATGCCAACTATCTTGTGAGGACAACGGTTCTGCACATATACTGCAGTATTGCATGCCTCCACCCACAAGTGAAGGGGTAGGCCCTGATCATGCAACATCACTCGTGCAACACCCACGATCGTTATGTTCTTCCGCTTAGCAACCCCGTTTTATTGTGGGTTATGGGGAGCTATGAGCTCTCTTCGAATCCCTTATGCGTTGTAGAAGTCCTTGAACTTGCCAAAGATGAATTCACCACCATTGTCACTCCCAAGAGCCTTCACCTTTTTCCCTAATTCCTTCTCGACCAGTGCTTTGAACTCATAAAACTTTGAGTATGTCTCACTCTTCTTCTGCATGAAGAAGATCTAGCACTTCCAAGAGAAATCATCAAAAAAGATCACATAGTACTTGTGCTTTGCTGTCGAAGCTACTAAGAAAGGTCCACACGCGTCTATGTGAATTCTCTCAAGGATCATCGTGGCATGACTATCCTTCTCGTGAAAGGTGGCTTTCACAAATTTTCACAAAGTACACCCCTTGCACTGATCTGACTGAGCAAGAGTGCCTTTAGGAAGCCCAGTAGAAATCTGCTGCAGTATCTTCAAGGCTCCATGGTGAAGGTGGCCCAATCTCCGGTGCCACAGCTCGCCATCATCTCGGCTCACCAATCCTTCTACCTTGCATGCCATTGCAGTGCAACCATCTATAAGCAATTGATAAAGGTTCTTGACTCGAACCCCTATCTTCCGAGTTTCTCGAGTTGTCTTACTGCAAGGGAAAGCCTTTCCCTCGCTGAAGACGACATCATATCCCTTGTCTTTTAACGTCGCCACAGAGATAAGATTCTTCTTCAATCCTAGAACATGCATCACTTCCTTCAATACAAAGGGTTTACCAGACTCCCTCTCAAAGGAAATGGTACCGATACCGGTCTCACTGTATCTACCATCATCGCCCATCTCGATGTGCACTCCAAGATATTTCTCATCCAGATAAGAAAACAAATCTCGATCTCCTGTCATGTGAAAAGATGTACCACTGTCCAAAAACCATACCGATCCCATCACACTTGATACCAAGCATGCGATCAGTGAAAAATCCAGCTCAAACTGCGAGGCTAAGGCCTCTCCCACTGCAGATCCAGCAACTTTCTTATTTTTCTTCTTCTATGGACAATTTGTGGCATAATGTCTGTGCTGGTGACAGTGAAAGCACTTCACCTTGGACATGTCCTGCTTCTTGCCTTTCACACCAGAATGAGAAGCTTTCTTGTTCTTCCCCTTCTTTGCTTTGGCAGCCAAAGCGCAATTTTCTTCATCAGATGCCTTTGATGAAGATTTGTCCCTGGTATTCTGCCTAATCTCCTCTTGCACAAGATCAGACCAAAGTCTCTCCCATCCTGGCAATTTCTCCCGACCATTGACAGAGTCCTGATACTAATGCCAACTCTTCGGAAGACCAAGGATAGCCAAGCTCACCAGGTCCTCATCATCGACAGTCACCCCCACACTTCCCAGCTCATCCTGGCATTGGGTGAACTTCGTGAGATACTTGGGCATACTGTCTCCTTTCTCACACTTAATGTTTCTGAGTTTATCCTTGAGTGCCAACTTCCTCTGGTCGCTCTTGCTTTGGAATAAATCTGTCAACGCTTTCCACATCAAGTATGGAGAAGCCTTTCCATGCAGGCTGGATACAATGTGATCCTTCATTCCCTCCAACAGAATCCTTCGACACATTGTTGTCTTCTTTTGCCAAGACTCAACTTGAGCAGCATCAGTAGGCTTTGTGACTTCAACATCTATGAACTCCTTCAACCCATTTTCATCTAACACCACCTCCATCCTATCTTTCCATGCAATATAATTTGAGCTGCCTTCAAGTGCATACTCCAATCGCAATCCGTTGAAAGACATTTCAACTTCAACACCAAGAAAACACTGCTGCAAATTCAAAATCCACCAGCTCAAAACTCAACCGCTTCTGATCTAAAATTCGTGAGAACAAAGTATTTATCGTACAGAGATTGACTATATGGGACTTTACCGGATATCTCACCTTCCAAAAGAAGGATGAATCCAGAGGATACCTGGCCCGATTATAGACTCTGCCTGAAGAAATAAAATGTAATCACTTTCTGAATAATAGATCTGATGATCAACTTCGCTCTAATACCATGTAGAAATTTGAATAATATAACACTTATTCACAGAGATTATCATGATTATACACTAATTTTGGAATTCATGCATAATACATAACCTCCTCTACTATTGATCATCAATTTGCGGAATAAAAAAAATAATTGCATGCGCACATTGAAACATCAATCACACATATCAACACAGTATGTAATGGAGAAATCATACAGCTGAAAACCCCCAATTATCTGTATATTATAATGATAGAGAACATGTAACAATACGTAGTACAATACTCCTCACAAGTACTCAGTACTATCTCCACATGCTACACACAAACTAGCTCAGATCTGAACAAGTCACAGGTTCAAATATCCTCCACGGTTTGCCTTCCTTTACTGTGCAATCCAAGTTGAGAATAGATCAGATCGAAGTTCGAATTCCCTTGGCTTGTACTACGCAATTCTCATTGGCAATCTCAATCAATGATTGTGCGAATCTCATGCACAACTATAGTCACAACTGATAGTAGTCTCACCCTTTCACCCACCTCTAACACTTGTCTCCACTGAACTGTCCATGCACTGAGTTAACTGATGTATTCTTTAGGTGATTTATGAGTTAAAAATTAGTGAATTAATTAATAATTAATTCACATCACTCATCACTAGTGTGTTTGGCAGTTAGACTAAATACAACTAGTTAAACTAAGTGAAACTGAACACAACTCCATCAACTCCTCAATCAACTCCACCAAACTCAATCACTTGAGTTCTAACTGAAGTCCATCATGCAATAGCTCAACTAACCCATAGGAAAAGCATATTTCCTTCTGGCAGTTGGATGTGCCACATCCGTAGCACGAACTGAAGTGCTGCAAGAGGATAAGATAATGTTTATAGTCCAAATATTATTAAGAGCTAATAATATTCGACTGTTCTATTTTTTGACTGGCAGTCTAAAAATAGACTCTGCCCATATGTCTAAAAATAGAGGTCCATCTGTTTTTACCAACATGACCAATCATCCATAAATAGCATCCTGCAACTCATAGACCATGATCCATATGTCTAAAAATAGACATAGTCTAAAAATAGACTTTGCGCCAAAAATAACATACGGGCCCACTTAGTGAAGGTGACTTCTTTTCACTAAGCTCCATCATCTTGTTGCATTTTCAACATCCTTGAGTCAAAGAGCTATTTCAACATGATCTAAACCAGGAACTGAAAAATAGGCAGTGGAACAACTTGCCTCTAAAACAATGGAAACTGATTCATTCAGCTCAAAACCACCTACAACTGATGTATCTACCTCCTTAAGTCAATTTTCATCATTTTTACATCATAGTACATCAACTTACATCATATTACATCATGAATTTGATCATGAGAGAAGAAAAAGTCAAACTAGTAGAAAACAAGGCAAAATTTTGTGTTTTTGAGCAAAATTGGCAATTTTTTCTCCTATGCATAGCGCAACTGATTCTATCTATAGTGCTTTTTCCAGGCCAGTTTTATAAGGCTTCTCAAAGTCCAAATCAGGTACATAATATCTCATTGGAAAGATTGGTGAGTCTACTTTCTAGGAGAACTTTAATTTTTTGATTTGGAGTCCATTTTCCCTGCCAATAATGCAATCTCCCAAGACTTCTTTCTGTGTGGCCAAAATGTGGCAGAGAGGGCACTTTTTGGGTGTTTTTGGCCCTTTTGGAGGTCCAGAACTTGTAAAAAATTCTCAGCCATTTCTGAGCATGCATAACTTTTCATGGTGATTCCAAAAATATAAATTTTTTTGTAGTTGGAGACCCCCATCAAAAGCGTAGCGCCGGTGGTGCTATGCACCTGCTGAAAAAACCTATTTTTTGCTTTAAAAAAATTCAAAATGACAAAAAATGCTCCAAATTTCTTGAAATTTGGCATGAGTGATCCTTTTTAGGTGCCTTCATGATCCAATGAGGCTTTGGCCAAGATCTTGAGCTTATCTTGGTCTTTTTTCCTTCTCGAAGATTTCTTTAGCTTCGCCTTTAACCTCTTCACCCTTGCATTACAAATCTTGTTCCGGGTTAGGTAGTGATAGGCTAAGTGACGAAGCATATTTTCATCTTTGTTAGCCCTTTCAATCAACTTCTCTAGGTGTATGTTAACCTGATCAAGAAAAATCTCCCAGGATTCTCAATTTCCTTTACCTTTTGTCTTCTAGCCTTGCCTGTTCACTGCCTAGTCACTTGGCCTTTTTCATTGTTTGTGAACACTTGTGGTGAATGAAGTGTGATGAATGAAGGTAAGATGAGTATGAAGAGATTTGAATAGGAAAATAGGTGGTGGTGAACAAGAATGGGAAAGTGATGTAGGGAGTAAGTAGGGTTAGTGAATAGTGTAGGGTTTGGGAGTGTTGTAGGGTTTGGGATATATGTATAGGGTTTGGGAACTAGGGAAGGTTTAGGGAATGATGACTATGGAATTATGGATGGGAGGATGGGGTTTAGGGAAATGGTAAAAGATGATATAGGGCAGTAGTAATGAGTGTGCTTTTACAACATATGATACAATTTAGTGACAATTAGGGTTTGATGTCTTGAGAATCAATACAACCCAAAAATTTATGCAACGATTCCTTTTAGCAATAAATATGATGTTACTTACTTGCCGTGGAGGAATTTGTGAGTTTTGAGGCAATTTGATGAAATTTGCAACAATTTGTAGCCCAACTTCCAGGTGCATAGTGCACTCACCCAGGTGCATAGCACACTTTGTATGCATAGCACCTGAACAAAACTCAGTGTAAAACCTGCACCAGGTGTGTAGCACCAATTCTATACGTTAGCATGAGCTGATAGGTGTGTAGTGCTTTTTCAGGACACTTTTGGAGGCCTTCCCGGTGTCCAAATTAGGTGTTTGATAGCTCATTGGAAAGCCTATTGCGTCTACTTTGCAAAACATCTTGAATTTTTTAATTTGGAGGTCATTTTCCCTATCAAAAGTCAAATTTCCAAGACTAGTCAAAATGTGAAAAATGAGGCTTCCTAAATGCAGAGTGTTGTTGCAGTCAACTTTTGAAGGTCTTCCTCAACTCCAAATTGAGCTCATGATAGCTCATTGGAAAGCGATTTGTGTCTAGTTATCTTTTAGCTCATCAAGAAAGTCATTTTGTCAATCAGGCCAGGAGAAATATTGATTTTTCCAAGGCCACTCCAGAGGTGCAGCAACCCTCCTGAGGCAACTATATTTTTGACATTTCTCTAAAACCATGACAGCTGTGTAAAAAATGAAAGATTATTTTCTTCTTGGGTCATTGAGGGACAAAAGAATCTCTCACTTTTTCCAAATTCATCTTTTCTTGCTCAGAAACACAATTTGAAGAAAAACCGTCCCTTTTGTGAGATGAATGGCTTGTTCCTTGGAATGACTTCTCGAAAAATGATGGAGATCTAATGTTCGATGATATGAAATGGCCTCATATCTTTTGATATCCCTTACGCCTCCTTTTCTCAGATATCTATGATCCCATAACCAACCTAGCTCAGTGGGAGAGGAAATTAGGGTTTGTTCTCTTTTGCTTTTGCGGGCGGATTGGTGCTCAAGATGACTTGATTTTTGCAGCGACAGGTTCTTGGCAATATCATCGAGTGACCAGGAGTAGCTTGTACATACTCATTACATGTAGAAAACACTTAAAATAACATAAAATTTGTACATAAAAATAAAAATAAAAAAACTTTGTTTTCATTATTGAGCATATCATCAGTAAATTTATGATCTTATGAACTTATAAAACCTCCTTATGTGCCTGCTGACCTTTTATTGACTTTTGGATGACCATGGTGGCAAACCCTAGACCTAGTGAGACCTAAAAGCCAAAAACTGATTTTGGTAAATGGAATGAAATAAAATGATAGTAAATAACCTGAGCATGTGAAAATAGGCCAGCAAGTAAATGCCATGAGGGAAATTAACAATGAACCACTACGATCAATTGATCCATGACCTAATGGAATGTAGCTGATCGGATGGGAGACCTAATATTCATGCAAAAAGAGAAATTTGATCACTGATGGAGGGATGAAGATACTGACACTAACATTGGCTCTAATGTGGATGGTAGCTCCTGGGAGGTGCCAAGAACCATAGATCTCTGGAAAAGCAGATAAGTGCATTCATCCATTGGGCAATATGGAGTCAATAAACTTCAACAAAAACATCAACATTGACATTATGAAACTTAACTCAAGACTCAAACTGACTCGAGACTCAAAGACTGACTCAAGACTCACTTAATTAAAACAAGTACTTACAAAGCTTTTTTAATGGCAGCAGACCATCGAGATTTGAGGGCTTCAAATCATGATGACAACCACCTACCTACTAATGAAATATGTACAATTATGTGAAGTGGGCCTTCCAATGTAACCAATCCAGCAGATGGCTACTTACTGAAATCCTGCTCTCACTTTCCTCGAGCAGGTAGAACGATGTACATGTAGGAAACTCACATTAAAAACTAAAACCAAGGCTTATGCTAACGAACCAAGAAACATCCATCTTCTCTAGTGCTTGCAAAAGAATGCCGAAAGGATATTGAAAGTCCTGAAGCACTAGCTTGTCTTGAGATCTAGCAGCAAAAATACAAGTACTCCCTTCATTATGATCTAAAAGAAGAGTTGGTTGCTGATTGATAGGAAGGCATAGAGAAGTATAAGCTTTTGCTATGTGAGTGGTAGCTGTAAATTCCTTGACCATGAGAAACTCTAACTCGAATTCAGGTATACTATCTTTCTCAGGCTCATACTCCTCAATGTCATAATCTAATCCTTTCTTAAACAGAAAACATTCTTCAAGATTATCAAACATGACAGCCATATCATCTTCATGAAGGAAAACATTATCTGTTCATTGATCTATAAAGCTAATTTCAAGACTATCATTATTTTCAAAAGTGGAAGAAGCTTCACCAACACCTTCTTGACCATGTGCACACTGCAAACCTACATTAGCTTGGGCTGTAACATGAACTTTCAAGAGTTGACCTATCTCATCTTTAGATAGAGGAGATAATACCTTTTGTTTTCATTTGCTCAAACAATTATTGTCTTCTTGAAATAACATTTCAAAACATGAAAAACCTGAATGATAGTCCTCAATTCCCTAGTCTTCTATAATTTGAAAACATTGTTGCTCATCTTCATATGACATGGAAATCAAATACTCATTAGCCATATGAGGGAAAACTTCAGATGGTTCTTGAAACTCAAAACTAACACTTCTATCATTTACCACTGAGTTATCCAAAGAATATTTTTCAATTACATGAACAAAGATCTCATCTTGTTTTTCATAAAAGGATTGGATTACCACCTCGTGAAGACTTTGTTCTAATGAAATGAGAACACTTGGATGAATAACTTTGTCTTCTTCTTTCCAGATGATCTCAACAACAGAGCTTTCCTTCATGGGATTCAGAAAAAGGTACTCTTCATCATCATGATCTGAAATTGAAACTTGATTTCCCTGCATACTGTCATCTGCTATGAGCAGATTTCAAATAAGACCTACTCTTTCATCACTTTCCATTGTACTAAGATCTTGATCTTGTTGCAAATTTTCCTGCGCATCTTGATAAGTATCCACTAAGCTCTCTTTATGCTGCTGAAATGGATTTTCATACAGGGCTTCCATGATGTCATCGTTCATGAAGTCATAATCTTCATAAATTTTCTCAATATTTTCAATAAAACTATAAACATGTTTGCAACAGTCCTAAACTAATACTAAGGATGGATAAGATTCTTTATAGCTTTCAAAGAACATGGTATGAAAACATTTCAAACAGTAAATACTAGCAGGCGGCAAACTTTCATACCAAGATCAGGTTTCACCTTCCAGAGTGGCCATGAATATCTTCATCAAACATTCTTCAGGAAAATCAACCTTCAACTTGCGAATATGCATGTGAAATCTAACAAGATGTAAAGCAGCATCATTCCTATCATCATCATTAAACATTGGCAAATTTCTTCGCCAATATAAATTCAGAATTTTATTTGGGAAACCTGGAATGTGATCTCAGCTCATGGGACCATACCTTCAAGAAAACAAATCCATTTTTATAACAATGAATTCACCAAGAAATTCTTCAGGCTACTGGTTCTTGAAGTGTAGAGTTGCCATAAAAATTTTGAACCTTGGAATTCTTCGACACTGAAGTTGCCAGGTGAATGATTTCAGCCTTCTGGTGTCTAATCGTTGTCCACCATAAAAAATCAGATCTAACTTGATACATTTTGCTGAGGAACATAACACTATGTTCCCTAGTATGGTCACCACTATGTTAGTGCCTAAATCTACCTTAGGCTGAGAAAGGCAGGTCTAAGGTAACATCAAACCACGCTTTACCTGGTATCTAGACCTACCAGGTCGGGAGAGGGCTCTCTCCTTGTTAATATCCAGAAATATGGAAAATAATGATAGATATTACTGATGTAAATATTAATTTTAGGCTAGGTATATGCTCAAAGGAGTTTGATTGATTTTAATGGTTGTTTGTTGGATCAGATGAGGAAGGCAGTTTTGGGTCCGGGAAATCAACTCAGATTTGCAGAGGTTTCTGTGGGGCGAGGTAGGCAAGTGTTTTAGAACTTTGAATTGGGTTTAATGGTTTAGTATAAAGATCAGTAACGAGTTGGAGAGGGCATGCAATTTTCCTGAGTCCTCTTCAAACAATAGAAAACATTTAAAACTAAATAAACCCCAAGGCAGAGCACTGAAACATCAATGAATTCCACCTTTTACACTTGATTCATTTAGCTATGCAGAAAAAGAGAGATATGATGGCACATATAAACATATGATAAAATGAATAGCAAAGGAGAAAATAATACTAATTCACATTACCACAAGAGTCCCACAAAATGCTGCAAAACCCTGGTTTATTTCCTTGCCAAATTGCAAAAGTGATGTACAATGAAGTTCAAAGCATCCACAAGAGTACAACCTTGACAAATGACTAAGAAAGTATAAGATATAGGCATCAAACCACCTATGCTAGCCATTAGGGGTCGAATCCATGAGTCAAGGAGCTGTTTCAACAAGATCTAAACTAGGAACTAAAAAATAGGCAGTGGAACAGCTTGCTTCTAAATCTATGGAAACTGATTCATTCAGCTCAAAACCACCTACAATTGATGTATCTACCTCCTTAAGTCAATTTTCATCATTTTTACATCATATTACATCAATTTATATCATATTACATCATGAATTTGATCATGAGAGAAGAAAAATTCAAACTGGTAGAAAACAAGGCGAAATTCTGAGTTTTTGAGCAGAATTGGCAAATTTTTCTCCTATGCGTAGCACCACTAATTCTATGCGTAACACTTTTTCCAGGCAAGTTTTTGAAGGGTTCTTGAAGTCAAAATCAGGTGAAGAATAGATTATTGGAAAGCTTGGTGAGTCTACTTTCTGGGACAACTTGAATTTTTTGATTTGGAGTCCATTTGTCCCTCCAAAAATGCAATCTCCCAAGACTGCTTCCTGTGTGGCCAAAAAGTGGCAGAGAGGGCACTTTTTGGGTGTTTTTGGCCCTTTTGGAAGTCCAAAACTTGTCAAAACTTCTAATCCATTTATGAGCATGCATAAATTTTCATGGTGATTCCAAAAATGTAATTTTTTTTGCATTTGGAGGCTCCCATCAAAAGCATAGCGTCGGTGGTGCTATGCACCTACTGAAAAAACTTGTTTTTTGCTTTAAAAAATTCAAAAATGAAAAAAAATGCTCCAAATTTCTTGAAATTTGGCATGAGTGATCCTTTTTAGGTGCCTTGATGAGCCAATGAGGCTTTGGCCAAGATATTGATCTTATCTTGGTCTTTTTTTCTTCTCAGAGCTTTCTTTAGCTTCGTCTTTAACCTCTTCACCCTTACATTACAAATCTTGTTCTGGGTTAGGCAGTGATAGGACGAAGCATATTTTTGTCTATGTTAGCCCTCTCAATAAACTTCTCCAGGTGTAGGTTAACCCACTCAAGACAAATCTTCCTAGGATTCTCAATTTCCTTTGCCTTTTGTCTTCTAGCCTTGCCTCTTTGCTGCCTAGTCACTTGGCCTTTTTCATTGTTTGTGAACACTTGTGGTGAATGAAGTTAGGATGAGTATGAACGGATTTGAATAGAAAAATAGGTGGGGGTGAACAAGAATGGTAAAGGGATTTAGGGAGTAAGTAGGATAGTGAATAGTGTAGGGTTTGGGATATATGTATAGGGTTCGGGAACTAGAGAAGGTTTAGGGAATGGTGTCTAGAAAATTATGGATGAGAGGATGGGGTTTAGGGAAATGGTAAAAGATGATATATGTCAGTAATAATGAGTGTGTTTTTACAACATATGATGTGATTTAGTGACAATTAGGGTTTGATGTCTTCAGAATCAATACAACCCAAAAATTTATGCAACAATTCCTTTTATCAATAAAAATGATGTTACTTACTTTCCATGGAGGAATTTGGGAGTTTTGAGGAAATTTGATGAAATTTGCAAAAAAATTTAGCACAACTACTAGGTGCGTAGTTCACTCACCCAGGTGCATAGCACACTTTGTATGCATAGCGCCCGAACAAAACTCAGTGTAAAACCTGCACCAGGTGCATAGCACCAACTCTATGCGTAGTGCCAGCTGACAGGTGCGTAGAACATTTTGCATGACACTTTTGGAGGCCTTACTAGTGTCCAAATTGGCTATGTTCTAGCTTTTTGGAAATCTTATTGAGTCTACTTTCCAGAACATCTTTAATTTTTCAATTTGGAGCCTGTCAAAAGTCAAATATCCCAAGACTAGTCAAAATGTGCAAAATGAGGCTGCCTAAATGCAGAGTGTTGTTGCAGTCAAGTTTTAAAGGTCTTCCTCAACTCCAAATTGAGCTCAGGATAGCTCATTAGAAAGTGCTTTGTGTCTAGTTATCATTTCACTCATCAAGCAAGTCATTTTTTCAATCAACCTAGGAGAAATATTGATTTTCCCAAGGCCACTCCAGAGGTGTAGCAACCCTCCTCAGGCAACTATATTTTTGACATTTCTCTAAACAATGGAAACTATGTAAAAATTGAAAGAAGCTTTTCTTATTGGGTCATTGAGGGACAAAAACCTCTCTCAAATTTTTGAAATTCATATTTTCCTGCTCAAAAACACAATTTGAAGAAAAACCGTCCCTTTTGTGTGATGAATGGATGTTTCCTTGGAATGACTTCTCAACAAATGATGGAGATTTGATGTCCGATGATATGAAATGGCCTCATGCCTTCTGATTTCCCTTATGCATCCTCTGCTCAGATATCTCTGATCCCATAGCCAACCCTAGCTTAGTGGGAGAGGAAATTAGGGTTTTTCCTCTTTTGCTTTTGTAGGTGGATTGGTGCTCAAGATGACTTGATTTTTGCAGCGACAGGTGCTTGGAAATATCACCAGGTGGCCAGGAGCAGCTTGTAGACACTTATTACATATAGAAAACACTTAAAATTACATAAAATTTGTACATAGAAATAAAAAATAAATAAATAAATAAATAAATAAAATAAATAAATAAATAAAAATAAATAAATAAATAAATAAAAAATAAAAAATTAAAAAAATTAAAAAAATTAAAAAATAAAAATAAAAAATCTGTTTTCACCTCAAAACAGAGTTTTTAGGTAAAAGACCATTTATTAAGCATATCATCAGTAAATTTATGATCTTATGAACTTGTAAAACCTCCTCATGTGCCTGCTGACTTTTTATTGACTTTTGGATGACCATGGTGGCAAAACCTAGACTTAGTGAGACCTAAAACCCAAAAACAGATTTTGGTAAATGGAATGAAATAAAATGACAGTAAATGACCTGAACATGTGAAAATAGTCCAGCAGGTAAATGCGACAAGGGAAACTAACAATGAACCACTACCATCAGTTGATCCATGACCTAATGGAATGTAGCTGATTGGACGGGACACCTAATATGCATGAAAAAAGAGAAATTTGATCACTGATGGAGGGATGAAGATACCAACACTAACAAGGGCCACAATTTCCCCTCGGAAGAAGATGGAGACCTAGAGGTTCTCGGGATTAGGTGGCTTCCCTCATGCCACGAAATAGAAGCCCCTAGGTACTGTGAACTTGGGTGGTTCTTAGTCATTCTGTGGAATGAAAACCAGAGTTCCCTGCACCAAGGTTGTAGTTTATGTCGTGGCGCGACATGGAAGACCTGCGTTTCCCATAATTGGGCGATTTCCGTCATGCCACGGAATGGAAAGCCCCATGTTTGGTAGACTTGGGCGATTGTTCCTTGTTGTGCAATGACATGGAAACCTGAAGCTCTCAAGACTTGGACAACCATTCCCTATCGCGTGATGACATGGAAACTTGAAGCTCCCCAGACTTAGGTGGCCATTCCCTATCGCGCAATGACATGGAAACTTGAAACTCGCTAGACTTGGGTGACAATTTTAGCTGTGGCGTGACATGGGAACCCTATGTTTCCTAGACTTGGGTAGAAATTTTTGTCATGATGTGAAATGGAAACCTCGTGTGTGTCCACTGACTTGGGTAGCATTTTCCAAAGCGCCGTGAAATGGACACCCTAAGTTCCCCGAACTTTGGCGACTTTTCGTCACCCAACAACATGGAAATCTGAATTTCCACAGACTCTCAGGTGATTTAGGGTGTGATACAACATAGAAACCCCTGTTACACTAAAATTTTTCACCATGACTATTTGCAGTCAGTATGGCTCCATCAATCGTCATAGTGTCCTCCTTGGCAAGTCTTATACCTCTGCTCCTCATGTCAAACTCCAAGAAAGAGAGAAAGTCTTTAAAAATCAATATAACTCTGGTTCCGCACTTTCTCTTACTCTTACCTGCGGGCACACACCTCAAGTACATAATACCTGCGTACTTGTACACTCTGTCTGTAAAGGGGTGGGTGCGTACCCCTGTAAAAGTCAAAAGGCGCAAGTTTTACTTCAAAAAACTTACTTGCAGTCGATTCTAGAGCATTCTAGAAGATGGTTTGATGTGGATTGAGCGCCTCTAGATGGTTCATGCATCCCAATGAAAGAGGAACTTATCCCATGATGAGGGGAGCTATCCCTTTGAAAGAGGGGCTTATCCCATTGATGGTGAACCTGTTTAACTTCCTCCAAAGCATTATAAATACAGGCATTGGGCCAGAGGCAAAGGAGTTTGAAAGCTAAACATTCCTAAGGGTAGATGTTGCTGAAATTAGGACTCCTTTATAGAGCTTGAGAGGAGAGATTCCAATCCTTTCTTAGCTTCATTTGGAAGTGGGTGAGTTGATCAAAGTAAAGGAGAACTCTTTCTGGACCCTTGGAGGGACTTGCACAACACCAAGGCACTGGTTGTAATGGTTTCTTTTGTTTCCAATTAATACAATTAAGTTCATTTTTCTCAACAAGTTGATATATATAATTTGTTTCATAAACTCCTTGGTATTTATGATGAATATGTTTTATTATATGAGTTATTCAGGTGCTATGTAATCGTTTGCTTGTTAGTGAATGCAGGCTTCAAGGAGAAGGAGGATCTCATCTGGATCGAAGAGGCTTGGCTGCTACAAACAGTGTTGGACTAAAGGTATGCTTTAAACACCTGATTGCTTTTATTTTAAATGCATATTTAGGAAAAGATAGTGCTTGATTTTCTTGTTTGTCACTAGAAAGCCTTAGCTTCTAGGGAGGTCGGTTTTGTCCGCAAAATTGACTCTTTTCGCATGACAAAATGGCGACTCCACTTATGACAAGCATAGTTTTTGTTTCAAGCTTGCGTAAACATGAAACCGAATCCGAGCATAGTTCTTTTCCTGTGTCAAGCTCGCTAAAAAATGAAAAAAATCCTCCTCTACTTGAATCGCGAGTTTGACTAGATCTCATAAATGTTAAGTTGTATATTTAGGTTAGTTATTTCAGTGTTTTGCATAATTTTCTTACAGTTTTAGGTCGAGTCGTTCAAATGATCTCGTACATGAACCTTCATTCCATCCAGCTTGTACTTAGTTGAATGAAATGAAGCTGGGGGGGCATGCGCTCTAGCAGTTATGCTTAGGGGGCATCAAGCACAGTTTTCTCTCTGTTTCAAGCTTGTGTAAAAATGAAACTACTCTGAAGCATAGTTTTTCTCTGTTTCAAGCTTTTGTAAAAATGAAACCTATCTCGAGTCAATTTCAGTTATTTTCAAGACTCGTTAAACTCATGAAAATCCCAAGATTATTTTGCTATCTTTCATTCTCGTAAAACAAATGAAAATGGCGAGTTCTTTCCGTCTTTTCCTGCTCATAAATTAAATTGAAAGTCGACCATATGAGTACATTTTTATCATTTTTTCGAACTCATTAAAACTTACGAAAAAATGAAAACCATGAGTACATTTTTATCATTTTTTCGAACTCGTTAAAACTTACGAAAAAGTGAAACCTTGGAGTTCTCTTTTAAGCCCTTTTCAGACTCCTAAAATATGAAAATATTGCCAAGCGTTTCTTTTACACTAGTTAAAACGGAATTAAAAGATGGTCCTCTTACAGCCCTTTTCTGACCGTAAAAACATGAAAAGATAGTCGGATTTTTGTCGTTTCAAATTCGATATTGGAAATAAAACGACATGTCCTTGATCGCTTTTTACTTTTCAGATCAGAGACACTAATCATGAAAGCACTCCTTGGTCGTAAAGATCAAGCGGTTCTCTCAAGTATTATTTTATACTTTTTCGGGCTTGGGAGACACAAATTTACGAAAAAGGTCAACCCAGGAGTCTTATTAAGTTTTTTCAGACTCTCTAAAATTGAAAAACGCCGAGTTTCTCCTATACTGGACTCGTTAAAATTTCATAGTAAAGGACCTGTTCGATTACAAACAGGAACGGACCACTCCTTCTTAGGGTTCGAATCTAAACTAAGTTGGACTCATCCGAAGGATGAGCTTATAATCAAGAAAATGTTATCCTCCTCAAGCTTGTAAAAAATAAAGAGGTACTTGCCAAAAATGGTGGGGGAAAAGAGAGGAAAATGAGCCTTTTTGTTATACTCAGTCTCGGAAAAACCTTATCACCACTCTTGAACACGACACTTTTCATTCACCTGGGTTGGTAAATCCTTTGCCTAATAGTTGATCAAACCACATTGAAAGTCTTCAGCCGGTTTCCGGGTATTAACTTTGGGACAATTGTTACCAAGCCATCTGTTTTGTCATTATGTGTTCAAGAGGTGACTGCAAATAAACCATTCATCTACAAAATACCTGTCATCCATCTTGACCATCCCTGAGTCAATCCTTATAGCTACATTTCTTCAACTTGATCTATGATTTCGTGTTGTGGGCTTGCCTACGACGGGTCGCTTTCTATCGACATCAGCACATTATCTAGAAAGATGACCTAGGAATCGTCAGTACCTTGAAATCTGCATGCCTCAATGGCAGGTTTCTCGCCTTTGATGACAATTTACATCATTGACTTTCGATCGAAGGATTCCGTGACATGTTCGACATCAACACATTCATTCACATCTCATGGATTGTACTGGGTACTTTGAGAACCATTGACATCACTGGTGGTTTCTCTCATACTTGTTAACAGTTTACATCATCGACTGGTAATCAAGTGGTTTCTACCATGTTCGACATCAACTCATTTATTCGCATGGATAGAATCGTACTATTTCGGAAGTAGAAATGAAGACCCTGGATCTAGTTCCCACCATCCAGGCTGCGAGGAGTTTTGTATTCATTATATAGTATACTAATCATAAACAGATCGCTGCGTCCATACTGTGTCTACATGAGTCTATGATTATGATGTACTGCGAAATCATTCCTGTATCAGAGCAGTAGTTAGTTTGTTAGTTAAAGTTTTTGATCTGAGTATGGGAATGCCTACCTCAGCGATGATATGATCTCATATATGTATTTTGTGTTGAATATTTGCAGGTTCCGACTGGGCTCTCCACAAGATAATCCTTGAAATGATAAAGTGCTTCACCCTTCCTAGATGATATGAAACCCTAATCTACTACAGGCTTCGCACTTTAGGGGGCAATCTGTTACACTAAAATTTGTCACCATGACTATTTGCAGTCAGTATGGCTCCATCAATCATCATACTGTCCTCCTTGGCAAGTCTTATACCTCTGCTCCTCATGTCAAACTCCAAGAAAGAGAGAAAGTCTTTAAAAATCAATATAACTCTGGTTTCGCACTTTCTCTTACTCTTACCTGCGGGCACGCACCTCAAGTACATAATACCTGCGTACTTGTACGCTCTGTCTATAAAGGGGTGGGTGCATACCCCTGTAAAAGTCAAAAGGCGCAAGTTTTACTTCAAAAAACTTACTTGCGGTCGATTCTAGAGCATTCTAGAAGATGGTTTGACGTGGATTGAGTGCCTCCAGATGGTTCATGCATCCCAATGAAAGAGGAACTTATCCCATGAAGAGGGGAGCTATCCCTTTGAAAGAGGGGCTTATCCCATTGATGGTGGACCTGTTTAACTTCCTCCAAAGCATTATAAATACAGGCATTGGGCTAGAGGCAAAGGAGGTTGAAAGCTGAACATTCCTAAGGGTAAATGCTGCTGAAATTAGGACTCCCTTATAGAGCTTGAGAGGAGAGATTCCAATCCTTTCTTAGCTTCATGTGGAAGTGGGTGAGCTGATCAAAGTGAAGGAGAACTCTTGCTGGACCCTGGGAGGGACCTGCACAACACCAAGGCACTGGTTGTAATGGTTTCTTTTGTTTCCAATTAATACAATTAAGTTCATTTTTCTCAACAAGTTGTTATATATAATTTTTTTCATAAACTCCTTGGTCTTTATGATGAATATGTTTTATTATATGAGTTATTCAGGTGCTATGTAATCGTTTGCTTGTTAGTGAATGCAGGCTTCAAGGAGAAGGAGTAGCTCATCTGGATTGAAGAGGCTTGGCTGCTACAAACAGCGTTGGACTAAAGGTATGCTTTAAACACCTGATTGCTTTTATTTTAAATGCATATTTAGGGAAAGATAGTGCTTGATTGTCTTGATTGTCACTAGAAAGCCTTAGCTTCTAGGGAGGTCGGTTTTGTCCGCAAAATTGACTCTTTCCGCATGAAAACCCCCAAGTTCCCCCCACCAAGGTGAGATATGGAACCCAGGTTTCTTAAACTTGGGTGGTTTCCATTGGTGGTTCCGACTACGCCATGACATGGAAAATGCGAGCTCCCCTAACTTTGGAAAATGTTTGGAAACACCCAAGTTCCCTAGAAATGCGAGCTGGTTTACACTGTCATGGAAACCCCAAGTTCCCCATGTTGGGGCTTTGATGAAAAACCTGAGTTTACATCATGCTGTAAAATATGGAAACCTGCAGTTCCACCAAGGGCAGGACATGGAAACCCCAAGTTTCCCCAGGCTTGGGTGCCACCAGTTTCAGTCGGGGCGTGACATGGAAACCCCAAGTTTCCCTAGGATTGGGCGTCGGGGTGTGACATGGAAACCCCAAATTTCAGGTGTCGGGGCGCAACATGGAAACTCCAAATTTTGGGTGCAACATGGAAACCCCAAATTTCGGGTGTCAGGTGGAAACCCCAAATTTTGGGCTCCAGGGCATGCTATAGGATAAAATGCAAAATGTATGGAGAATGGAGATACCCTCAAAGGTCTTCCTGGGACCTTTGGCAGACTGTACGATTATCTGCAGTTGTCACAAAGTTACATGCATGTCCATAAACAATAACTAACTATTAAAGCAAGATAGATTGATTACCTGAAGCCTCCATGTAGATTTGCTGGAGAGTGCCATGCACCTAGGTGGAAGTTCCATAAGCCGACTCTAGATCAAGTCCTGTAGATAGAAGAGATAAGCATAATCATAGCATACAACCTTGATAACTAATACATGAATATATAAAATACATCTAGTTACACATAACTAAGCTAGTCATTGTTGCACTAAAAATTGTCACCTTGACATTCTGCTATCAGTGTGAATTCATTGTCACTCATACTTCCCCCTCTGCAAGTCTTAAGCCTCAGTTCCTCATATCAAGACTTGAAAATAAGAGAAAGCCCTCAAAAGTCTTTAAAACTCTGGTTCCACACTTTCTCTTTGTCTTACCTACAGTCTCGCACCTAATGGTCAAGTCTCCTACGAACCTGACCGCACTGTCTCTATGTTAAGGGTGTGAACCCTTTTAAAAGCTAAAAAGGCACGATTACATTCTGAAAAAAATCACTTTCAAAAACTTCTAGAAGCTTCTGGAAGGAATCTTGAGGTGGCAAGTTCGCTATCTTAAGGTTCATGCATCCCATACCTTAAGGAGCTAACCCCTTGATGTGAGGAGCTTATTCCTTTGAAGGAGGATTCTAGCCCTTCATAGATGGACCTGAAACCTCCTCCTCTGCACTATAAAATGAAGCATTGGGCTGGTTACTTGAGAGGTTAGAAGCTGAATATTTTTGAGGTGAAACGCTGCTGGAACTTAGTCTTCTTTAGTTGAGTTTTTATGAGGAGAGGTTACATACCTCTAAGATCCCATTTGAAAGAGTGCAAGGCTTGTCAAAGTAAAGGAGGTTCCTATTTCGGAGCCCAGGAAGAGCTTGTTCAACATCAAGGCTAAAAAGGTTGTAAGGTTCTTCTAATTCAAAGTTAATACAAATAAATTTGTTTTTCTCAGTAAGCTATTAATTGATGGTTTATTTTATGGATTCCTTGATCACCATAATAGACATGATTTATGATATTTGCTATACAGGGGCTATTTAATGTTTGCTTGTTTGTGATTGTAGGTATTTAAAGGTAACTCTTTCGAATGATTGAAGGATGACTACAACGAACAAGCATTGGATCTAAGGTAGGATCTTAACACCTTTGTAGTATTTATTTATAAATCACATATGTCTAGAGGAAGATAGGTTTGTTTATCCATTTGTTGCTAGACTATCTTCTGATACTAGAGAGATCGGTCTTGTCCACAGGATTTATTTATCCGGAAAACAAATTGGCAACTCCACTGGGAATGAATTTTGGTATTTGGTTTTCCTTTGTTTTGACTTGAGAAAATTGTTTTCTTTTTTGGTTTTTGATTGATGTATACTGGCTTGGGTAGCTTTTAGAATCTAGATTATTTTTTGTTTTTTTCAAAGTTTTCAGGGGACCACACTGTATCTTTACAGATAGTGTGGACATCTCCTCACATTTACGTTAGTAAAAAGAGCGGAACCACACCTGTTACTTCTGGAGACTATGGACCCTATAATTTGTTTTGAAAAACCTAAGATATATTCTTCTAGTTAAGTTTAGGTTTCATTTAGAAGTTTTAGTGTCTACCCAGATCCATATTTTTCCTGTCAAAAATGTCTTGTGAGTGAGTTCCGATAGTATTTTTGTTTTAGATGATTTTCTAGAAGTTTCACATGCTTGGAGTGGTTTTCACTTTGTCTCTGTAGTGACTCAAAGATCAGAAGCTTGAGAAACCTTAGATCACCCTTGTGTCTTTTTATCTTCTTGATGAGTCTGACTTGGTTGTGAAATCTATCCTTTGTGAGAAATAGATTCAATTTTCTCGTTGCAAATATTTGAACAAACTTTGTTATAAGTTCTGAATTTCATTTTTATAAAAGAAAACATATCTGGATGTTTTTTGATTGATTTGTTATTTTGAACAAATGAATCCTTAGTTTACTGAACAACTAAGTAAAATGTCCTCAAAAACAATTGAAGCTTTTATTCAATGATATTTTTAAAGTTTTTAGATCTAAAAATTAGTTTTTGTAGTTTTGACTGTTTTTCTAGAACTTGTAGATGTCTTTTGAAGCAAACTGTTTTTTGTAGTTTCGAGTTTTTAAACGAGAAGGGGAATTTTTGTGAGAATTAATTATTAGTCTCGTTATGAGTTTTTATTGAAAAATACAATAATATCTTCTTTCCATTTCCATGTTTAAAGAAATAATTGTTTCTTAAAGAATTGCATTCTCGAACTCTTTCTTTTAGCTAGAATTTCATTGAAAGAAAAACAGATTGCTTATCATTTTAGGTGCATTTTTTAGTGCTTTTGGAGTCGAGTCTTCACACCATCAAAGTTTCATTTCCATACCTATCAACTTAAAGAACAACCAATAAAAGCAATGCTTAATTAAAATTGATCTAGTAATCTTTTCTATTTCTAGGGCTCTTATCACCAATATAGCTTAGGCTAGTATCTTGGAGTAGGGAGTAATTAACTCTCCAAGATAGTTAAAACAAACAAGTAGATACATCTTGCAGTAGGAAATAAATTCAATTGTAATTGATACATTCTGGGAAGCTTCTCTTAAAGGAGTCAATCACGAGATCATGTCCGAATCTTTGAGACAATCAATTCTGTTTCATTGGGAAAGATAGAAGATTTGCATGTATTATAAGCGGTAAACCACAGATTAACCATTGTCGAGGAGCTTGGGGACACTTGTTGGTAAGCCTCGGATTGACCATGTCGAGGAGCCTTCAAGGGGATTGAGCTTTTTTACTCTGCCCTTGCGTGTAGATTGGATCATAGACTATTCCTCCAGTTGTATTTGCTATTGTTGGTAACCTTAGTGTCCATAAACTTAAGATTATTTCCTAAGGTGACGGTGAAGGAAGGATCTCACTATACCTGGAGCAAACGTCGACTAGACTCACTTGGACTCTCTGGGGGGTTCTCTTCACTCAAGATGGTTTTGTGAAGAAACTTGTGCCAGTCTGTTTCATTAAATAGGTTGTTGGGGTAACTATTCCAACCGCCTTTTCTGTATTAGATTTCTACTAAGTTAGATTTCATCACCAACTAGTGTTTCTAGTATAAGAAGTTACTATTTATGTGTGGTTTGAACTTGTAGATTTTTTTAGGCGTATGATTCAATTTTTTTTTCTTTAGAGACTTTAGGTGTTATTATTGAAATTTTCTTTGTTGCGTGTGATTAATTAATATTTAATCGTGGCTGAATTACCGAGACAGTCTTGTAGACTTCAGGGGAAACCTCCTGAGCATTAACTAAGCCAGCTTGAAGGGCTACGAGCTCTTGTATCACCTAGTGATAGTAGAGTTGGATCACCATAAGCCGAAGAGTCGTCTTTAATTGTTCATCTTGATTATAAAATACAAACAACAGAGTATATTCAAGAGCCAATTTCATTTTCTGAAGTTACTGGTAGTATTTCTCCTTTCAGTGAATTAGCTGAAGAACTTTAAATTTCTGAGCCTGACACTGAACCTGTTATTACTCCAACTTTAGGATTTGCTTCTCCAACTTCTAGTAATCCTGGTTCACCTAGGGTAAGAAATATCATTACTCAAAATATTCCCTCTAGCCTCATTTCTATTGAAGAATTTGTTAATCTAGATGAAGATGTAACTCTTCCCCAAAACCAATAGATTTTAAATCTTAGGGAGTGTGAATCAATATTCTCCAGTCCTTTTAGGAGTTACGCTTGGTACGTTTCATTGAATTTTTTTTTAGAAAACAGAACTCTGAGTTTTTCACCACCTCGAATTCCTTTTCATCTTACACCAAGAGGTTATTATCCTTCATCGATTATGCCAAGACAGTCATCTATGTTTTCCCAATCACTGGAAACATTTTTATCCAGTGGTCCTTCTGTTCCTTCAGGGTACCAGTCACTCTCTGGTACTTTTTCAGGAGCAACTCCTCGACCGATTGAACAAGTGTTATCATCTAGAATTAATGGAACTCAAACATTGAACGCAGAACAAATCCTTATGATGTTTGGTAGTATTCCAAATCCTCAACCTCAAGGTAGTCAGTTACCGCCTGGGAGGCAACCCCAAGGTAGTTAGTTACTGCCTGGGGGGCAACCCCAAGGTAGTTAGTTACTGCCTGGGGGGCAACCCCAAGGTAGTCAGTTAGCACCTGAAGGTCTTCCTCAAGTTTTTCAACCTTCAGGATAGTACATACCCCAAGGTCAACCTCAGACTCAGTACATACCTCAAGGTCAACCCCAGTTTTAGTACATACCTCAAGGTCAACCCCATTTTTAGTATGTGCCTCAGGGTTATCAACCTCAAGTTCAGTACCCAACTCAAGGTTTCCAACTGCCTTTTGGTCAACCATTTTTTCAAGGAGCTGGAAATGTACTGCTTAATTATTAGCCCTACGTTCAACCAGGTTATGGTCCTCCATATGCACAACCTTTTGTGGGTCCATACTCCAGAAAGAACATGGTGTGGAATCCATCTCAAACTAAACAAACTTTGCAACCTAATGTGTATTTATTTAATCAACCTGGACAACTTTTGTTTTCTAGTCCAACCCAGCAACCTATCCAACCTATTGTTCAAATTCCTACATCTGGTACAGTTCAACAACCTGGGCCTAGCTCACCTCGTACTCCACCTCAAACTGCTACAACTTCTATCAACCTACAACACCTATTTTTGGAGTATCTGCAGCTCCGGTTTCTACTACCCATGCATCAATGTAAATTCCTCAATTCTCTATGCCACAGTCAGGACCTACATTTCAGATTTCGGTCTAGATGCCTGCAGGACAAGCTAGTATGATTGCTACAATTGCCACAAGTCAACCACAATTCACATATCAACCATACCAGGGACAGTATTAATTCAGACCTACTGTACAAAACCCAGTTTATCAGTATCAACCGTATCCTAGCTATACTTATCAATAGCCTCAACAACCCTAGTTTGGTCTGGTTAATCCTGGTTTTCCAGGAGGTTTTAACATTCCTAATGAAAATCTGATTCTAGGTTATCCTGGATATTCTCCTCTTGGAACTGGTCTCACTACTCAAGGTTTTCACGACCCTAACCGTCAATTACCATTTATTGCAACTTTGGATTTACCTGATTTGTCGCACCTTACGAACGATCCAATTTACTATCTTTCGTATTGGCCGCCAATGCCTAGTAAGTTGCCTAGTGATATCCTGAAATTCGAGGGTAAGTCGAGAAGATCCGTCAAATCATGTTATGACTTATCACCTCTGGCGTGCATCTAATTCCATCATTGATGATTCAATTCTATTATGTCTTTTTCAATGAACTCTTATTGGTCTTGCCACCAAATGGTACATTGAGTTACCACGAGCCTCTTTTTATAATTTCAATCAGTTGGCCACTACTTTCTTAACTCGTTTTCAGTTGCCTGTCAGATATGACAATGGAACGGAACTGTTAACTTCACTGAAACAATCCATGTCCACATATATTTCTGATGATATTCATGAATGGTGACGTAGAAGGCGTTTAGTGAATGTTTTCATTCCGAATCAAATTTTAGCAAAATGGTTCATTAAATCATTATTACCCAAAATCACTGAAGATGTAATTAAGGGAGGAGTTGTTACTGAAGAACAAGTCATTGCTCAAGCTCAGTACATTGACCTCATCTATACGTAGTCAGATACTTTACATGAAAAAATCCCTGATCTTCCAAAACATGGTCAAAAAATTGCAGCTCCTTCAGGGTCTCATGCCACTGATGGTATGATTGGTTCAGTTAGCACTGAAAGTAAGAAGAAATCTTCAAAGAATTCTTCTCCTATAATAACTTTACCTGATTCCTCGACAGGAGAATCTTCTGCTGAAATTTCTGCCGACATCCATGTCGTAGAGTCATTTGCAGCCAAATCAAAATCTGGTAGTAAAAGGAAGGGGAAGAAGGAAAACAAACAAAATTCAAAAGATAAAACATATAAAACTGAATCTAGTGATGAAAAACAAAAACCTCGTTATCCTTGTTTCATTTGCGACAATGATCATTTTACCAAAGACTGCCCACATCGAGTAGAGGTTTTGAAAATTGTTAAAGGTTCTCAAATGCCTGCTGTCTTGAAGGATCCTTTTCCTACTCAAGCTAGTAAGATGATTGGTTCTTCCTCGAATGCCTCAGAAGAACCCATTATGATGATGTCTCATGTCAGGATTGTTATGGTAGTAAAAATCCTGTTGGTGGTAAAGAAGCCGAATCTTCCAATTCAAACACATCAACTACACCTCCTAATGGTTCCGGTCCACTATAGATCGAGAAACCTAACCCTGATTTAGTAATCAAACTGCTTGCTAAAGATATACTTCGGAAATCAACTTTCACTCCACATGCAAGAGCTGCTCAAAATTATAACATTGTTGAAGATTTAGTTATTTCCCCTTCAGCAATGTCGGCTTTGGAAGTGTTGCAGTCGTGCCCAGCACAGCATAAATTACTATTGTCTACTATAGGAGCTATCGATATTCAGGATTCAAACCTAATAATCTTCGATTTAGAGAATAGTACACCTCGCCTCCCTCATCAAATGGCTTTCTAGATTCTAGTTTTAGTCAAAAATAGACCTTTCTTTCAGACTGTGACTGATGAAGGGGCTTCTACATGTATTATGTCGATCCAGTGTTGGAAGTCACTTAGTTCTCCCACACTCAATCAGTCTTTGACAATTCTAAAGGCTTTTGATGGCCGAGGGTTCCATCCTTTTGGTATTTCGTAGGATTTACCTATAGGGGTCGAAGGTAAAACCGTAAATCTAGATGTGGAAATGGTTGATGCCCCTCTAGATTACAACCTTCTCCTAGGTCACAGTTGGTCTTATGCTATGACTGCTATTGTTTCATCTGTTTTTCGGCTTATCAAGTTTCCTCATAACGAAAAGATCATTACGATAGACCAGCTGACTTATTTTTCATTTGACCTAGCCTCTACAGATAATATTCAGCACATCGGTAAAACGACAATCCCTCACGAGGATGTTGGCATAGGTTTGATTAAAGATTCTGGTTAACTAGGAACTTTTTCCTTCCCTCCTCCTAACGTATCGCCTTCTATTGCAAATGTTCATATGATTTCATTGAATACTGTTACTTTTGATGATCCTTGGATTGTACCTTTTGATTTTAAGGTGGATTCTTTTGGTGGCGCAATGCCTCTAAGTCCCTTTGAAATTGCATATCAGGTTGTATAGTCATTTTCTGATTCCTGTTCAACTGCTCCTCTTCACCCTATAATTTTTGTCGGTCCTTTCACAAAGTGGGGTATTGACTTTATTACATGTAACCCTCACTCGGCCAGGGGCATGCATATATTATCCTAACGGTGGATTATTTTACTAAGTGGGCTGAGGCGATGCCTACATTTTCAGTAGATGGCAAGACTGCTACAACTTTCGTATTCAATCATACAATTCCTAGATTCGGTGTTCCTCAAGCTATTATTACTGATCATGGAAGTCACTTTCGAAATATCATGATGACTAGATTGACAGATTAACTTGGCTTGCATCACGATAGTTCTACTCCATATTACCCGTACGCTAATGGTCTGGTTGAAGCTATCAATAAAGTTTTAGTCACTATGATCAAACGAATCATTGGTATTCATAGGTCGAATTGGCATACCATGCTATTTTCAGCACTTTGGGCATATCGGACCTCAGTGAAAACATCGAATGGTTTCACTCCTTTTCAACTGGTCTACGGTTTAGAAGTAGTGTTACCTATTGAATGTCAAATTTCATCATTACAATTAGCCATAGAATTACTCCCAGCTACTTCTGAAGAAGAGAAACATTTTTTGTACTTAGCTCAGCTAGATTAGAATCGACGCATTGCTGCAATAGCAAATGAGACTCATGCGAAACGAATAAAAGCTCAATACGAAAGAAATGTTACACCTTGTAATTTTTTAGAAGGAGACCTAGTTTTACTATATGATCAAGCGAACGATAAGCTAGGGGCTAGAAAATTTGTACCTATGTGGCATGGTCCTTACATTGTTAAGCGAAAGCTAGTAAAAGGGGCTTATGAATTGATATATTTTTACGATGTCTCTTTGGGTAAACCCAGAAATGGACTTTATCTAAAGAGATATTATGCTTAAATTCTATGTGGAGATTTTGGTTAGATTAGTTTCTTTATAGCTGGTGTGTTTTAGATTAGAAAAGTGTGCCTAGTTTAGAGAGTGCTCTTATCATTATTCCTACTTATCTCGATTTTACTCTTGATATTGCAGATGTCGACGTCTCTTCAAACATACATTGGTTTTTCTGATGGTGCTTGTCGTAGTACACGGAAGATTTCTTCCACAGCTTGGGTTATCTATTCACTCTCTGATGAGTTAGTATCTATGCATGGGGTAAGCCTAGGTCAAACAACGAATAACATTGCAGAGTATAGTGCAGTGATTGAGTTATTATCTGAATCCATCTCATTTGGAATTCAGAGTTTGATTGTTAGGTTGGATTCTGAACTCGTTGTGTTATAGATTATCAAGGTTTATGCCATTATAATTCCAGTGTTATTAAGGTTATTTTTAAGAGTTCATCTCTTGGAACATGAATTTGATTACATTGAATATCAGCATATTCCAAGGCATTTAAATACATTAGCAGATGTAGTCGCTTCTAGTATTATAAATAGACATTTGCAATAATCAAAATAGTAAATTTAATAACATTCGATAACATGTTACACAAGATAGCCAGTAATAATGATATATCATAGCATAGAAGTATGTTTCAAAATATACATCGTCTTCGATCATAAGTTGAAAAACACCTTATGATCGGCAAAAATGATAATACAAAAAGTCAAAATGTCATGAGTCTACAAAATCGATCATCCTATCCTTGGTGATGATCATGATAAGAAACCACTGCTCGGGCCACACTACATAGGAACCTCCTAAAAGGTCCTAGGACCCCAGTCACATATCTCTGTAACCTAAGTGGAATATCATCTATATCAGTCTCCGGAATATCTAGTGTCAAGCGCTCTAGATGATGCTCCCAGTCGGTCAAGATCTTTGTTGATTGGTCCTGTGGGGCTAGTGCTACTGCAGCTGGGTGTCTCCTCTCGAAAGGCTAGAGAGTGGTTGGTCATCATGGACCCACATTTGCATTTAAAATTTTGATTGTTAGTTTTGGATGATTTAAAATAAAAATAAAATAAAATTTAGAAAGTGTTGAAAATGATTTTACCTGAATCATCCCATTATTCTCTTGGTGGAAGAATCATGTCTGGGTCACCACGATAATCCATCCCAGCATATGGAAAATCCTGAATCAAAAAAGTTGGTTTTTCAACCAACGAAAATACTCAGGCGGAAATCAAGCAACCTCTATACCCTCCTCAGGGTGGCGGGTCATCAAAGCAACCCAGGGAACTATCCTAGGCTCTTAAGGAAGACCAAAATCAACATGAATATGCTGCAGGGCTAGCATGGGGATCCTCCCTAGAGCAAAGCTGACTACGATGAATCCATATCCAAAAATTTTCAACTGTGCATTCTTTTCTCTAGTTAGTTGGCCTTTCACATTTTCCAACGCAGCCTCGCACCAGTTGAATATGGTGCCTCGAAAACAGTCTACAGCCATCTGCATCTGGGATCCAGTAGCCACATGTAATGTTGTACTCCTGCATAACCTGGTAACAGTGAATGCAATAACCTTAAGCTCAGGACAGATGATAGTTTTAATATCAATCTATTTGTCCTTTGTTTGATCATCGCAAAACTCTAATCGGAGACTAGCGACAGACTAGCCACCTAGCCTAGTCCCGAAAAGAGATAATTGTTCGCCCCTCTTAGACAAACTAGTCAAAAAGTATATGTCCTCTAGTTCAATTTCGAGCCGGTGGCCACCAATCATGAAACACTGGTCTTGTGTGTTCCATCTATCTACCAGCCATTGCAATAGGTCTACGTGGGCTCTCATACCCTGTATGCCCCAGAACTTTAGCAATCCGCATGCTCTCAATGTTGCATTGTGGGCATATGATTAAGTGTGGAAAAATCTACATCCTCATGCTTGAGTTCTTGCCAAATAAGCCTTTTGAATGTCCTACAATGCATAAAAAGACATATTAGAACAACCTTGTTCAGAAAATTTTGGGCAAAAATGAAGAAATTTAAGTTTTTTAAATTCATTTCGTGGGGTCCGCACCCGCTGCTTACAAACAGTGCATAGGTCCGCACGGGTTGTGAGCAATAGGTGTGGACCCACGAATTTTTTCATTATAGAAAAAAGTCGGGGCCTGCAGGGGCAGAATGTTGCACCTGTGGACTCCCGTGAGCGAATTTCTAAACCTATTTTTCCCTTAAAAATCAAATTTAAAGCTTAAAATCAAAATGTAAATGGATGAAATGCAAGTTAAGAAGGACGTGGATTACCTGGACTTGACGGTTTTCGATTCAAACAGAGGAATTTTCCAGAATCTTCACAGGGACTTTCTTACCCAAAAGCTCTCACTTCTCACTCTGAACTCAAACAGTAAAAATGAAGTTAGAAAAGCCCTTTTTATAAGTTTTTTCAAATAAATGAATTTTTAATTTATTTATTTTTCACTTTAAAAAGGTAAATTTTTAAAATCATTTTTATTTATCTTAAACAAGTATGTGTAATGTTCTGAGTTTTTGTGCAGAATATTGGATTTTTCGGGGAAATTGATCATTTTTCAACAAAGAGCATACTTTTATCACTTTTTCGGACTCTTTCAAAAAATTTACGAAAAAGCGAAACATTGGAGATCTCTTTAAGCTCTTTTCAGACTCTCGAAAATTGAAAAGATTGTCGAGCACTTGATTATTCGAACTCATTAAAATAAATGAATAATCATCCCTTCAATATAAGTTTACCCCTTTTACATGCTGAAATGGACTATTTACGAAAAAGGTACACGTTGACTAATTACAGTCAATAGAGTCCTCTTTAAACCCTTTTCAAAGTTGTTAAATATGAAAAGATTATCGAGCACTTGTCTTTTCAGCTCGTTAAAGTATTGGAAATGTCATCCCCCTTGTATTATTTTATCTTTTTTTGGACCTGAGGGATTATTTTACGAAAAATCACCCCCATGGAGTTTTCTTAAGCTTTTCTTCTAACTCCCTAAAATTGAAAAACACTGTGTTTTTCCTATACTGGACTCGTTAAAATTTAACAGTAAATGACCTGTTCAATTTCAAACAGAAACGAACCACTCCTTCTTAGGGTTCAAATTTTAAACTAAGTTGGACTCATCCGAAGGATGAGCTTATAAACAAGCAAATGTTATCCTCCTCAAGCTTGTCAAAAATAAAGAGGTACTTGCCAGAAATAGTGGGTGAAAAGAGAGAAAATTGAACCTGCTTGTTGCACTTTGTTTTGTAAAAAAGCCATCAACCACTCTTGAACATGACACTTTTTGTTCACCTGGGTTGGGAAAATCCTTTGCCTAACAGTTAATCAAACCACATTGAAAGTCTTCAGCTAGTTTTTGGGTATTATCTTTAGGTCAATTGTCACCAAGGCCTCTATAGTGTCGTTATGTGTTCAAGGGAACAGTTCAAATAAACCATTCATCTGCAAGATATATGTCATCCATTTTGACCATCCCCGAGTCAATCCTTGCCAATATATTTCTTCAAAACTTGATCTATGATTTCATGTTGTGCGCTTTCCTATGACGGATCGCTTTCTATCGACTTCGGCTCATTATCTAGGAAGTTGATCTAGAAATCATCAGTACCTTGAACATTGCATGCCCTAATGGCAGTTTTCTCACCTTTGACGATAGGTTGCATCATTGACCTTCGATTGAATGATTCTATGACATGTTCGACTTCAGATCATTTATTCACATTTCATGGATTGTACTGGGTACTTTCAGAGCCATTGACATTACTGGTGGTTTCTCTCACACTTGTTAACAGTCCTCATCATTGACTGGTAATCAAGTGGTTTCTACCATGTTTGACTTCGACACATTCATTCACATGGATAAAATCGTACTAATTTGGGAAGCGGAAATCAAGACCCTAGATCTAGATTCTACCATCCAGGTTGCGAGGAATTTTTTTATTTTTTATGCAGTGGACTATTCATAAACAGATGGCTACGTCCATACTATGTCTACACATGTCTATACTCTTGATGTATTACAAAATCATTACTATATCAGAATAGTTTAGTCCGTTTTCTAGTCAGTTTTGATTTGAGTATGGGAATGCCTACCTTAGCGATGATATGTCTATATATATATATATATATATATATATATATATATATATATATATATCATTGAATGTTTTTACAGGTTTCGACTGGGGTGTCCACAAGATGATTCTTGAAATGATAAAGTACTTCACTCTTTATAAATGGCAAACTCTATCTTCATTTATTACAGACTTCGCACTTTAGGGGGCAATCTGTTGCACTAAAAATTGTCACCTTGAGTTCATTGTCACCTTTACAATTCTTAAGCCTTAGTTCCTCATATCAAGCCTTGAAAATAAGAGAAAGACCTCAAAAGTCTTTAAAACTCTGGTTCTGCACTTTCTCTTTGTCTTACCTGCGGTCCTGCACCTAATGGTCAAGTCTCCTGCGAACCTGACCACACTGTCTCTATGTTAAGGGTATGAACCCCTATAAAAGTTAAAAAGGTGCGAGTACATTATGAAAAACTCACTTTTAGTCATTTCTAGAAGCTTCTGGAAGGAATCTTGAGGTGGCAAGTTCACTCTCTTAAGGTTCATGCATCCCATACCTTAAGGAGCTAACCCCTTGATTTGAGGAGCTTATCCCTTTGAAGGAGGATTCTATCCCTTCATAGATGGACCTGTAACCTCCTCCTTTGCAATATAAAATGAAGCATTGGGCTGGTTACTTGAGAGGTTAGAAGCTGAATATTTTTGAGGTGAAATGCTGCTGGAACTTAGTCTTCTTTAGTTGAGTTTTTATGAGGAGACATTACATACCTCCAAGATCTCATTTGAAAGAGTGCAAGGCTTGTCAAAGTAAAGGAAATTCATATTTTTGACCCTAGGAAGAGCTTGTTCAACATCAAGGCTGAAAAGGTTGTAAGGTTCTTCTACTTCAAAGTTAATACAAATAAATTCATTTTTTCTCAATAAGCTGTTAACTGATGGTTTATTTTATGGATTCCTTGATCACCATAATAGACATGATTTATGATATTTGCTATGCGGGTGCTATTTAATGTTTTCTTGTTTGTGATTACAGGTCTTTAAAGGTAACTCTTTCGAACAATTGGAGGGTAACTCATTTGAACGATTGAAAGATGACTACAACGAACAAGCATTGGATCTAAGGTAGGATCTTAACACCTTTGTAGTATTTATTTATAAATCGCATATGTCTAGAGAAAGATAGGTTTGTTTGTCCATTTGTTGATAGACTATCTTCTGATACTAGAGAGATCCGTCTTGTCTGCAAGATTGATTTATCTAACCAAAAGTCATGCTAAAAGGTATTGGACAAATAAGTAAATGAATGATACTACCAACACCACGGAGTAGATAGTACAACTGTAGTTCTATATTAATGTCGAAAGAGTGATTACAACCATCGGTTTCATCACCCTTCCCTTACCCCTCCAACTCCTCTCTCTCTCCCCCTTCTTACCAACTTCTTATGCTTAGATTTGAGACTATGCTCGATAATCAAGTAAGCTATCCTTTCAAATGTTCTGACCTCCATCACCATAGACCTAGCTTTTCTTATGTAGAAATTGAGTTAGGGTTGCTAAGTTCCTCCATGAGTCTCTTAAGGTAAAAGCAATGATGTCTCCATGCTTTTCATCTCTTTCCTATTTTTATCCTTCATTAGGATTTATAAATCCCACAAATAGGTCGAATGTTAGATGTTTCCTTGCTTTTTTGAGTAGATTTAGGAGGGAATATCGAGATATTTATGAGTCAATTTTCTCCTTTGACCTCTAGATTATCATTAGGATCCACTAAAGTTGTCCCGGAACCAACAAGTAGAGTTAGTAGGGTCACTAATGCTCCCTTAGGCTTATAGAGAAGGTTTATAAAGCATGTTGTTAGTGTTTAGCCACCGTTAGTGTGGAAACAAGGCTTGTGATCTTGGTCATTGCTTCAGGTATCATGTCTTTCCCCTCAAAGTTGATGAGGGGGTCATTTTGTTGTATAACAGATACCCCTAAAGTATGAGATCAGAGGTTGCAACGATGGACGAAATACTTTACATAACTGTAATTTTCCTTCTTCAACAAAAAGACAGAGAGGATCAGAGCTTCGGGTGGTACATGAAACCTGATACAACATATATATATATATATATATATATATATATAAACTAAAATCATGTCCTAAGTCGGGCATTCCCACACTCAGTAGCTATGTCAAAGTGATTTTCTTAAAAAAGAGATATGATGATGCTGGCCGTCAATATGTACAATGCAGATCCAGTGTCAGAATAGGATAATTCTGATGAGATGTCTTCAAAAAACAATATATGCAACTTGGGAGAGGAAGCAAGGTTGAGTGATGCAAGCCTCTACCCAAGGTCTTGATTTTTGCTTCACTGAACAACATAGGTAGATACATGTGAATGTATGCATTGATGTCGAACATGCACGAAATCATATAATTACCAGTCAATAATGGAGACCATTAACAGACGTGAGGAAGGCCACCAATAATGGTGATGGTCTCCAAGATGCACAGTACAATCTAACGAGTGTGAAAGATGTTTTTTTCGTTGAACACCCATAGAATTGCTTAAACAGGAGCTAATAATGAGAACCTTTGATCAAACACAAGGTGGCCTACCACTAACATCTGCAAGTACCAAGGCACTGAATGTGTTTCTGGGTTGTATTCCTAGATAGAGTGTTGAAGTCGATAGGAAGATACCTGTCAAAAGGTAGGAAATAATGTGTCCTACATCAATCGAGATGAAATAGGATAAGAATGATTTGTTTTTTGATTAATCTTTGAGCATTGAGCCTAAACGAAAAAGGGTATGATGAAAGGATATGCTTGATGGGTTGATGGAGGAAACAAAAGGCTAACCCTTGAAAAATAGAAGGCATGACAATGATTTTAACCATGCAACACTAGACTCATGAACACCAAAGAGTGTTAGGATACAGAGATATAAGGGCGTCATGGTATTTAGGCTAAAACTCATAGAATGGTAGGATTCATATTGAGAGGCCATCACAAGGAAGGTTTATATGAGGGAGTGCCATGTTCAAGGGAACGGTTGTTTCCAAACCACGCTTTCTAATACTGAATGCAGTTGTATTGTCTACTTTCCCTGTCTGATTAGTTTAATGAGTCCAGGCGGGTAAAGTCATCGATATTTTCATATTTTAAGAGTCTAAAAAGGATCACAGAAAGAGTGATTCTATGCCCTATATGATTAGTTTAATAAGTCGAGACAGGCAAACTTGTCGATCTTTTCATGTTTTGAGAGCCTGAAAAGGATTGTAAAAGGAGCGACTCTATATCTTGTCTGTTAAATTTAATGAGTCTAGATGAGACAACTCGATGGTCTTTTCATATTAAATAGCCTGAAAAGATTGTAAAGAATGACTCTACGGTGGTCCCTTTTTCATAGTCGTTAACTGGGTGCGAAAAAAGGTTAATAGTATACCCGTATCAGTTACTTCTCCATGAGTTAATCTATTCAATCTGGATAAAGGGAAACCTATGTTCAATAGATGTTGACCTCATTTTGCTACGAGTATGAGGAGATGGACTAAACTCATTTTTCGTCGTTAATTTTTAATGTGTCACGCGATGATAAACTCAATACCTTCATCAAATTTTAACGAGTCAAATGAAGAAAAATCAAGGTATCTTTTTCAGTTTATTGAGCAAGGAAAAAGAGGTAAAAGAACTGCTCATTCCTTCTTCGTGGATCTAATGAGCCCAAAGAAGGGGAAAAACTTGAGGATTATTTTCGATTTAAGAGCGAGAAATGGTCCCAAAAAATCAAGTTCTCTAGTTGTTGCCATATATTTTTAACGAGCTCGATGACAAAAAACTCTGGGTTTTTCAGATTAAGGAGTGAGAAAAGTATGAAAAAGAATGATCAGGTCATCTTTATAAATGTTTAATGAGCCTAAAGAAAAAAACTCAGGATTTTTTTAGTTTTATGAGCGAGAAAAAAGAACCTAAAAGGAATGATCTAATGATCTTTTTCAATTTAATGATCTAGAAAAAGAGCGAAAAAGAGTTTCTCAGACCATCGTTGTATGTGTTTAACGAGTCCAACGATGAAAAAATCGAGGATTTTTTAGTTTTTTGAGAGAGAGAAAATATCCCATAAAATAAAACCGCTTATTGAGAATTGCATGCAGTGCTTTACTGCTTTTCATTCCTGAGGGTACTTTCATAAAAAGTGAAAAAAGGTATAAAAAGGCAGCAATTCCTATCCATATCAGTTCATGCATGATAAACAAAATCATGGGGAATGGACTATTCCTCTTTAGAGATTCCAAAAAAGCATGTCTCCAAAAATAAATATAAGGAAGTTCTTTGAGCTTTTACATTGACCATTTTCACTATTTGAGAATTGTGAGTGTTTTGGAGCCAAAGAAGAGCGTATTTTCTGCAAACCGTTGCAGGGGATCTAGGCTACCATTCGATGAGCGAGAAAAAAGAACCTAAAAGGAAAGATCTAATGATCTTTTTCAGTTTAATGATCTAGAAAAAGAGCGAAAAAAGAGTTGCTTGGACCATCGTTGTATGTGTTTAACGAGTCCAAAGATAACAAAATGGAGGATTTTTCATTTTTTTTTTGAGAGAGAAAATATCCCATAAAATAAAATCGCTCATTCAGAATTGCATGCAGTGCTTTACTGCTTTTCATTCCTGAGGGTACTTTCATAAAAATTGAAAAAAGGTATAAAAAGGCAGCAATTCCTATCCATATTAGTTCATGCATGATAAAAAAATCATGGGGAATGGACTATTCCTCTTTAGTGATTCCAAAAAAGCATGTCTCCAAAAATAAATATAAGGAAGTTCATTGAGCTTTCACATTCACCATTTTCACTATTTGAGAATTGTGAGAGTGTTTTGGAACCAAAGAAGAGTGTATTTTCTGCGAACCATTGTAGGAGATCTGGGCTATCATTCGATGAGCGAGAAAAAAGCACCTAAAAGGAATGATCTAATGATCTTTTTCAGTTTAATGATCTAGAAAAAGAGTGAAAAAGAGTTGCTCGAACCATCGTTGTGTGTGTTTAACGAGTCCAACAATGAAAAAATCGAGGATTTTTTAGTTTTTTTCGAGAGAGAAAATATCCCATAAAATAAAATTGCTCATTCAGAATTGCATGCAGTGCTTTAATTCTTTTCATTCCTGAGGGTACTTTCATAAAAAGTGAAAAAAGGTATAAAAAGGCAGCAATTCCTATCCATATCAGTTCATGCATGATAAAAAAAATCATGGGGAATGGACTATTCCTCTTTAGTGATTCCAAAAAATCATGTCTCCAAAAATAAATATAAGGAAGTTCTTTGAGGTTTCACATTCACCATTTTCACTATTTGAGAATTGTGAGAGTGTTTTGGAGCCAAAGAAGAGCATATTTTCCACGAACCATTGCAGGAGATTTGGGCTACCATTCGATTTGTTGTTAGTCCCAGGCAGAGGCCAAAATCTTTCTATATGCATTTCTTAACCTTTCTGATCAGTTTTTGGGGTGGAGATCTGAGGTGCCCTAAAGCAATATTTGTGCACTAGCATCCTCTAGCTGTCCTGTAGGGAGTGTTAAAAACCCTATACGACTTGCTGGAGGGTGTTAATCCTCCCTGTGTACCACTAGGGGGAGTGTTAGAGCTTAATGGTGCAATTTAAAACCTCATGCAGTGATACCTAAAGTTGTATTGTCCCATTTTGTCTAATTTTTGGGTTATTTTGCACACTTTTCAGTCCATAATGACTAGCCTATGGAGAGAATGGGCCCATGGTAGCTAGGAATTTCTTATGCAAAACGATCCAGCATGCATACTTGCTTTTTTCCGATGTGGTTTATATAAGTATACAAAGTTGGAGCTGATGAAAGTGCAGGAGCATTTATAGAGATGGATTATCCAGTGCTAGGGTGAACACGAGAAAGTGTTCAGGATTGTAGATCATGAGCTAGATATTGACCATGATAACATATACTTTTTAATTGGTCTATCATACCATGGGGCACAAGAAAACCTCACCGGGCGTAGGCCTGATCCATGATCTACTCTAGAGCTAGTGCAATCCTATTACATCCCTGAGAGTGGACTTGTCAGCAACAGAGTCCCCATAGAGAGTGTCATGCGGAAAGAGTCAATTTTGCGGACAAAACCGACCTCCCTAGAAGTTAAGGCTTTCTAGTGACAAACAAGACAAGTAAACACTACCTTTCTCTAAATATGCATTTAGAATACAAGTAATCAGGTGATAATAACATACCTTTAATCCAACGCTTTATAGTAGTCCAGCCTCGCCGATCCGGATGGGCTCCTCCTTCTCCTCGAAACTTGCATTCACTAACAAGCCAAAAGATTAAATAGCACCTGAATAACTTATAAAATAACACATATTCATCATACAGACCAAGGAGTATATGAAACAAATCATGAATAACAATCTATTGAGAAAAATGAGTTTATTTGTATTAAGTGGAAACAAAAGAAACCGAACCTGCAAATATTCAACACAAAATACATATGAAAGATCATATCATCACTGAGGTAGGCATTCCCATACTCAGATTGAAAACTTTAACTAAAAAACTAACTACTGCTCTGATATAGGAATGATTTCGCAATACATCATAATCATAGACTCTTGTAGACACAGTATGGACACAGCCATCTGTTTATGATTAGTCTACTGTACAATGAATACAAAACTCCTTGCAGCCCGGATGGTGGAAACTAGATCCAGGGTCTTCATTTCTACTTCCCGAAAAGGTACGATTCTATCCATGCGAATAAATGAGTTGATGTCGAACATGGTAGAAACCACTTGATTACCAGTCGATGATGTAAACTGTTAACAAGTGTGAGAGAGACCACCAGTGATGTCAATGGTTCTCAAAGTACCCAGTACAATCCATGAGATGTGAATGAATGAGTTGATGTCGAACATTTCACGAAATCCTTCAATCGAAAGTCAATGATGTAAACCGTCATCGAAGGCGAGAAACCTGCCATTGATGCATGTAGATTTCAAGGTACTGATGACTTCTAGGTCATCTTTCTAGATAATGTGCTGATGTCGATAGAAAGCGACCCGTTGCAGGCAAGCCCACAACACGAAATCATAGTTCAAGTTGAAGAAATGTAGCTGTAAGGAATGACTCAGGGATGGTCGAGATGGATGACAGGTATTTTGCAGATGAATGTTTTATTTGCCGTGACCTCTTGAACACATAACAACACGACAGATGGCTTGGTGACAATTGACCCAAAGTTAATACCCGGAACCGGCTGAAGATTTTCAATGTGGTTTGATCAACTGTTAGGCAAAGGATTTCCCAACCCAGGTGAATAAAAAGTGTCATGTTCAAGAGTGGTGATAAGGTTTCTTCTGAGACAAAGGACGACAAATAGGCTCATTTTCCTCTCCTTTCCCCCACCATTTCTGGCAAGTACCTCTTTATTTTTTACAAGCTTGAGGAGGATAACATATGCTTGATTATAAGCTCATCCTTTGGATGAGTCCAACTTAGTTTTGATTCGAACCCTAAGAAGGAGTGGTCCGTTCCTGTTTGTAATCGAACAGGTCCTTTACTGTGAAATTTTAACGAGTCTAGTATAGGAGAAACTTGGCGTTTTTCAATTTTAGAGAGTCTGAAAAAACTTAAGAAGACTCCAGGGTTGACCCTTTTTGTAAATTTGTGTCTCCCAAGCCCGAAAAAGTATAAAATAATACTTGAGAGAACCGCTTGATCTTTTACAACCAAGGAGTAATTCCATAATTAGTGTCTTTGACCTGAAAAGTAAAAAGCGATCAAGGACATGTCGTTTTATTTCTAGTATCGAATTTGAAATGACAAAAATCCGGGAATCTTTGTTTGCGAAACCAGAGATTCTGGGTTAGATCCCCAGCGGAGTGGCCATTTTGTCATGCGGAAAGAGTCAATTTTGCAGACAAAACCGACCTCCCTAGAAGCTAAGGCTTTCTAGTGACAAACAAGACAAGTAAACACTACCTTTCTCTAAATATGCATTTAGAATACAAGTAATCAGGTGTTCATAACATACCTTTAGTCCAACGCTTTGTAGTAGTCCAGCCTCGCCGATCCGGATGAGCTCCTCCTTCTCTTCAAAACCTGCATTCACTAACAAGCCAAAAGATTAAATAGCACCTGAATAACTTATAAAATAACACATATTCATCATACAGACCAAGGAGTATATGAAACAAATCATGAATAACAATATGTTGAGAAAAATGAATTTATTTGTATTAAGTGGAAACAAAAGAAACCATTACAACCTGAGCCTTGGTGTTGTGCAGGTCCCTCCTAGGGTCCAGCAAGAGTTTTCCTTTACTTTGATCAGCTCACCCACTTCCAAATAAGGCTAGCAAAGGATGGGAATCTCTCCTCTCAAGCTCTATAAGGGAGTCCTAATTCCAGCAACATCTACCCTTAGGAATGTTCAACTTTCAACCTCCCCTCCCTCTGGCCCAATGCCTGTATTTATAGTGCTCTAGAGGAAGTTAATCAGGTCCACCATCAATGGGATAAGCCCCTCTTTGAATGGGATAGCTCCCCTCTTGATGGGATAAGTTCCTCTTTCATAGGGATACATGAACCATCTGGAGGCGCTCAATACACGTCAAACCATCTTCTAGAATGCTCTAGAATCGACCACAAGTAACTTTTTTGAAGTAAAACTTGCGCCTTTTGACCTTTACAGGAGTACGCACCCACCCCTTTATAGACAGAGCGTACAAGTACGCAGGTATTGTGAACTTGAGGTGCGTACACGTAGGTAAGGCTAAGAGAAACTGCGTACCCAGAGATATATAGATTTTTTAAAGACTTTCTCTCTTTCTTGGAGTTTGACATGAAGAGCAGAGGTATGAGACTTGCCAAGGAGGATAGTATGACAGTTGATGGAGCCATACTAACTGCAAATAGTCATGGAGTTGCCATTTTGTCATGCGGAAAGAGTCAATTTTGCGGACAAAACCGACCTCCCTAGAAGCTAAGGCTTTCTAGTGACAAACAAGACAACTAAACACTACCTTTCTCTAAATATGCATTTAGAATACAAGTAATCAGGTGATTATAACATACCTTTAGTCCAACACTTTGTAGTAGTCCAGCCTCGCCGATCCGGATGAGCTCCTCCTTCTCTTCGAAACCTACATTCACTAACAAGCCAAAAGATTACGTAGCACCTGATAAACTTATAAAATAAAACATATTCATCATACAGACCAAGGAGTATATGAAACAAATCATGTATAACAATCTGTAGAGAAAAGTGAGCTTACTTGTATTAAGTGGAAACAAAAGAAACCATTACAACCTGAGCCTTGGTGTTGTGCAGGTCCCTCCTAGGGTCCAGCAAGAGTTTTCCTTTACTTTGATCAGCTCACCCACTTCCAAATAAGGCTAGGAAAGGATGGGAATCTCTCCTCTCAAGCTCTATAAGGGATTCCTAATTCTAGCAGTATCTACCCTTAGGAATGTTCAGCTTTCAACCTCCCCTCCTTCTGGCCCAATGCCTGTATTTATAGTGCTCTAGAGGAAGTTAATCAGGTCCACCATCAATGGGATAAGCCTCTCCTTGAATGGGATAGCTCCCCTCTTGATGGGATAAGTTCCTCTTTCATAGGGATACATGAACCATCTGGAGGCGCTCAATACACGTCAAACAAACTTCTAGAATGCTCTAGAAATGACCACAAGTAACTTTTTTGAAGTGAAACTTGCGCCTTTTGACCTTTACAGGAGTACGCACCCACCCCTTTACAGACAGAGCGTACAAGTACACAAGTATTGTGAACTTGAGGTGCGTACACGCAGGTAAGGCTAAGAGAAACTGCGTACCCAGAGATATATAGTTTTTTTAAAGACTTTCTCTCTTTCTTGGAGTTTGACATGAAGAGCAGAGGTATGAAACTTGCCAAGGAGGATAGTATGACAGTTGATGGAGCCATACTAACTGAAAATAGTCATGGTGACAAATTTTAGTGTAACAGATTGCCCCCTAAAGTGCGAAGCCTGTAGTAGATTAGGGTTTCATATCATCTAGGAAGGGTGAAGTACTTTATCATTTCAAGGATTATCTTGTGGAGAGCCCAATCGGAACCTGCAAATATTCAACACAAAATACATATATAAGATCATATCATCACTGAGGTAGGCATTCCCATACTCAGATCAAAAACTTTAACTAACAAACTAACTACTGCTCTGATACAGGAATGATTTTGCAGTACATCATAATCATAGACTTGTGTAGACATAGTATGGACGCAGCCATCTGTTTATAGTTGGTCTACTATATAATGAATACAAAACTCCTCGCAGCCTTGATGGTGGAAGCTAGATCCAGGGTCTTCATTTCTACTTCCCGAAATAGTTCGATTCTATCCATGCGAATAAATGAGTTGATGTCGAACATGGTAGAAACCACTTGATTACCAGTCAATGATGTAAATTGTTAACAAGTGTGAGAGAGACCACTAGTGATGTCAATGGTTCTCAAAGTACCCAGTACAATCCATGAGATGTGAATGAAGGTTGATGTTGAACATGTCACGGAATCCTTCGATCAAAATTCAATGATGTAAACCGTCGTCAAAGGCGAGAAACCTGCCATTGATGCATGCAGATTTCAAGGTACTGACGATTTCTAGGTCATCTTTCTAGATAATGTGCTGATGTCGATAGAAAGTGACCCGTTGCAGGCAAGCCCACAACACGAAATCATAGATCAAGTTGAATAAATGTAGCTGTAAGGACTGACTCAGGGATGGTCAAAATGGATGATAGGTATTTTGCAGATGAATGGTTTATTTGCAGTGACCTCTTGAACACATAACGACACAACAGATGGCTTGGTGACAAGTGACCCAAAGTTAATACCCAGAAACCGGCTGAAGATTTTCAATGTGGTTTGATCAACTGTTAGGCAAAGGACTTCCCAATCCAGGTGAATGAAAAGTGTCATGTTCAAGAGTGGTGATAAGGTTTCTTCTGAGACAAAGGATAAAAAATAGGCTCATTTTTCTCTCTTTTCCCCCACCATTTATGGCAAGTACCTCTTTATTTTTTACAAGCTTGAGGAGGATAACATATGCTTGATTATAAGCTCATCCTTCGGATGAGTCCAACTTAGTTTAGATTCGAACCCTAAGAAGGAGTGGTTCGTTCCTGTTTGTAATCGAACAGGTCCTTTACTGTGAAATTTTAACGAGTCCAGTATAGGAGAAACTCGGCGTTTTTCAATTTTAGAGAGTCTGAAAAAACTTAAGAAGACTCCAGGGTTGACCTTTTTCGTAAATTTGTGTCTCCCAAGCCCAAAAAAGTATAAAATAATACTTGAGAGAATCGCTTGATCTTTTACGACCAAGGAGTACTTTCATAATTAGTGTCTTTGACCTGAAAAGTAAAAAACGATCAAGGACACGTCATTTTATTTCCAGTATCGAATTTGAAACGACAAAAATCCGGCAATCTTTTCTTGTTTTTACGGTCAGAAAAGGGCTATAAGGGGACCGTCTTTTAATTCTGTTTTAACGAGTATAAAAGAAATGCTCGGCAATCTTTTCATATTTTAGGAGTCAGAAAAGGGCTTAAAAGAGAACTCCAAGGTTTCACTTTTTTCGTAAGTTTTAATGAGTTCGAAAAAATGATAAAAAATGTACTCATATGGCCGACTTTCAATTTAATTTACGAGCAGGAAAAGACGGAAAGAACTCGGCATCTTTATTTGTTTTACGAGAATGAAAGATAGCAAAATAATCTCGGGATTTTCATGAGTTTAACGAGTCTTGAAAATAACTGAAATTGTCTCGAGATAGGTTTCATTTTTACAAAAGCTTGAAACAGAGAAAAACTATGCTTCAAAGTAGTTTCATTTTTACACAAGCTTGAAACAGAGAGAACTGTGCTTGATGCCCCCTAAACGTAACTGCTAGAGCGAATGCCCCTCGGCTTCATTTCATTCAACTAAGTTAAAGCTGGATGGAATGAAGGTTCTTGTACGAGATCATTTGAAAGACTCGACCTAAGAAAATTATGCAAAACACTGAAATAACTAACCTAAATATACAACTTAACATTTAAGATCTAGTCAAACTCTTGATTCAAGTAGAGGAGGATTTGTTTCATTTTTTAACGAGCTTGACACAGGAAAAGAACTATGCTCGGATTCAGTTTCATGTTTACGCAAGCTTGAAACGAAAAACTATGCTTGTTATAAGTTCACATGCCCCCAGCATAATGACGCAAAACGAGGTACATGCCCCCCAAGCTTCATTGCATTCAATGAGGTGAATGGAATGAAGCTTTACTTTCAAGATCTTGGAAAGACTTGTGGGAGTTGTTTTATTTTTTAATGAGGTTGACACAGGAAAAGAACTATCCTCAAAACCCTTGTTTCATTTTTTAAACGAGCTTGAAACAAGATAAGGAACTATGCTCATAACTACTCTCTACAATCTACCTACTTAACCTACCCTTGTTTCATTTTTTAACGAGCTTGACACAAGACAAGGAACTATGCTCAAGACTACTCTCTACAATCTACCTAACAAAAAACTCTACTCTAAAAATCCTTGATTCATTTTTTAACGAGCTTGACACAAGACAAGGAACTATGCTCTAAAATCCTTGATTCATTTTTTAACGAGCTTGACACAAGAGAAGGAGCTATGCTCTAAAAAACCTTGATTCATTTTTTAACGAGCTTGACACAAGACAAGGAACTATGCTCAAAATCCTACTTTCTACAATCTACCTATATAACCTAAATCTACCTTATTCATTTTTTAATGAGGTTGATTCAGTAAAATAACTATCCTCATACTAGCCTGTTTCATTTTTTAACGAGGTTGATACAGGAAAAAACTATCCTCGTACACACTGATTCATTTTTTAACGAGGTTGACACAGTAAAAGGAACTTTCCTCACTTGATTCTTGATCATGGCTTCCAATTGGAAGAAAGACATGTCAATGGACACACCTTGATCATGGCTTCCAAGAGGTCTTCATCAGAAGGAAGAATAGTTCTTTGGAAGGAACACATATCAAGCGACTCAAAAAGGATAAGAACATCGTGTTCAAGTAATCCCATAGAGTTTTCCATGTCAATTACCGCATCTAAATCAAAGGAAGATGAGCAAACAGTGAGAGGCTCACTTACATCGGTAACTGAAAACATGGGACTAGTTTCCACATAATTAACCCGTGGCGGGGTAGATACCACTTTAGAATCAGGAACATTTAGGGGTGTCATATTATTGGTAGTTGAAACAAGACTAGGGAATGAAAGCTGGTCTACAGTCACAATATTGCCATTGTGAGGGAAATACATCACGCGAAAGAGTGTCGATACGACAGCTTTCATTGCATAAACATAGTCTCGCCCAAGGAGTAAATTGAAATCCAAGGGACCTCGAACTACCATAAGATCAATACAGACAGTTTTACCTTCCAAGGTAATAGAAAACTTAGGAAGGATCCCTAAAGGTTCGCTAATGGTTCTGTTAAAAGCTTTCAGATTCTGCGTAATAGGCGCAAGCTGAGGGGAACCCAAAGCTTTCCAAACAGTTGAGGATAAAATACTAACAGAAGCACCTTCATCTACCTATGTACGATGTATGTCCCTACCGCCACCCTTGACAATGATTTGGAAAGGGATGGAGGAAGGAAGATGAGGTTCTGTCAATCTATTCCAATCAAAGGAAATGACCTCAGTACTTGGAGGGGGTTCTGTAGAAACAGGTGAAATGCCCCTCGGCATAGAAGAATCTGATGTAACAAGAAGAACCTGAGCGGTATGAAGTTCACTCTCTAAAGGGAAAGTGGGATCGATCGAATGTGAAATTGAATCGACCACTTGATCAACTAATGGATCATCAACCTGAGTGACATGAGTTTCACTCTCCAATGGAAGAGTGTGATCGACTGTACTTGAAATTAGATCAATCACTCCGTCAGTTGACGGTAGGTTGGGAGAAAGTTTACGGTAACCAGTTGGAAATTCTTGCTGTGGAACAGTAAGGTTTTCCAACAATTTTGAGGCTTCATCCATGTGAGGGAAAATGTGAGTTTGATGACTCCCTTTGCATAACTTACAAGGAAACCTAACTTTACCCTTTTTCCCAGGAACCTGACTATCACTAGTTGATGGATCAATGGAAAGTTGATGAGATTTTTCTGACCATACTTCCAAGACCTTTGGAATACCAGGACAATTGACAAGGAAGTGGTCACCCTTACAAAGCCTGCAAGGGTATTTGGGTTTACGATGCATGTCGGAGTTTTCCTCAACACAACTAACACTTACAGTCGTGGTTGGTTGGTTGACTTCTTTCTTATCTTGCTTCTTCTTCTTCTTCTTCTTCTTCCCTTTCTTCTTCTTCTTAGCCTCCTGGTTACTAGCATCAAGGCTTTTACCAGGCGAAGAGGAAGAAATGGAGGAAGAAAAATTAGGCGAAGAAGGTAAAGGGTCAACAGAAGGTTGGTGATGTTGAGATGGTGAACTCTGTTGAGGTGAAGCATCCGGTTGAGATGGAACAATTGGAGTATTTTGGGCCAACGAAGTTGAAAATAACCATATCGGTAAACCTATTGTAAATCCAGGTAATGATAAAGTAGCCATATAAGGAGGACCAACATTTCCAAAGTAAGGAAAAGTACTAGGATTCTCGTTAGAAGGGGTTCCTAGGTTGGTAAATTCCGGAACATTTGCCATTATATTCAACTTCAGTGAATTTTATTAACAATTTTTAAAACTAAAATTAACAATTCACAATTCACACTTAACAATTAAAATTCACAATTCACACCTATGGTCTCTAAAAGTAAAAACAAACAAATTAACACGCGCTATCAAATCTAGGAGTCAAACCACACAAAAACAGTAACCTTCCGGAACAAAAACACTAGTTGGTGATGAAATCCAACATTGCAGAATTCAGTACAGAAGTGGCAGGTGGAACAGTTACCCCGACAACCTGCTTAATGAATAGACTGGACCAAGTTCCTCCACTTTAACCGTCTCGAGTGAAGTGAACCCCCCAGAAAATCCAAGTGAGTCTAGCCGACGTCTGCTCCAGGTATAGTGGGATCTTCCCTCCACCGTCACCTTGGGTAGAACCCTAAAGATAATGGTCACTAAGGTTACCAACAACAACAAATATACCTGGGGGAATAGTCTACGATCCGATCGCATGCAAGGGCAGAGTATCAAGCTCAATCCCCTTTCCGGCTCCTTGACAATAATCCAAGGTTTACCGACAAGTGACCCCAAGCTCCTCGACAATGGTTAATCCGAGGTTTACCGTTTGTAGTACGTGCATATCTGGCATCGTTCCCAATGAAGGAGGATTGATCCCCTCACTGGTTCAGACACAATCTCGTGCTTCTCCTTTAAGAGGAGCTTTCCCAGAGTATAAATGTAACAGTTGGATTTATCCTACCGCAAGATAAGCTACTTGTTTGGTTTTACTGTCTTGGAGAGTTAACTAAAACCTATTCCAAGACACTAGCCTAAGCTATGTTGGTGTATCAGAGCCCTAGAAATGTAAAAATTACTAGATGAATTTTAATTAAGCGTTGTGTTATTAAGGTTGTTATTACTCAAAGGGGTAAATGGATACGAAACCAATGGTGTTATGACCCGACTCAACTGAATGCAATCGAATATGATAATGTAATCTTTTCAATTTGATGAATCCTAACTAAAGTAAGGAGAGAGTTTCCATTCACTTCCAACAATGCAAAAAAATTGATCACTAAGAGAAAATATAACAAATTCTCTAATGCACTAATTTCATCAAGAAAAACTAATGCAAATCAATTCCAAAATAGTTTTTTATTTTTATTTTTTATTTTGTGTAAATTCAAATCAAAGAAAACTGATCTAAATCTATGATTGATTGTTCAGAATGTAAACTATGCAATTGTAATCTATGCACAATTCACTTGAAAAGTATGCAAATGTAATCTATGCACATTTTTCATTAATATTCTGAAAATGAGAATTCTAATTATGCAAATGTGATCTATGCAAGAGAATTCTCAAACAAAAGACGATTATAATGTAATCTAAGAATCAATCAAGTGCAGGTCGAGAAAATTGGGTGAGAGTTCCAAATATCAAAAAATAAAAACACTCAAAGGCGATTAACACTCATACACAATTTAGCACCCCCCGACGAATGAGGGGGAAATTTTTTTGCAAAAACAAAAGCAAAAAGATGCAAAATTATGAAAAGACTGAGACAAACCTTCAAGTAATGACCAAAGGAAATCAAATTAAGAATTTCTCAAAAAAGAGACTCAAAACACTCAATTGATAAAAGCTTAAAGCAGGAATGCCAATGAAATTAGCCAAGATGAAAGCTTCTGACAGGTGAACAGTGGATCTGGGCAGCAAAAACAAGCTATAAACAAAATTTAATAGGAGAAAAAGGAAAAAATGGAAATTTTCTAAGCTTTTGACAGGGGTACGCAGGCAACCTGTTTGCACAGGTGCGTGTACGCTCTGTGCACAAAGCTGCAGTGCGTACAAGAACGCACTGTGCTTAACACAGAGGCTACGTACTTCTAGCAAAACCAAGAAAAACTAAAATCTAATTTAACCCTAAGCTATCCCACCCAAATGCACAGTCAAAGAGCCAAAAACTAGAAAAGAAACAACTTTTCTCAAATCAAAGTTTCATACAAAGGAAAAATCATTCACATCAATGGATTTCCCTAGCGGAGTCGCCATTTTGTCATGCGGAAAGAGTCAATTTTGCGGACAAAACAGACCTCCCTAGAAGCTAAGTCTTTCTAGTGACAAACAATACAAGTAAACACTACCTTTCTCTAAATATGCATTTAGAATACAAGTAATCAGGTGATAATAACATACCTTTAATCCAACGCTTTGTAGTAGTCCAGCCTCGCCGATCCGGATGAGCTCCTCCTTCTCTTCGAAACCTGCATTCACTAACAAGACAAAAGATTAAATAGCACCTGAATAACTTATAAAATAACACATATTCATCATACAGACCAAGGAGTATATGACACAAATCATGAATAACAATCTGTTGAGAAAAATGAGTTTATTTGTATTAAGTGGAAACAAAAGAAACCATTACAACCTGAGCCTTGGTGTTGTGCAGGTCCCTCCTAGGGTCCAGCAAGAGTTTTCCTTTACTTTGATCAGCTCACCCACTTCCAAATAAGGCTAGGAAAGGATGGGAATCTCTCCTCTCAAGCTCTATAAGGGAGTCCTAATTCCAGTAGCATCTACCCTTAGGAATGTTCAGCTTTCAACCTCCCCTCCCTCTGGCCCAATGCCTGTATTTATAGTGCTTTGGAGGAAGTTAATCACGTCCACCATCAATGGGATAAGCCCCTCTTTGAATGGGATAGCTCCCCTCTTGATGGGATAAGTTTCTCTTTCATAGGGATACATGAACCATCTGGAGGCGCTCAATACACGTCAAACCATCTTCTAGAATGCTCTAGAATCGACCACAAGTAACGTTTTTGAAGTAAAACTTGCGCCTTTTGACCTTTACAGGAGTACGCACCCACCCCTTTACAGACAAAGCGTACAAGTACGCAGGTATTGTGAACTTGGGGTGCGTACACGCAGGTAAGGTTAAGAGAAACTGCGTAACCAGAGTTAATTGACTTTTTAAGGACTTTCTCTCTTTCTTGGAATTTGACATGAGGAGCAGAGGTATAAGACTTGCCAAGGAGGATAGTATGACAGTTGATGGAGCCATACTAACTGCAAATAGTCATGGTGACAAATTTTAGTGTAACAGAGAGGATAAGGTCTAGGTCTATGAGGGCCATTTTATGGTTCATTATGCAGTTGGTAGGGTCAAAGAGTACCCACATTGTGAAAAAGGCCTAACTGTTGCTTGTAGTTAACTGTGTCCAACCACAAATGTTCAACTGGTGTGAAGCAGTGCTTCGCCAGTTGAAGGTAGAGTTAACCGAATGCAAGACTCGAACACAACAAAGTTTTGGGTATGGTACTCTCATAGGCTCATTCATTCTTGAGAGTGTACCTATTATGTGCCTAAGGATGAGCTTAGGTCCCTTTGATTTGAGGGAGCTGAGACAGGGGTGATGGTCATCACTTGATCCTTGTACAGGAGGAGGACCGATTTGACATTTCTTTGAGGAAGATTTCTTCTAGTGGCTTCGTGGCCAGATTTTGATGATTGACGGCTATGCTTATGAGGGAATGGACTTCATTAGCGACCCTGACTTGATGCTACCGCTTGGGACAAACTGGGGTCCTCAAGGTGAGAATGGGTTTTGAAAGCATTTCAAGTATTTTTGAGCTTTTGAATGTTTATGTGATGTTTTTATGGGTGAACAAGTACTGACATGAAGCTTTATTCTTAACACGGATGTGGCGCCATTACAACCTGAGGGAAAACCCGCCATATGAGACGAGGAGGCCAACTGCCTGTTGGGGGGGGGGGGGGGGGGTGATGCTAACAGTCTTCACGAGGTTTTGAGGAACCTGGAGGGCTTGATCATGGGTGCCCGCCCCCTTCCTATGAGGGAGATTCTCGCTCATATATAGTGGCACACAGTTGGTGTACTTGAGTAGTTTTTGGTTCCTCTTCAGAGGATAGCTAGAGCGGTTTTATCATTTCAGGAGTAGTACGCTCTTTTTAGCGGGTGTTTTGGCATAGCCAATGGGTGTTTGTAGCTAGGCATAGTAGCCATTTAAAACATCCAAGTTTTGGAATATTTTGATGTAAAAGACTGGATTTTCTATATATATATATATATATATAGATATATATATATATATAGATATATATATATATATATAATATATATATATCTATATAAGCATTTTGGTATTTTGATGGCGTAAATCTTTTTTAAATGTTTTTGTAAAATTTTTAACTTTGTAAATTTCTACTTTTCATGCATGCTTCTATAGTGAATGAGACAGATGCCAATCTAACACGTAGTCTGCTAATGAATCAACAACTGTATTAAATTCTCTAGGAATGTGTTCATATGTGATAACTTCAAATTGACACTCCAAGAGTCGTAATCTTAGATAATGATGTACCAAGGTTGGATTATGAATGTGATAACAATTTTTCAATTGCATAACAACTAGCTGAGAGTCTATCCTGACCACCAGATTGGAGATGTCCCTTGATGACGCTTCAGTGAGAAGTGAAATTACGGACATGTACTCAACAATATTATTGGTGGTGGTACCCAGAAAGACTCCTTTGGAACAAAATAGTTTCGACTCAGGTGTGTAGATGACCCAAGCAACTGATGCAATGTGATGTGTGTGACGCCTGACACCATCTGTGTATCCTATGCATGCTAAGGGTAGCGAAGACATCTACATTGTGAGAAGGATGTATGAGCCAAATACTCCAATAAATACCAAAACATTCCAATCACACCAAAAAATGGAAGCAAAACTTATAAATACATAAAATTACAAAGCACATGCCCAGTGCAATACTAGGCATAATACTTTTTCAGATAGAGCCCATTTCTGGCCTTGACAAGCGGGACTCCTTCCCAGTCCTGAATTTCATATGCCCATTTTGAGAGGGATTTCTTGACGGCATAGGGACCTAGCCATAAGGGTTGAACCATTCTTTCCCCCAAGAGGTCATTTTTTTTATCATAGAGCAAAACAAGAACCCTCTCTTGGTAAGACTGAGGCTTGACCTTTTTGTCATATTGGGTTTTTACCTAGTGCTTGTGAGCCTCTAGTGCCAATTTGGAATCTCAACGGGTTTCATCCAGTTGATTAAGGTATAGTAGGTGCTCTTCTTCAGTAGTAGTGTTGGGAAGGAGTTCAACAACTATTTGTAGGGAAGGGATCTGACACTGGATGGGTAAAACTTCTTCCAGGTTGCAAGCTAGTTGAAAAGGTGTAAAGCCCGTGGCAGTTTTTACTAAAGTTTGGTATGCCCATAGTGTCGAATATAACATTCGATGCCAATTAGTTTTATGATTTCCTACCAACCTACGAATAATTTTATTTAAGACACCATTGATGACCTGTACTTAACCATTAGCTTGGGGGTAGTAGGAGGATGATTGATCTTGGAAAAAACCTAGCAACGATGTTAAGTCAGACATCATGTGATTCTGGAAATGAGACCCATGGTCTATAATGATCGTGAAAGGTACACTGAAGCGACAGATAACTTGATTAAATAGGAATAACACCACGGTTTCCCCATTGGCCCAGTAGGTGGGAAGGGCTTTGGCCCATTTTGTGATATAGTCCACAGCTACTATGATATAGTTGTGTCCAACAGAGGAAGCAGGATTGCGAGTTACGAATTCTATCCCCCATTTGGCAAAGGGACCAACATAGATAATCGGGTGCATTTGGGGTGGAGAAGTGTGCTTTTTCTTTGTGAACAATTGACAAGATGGCATTGCCGAATGGCCTTGACACAATATTTAAACAAGGTCGGCCAGTAATAGCCTATGCACAAGATCTTTTGTGTAGTAGATATGCCAGAAAGATTATCACCACATGCCCCGACATGGAAGTCATTTAAAACATGTAATGCCTCTTCATGAGTGAGGCAACATCGAAGAACTATATCTACACCACAACGATATAACATATCATTAATCACTAGATAGTGTCACACTTTGTGGCGGATGCAACAACATTCACCTATCGATAGTTTGGGGTGGAACCGTTGTGTTTGAAGGTAGACAAGAATGTCACTGTACAAAGGGTCAGTGGTGTTGATAAGATAGGCAGCTTCATCTGGAAGAGGATCATGGGCTATCTCGTTAGGATTGACAATGGGAAGGTCCAACAAAAGTTCAGCGAAGACTAAGGAGTTATTCGCCTTGGTAACTGTGAAAACCAAATCAAATTGTTGGAGGATCACTATCCATTTCTAATATTTTCCTCCAATTACTTGATGAGACAAAATATGTCTAATGGGATTCTCCAAGGTGATGATAGTGGTTTGTCATTGCAGGATGTAGTGTCAGACTTGGTTGACAGCAAAGATGACTGCCAATGATAGTTTTTCCACATGTGAATATCTGACTTCGGGCCCAGCCAGGCCTTTGGATAGATAATAGATCACATGTTCACTCTGGTCATCATGAGTTTGAACCAAGACCATTCCAAGAGAGGGTGGAGTGGCTGCTAGGTATAGAAGAAAGTCGCAGCTATAGTTGGGAGCGCGAAGGAGTGGGGCTAATATAAGCTCCTTTTTCAAGGCATCAAATGATCATTGAGCTTGATCATCCCACAGATACGACACTCCATTCTTAAGTAGGCACATAAATCCTTTTTTCAACTCAACATAGTTTATGATGAACCATCGTAAAATGTTTGTTTTCCCTTGCAAACGTTGAAGTTGTAGAATAGATTATGGTTTGGGTAATTGAGTAATTGCTTTTACCTTATCGGGATCAACCCTAATCCCATACTTGGAGACAATGAATCCAAGTAAGTGTCCAACTTGACAAAGAAAACACATTTATGTGGATTCAGATGGATGTTGTACAACCAAAACCTAAGAAAGATGGCTCTTAAATGGTTTAGGTGTTGCGTTCGTTGCTTGCAATGGGCTGGAAGGTCATCCAAGTAAGCTTGAGTGATATTCCTGATATCACGAAATGCGTAGTCCATGGCTCTTTGAAAAGTTTCTCTAGCATTCTTTAAACCAAATGGGAGTTTACGATAGGCAAAGATGCCCCATGGGTAAATGAAGGTGGTTTTGTGCTTGTCTTTGGGTTTTATAGCAATTTGATTGTAACCTGAGAATCCATCCATAAATGAAAATGATTCACAACCAGTGCAGTCGTTGATGATTTGATTAATGAATGGTGTCAGATAATTATCCTTGGGACACGTGGCATTCAAGTCTCAATAGTTGACACATATGTAGATGGTTCCTTGTTTTTTATTGATAGGAACCAGAATGGAAACCCATTCCGTTAAAGGAATAGGATAGATGAAACCAACATGTAACAAATTTTCCACTTCATTTTTTATGGCTTCCGTTTTGTAGGGATGGACCGGTCAATGCCTTTGACGGAGAGGTTTAGCATTGTTGTAAAGCTTGATCTTATGCTCAATAATAGATGGATCTATGCCTAGAATTTCCTGATAAGACCAGGCGAATATATCGTGGAATTCCTTAAAGAGGCAGGTGAAGCTTGAAATTTCCCCAGGATTGCAGTCCACTCCAATTTGGATGTTTTCAACGATGTCTGGATTGATAGAAATATTGATGAGAAATGTCTTTGAAATATTGCCCATGCTTCCTTCTGCCTCCAAAGTTTGGATAGTTGTATAGGGTAAGGAAATGATTTCTGGTATGTCAGGTGACAGGATTTGAAGAGGCATCATGTTCGAATTAGCTATCAGAACACAATGGTGCGACTCCTCCTAAGGTCTCTCTTATAAACTCATGATTTCTCTAATAGCTTCATCTGTGGGTAGGACTTTATTGATTTTATCGAAAGAAGGAGTCGCTATGGGAGGGGAAGTGGTACCGTTGGCCGTAACCAAAGTGACTAGGGATTTGAATGTATATTGAATGGCTTGGTAGGCCAATTCAGCTAGTGATAGTGGCATTTGTTCTTCATAAGTGTCAATGTCTGAAGGAGATGGTAGGATGCATGGATCGGTCTATTCATGAGGAATGGATGAAAGCATATTGACCATTTGTGAAACCTTTGGCAACTGAAGAGGGAAAAAACCCATCAGGGAAGAAGCCTCAATAGATCAGTATAGATACTGATGTAAGAGTAAGGTATATGACCTACTAGGGGTACAAAGCCACTTCGAACAGGGAATAATTAGGGGTGCAAAAGGATAGTTGGTCGACTGTGACTACCTTTCCATCCAATGGAAATAGGATGATGCAAAAGATAGTAGACACAATGGCCATCATGGCATACATCTAACTACGACCTAACAAGATATTATAGTCAAGATTTTTATCTATGACTTCTATGTCCACTGTTACCATTTTCCCATACAAGGTGATGGGGTAGCTAGCTAGGTAACCTTTTGGAATGAAAGTGTGGCCATCGAAAGCTTCAAGGGAATTCGACGACGACGATAGGGTTGGAGAACCCAAAGAAATTCAAATGACACAGGTAGAAGCACCTTCATCTATGATAGTTCTATGTATACGTTTACCGTTCGAAAAGATTTGCACCTGAAATGCCAGCTAGTGGAAAAGGGGAGGTTTACATGTTTCCATGTCAAAAATTGCAAACATGGAATCCTATAGGTCAATACCACCAATAGCCGAAAGCAAAGCTTTCCTTTGTGTTGGACATGTTTGTAATACTTTGAGCATCGACATAGCCGATGGATCTTGTGCCAAGTCTTCTACAATGTTGTAGTTTTCAGGGGCGAATCATAAGGTCAGCAACTGGCCTTTCGATATGAAAATCATTGGGTAGTGGTGGGTTTTGACTTGAGGAAGGTTCCTCTGCATGTGCGATAGGAGCTCCATATGATTTGGCTCTTGTTTGTAGACCTACTGTTTCAAAGGTGTAAATGGTAGAGGGTCCTTCACCAGTTGAAGGATGTTACGAACCACCGTTACCCCTTTGTGGGAGTTAGGGTTGGTTTGCAATGAGGTGTTGTTGATGCTGAGTGGGGAAAGGATTACTAAGGACAACGGGGGTCCTACTAGTATCCTTTTTAGCACTGAAATCTGTGCATTCTTGAAGACATGGGCAACGATAGATCATGTGGTCTTCAGCACATTATTTGCAAGGGAATCTGGTGGGTTTATCCTTTCCATTGTCAAGAGGCATAATGATCTTCTGCTTTGGGTTTTGTTACTTTGTTGACTAATCCTCAGAAGGAGAAATATTTTTCTTATTCTTCTTGTTCTTACCATCGGGTTTTTGAGTAGAATGCATAGAGCTTATCATGGTGGTAGGAAGAGCAGTCGATTTGGTAGAGGGGTCCACTAAAATCTGGGTAATGTGACTGTTGAATTTTTTTACAACATCCCCAGAGGTTGCGCTGATAATCCCATTGGTGTGTGCTCTGGGGTGCTAAGTAGCGGAAGAATTGGAGTTGCGAGGGGAATTGGAGATTATGTTGTAAAGTGTGCTAGACTGTGAATATATCATATCTAAGTGTTGGCCACGATGTATGGATTGGTCTTGTGTGACTACACCACCTAAGGCAACATATTTAGTGATTTGGGGGAGTAGGGACATGTAGAACCAGTTCGGTAAGAGATAGTCTAGGAGGGGAGCTTTGAATAACCTCCACCTACGTCTCCATTCATATATATGATCAAAGATGTGGGTGGCAGTATCTTGACGTAATGAAGTGAGAAGTTTCGTCCCAGTCTCATAATGGATGGGTAGCTGGAAGTGCTTTAAGAATTCTATCGTTAGAGTTTCAAAGGTATTGACTAATGTGTGTGGTAACACGATGTACCACTTGGCTATGTTTCTAGTAAGGGTGCGGGGAAAAATACGTAACTAGATACTATCATCCACCATGGAGTTAGAAACACACCAAAGATGATAGGTGGTGATATGGGTACCCAGATCCTCCCGTTGTTTCCCATCGAACTTGGGGATGTTTGTTGGTATGCGGGATTGGCGGACATAGTAAGTTATGATAGATGGGGTCATTTGTAAGTTTGTATAAGTCGTGGATATCCAACATTGCCAAAAAAGGCAGAGTGTGCAATGCTCCCGACTCGGACCAAGGCGATCACATATGACTTGAGGATCCTTGCGGTCGTCCCATTGTTTGGGTCCCAATATTATACATAGGTTGCATGGTATAGTAGTTGCCATGGGGTATAACATTGTAATTTGGATTTCCATGGGGATTGTGATGCTGGGGTATAACATTCCCCCCAAGATAAGAAGTGCTCCCTTGACTCATTTGAGGTTGTGAGTAGGGTGCCCCCATGGATTGGTTGGGATCTCCTTCAGGATTCCTGCCCACCACAAAACTAACCATATGTCCCTAACTGACATAAGTTATGCTCATGTCAATTAGTGACTGACAATGCATGCCTGAAAATGGAGGGGGAATTGTTACATTCCTGATTGGTATATGCATATTGGGAGTGCCCCCAGATACTTGAATCTGGGGGTTAGAACTATACAATGGATGCCAACCATATTGTTGGTTGAAGGGACCCACACTAATTGTGCTATATTGAAAGGACCCTAGGTTTCTTAAACTTGGGTGGTTTTGGTTGGTGGTTCTGTCCGCACCGCGACATGGAAACCGTGATTTCCCCTAGCTTGGGAAGCGGTTTGGAAACACCCCAAGTTCCCTAGACTTGCGAGCTAGTTTATATCATCATGGAAACCCCAAGTTTCCCAGACTTGCAAGCTGGTTTCCATCATCATGGAAACACCAAGTTCCCCGTGTTGGGGCTTTGATGAAAACCCTGAGTTTAGATCATGCCATAAAATATGGAAACCCGCGATTCCATCAAGGGCAGGACATGGAAACCCCAAGTTTCCCCAGAATTGGATGCCACTGGTTTCGACCAGGCCATGACATGGAAACCCAAAGTTTCCCCAGGATTGGGTGCTCAGGTGTGACATGGAAACCCCAAATTTTGGGTGTTGGGGTGCGACATGGAAACTCTAAATTTTGGGCATGACAGGGAAACCCCAAATTTTGGGTGTCGGGGCATGCTATAGGATAAAATGCACGATGTATGGAGAATGGAGATACCCTTAAGGGTCTTCTCAGGACCTTTGGCAGACTGTACGATTATCTGCAGCTGTCACAAAGTTACATGCATATCCATAAACAATAACTAACTATCAAAGAAAGATAGATTGATTGCCTCAAGCCTCCATGTAGATTTTCTAGAGAGCACAATGTAGCTAGGTGGAAGTTCCCTGAGCTCACTCCAGATCAATTCCTATAGATAGAAGAGACAAGCATAATCATAGCATAGAACCTTGATATCTAATACATGAATTTATAAAAGACATCTAGTTACACATAACTAAGCTAGTCAGGCTAAAAGGTATTGGACAAACAAGTAAATGAATGATAGTACTAACACCATGAAGTAGATAGTACAACTGTAGTTCTATATTAATGTCGAAAGAGTGATTACAACCATCTATTGCATCACCCTTCCCTTACCCCTCCAACTCCTCTCTCTCTCTCCCTTCTTACCAACTTCTTACGCTTAGATTTGAGACTATGCTCGACAATCAAGTAAGCTATCATTTTAGATGATCTAACCTCCATCACCATAACCCTAGCTTTGCTTATGTAGAAATTGAGTTAGGGTTTCTAAGTTCCTCCATGAGTCTCTTAAGGTAAAATAAATGATGTTGCCATGCTTTTCAGCTCTTTCCCATTTTCCTCTTTCATTAGGATTTAGAAATCCCACAAATAGGTTGAACGTTAGATGTTTCATTTCTTTTTTGAGTAGATTTAGGAGGGAATATAGATATATTTATGAGTCAATTCGCTCCTTTGACCTCTAGATCCTCATTAGGATCCACTAACACTGTCCTCAAACCAACAAATAGAGTTAGTAGGGTAACTAACACTCCCTTAGGCTTACAGGGAAGCTTTATAAAGCATGTCAGTGTTTAGCTAGCATTAGTGTGGAAACAAGGCTTGTGATCTTAGTCTTTGCTTCAGCTATCATGTCTTCCCCTCAGAGCTGATGGGGGGTCATTTTTATATATAATAGATGCCCCCTAAACTATGAGATTAGAGGCTGTGACAATGGCCGAAATACTTTACATAACTATAATTTTCCTTCTTCGAAAAAAATAGAAAGAGAATCAGAGTTTTGGGTGGTACGGGAAACTTGATACAACACATATATATAAAAAAACTAAAATCATGTCCTGAGTTGGGCATTCCCATACTTAGTAGCTATGTTAGGGTGATTTCCTAAAAAAAGAGATATGACGATGTTAGCCGTTGATAAGTACACTGCATATCTAGTGTCATAATAGGATCATTCTGATGAGTTGTCTCCAAAAAACAATATACGCATCTTGGGAGAGGAAGAAAGGTTGAGTGATGCAAGCCTCTACCCAAGGTCTTGATTTCTACTTCACTGAACAACATAGATCAATACATGTGGATATATGCATTAATGTCAAACATGCATGAAATCATCTGATTACGAATCAATAATGGTGACCATTAACAGATGCAAGGAATGCCACCAATAATGGTGATGGTCTCCAAGATACACAGTACAATCTAACGAGTGTGAAAGTTGTTTTTGTCATCGAACACTTGTAGAATCACTTAACCAGGAGCCAATAATGAGAATACTTGATCAAACACAAGGTGACCTACCACTAATGTCCGTAAGTACCAAGGCACTGAATGTGTTTTTGGGTTGTCTTCCTAGATAGAGTGTTGAAGTCGATAGGAAGATACCTGTCGAAAGGTAGGCAATAATGTGTCCTACATCAATAGAAATGAAATGATACAAGAATGATTTGTTTTTTGATGAATCTTTGAGGATTGGGCCTAAATGACAGATGACAAGATGAAAGGATATGCTTGATGGGTTGATGGAGGAAACAAAAGGCTAACCCTTGAAGAATAGAAGGCACGACAAAGGTTTTAACCATGCAACACTAGATTGATGAACACCAAAGAGTGTTAGGATAAAAAGGTGCAAGAACATCGAGGTATTTAGGCTAAAACTCATAGGATGGTAGGATTCATATTGAGATGCCATCACAAGGAAGGTTTATCTGAGGGAGTGCCATGTTCAAGGGAACGACTACTGCCAAACCACACTTTCTAATACTGAATGTAGTTGTATTGTCTACTTTCCCCATCTGATTAGTTTAAAGAGTCTAGATGGTTAAAATCGTCGACATTTTCATATTTTAAGAGTCTGAAAAGGATCACAAAAAGAGTGACTCTATGCCCTATCTGATTCGTTTAATGAGTCAAGAGAGGAAAACTTGTCGATCTTTTCATGTTTTGAGAGTCTAAAAAGGATCGTAAAAAGAGCGACTCTGTATCTTGTCTGTTGAATTTAATGAGTCTAGACAAGACAACTCAGTGGTCTTTTCATATTTAGAGACGTTGAAAAGATCGTAAAGAATGACTCCAGGGTGGTCCCTTTGTCATAGTTGTTAACCGAGTGTGACAAAGGGTTAGTAGTATACCCATATCGGTTACTTCTCTGTGAGTTAATCTATTGAATCTGGATAAAGGGAAACCTATGTTCATTATATGTTGACCTCATTTTGTTATGAGTACGAGGAGATGGACTAAACTCGTTTTTCATCATGAATTTTTAATGTGTCGCGCGATGATAAACTCAATACCTCCATCAAATTTTAACGAGTCAAATGAAGAAAGCTCAAGGTATATTTTTCAGTTTATTAAGAAAGGAAAAAGAGGTAAAATAACTGCTCATTCCTTCTTCGTAGATTTAACAAGCTCGAAGAAGGGGAAAAACTCGGGGATTTTTTTCGATTTAAGAGCGAGAAATGGTCCCAAAAAAGCAAGTGCTCTGGTTGCTTCCGTAGATTTTTAACAATCGCGGTGACAAAAAACTCAGGATATTTCAGATTAACAAGCGAGAAAAGTACCTAAAATAATGCTCAGGTCATCTTTATAAATGTTTAACAGCCTATAGAAAAAAACTCAGGATTTTTTTAGTTTTATGAGCTAGAAAAATGTGCCTAAAAGAATGATCTAATGATCTATTTCAGTTTAATGATCTAGAAAAAGAGTGAAAAAGAGTTTCTCGGACCATTGTTGTATGTGTTTAACGAGTCCAGCAATGACAAACTCAGGGATTTTTCAATTTTTTGAGAGCGAGAAAATATCCCATAAAAGAAAAGCACTCATTGAGAATTGCATGCAATGCTTTACTACTTTTCATTCCTAAGGGTACTTTCATCAAAAGTGAAAAATGGTATAAACGGGCAGCAATTCCTATCCATATGGGTTCATGGATGATAAAAAATCATGGGTAATGGACTATTCCTCTTTAATTATTCCAAAAAATCATGTCTCCAAAAATAAGTATAAGGAAGTTCTTTGAGCTTTCACATTCACCATTTTCACTATTTGAGAATTGTGAGAGCGTTTTGGAGCCAAAGAAGAGAAGATTTTTCATGGACCATTGTAGGAGATCCGGGCTACCATTCGACATGCCACCAATCCCAGGTAGAGGCCAAAACCTTGCTATATGCATTTCTTAACCTTTCTTATCAGTTTTTGGGGTGGATTTGTGTAGATCTGAGGTTCCCTAAAGTAGTATTTGTGCACTAGCACCCTCTGGCTAGCCTGTAGGGAGCACTAAACGCCCTATACGACCTGTTCGAGGGAATTAATACTTCCTATGTACCACCGAGGGGAGCGTTAGAGCTTGAGGGTGCAGTTTAAAACCTCATGAAGTGATTCCTAAAGTTGTATTGCCGCATTTTGACTGATTTTTGGGTTATTTTGCACAGGTTTCAATCCATAATGACTAACCTATAGAGAGAATGAACCCATGAGATCCAGGAATTGCTAATGTGAAATGATCTAGTATGCATACTTGCTTTGTGCCGCTGTGGTTTATTGAAGTATGCAAAGGGCAGGAGGATTTATTGAGATGGATTATCCAGCGCTAGAATGAACACGAGCAAGTGTTCAGGATTGTAGATCATGAGCTGGCTATTGACCATGATGAAATATACTTTTTAACTGGTCTGTTGTGCCATGGGGCATAGGAAAACCTCACCGAGGGTAGGCCTGATCCATGATTTACCCTAGAGCTAGTGTAATCCTACTGCATCCCTGAGAGTGGACTTGTCAGCAACAGAGTCCCCATAGAGTTGATAAGTTCCAGGTCTATGAGGGCCATTTTATGGTTGAATGTGCAGTTGGCAAGGTCAAAGAGTCCCCACGTTGAGACAAAGGCCCAACTGTTGCTTGCGGTTAACTATGTCTAGCCACAGATATTCAAATGGTGTGAAGCAGTGCTTCACCAACTGAAGGTAGAGTTAACTGCATGCAATACTAGAACCCAACAAAGTTTTGGGTATGGTACTCTCATAATCTCATTCATTCTTGAGAGGGTACCTGTTATGTGCCCAAGGATGAGCTTAGGTCCCTTTGATCTGAGGGAGCCGATATAGGGGCGATGGTCATCACTTGATCCTCATATAGGAGGAGGACCGATCCGACATTTCTTCAAGGACGATTTCTTCTAGTGACTCCGTGGCCAGATCATGATGATTCAGAACTATGCTTATGAGGGCATGGGCTTCACCGGCAACCCTGATTTGATGTTGCCACTTGGGACCAACTAGGGTCCTCAAGGTGAGAATGGGTTTTGAAATTACTTCAAGTATTTTTTAGCTTTTGAATGTTTATGTGATGTTTTTATGGGTGAAAAAGTACTGACATGAAGCTTTATGCTTAACATAGATGTGGCGTTGATCAGAAAATGATATTTAATGACTTTTTAATGCTAAAAAATGAAAGTCAAATGATGCTCTTGTAAATAGTCTCATTGCATAGATCTCTGCATTCTAAATCTAATGCAATTTGAATGGACCAAAACGGACTCTGGATGAACCAGTTATTGTCAAAAGAAGTTTTCCCAATGTCCTTAGAAAAGGAGGCAATTTCTTATTAAAGTGGACTTAAGGGCTCCTTAAAGGAATCACATCAAAGAAATCTAGTAGAAGTGTATCGGGCCTTGGCCTTAAGGGAATTGTGATAAGCAATTGCCGCTTCATCGCATTGCAATGTTTCCGAACAGGAAGGACTTAACCACAAGCATGAGGACTTGCAGATAGTGATATGCCAATTCAATCAACGAATGGTGATCAGAGGAGTATAACACCAAGAGCCATGCATTTACATATGAGATAGTGATACACTGATGCTATCAGGGATTGGATCGCACAATACAAAGGGTCATTTATGTATGAGACAATCCGATATGCTAATAGTGATAAGTGCCGACATGTGATTGGCGCCGATAGCGATATGCCAATGTGATCGACAATTAGTGAAACCAAAATACAAAGGGGCCAATGCAACATGTGATTGTGATATGCAATCAACGATCGATACAAAGGGCCAATGCACATGTGACTTGCGATAGCGCGATCGGCGATCAAATCGCAACAACACAAAGGAGTCATGGCAATGCAATATGCGATAAAGAGCATAGACCCGAAAAGGATTATGATGCGGTTAATTCCATTTGAGTTCCGGCGTGAGGTGTTCAGGTCGAATTTTTGAGTATCTCTTGTGTATTGGGAATTATGTTCTATTTTCAAGATTTCTGTTGTGAAGAGAGTTCGTGGGTTCTTTTCCATTGTAAATAGTCCCTCGCATCTGTGCCACACTATAAGTGGGCGTTTGGCAACAAGAATGCGTTATGAAGCATGCAGAGCAGACAGAGCCTTCCTCATGATTGAAGACAGAGGAATGGAAGGAGAGCTTCAAAGCTGAAAAGGAATGATTCCTCATGATGAGATATAGAGGAACGGATAGGAGCTACAGAACTAGAGGATTCCTCAAAGGCCAGAGAACCAAGCGAAGAAGCTAGTCTCCCTTTAGGGAGCTCATGACTAGGCATAGAGACAGAGCCGCATAGCCCAGCACAGAAGAGAAGCTCATGAAATAACATCCCATAGCCGCAAAGCCACAGATCCACAAATCTTGATAGAGGCAGAGTGGGAACCAAAGAGTTGGGAGTCCATAGAGCCATGTGAAGTAGGAAATTGTTCCCTCTGCGGACAGAGGCAACCCCTCTAGCCCTAGAGTGGGTCTAGTCACAAACAAGGAAAAATCAACAACAATTCTCCTTAAATAGTTCGAGTTGGAGGCCTGCCTCGACCGGTGGTAGATGGAGTTCCGTTGCGCTGCTCCAACTACCTTCTCCTAATGAGTAATCAACCTGAAACAAAGCAAGGAAAAACAACAAAGCACATAACTGGATAGAACAAAGAACTATTTACCCATAAAGTCAAGAAATCATGAGATATCTAGTACATTGCATACGAGACATAGGAAAACATCATTGATTGTATTAAATATGAAATAGAGTAAGCTTACAACCCAGGTCTTGACGTCATAAGCCTTCTCAAGAGGGTCCAGCCAGCATGTTCCTTAAGCATTCACCTTTGAAGATGGATCTCCCAATACAAGTCTCTCTCACTCACAAGTTTCACACAAGATCAAAAGCACTTCACAACCTTCCTCAAGCTCTCAAACAATCCCATACTTTTCACACCAGCTACCTATCAAGCTCACAACACTATCAGCAACACTCCCAAGACTAAGAATTCCAAACTAGCAGCTCATAGCAATGGTGAAAGCTTAAATAGGAGAAGGAGTCTCCATGAATGGTGGGAATATGAGCTTATCTCCAAGGAAGGTAGCACAAATGACAGAATAGCCATGCCAGAGAAGGGAGGGTGACATAAACAAGGCCAAAAACCAAGTCTGTAGTCATCTGGAAGCTCGATTGTTAGAACAAACTCGCTCAAATTGGATCATCGCGGGTAAATAACTGGTCTGGAGCGATGATATCGCTACTGCATAACGAAGAAGGTCATGTCATCACGGGAAAATAAAAACAACAGTCGCACTGGCTCATGAAATTTGACAATCGCGGGAATCACGTGTACTTCCGCGATGGCAGTGCGTATGGTCTGTTTTGGAGCTCTCATCAGCGCGTTTATTTTGAAAACAATCCCAATGATGCAAAAACTTTGGCAAAGTGGGTCATTTGGCAACATCAGAGAGCATGAGTATGAATGACTTTGGACTCATGACACAGTAGGAAGACTGGGATGAAGGCAATAACAGATTACTGTGTAACAGATGCCCCCTAAAGTATGAAGCCCGAGAGAGTGGGAGGGGTGAAATGCTTTACGAAACTGACTGAACTAGAACACCATCTGGAAGAACCTACACGTAAGTACAACTGATATCTCTGATAATGAATTACATGTAGTCTAGGCATGGCCGCAGCCATCCAAAAGACATACGAAATAGGTATGTGGTATGGACGCAGCCACCAAGCTAATGAGACCATGATGATAATAAAGGTATGGTCGCAGCCATCCATGAAGACTCAGGTATGGGCGCAGCCATCCATCAATGAGTCATGTAATCATAAAACCAATCCACGCAGCCCGAACATGTGTAAGCTGAGTTCCGGGTCTTGAACCTATCCGATCATAGTACAAATCCTAACATGTGAATAGAGGTGCTGAGGTCGAGCATGATAGAATATCGCTTGATTACTGGTCAATGATGGAAATCGTTAACAAGCACGAGAGAAACCACCAATAATGGCAATGGCTCTCAAGGTACTGTCTAGCACAATCCACGAAGTGCGAAAAAGGAGCTGAAGTCGAACACTCGTGGAATCACCCAATTGAAGACCAATGATGAAAGTCGACCGTCAGGTGCGAAGAACTTGCCATTGAGGCATGCAAGCTCTAAGGTACCAAAGGGGATCTCTAGGTCAATCTCCTGGATAATGAGCTGATGTCGACAAAAGACGACCCGTCATAGGAGGGCCATAATGTTTCCCCCATCAACGACACAAAATAAGGAACAAGTGGTAGATGGTGGAGCAGAGTACCAGAGGAGAAGGTGAGGGTGTAAACTGCAGAGGGATTATACTCTTGAACATATCGGCGACACGACTCCGAAAGGGGGTGTGGCAGCATTCAGGCACCGATGGATCAGAGGCATGAAGGAGATGGCATGAATCGCATGAAATGAGGCTAGAATGATAACCCAAACCCGCAGAAGGCCAAATGACGATGTATGGATGTCCCAACCCGACAAAAAGCAAAAGTGTCGATGTTCAAGAGTGACTAGCTGCCATAGACAATCAATGATAACTCTGTTGTTGAATCCAACCTAGTAATAGTTTAACGAGCCCTAGGAAGGAGAAGCTCGAGTCTTGTCATGGTGACGAGTCCAATGCCATCAGGGTTTAACGAGTCCGACATAGGTGAAAATCGGATTCTTTTTCATATTTAGAGAGTTTGAAAAAGACATGAAAAAGAAAACTCCAGGGGGGTCCTTTTTCGTAGAGTTGTGTCTCTCGAGCCCGAAAAAGTATAAAATAATACTCAAAAGAACTGCTTGACCATTATGCTCAAGGATTATTTTTTGTAAGTAGTAACTTTGACGCGAAAAAGTAAAAAAATGGTCAGAAGCACGTCGTTTCGTAACCAATAACGAGTCTGAAACGACAAAAACCCGACGATCTTTTGGTGTTTAAACGGTCGAAAAAAGAGCTTAAAGGCAACCACCTCTCATTTCTTTTAACGAGTCAAGAGGGAAACTTGGCCATATTTTCATGTTTCAAGTCGGTAAAGAGCTTAAAGACGACTTTTTGGGATCAAGTGCATATAAAACTATCGTAATTCCACCATCCGAGATCCTGCACAAAGAACACTGCACACGTAAAACCGTTCAAGACAATATGAACAATGCGTGTAAGGACATAGTTAAAAACCATATTTTGACCATACTTGTTGGAGAGGTAAATCCCCTCTGTGGACAGAGGCGATCCCACTAGCTTGAAATGGGTCTAGCAACAATCAAACAATGCTATAATGCAGGTTCCTAATTGCAAATTAAAGGTGGATTACGAGAACCTACTTGGATTCCAATGCTAGTGTTGTAGAAGAGTTGACACTCCCATTCCTTTGCTCTGGCCGGTCACGATCCTCACGATCTCCGTGAATGGACACCTTCACATGCAAAGAATGACACGAATACAAGCATAAAATCCAATAGATGCAATTATATATCGGTCAGAAAAGATATAATTCAATCATCATCATAATGAACAGCAAAAATGGAACCATAATGATAGTCATCTATTATTGATAATCAACAAAGGAGTATACAACCGAAGTTCTGATGTCAAATCCTCCTTTGGCTGTGTGATCAGCTACATATGTCTTGCAAAGCTTGTCGGGGTCAGGAACAAGCCTCTCTCTCTCTTTGCAAATAAGACTCAACAACAATCTCTCAGACTTCTGACAATATCATTCTCACTATGCTCAAAAACTAGCTTGTCAAATGCACAAGAGAAAGCTTTTATAGATGGAGGAGGAGAAAGAGATACAACGAATCCAGAAATTCATGGGATAAGCATTATCCTTGAAAAGCTATTGTGGATAGAGATACGATGAATCTCGACATCCATGAGATTGGCATTATCCTTGAAAAGCCACATGAGTCGAAAGGAAAAAACTCTCGGGCGTGCGTTTGTCAACAAACTTTTCCAAACTTTGTTGGCGCGGGTAAGACTCTGAGACAGAGCACCAATGGGCGCGCCCTCTTTGGAGAATTTCCCTCATTGGCGCAGGTGATACATTGTGGATCCGCGCTAATGGAAAAAGCGGACTTTTTAGGGATATTCTGCAGGAGATGTCTTCAAGGCATATGAAGTCCATACTTAGGGGAAAATAATGCAAGTGTTTTCAAGTTATGTCACTGCTCACAGGTCCCGGAATGAGTCCTCCAAAGTGCGGGAAAGGGGTAACAGGGACGGTGACCAATGGTGACAAATTACTGTGTAACAATACATATAGCAAAAACCATGAAAAACCAATATTTATGAAATGTAATATTTAATTTCACAAAATTACCATAAATAGGGAGGTTAAACCATAATTTTTTACCATTGTTACCATTCAGCCATTGTGGAGCGACTTGGACAATTGAGGTTGGCGAATGAAATTCGGCCCCATACGTGCATCATTCATCCCGAAACCAGTTCCAGGTAGACACACATTGCCATGCACTCTGATTTAATGTCTTTTTTACTGCATTTGATGGTGGGATGTGTTTATTTGGGTGGATTTTCAATTCACCTTCCGCTCTTGGTCATCGCGGGTTTCGCCATTGGGCCCGCGATGACCGATAAAAATTTACACAGGTCGTGCCTGGATCATCACGGAAAAGTGATGTACCTTTGCGTTGACCCAAGAAAAATAACACAGGCACCCATTATCATCGTGTTTGTTTTAGAAACAGACGCGATGATGCCGCGCGACCATATTTTTTTTTTAAATCCACGTTTAAAACTTTGCAAATAGGGCGCTAATGAAATTTTTCGTCATGCAGGGTTATGATGGCGTTCGTCTAGCAAGAACACGCACATGATAACAATGATATAGAGGCTTTTGCCGACGCCGGGTGCCGAAACGCATTGCGGGGGTGTGGATTACTAAAATATTTCATAACTCCACACTTACGGGCACAACTTGACTTGCTGGAGCTACTGATCATCTGAGGCTAGGATATCGAGTTCGATTCTACAGACATCTATTTTTTGATCGGGCTCTCTCGTCGAGGTGAGATGCCCATTCTAGAGGGGCAGCGACCCGAGGGTGATATCTTAGATATGCTGATGGCTCAAGTGTGCCCACAGGCACACAAGTCAAGGAGTGAAAATGTGGCAATCCCAACGGTGGAGGACATAATCCTTCGTGCGATGCTTTTCATGGTGACATAGGTAGTGGGCTCCCAAGCCCGATATGAGGCCTCAAAGACCCATATTCGACTGGCCCTCGAATGTCTAAATCCCACCATGTTTAACTGGGCAGGGGCAGTAATGGCAAGCATGAAGAGGCAACTGAACAACTGTCATCAAGGAGAGACGAAACAGTTTGGTTATGGGTCGATCTTACTCCCGCTCATGTTGGAGTGGGTGCCGGCACCAGTTGCAAGACATGGCTTTGGACGCACCCAGGCCACGCGAGATGAGAGCCACGTGATGGGCTCACATCATGCCACGAGGAGCTGGCGGCCGACCAGTGGCGTGGGGGACGTTTTTCCGAGAGTGGCTGGAGAAACAAACGATCTTCGTGGAGGATTGTCCGTATGCAGGCATGGATTTCCGCAGAGATCCTGACATGTAGCTGCTTGCTGGAGAGTAGTGGGATGACGGTGGTAAGACACTTGATCACATTTTTTGATTTTTTATTTTTATGATGTTTTTTATTTTTTCATGTACATGTCCTAATGATGAACGCTATGGTATGCAGATGTAGGACTGGTGAGACCCCTTGGATCAGCTCCAGAGGCACGGAGGGATGCGCAGGGCGTTGGAGCTCTAGCCCTGGCTCCTCCGGAAGATGACATGATGGAGACAGTGATCCAGAACCTTGAGGGCCTGCTAGCAGGGATTCCGGATTACATGGGGATCGAGGAGGTCCCCAAAGCATCCCAGATCCACACAGTAGGAGTGGAACCCAGGATGCACCGCCTGTTGAGGCGGGTGGCACGAGCGGCTATGCACTATAGGGAGCACAACCCGCCGGAGTAGATACCTAGGTTTTTATTTCCTGCTGGTGATTTTTTGAGAGACATGTGTCTCAGATGTACAGAGACTGTAGACTCTATTATGACATGTACACTTATTTTTGAGCGCCTTAGTGCGCCACACGATATATATATATATATATATAGATATATACATACATATTCCTATGGTCTATTATTGTGTTTTATATGCTTTCTTGTATGATGTTTTAATTACATATTACGCAAATGTCTGTCCAATACATGATTAGCCAATGCATCAGATAATGTGTTCAATCGTCGTGGAATATGCTGATATGTAATGAAATCAAAATTCCTCTCTAACAATTTAACACGTAAATACAACCTTAAAATGCGATGGTCTCTGACGGAATATCGCCCGTTGAGCTGGTGGATGACAAGTTGAGAGTCCAGGTTCACAACCAATGTACGAATATCGAGATTAATTGCCTCAGCCAGTAATTCAATCACAGCACTACATTTAGCAACATTGTTTGTGGTACAACCTAAACACACACCTTGAAGATCTATCAACTCACCGTGAGGATCGTAGATCACCCACGCCACAGAAGACAAGTTGCAGGTGCTGTGGTAGGCACCATTAGCGAAACCAACGTAAGGTGCACCATACATCTGCACAAGAAGCAAAAAGACACAATAAGCAACAATCACGCCTTCACACCAAGCCAAAAACATGAAAACACACACACACAACACACCTGCTAAAACACACGTATGTACAAACCGACATGCATGGAATTCACGCATAGTACTTTGTCAAGTATAGCCCGTTTCGGGGCTTCTCGAGAGGAATCCCTTCGTATTCAATTAGATCATATGCCCCTTTCTGCAAAACTCTCTTTACAATATAAGGCCCTAGCCACATGGGCTCGAGTTTGCCTGCCCCTAGCTTATCATTTGCTTGATCATATAGCAGGACTAAATCTCCCTCAACAAAAGAACGAGGATGGACAGTATGATTGAAGTGAGTTTTCACTCTCTTATTCTGTGCTTCGATAGCTAGAGAGGCTAGCTGACGGGTCTCGTCCAGCCGTTTTAGGTAAAGAAGGCATTCCTCTACCGGAGTAGTGTTAGGAAATAACTCGATGGCCAACATTAATGAAGGGATCTCGCACTCGATAGGAAGGGTAGCCTCTAGTCCGTAAACTAATTGAAATGGAGTGAAACTGGTGGCATCCTTCACAGAGGTTCAGTAGGCCCACAAGGCGAGGAACAACATCAAGTTGCCAATTAGACTTATGCATGCCAACGGTACGTTGAAGCATTGTAACTAGAACCTTGTTAACAGCTTCAACTTGGCCATTGGACTGAGGATAGTATGGATTCGAACTATCATGCAGTAAGCCTAGTTGGGTTGTTAGTTCGGTCATCATGTGATTACGGAAATGCTTCCCGTGATCCGTGACGATGGCCTGAGGGACTCCGAACCATGAAATAACATGGTTGAACAAAAATTGTGCCGCTGTGTGACCGTCTTTAGTTAATGTGGGCATCGCCTCGGCCCATTTGGTGAAGTAATCGACGACAACGTTAATATACCCATGCCCCTTGGCCGAGCAAGGGTTACAGGTCGTATAATCATCGTCCCATTTTGCAAAAGCACCGACGATGACAATAGGGTGCAATGGAGCGGGAGGCGCACACATCTTCCGCTGGTATATCTGGCACTCGTGATAGGAGCGGACGGCAAGAATGCAATCCTTAAAGATGGAGGGCCACAAATAACCAACGCGGAGGATTTTTTGAGCAATAGCATATCTGGACATGTGACCACCACAGGCGCCAGAATGGCAGTCATTCAACACTCGCTCAGCTTCCTCGAAAGTTAGACATCGGCGGAGAATGGAGTCAGCATCGAGATGGTACAGGGTGTCCCCAATGATACGGTAGGTTTGAGATTGATGACGGATCCGTCGCTGAGCATCCTTGGATACAGTGGGACGAAAAGAGGATGTCTGCAGATATACAATGATATCCCCGTACCAGGGATTGAGGGTGCTAATTAGGAATAAAGTTTCGTCTGGGATATGGTCCTCTGATTGAGAGGGTGCGGTAGGAGATGGCAAAGAGCAAAGTAACTCAGCGAAGACAAGGGATTTCTTAGACTTGGCAGTGGTGACTTCCAAGTCAAAATCTTGGAGGATAATGATCCACTTCCAGTACTTGCCCCCCAGCAACTGACGTGACAAAATGTACGTCATCAGGTTGCAATCAGAAACCACGGTCGTAGTATGCAACAAGATATAATGGCGGAAACGTTGGATGGCACAAACGGCGGCCAATGCCAACTTCTCGACGTAAGCATATCAAGTTTCCGTATCTAAAAGATTGTGGCTGAGGTAATATATGACATGCTCAGTGTCATCATCGTCATCGTGAACGAGAACCATGCCGATAATGGTATCGGCAGCGGCCAAATACAGAGTATAGTCACGATGATAATTCGGAGGATGCAACAATGGAGCAGAAATAAGGAGACCCTTGAGATGCTCGAAGGACTCTTGAGCGACGGCATCCTAATGAAAAGGGGTATCTCGCTTTAATAACCGTGTAAAGCCTTTAGCCACTTCTGCATAGTTCGGAACAAATCGTCTTAAAAAATTTGCTTTGCCCTGCAGGCTCTACAATTGCTGCAAAGAAGCAGGGGGAGAAAGATTCAGAATAGCCTCGAATTTAAGGGGATCCAAACAAATGCCCTCTCGGGACATGATAAACACGAGCAATCTGTCTGATTCAACACATAAGACACACTTATGAGTATTAAGCTTGATGTGGTAGTGTCAACAGCGGAGAAAGATTTCGCGAAGATGAGTGGGGTGGTCCTGGCGTTTGACTGAATGAGCTGGTAGATCATCCAAGTACTGTTGTACAATGTGACGGATATCATGGAAAGCATAGGAAATTTCACGTTGGAAAGTAGCACTGGCGTCCTTCAAACCGAAAGGGAGCCTTTTGTAGGCGAAAGTGCCCCAGGGACAGATAAAGGCACTCTTGTGCTGATCGAAGGGCACAATATTGATCTGGTTATACCCAGAAAAACCGTCCATAAATGAATACATTTCGCTCCCAGCACACTCATCAATGAGCTGATCAATGAAGGGTGTGGGGAAGTTAACTTTAGGACAGGCCTGGTTAATGTCACAGTAATCAACACAGACTCGAATGGTACCCTGTTTATTATTCATAGGGACGATATTGGAGACCCAATCTATGAGTGAGATGGGGTAAATAAAACCCGCCTTAAGAATCTTTTCAACTTCTGCTTTAATGGCTGCAGCCTTTCGGGGGTGCATGGGGCGTAGACGTTGACGAACAGGCTTAGCACCCGGATACGTAGGTATCTCATGCACCACTATGCTAGGGTCGACGTCGAGTATTTCTTCGTACGACCAAGCAAAGACATCACGAAATTCACGAAAAAGATCGGTATAGAGCTGAATTTCCTTCGGGGTGCAAGTGACTCCAATATGATTATGCTCGATAATACCTGGTTTTCACAGAGATGTCGATGGGTTGGGTCTGCGTGATGTTTCCCATATTTCCCTCAGAGGACACTTGATAAACTTGAATAGGTGTTTGAAGGGGTTGAGATGGGAGACAAGGAGCAAACCGCTCGAGACAAGTAAGCATTTCCCAATGGGCAAGGAGAAATGAGGAATGATGGTGATGATCAGACCAAGGAGGTTCCTCGAGAGACATGGTCTCGATAATGGCTTCATCAGAAGGAAATGTTTCCTTTAAAGGATCTAAAGAAGCGTCATCTCCAAGCCAAGGGGAATGAACATATGGGTCGGGAGCCCTGCTCGAAGGAGCAGGTTTGGAAGGGGGAGCTGATGCAGCAACGATCTCGACGTAGTGGAGCTCGGCAGGACTCAATGGCATCTTATCACCCCGAGATTCTATCTGATCAGTGTGGAGAAGAACCCACAGATCAGAGTGAATGAAAATCATATTAATAGGAGCAAAGTTAGGATGTGGGAGTGAAAAAACACCCATCAGGGCGGGATCTTTAAAAAGTCCAGCTCCCACACTCTCATATAGTTTGGAGGTATGCTCCACAAAAGGCATGTTGCCTTCAAAAGAGGAGGCAAAGAAGGAGAGCTGGTCTACGGTGACAATCTTCCCTTGATCAGGGAAACGAATGACATGAAAAAGAGACGAAGCTACGGTTTGCATGGCGTATGTCTAGATACGTCCGAGGAGGAGGTTGTAGGTAAGATTAGCATCAACAACTTCAACTTCCACTTCGACCATCTTCCCTTCCAAAGAAATGGGCAAACATTGGAGTATACCTTAAGGGCGAGACTCTCTCCCATCAAAGGCTTCCAAGGTTGTAGGAGACTGGCTCAGCATCGGAGAACCAATAGCCTTCCAACAGGCAACAGACACGATGCAAGTTGAAGTGCCTTCATCAATGACTATACGATGAATCGTTTTGGTGTTGATAATGACCTGTATGAGGAAGGCGATTTGGTGAGGCAGTCTCGGTGTATGGCTTTCTAGGTCAAAAGTAATCAAGTCCGAGTCGGCCGGGTCTATGCCACCGATGGCCGATAGCAAGGACTTCCCCTGAGAGGGTCAGCTTTGGAGTACTTCTAAGGCGGACATAGCGGATGGAGCCTGAGCTAAATCCTGAACGATCTTGTAGTGCTAGGCAGCACGAGCATTAGGGTTGTAAGAAGATTTCCGGAGTACACCTTTTGGAGGGGGTCGGATGGGCGTCTCAGTGCTACGTCTCTCGATGTGGAGCGGACCAGAAATGGATGAAGGAGTGCTGGAGGGGACCTCAGGCTCTTTCCCGGCAGGCGACGAATACTCTTTTTCCTGAGTATTGATGTGGATGGGATTGTCCCAGCCATAAATACTTGAGAACCAAAGGAAGAAGAGGGTTGAGATGGATCAGCCACCATTTGCGTTTACTGAGAGGGAAAAGGCTCTTTGAGCACAGCAGGAGTCCTGGGAGCACCTTTCAACAAACAACTAACTTCAGACCACCTCAGGCAGTCTTTGGTATAGTGATCCTTGTCAAAGATAAGACAAGGGTACTTGGGCTTGTGTTTGGTGCCTTCCTCGGGTGGAGGTTTAGGGGAATCCTGCTTAGGTTGATCCGCTTTATTCTTTCCTTTTCCCTTCTTCTTTCCTTTCGAGGCTTTGTTCGCCATGGTGGACTGGACGGCATTGACCTCGGAACTATTACCAAAATTAGACACAGCCTGAGAAGTATTTTCGTTCGAAGCATTCGACTTTTGCTTCCCAGGGTTCACGGAATATTTCTTAGAGGATGGGCTTATAGATCCGATGACATCGTCAATAGATGGATTTGGCGGAGCTTTGGAAGTTCCGGGCCTCGGGGCATCAGGAAAATAATCATATAGGGTACCGGACTGGGAATAAACCAAGTCAAGGTACTGAGCATGCACAATAGCCTGCTCTTCAGTTACACATGCCCCCATAGCGATGTCCCGTGCGATTGCAGGGACAAAGGAGGTTGTAAACCAATCGGTCAGGAGCTGATCAGGAATCCAAAACTTAATCAAACAATGACGCCATCTCCATTCATGTATATGATCGGAGATGTGTGTGGTTGTATCCTGTTTAAGAGACGTGAGGAGATGTGTTCCCATCTCATACTGGATTGGCAACTGAAAATGAGTTAAAAATTCCATTGCCAACGAGTTAAAATCTTGAAAGGATCTGTGAGCTAGCTCAATATACCACTTAGCAGCAGAGCCAGTGAGAGTCCTTTGAAAAAGGCGGAGCCGGACTGAATCATCAAGCCACGAATTTGACAAACACCAAAGATGATAAGTCATAACGTGGGCTTTGGGGTCTTCTCCAGCTTTGCCATCAAATTTGGGACAATCACCGGGAATCTTGGTTGGAACTAGTGGCCAGAATGGATTATGAAGGATCAGATCATTAGTCAATTTGGACACATCTGGCAGTTCCAATGTTGCTAAGAAAGGTAACTGAGGATTGAAGGACATCTGTGGCTGCAGGTAAGGGGTAGCTCCAGGGTTCCAACCAATTATTGGTTGCCCCCATTGATTTTGTCCAGACAGATTTGGCCCCGAAGGGCTTTTTCCATAGGGATTTTTCCCGTAGGGGTTATAGCTATAACTGGACGGCTGACCCTGGATTCCCCCCCAGTACCCGATTGATTACCAACTTGACCTGTAGGAGCAACATACTGTTGCTGGTAATTTTGATAAGGACTCACCTGCATTTGTTGATAATTTTGGTATGGGGCAAATTGAGTTTGCCCTTGGGATTGCTGGAAACCATAAGGTGGCTGGGCTCCAAACTGAGCCTGAGAAGCAGGCTGCGTTTGATAGGTTGGTTGGGATTGAAATCCAACCTGCATCTAAAGACCGGATTGGGTCTGGGGCCTAGCCTGGGGCTGAAAACCGGGTTGAGCTTGAGAAGCAACGATCATTTGAGTGCCCGGTTGGGCAGGCCCAGAAGGATGTCCTTGAGAGAGTTGAGGCTGAGCCATCTGGCCAAAAGGTTGACCTAGTTGAGATTGAGATTGGCCCACCTACCTAGAAGGATGAGCTTGTTGGGTATTGGGCTGTCCTTGCACAACTGAGGGTTGTCCTGACGAATCGGATGGCTAAGCGGATTGGGTAGTTGGTTGACCTGATTAGATTTGAGGCTAACCCACTTGCCCAGATGCTTGACCATACTGGGCAGTGGGTTGGCCTTGCTGAACGTAAGGTTGACCAGCTTGCCCAGATGCTTGATCATACTGGATAGTGGGTTGGCCTTGCTGAACGTAAGGTTGACCAGCTTGCCCAGATGCTTGACCATACTGGACAGTGGGTTGGCCTTGCTAAACGTAAGGTTGAATCGCTTGCCCAGAAAGATAACTTTGTTGGACACCAAGTTGACCTTGTTGCATGTAAGGTTGTCCCGGATTACCAGAAGGTTGAGCAAAATAGGTAAAAGACGGACTAGCAGAGGTTGAAGGTTGTCCCTGAAAGGGTTGTCCTTGTGGGCCCCCAGGTTTCCCTGGATAAGACTGCCCGTAATACTGCTACCCTTGAGAGGTTTGCACGTAAGACGGTTGCCCTTGATTAGGCGGTCCTTGCAGATGTGTAGGCGATATTTGGCCACCATGATAAGTGGTGGTTCCCCAAGCAACGGATAATGGAACCAAGACCTCAACGGTAGGCTGAGATGGCAAGGATCCGGCAAGATAAAGGTGATGTCCCACGGGATCATAGTAATGGAACAGACCTTACGAGCTTGGATTCTAGACAGCTTGCAAATACTGATCGTATGCCCCCCCTGCTGGAATAGAACTAGAAGAAGGTGAGGCATTTACCGCAGGATTAACAACTCCGGGTACGGACGCCGATGGGCCACTATAAGCTGACCCTGAGGAAGGCCCAGCAGCAGCGGTCACAACTGAGGATGTAGTAACGGCACCGACAACGGGGGTTGAAGACGCCACACAAACAGTTGGAATAGTCGGGACGGAAGTGACAGACGCATTGTGAATTTGAGGAATAAAGGACTCCAAGGTCGGAGTGACAGCGTGTGACCATATAGAACTCATAGAGGGAGTCCTAAAAGACATAACATCCCTTAACACCCTGTAGCGTAAAGGCAATGTAACACCCAGAGGGGTGCTAGGAAAAGGTGTAGTTTCTATTGTGGTGGGAATTTCACCGCTCATCGCAATGGATTCTTCACTTATGACAGGGGATATGTCCTCCATATCAGAAGAAGACATTAGAACCGAGACACCAGGGGGAGTAGGAGGGATATCTTCTTCAAAAGGCTCCCAAACAGGGTTCCAGTGAATTTCGTAAGCCTCGTCGTCTAGAGCGCGAGAGTTAATCGGTTGGAAACTCGAAATAACAGGGAGAGTATCACTCACAACCGGTGCCTCAGGAGCAACAGAGGAAGGAGACCCTTGGTCACTTGGAACGGGAGACGGGATCGGTGATTCCACCAGGATGACAACTTCAAAATATCCTAGGCAAACTAATGAGAAATAACCATACTCAAGCTAATGCAAACAATATCTAACCGGGTAAATGTGAATCATGGCCGAATAAATTTTTAAGACACGGGAACAAAACTTGACCTTTTCATTTTTAAAGAGTCGAGAAAAGGACAAAAGATGACTCTAGTCGCCTTCGAATATTTAATGAGCCTGAAGTGAAAAGTGCTCAGATGGACCTTTTATTTTAGGGAGTCCGAAAAGGAACGAAATTGACTACTCTGGAGAACTAGGCAAAAAGGTTTACCAAACAAATCCGTAAAACTACATATACACCTTGGCAATCATATGAAAACCAAGGACTTTCCGTATGGCAGTCAATCTTCCCGAACGTTATGTTTGGTGCGTTACGTCTTGTAAGGCGATAGACATGGCTTCCTATGGATAAAGGATGATAACCTAGTGGGGTCTCCCCATATACTGGACGGTACGTGGGAGCTCAAATCCGTACTAGACCACTATTGAGTCACAGAAGGAGGAATCACCCAACCTTGAGTGAAACAAAAGTGACTAGGTTTAACGACACCGGAGCATGTCTCTAGCCTAGACCTCTAAATGTGTGCGTTATGTTCCAATGCGTTGTTAGATTTATTCAGTTCATTTTAAAGTTGATCTTGGATTAAGTTACATTTTTCAGGCCTTATCGTATGTATATTTCAAAGCTTAGGATGCAGCTAAAATGAATGAAGTATCCTTTTTCTTTGATGAACACCTACCTACGGGAGGGTAGAGAGGTCATTCCCAAACCAAGAAAACCAAGGCAACACACAGTCACTCAATGCAAGCAGACATCAATCCCTAAAATGCATGGATACTACTGATGAGAGATCTAAACATTCACTTTTCAATATGCAACTTGAAATGCAAATTTTCTTTCACTTTCGCATGCTAAATGAGATGCAATTTTTGATTTTGATGCCTTTAATCTAAAGAAATCAGTAAGCAACAAAAAAATGTGGAAAACCGGTTGACCCCAAACAATTGTAATCTATGTCCGAGTAGTGAGGAGAAATTGAAACAATGCCAAGATTGGTTCAACAACGATCACTAGTTAAACAACCAAAAGTAAGCAAAGAGGAAGGCTCAATCAAACCAACAGCAAGCAGCAAACGAATCTTTGCAAACAAGCAACCAAGCAGAGCTAATCCAGTAAACTTGGAACAATAAAGCTAGGTCACAAAGCAAAAAGGCAAGATTCGCTCAACAAAACTCACAAGAGAGTGCTTCAACCTCTAAATAGTGAAAAAAAGTCATAAACCAAGTGAGAACAGCAGGGGTTAGCAAGACTAACAGATTCAGGAGGCAGAATTGAAGAAATTCAATTCTACAGCAATCAGCGCGGGTAATACACAACAACAAAGCGCTGATAAAGAACAACGCATAGCAACAATGCAATGTCAGCGCGGAAGTACATTCCTTTTCCGCGATGGTCCGATTTATAGAACTGTTGCGACTGTTAGGTGTAATAACACGATGGACAGGAAATTACAAAAAGGGTGGCACGATGATAGCGTGACTGTTAAACTAAAAAGTGCGACGATGTTCAAAAACAGCCATAGTCGAGCCAAAAACTCCCAAAACAAAACCGTCAATCTTTAAACAAATAAAGCATCTCCGAGACCAAACCAAGAAACCCAGAAACAGACAACTAATCCCCAAAATTTTGAAAAGAGACCGAAACAAAAACTCAATGCAAGAATGAAAAAAAAGGGACAAAGGCTAGCTCCCCAGCAGAGTCGCCAATTTGTGAAGCAGGAAAGTGTTCCCTCTGCGGACAGAGGCAACCCCTCTAGCCCTAGAGTGGGTCTAGTCACAAACAAGAACAAATCAACAACAAATCTCCTTAAATAGTTCGAGTTGGAGGCCTACCTCAACCGGTGGTCGATGGAGTTCTGTTGTGCTGCTCCAGCTTCCGTTTCCTTCTCCTAATGAGTAATCAACTTGAAACAAAGCAAGGAAAAACAACAAAGCACATAATCGGATACAACAAAGAACTATTTACCCATAAAGTCAGGAAATCATGAGCTATCTAGTACATTGCATATGATACATAGGAAAACATCATTGATTGTATTAAATATGAAATAGAGTAAGCTTACAACCCAGGTCTTAGCGTCACAAGCCTTCTCAGGAGGGTCCAGCCAGCATGTTCCTTAAGCATTCACCTTTGAAGATGGATCTCCCAATACAAGTCTCTCTCACTCACAAGTTTCACACAAGATCAAAAGCACTTCACAACCTTCCTCAAGCTCTCAAACAATCCCACACTTGTCACACCAGCTACCTATCAAGCTCACAACACTATCAACAACACTCCCAAGACTAAGAATTCCTAAATAGCAGCTCATAGTAATGGTGAAAGCTTAAATAGGAGAAGGAGTCTCCATGAATGGTGGGAAGATGAGCTTATGTCCAAGGAAGGTAGCACAAATGACGGAACAGCCATGCCAGAGAAGAGAGGGCGACATAAACAAGGTCAACAACCAGGTCTAGAGTCATCTGGAAGCCTGGCTGTTAGAACAAACTCGCCCAAACTGGATCATCGTAGGTAAATAACTGGTCTGGAGCGCTGACATCGCTACTGCATAACGGAGAAGGTCATATCATCGCGGGAAAATAAAAACAACAGTCGCACTGGCTCATGAAATTCGACCATCGCGGGAATCACGTGTACTTCCGCAATGGCAGCGCGTATGGTCGTTTTTGGAGTGCTCATTAGCGCGTTTATTTTGAAAACAGTCGCAATGATGCAGAAACTTTGGCAAAGTGGGTCATTTGGTAACATCAGATAACATGAGTATGAATGACTTTGGACTCATGACACAGTAGGAAGACTGGGATGAAGGCAATGACAAATTACTATGTAACAAGCCACATAACCAGAGAGCTTGAATGCAGTAGAGCCACAAAGCTAGATATGTTGAGTGCAGTAGAGTTATAGAGCCAGAGAGCTTTAGCGCAACAAATTTGCAGAGCTAGAGAGCTTGAGAACAATAGAGTTGCAGAGCCATAGAGCTTGAGCGCCAAAGATCCAGTGAGCCAGAGAGATTTAGAGCTAATGGGCCAAGTAAAGGCAGAGCCACCAAAGGTTGGAGGCTTGATAGAGGCTGAAACCACCAGAGGTTGGAGGCAGAGCCACAATCAAAAAGGGAGCCACCAAAAGGTTGGAGGCTTGATATAGGCCGAAGCAACGAGAGGTTGGGAGGTAGAGCTGCAGTTCCAGAGATCCACTAGAGATTGGAGGCTTGATAGAGGTAGAGCCACTAGAGGTTGGATGTAGAGCCGCAGAGCCAGAGAGCTCAAAATACACTTCTAAGAGCCATGAAGCTATAGTGAAGTTTCAGAAGAACAAAGAGATCAAATGATCAAGTTGTTGCTACTTTCTGATGTGTGATGAAGATAGAAGAATGAGTTCTAGAGATAGTAAAATAATTTTGAGGGAGTTGGTGCAAGCCAGGAGCTCAAGATAGCTGGGAGCACTAATTGAAGGAATCTAGTCCAGAGAAGCCTAGATCTGTTTGTAGAGTATGGACAGCTAGAGGGATAAGCTGGTATTCTAAGCCCATCGGTTTAGTTGTAAACCAATGGAGTTGATTGTGGAACTTGTAAAATAAGTCTTAGCATAATCCCAAAGAGTCTAGTCGAGTTGACTACAGCTCATGGAGACGTAGCCCATGATATCAGGGTGAACTCCTAATTAACTTGTTTTCTTTTATGGATGTTTATTTGCTGCATTGTTTCACTATTATATGCTTATATTCGTTTAAGCAAATGAACTTAAATCAATTCAACGGTTAAAGGAAAACAAAAATCATACACCTATTTCAAGTACTTAATTCCATAATTATCAACATAAGCAATATCTTGAATATTGTTTAAGCTTTAGAGTGGGAGAGGTTCTTGTAAGTATGACAAGAAGCCTAGTTCCTCATTTTAGATCAGGTGGTATCAAATCAGGATGCTTGATTGACAGAGCATAATATTGCTTCCTTGACTTGAAAGGTGTTTGATTGTTTGTGAACTTACTATTGTTTGAGTTTGCAGGGGAGAAGGGAAAGCTATTGATAGCCAAGTCCAGGAGAGGACAAAAAGGAAGAAGGGTTGAAGGCATTCTTCTTATCCCAAAGGACCTCAAAGCAATCCTTGAAGCACAAGAGGTTTGTTGCAAAAAGTTTCTTAAATAATCTCTTTCATTATATTCATTTCAGCTTCGAAAGTACAATGTACTTAAGAAAAAGTTGAAGGATGAAAGCAAACATTATATTCATTTCAGATTTGAAAGTATAGTGTACTTAAGTGAAAGTTGAAAGATGAAATACATGCATAAGCATGATATGCATGAATAGAGAGATGTTAATGATTTCCTTTTATTTAAACATGTATGTGTGATTGACTTGAAGGGTCAATTGTTTTAAAGACATGTTTTGTCGGCTTGAAATTTAGTTGATCGCTTGTATGTAGATGTAAGACATGGAGGTAATTCACAAAATGTGAAAATATGTTTCTTTTGTTGAAGTAAGAGTTTAGGCCATCCATTTGTTGTCTATAATTCTGTTGTTGTTGACAATATGCCAAACAAATACAAATGTAAATTTTTGTGAAGAAGATGTAACTTCACATTTGTTTGAGCCACCTTGGATCAATGATTAGAGAAGAGAAGTTCAAACTACCTTTTGTAACCTTCTTAGCAGGAGTTCTGCATGAAGTCAAGGAGGAAGACAATTCGTCCTAGGAGGACAAGCACATCCAATAAGGAAAGTGTTCAAAGGCTTTGGTTCAGAGGCACTATGCAAGGAAAGTGTATGCAGGTTGAAAGAAGAGGGTGTTGTTACTCTCACCTACTATTAAAATCAATATATTAGTCTTTTGGGGTCCAAAAGATTCCCAATGGGGAGGCGTGATCAGAAAATGATCCTCAATGAATTTTTAATGCTAAAAAATGAAAGTCAAAGGATGCTCTAGGAAATAGTCTCATTGCATAGATCTCTTCATTCTGACTCTAATGCAATTTGAATGGACCAAAACGGACTCCGAATGAAGGAGTTATTGTAAAAAGGAGTTTGCCCAATGTCCTTAGAAAAGGAGGCATTTTCTTATTAAAATGGACTTAAGGGATCCTTCAAGGAATCGGATCGGAGAAAGTGAGTGGAAGTGTATCGAGCCATGGCCTTAAGGGAATTGCGATAACAAATTTCCGCTTCATCACATCGCAATGTTTCCAAATAGGAAGGACTTAACCACAGACATGACGACTTGCCGATAGCGATACGCCGATGCGATCAATGATCGGCGATCGGAGGAGTATAACACCGAGAGCCATGCGTTTACATATGCGATAGCAATACAACGATGCAATTAGCGATTAGATCACACAATACAAAGGGCCATTTATGTATGCGACAATGCGATATGCCAATAGCGATAAGCACTGACATGCGATTGGGGCCGATAGAGATACACCGATGTGATCAATGATCGGTGATTGGTGAAACCCAAATACAAAGGGGCCAATGCAACATGCGATTATGATATGCGATTGGTGATTGGCTATCGGTACAAAGGGCCAATGCACATGCGACTTGTGATAGCACTATTGGTGATCAGATCGCAACAACACAAAGGAGCCATGCCAATGCAATATGCGATAAAGTGTTGGAAATAATACTGAGAGGGGGGGTGAATCAATATTAGTCAAGTCAATAATCCTTTTTCTTTTCTTACTCAATTTCATACATGCTACTTCAATGAATGCAACCCGTGTGTGTACAAAACTATGTTTAAGGAAACAAGCGTATATCCAACAAACTAATGATTCTTTTAATTCATCATATGTTGATGTTTAATCTGAGTATCGGTACTTTATTAAACATTAAACAATAACCATGAGCAGTTAATAACAGAAAGAACCATCACACATAAGCATCACACATGAACACCAAGATGTAAGTTGGAAACCCAATGTGGGTAAAAACCACCTGTTGTTGTCGTCTATGTCTTCTTTTAATAATAAGAAAATATATTTACAACAATGTACTGGTGCAGACTCATACCAGTACGCAGGCTTCTACCTGCAGAAGGCTACAACCTTCTTTCATTCTCCAGCTTCTACTAGAAGGGAGCTACAACCCCCTATCTCTTATACTAGCCAATATATTTACTAGTCTGTGGGTGCCAACCTACATAAGGCTATGACCTTCTTTCTTCCTCCAGGTACCACGTTTCATAAATTTTCAGACTTGATACTCTTGGAACACAACACCATAATCTAAAGGCCACGTTTTATCAAATTTTCATAATGGACCCATCAACAACATTGAAGCTCAAAATCAATCACCATTTTAATACAACTATTGCATTACCCATTCATTGAATACTCAATCATTACTCTCTGAATCACCCAACAACTTAATCACTGAAACCCTGTCATCAAAACACAGTCACTAGAACACTGAGCAGAATCTAGAACTATGTAACAATATTCAAAGCCAACTCTATCATCAAATATCATGCATTAGAGTCCATACGCTACTTGGAAGATTCAAACCAGCATGTATACACAACTTCACCAAAGCAAACCAGCATATATGTCATCAAATACTTACTTATAACTTCGCTGCACTTCCCGACTTCAGAAATACCCATATCATTACATACAAAAGGATAGTACATGTGTTAGCAACCAGACCTAGTCCATTAGATCACATAGAGATAAGTCATTATGATCCTGATCCATTATTAGATCTCATCCATCAACATTGAAGCTAATCACAATCAACCAATCTGAATATGTAGGTACTGTCACCAGTAAATTGTTACCAGAACCCAGGACTTTGCATCAACAACCAGAACCACCTATAACTTCAAACATCATAGTTCATATGTTATAAACTACTTAGATGCATCTAACCTACATGTATACACGCTTTTATCAAAGCCAACCTGTGCATATTCATTCATAATTTTGCAGCTATTCCAGACTTCAGTTATCCCCAGATCATAATATTTACAGAACATCACAAGCATCAGTATACAGATCTAGAAAAAAAAATGATCAAACCATATAGAGATGATTCATTCCAAGCCATAAGATCTCGATCCATCATTAGATCTTGTCCTCCATCAACCGCTAAGATTCCTCCTTGGCTTAGATCAAGAAAAGCATCATAAACCCATAACCTGCATATTGGATCTCACACTTCATCAGATATTCGAGACTTGCTTCTTGGCCTAATGATATTCTCCTCCTTTTATAGTCTTAGGCCTTTCTCAATACCATGGTCCAAAACCACATAGGATCAATACCTTGGACCCAATACCTAGGGTCAATACCTCAAACCAAATACCATGGACCAATACCAAAATACCATGGTCCAAATACCATGGACCAAAAAATGTACACGCCTTTCCTTCTGTGAAAGTGCATGTGTACATTATACACATCTTTGTATAAAGCGAACCTACGTGTATAAGTGACTTGGTATATAGTGAACCTACGTATAACATTTCATATACGTGACTTGGTATATAGTGAACCTACGTGTATACGCGACTTGGTATATAAAGAACCTACGTATACCTTTCTTTCTTCATTCTTGTTGTTTACTTGCTATAATGTGATCTTTCATCTGAGAGAGTTGCCTTTTGAACTGATTCCTTGAAGCTTCCCTGCATTTCATCACATCTATAAATACTACTTGTCATGCATTCTATCACATCTGATATCTCTTTTGTAGATTCAACTAGTTACCATGTACAAGTGAGTTGTTCTGCTACAAGTGGGTTGCCATCAAGTACAACACATGCATCATAATTCCAACGAAGAGCGCAGACCCAAAAAGGATTATGATGCAGCGAATTCCATTTGAGTTCCCACTTGAAGTGTTTAGGGCAGATTTCTGAGTATTTCCTGTGTATTGGGAATTATGTTCTATTTTTGGGATTTCTGTTCTGAAGATAGGTCGTGGGTTCTTTTCTATTTTAAATGGTCCCTCGCATTTGTGCCACACTATAAGCGGGCATTTGGCAACAAGAATGCATTATGAAGCACCTAGAGTAGACAGATCCTTCCTCATGATTGAAGACCGATGAACGGAAGGAGAGATGCAGAGCCAGAAATGAATGATTCCTCCTTATGAGAGACAGAGGAACAGATAGGAGCTGCAGAGCTAAAGGATTCCTCAAAGGCCAGAGAAACAAGAGAAGAAGATAGTCTCCCTTTAGGGAGCTCATGGCTAGGCTTGAAGACAAAGCTACATAATCCAGCACAGAAGAGGAGCTCACGACATAACATCCCATAGCTACAAAGCCACAGAGTTGGAGAGCTTGACAGAGACCGAGTGAGAGCCAAAGTGTTGGGAGTCTGTAGAGCTAGAGAACCAAAGATCTTGAAAGCAGTAGAGCCATAGAGCTAGAGAGCTTAAGCACAGCAGAGTTGTAGAACTAGAGAGCTTGAGCACAACAGAGTTGCTAAGCGAGAGAGCTTGAGAGCAACATAGTTACAAAGCTAGAGATCTTGAGCACCAAAGAGCCAGTGAGCTAGAGAGCTTCAGAGCTAGTGGGCCAAGCAGAGGTAGAGCCACTAGAGGTTGGAGGCATAGCCACAAAGCTAGTAAGCCACCAGAGGTTGGAGGCTTGATAGATGCTGAAGCCACCAAAGGTTGGAGGTAGAGTTGCAATCCAAAAGGGTGCCACCAGAGGTTGGAGGCTTGATAGTGGCCGAAGCCACCAGAGGTTGGGAGGTAGAGCCATAGTTCCAGAGAGCCACCAGAGGTTGGAGGCTTGATAGAGGCAGAGCCACTAGAGGTTGGAGGCAGAGCCATAGAGCCAGAGAGCTCAAAATAGACTACTAAGAGCCATGAAGCTATAGTGAAGTTTCGGAACAACAAAGAGATCAAATGATCAAGTTGTTGCTAGTGCCTGATGTGTGTTGAAGACAGAAGAAGGAGTTCCAAAGATAGTAAAATCATTTTGAGGAAGTTGGTGCAAGCCAGGAGCTCAATATAGCCCAGAGCACTAATTGAAGGAATCTAGTCTAGAGAATCCTAGAGTATGGACATCCAAAGGGATAAGATAGTATTCTAAGCCCATCAGTTCAATTGTAAACCAATGGATTTGAGTGTGGAACTTGTAAAAGAAGTTTTACCATAATCCAAAAGAGTCTGGTCGAGTTGACTAGAGCTCATGGAGACGTAACCCATGATATTAGGGTGAACTCCTAATTAACCTATTGTCTTTTATGGATGTTTATTTGCTACATTGTTTCAATGTTTTATGCTTATATCTGTTTAAGAAAATGAACTTAAAGCAATTCAGCAGTTAAAGGAAAACAAAAACCATACACCTATTTCAAGTACTTAATTCCGCAATTGTCAACATAAGTAAGATCTTGAATATTGTTTAAGCTTTGGAGTGGGAGAGGTTATTGTAAGTATGGCAAGAAGCCTAGTTCCCCATTTCAGATTAGTTGGTATCATAACAGGTGGTATCAAATTAGGATGCTTGATTGACATAGCATAAGATTGCTTGCTTGACTTGAAAGGTGTTTGATTGTTTGTAAACTAACTGTTGTTTTAGTTTGCAAAGGAGAAGAGAAAGCTATTAATAGCCAAGTCCAGGAGAGGACAAGAAGGAAGAAAGGTTGAAGGCATTATTCTTATCCTAAAGGACCTCAAAGCAATCCTTGAAGCACAAGAGGTTTGTTGCAAAAATTTGCTTAAATAAGCTCTTTCATTATATTCATTTCAGCTTCATAAGTACAGTGTACTTAAGCGAAAGTTGAAAGATGAAATACATGCATAAGCATGATATGCATGAACACAGGAATGTTGATGACTTCCTTGTATTTGAACATGTATGTGTGATTGAATGGAAGGGTCAATTTTTTTAAAGACATGTTTTGCCAGCTTGAAATTTAGTCGATCATTTGTATGTAGATGTAAGACATGGAGGTAATTCACAAAATGTCAAAATCTATTTCTTTTGTTGAAGCAAGATTTTAGGCCATCTAGTTTTTGTAAGTAATTCTGTTGTTGTTGACAATATGTCAAAAAGATACAAATGTAAATTTTTGTGAAGAAGATGTAACTTCACATTTTTTTGAGCCAGCTTGGATCAATGATCAGGGAAGAGAAGTTCAAACTACCTTTTGTAACATTCTTAGTAGGAGTTTTGCATGAATTCAAGGAGGAAGATAGTTCTTCCTAGGAGGACAAGCACATCTAGGAAGGAAAGTTTTCAAAGGCTTTGGTTCAAAGGTACTATGCAAGGAAAGTGTATGGAGGCTGAAAGAAGAGGGTGTTGTTACTCTCACCTACTGTTCAGATTAGTATATCAGTCTTTTGGGGTCCAAAAGATTCCTAATGGGGAGGCGTGATCAGAAAATGATCCTCAATGAATTTTTAATGGAAATAGTCTCATTGCATAGATCTCTTCATTCTGAATCTAATACAATTTGAATGGACCAAATCAGACTCCGAATGAAGGCATTATTGTAAAAAGGAGTTTGCCCAATTTCCTTACAAAAGGAGTGAATTTCTTATTAAAGTGGACTTAAGGGATCCTTAAAGGAATCGCATCGGAGAAAGCAGGCGAAAGTGTATTGGGCCTTGGCCTTAAGGGAATTGCGATAAGCGATTTCTGCTTCATTGCATTGCAATGTTTTCGAAGAGGAAGGACTTAACGACGGACATGAGGACTTGTCGATAATGATATGTCAATGCGATCGATGATCGACGATCGGAGGAGTATAACACTAAGAGCCATGTGTTTACATATGCGATAGTGATACACCAATGTGATCGATGATTGGATCACACAATGCAAAGGGCCATTTATGTATATGACAATGCGATATGCTGATAGCGATAAGCGCTGACATGTGATTGGGGCTGATAGCGATACACTGATGTGATCATCGATTGGCGATCAGTGAAATCCAAATACAAAGGGGCCAATGTGACATGCGATTGTGATATGCGATTAGCGATCGACTATCGGTACAAAGGGCCAATGCACATGAAATTTTTGATAGCACGATTGGTGATCGGCGATCGGCAATTAGATTGAAACAACACAAAGGAGCCATGCCAATGCAATATGCGATAAAGAGCACAGACCCGAAAAGGATTATAATGCAGCTAATTCCATTTGAGTTTCGGCTTGAGGTGTTCAGGTTGGATTTCTGAGTATTTCCTGTATATTGGGAATTATGTTCTATTTTCAGGATTTATGTTTCGAAGAGAGGCCACAGGTTCTTTTCGATTGTAAACGGTCCCTCGTATCTGTGCCACACTATAAGCAGGTGATTGGCAACAAGAATGTGTTATGAAGCACACAAGAGTAGACAAAACCTTCCTCATGATTGAAGACAGAGAAACGAAAGGAGAGATGCAAAGCTGGAAAGGAATGATTACTGAAGATGATAGATAGAGGAATGGATGGGAGTTGCAGAGTTGGAGGATTCCTCAAAGGCTAGAGAGACAAGAGAAGAAGATAGTCTCCCTTCAGGGAGCTCACGGCTGGGCTCAGAGATAGAGCCCCATCACCCAGCATAGAAGAGGAGCTCATGACATAACATCCCATAGCTGTAAAGCCATAGAGCCGCAGAGCTTGATAGACGCAGAGCGAGAGCTAGAGTGTTGGGAGTATGTAGAGCTATAGAGCCAGAGAGCTTGGACACAATGGAGCCACTGAGCCAGAGAGCTTGAGCGTAGTAGAGTTGCAGATCCAGAGAGCTTGAGCGCAGTAGAGTTGCAGAGCCAGAGAGATTGAGCACAACAAAGTTACAGAGCCAGAGAACTTGAGCACCAAAGAGCCAACAAGCCAGAGAGCTTCAGAGATAGTGGGCCAAGGAGAGGTAGAGCCACTGGAGGTTGGAGGCATAGCCACAAAGCCAGCAAGCCACCAGAGGTTGGAGGCTTGATAGAGGCTTAAGCCACTAGAGATTGGAGGCAAAGTAGAAGTCCAAAAGGGAGCCACCAGAGGTTGGAGGCTTGATAGAGGCTGAAGCCACTAGAGGTTGGGAGGTAGAGCTATAGTTCTAGAGAGCCACAAGAGGTTGGAGGCTTGATAGAGGCATAGCTACCAGAGGTTGGAGGTAGATCCACAGAGCCATAGAGCTCAAAATAGACTTCTAAGAGCCATGAAGCTATAGTGAAGTTTCAGAACAGCAAAGAGATCAAATTATCAAGTTGTTGCTGGTGTCTGATGTGTGCTAAAGACTAAAGAAGCAGTTCCAGAGATAGTAAAATAATTGAGGGAGTTGGTGCAAACCAGGAGATCAAGGTAGCCCGGAGCACTAATTGAAGGAATATAGTCTAGAGAAGCTTAGATCTGTTTGCAGAGTATGGACAACCAGAGGGATAAGATGGTATTCTAAGCCCAACGGTTCAGTTGTAAACCAATGGATTTGAGTGTGGAACTTGTAAAATAAGTTTTACCATAATCCAAAAGATTCTAGTCGAGTTGACTAGAGCTCATGGAGACATAGCCCATGATATCAGGGTGAACTCCTAATTAACTTGTTATCTTTTATGGATGTTTATTTGCTACATTGTTTCACTGTTATATGCTTATATCTGTTTAAGAAAATGAACTTAAAGAAATTCAACAGTTAAAGGCAAACAAAAACCATACACCTATTTCAAGTACTTAATTTTGCAATTGTCAACATAAGCAAGATCTTGAATATTGCTTAAGCATTGGAGTGGGAGAGGTTCCTGTAAGTATGACAAGAAGCCTAATTTCCCATTTCATATTAGGTGCCATTACGACCTGCGGGCGAACCCCACCATATGAGACAAGGAGGCCAACTACCTGCTGGGGGGGTGATGCCAACAATATTCGCGAGGTTCTGAGAAACCTAGAGGGCTTGAGCATGGGTGTCCCCCCCCTTCCTATGAGGGAGATTGCCGCTCATATGCAGCGACACACAGTCAATGTACTTGAGTGTTTTCTGGTTCCTCTTGGGAGGATAGCTAGAGTGGTTTTAGCATTTCAGGAGAAGTAGGCTCTTTTTAGCTGGTGTTTTGGTGTAGCCAATGGGTGTTTGTAGCTAGGCATAGTAGCCATTTAAAACATCCAAGTTTTGGAATATTTCAATGTAAAATACTGGATTTTATCTATATATATATATACAAGCATTTTGGTATTTTGATGGAGTAAATGTTTTTTAAATGTTTTTGTAAAATTTTTAACTTTGTAAATTTCTACTTTTCATGCATGCTTCTATAGTGAATGATGCAGATGCCAATATAACACGTTTTTTTCTAATGAATCAACAACTGTATCAAATTATATAGGAATGTGTTCATATGTGATAACTTCAAATTGATGCTCCAAGAGTCATACTCTTAGATAATGATGTAACAAGGTTGGATTACGAATGTGATAATGATTTTTCAATTTCATAACAACTAGCTGAGAGTCTAACCTGACCACCAAATTCGAGATGTCTCTTGATGATGCTTCAGTGAGAAGTGAAATTATGGACATGTACTCAACAATATTTTTGGTGGTGGTACCTAGAAAGACTCCTCTGGAACAAAACAGTTCCGACTAAGGTGCGTAGATGACCGAAGCGACTGATGCAATGTGCCATGTGTGATGACTGGCACCATCCGCGTATCCTATGTCTGCTAAGGGTAGCGAAGATATCTACATTGCGAGAAGGATGTATGAGACAAATACTTCAATAAATACCAAAACAATCCAATCATACCAAAAAGGGGAAGCAAAACTTATAAATACTTAAAATTACAAAGCACATTCCTAGTGAAATACTAGGCATGATACTTTTTCAGATAGAGCCCATTTCTGGGCTAGACGAGTGGGACTCCTTCCCGGTCCTTAAGTTTATATGCCCCTTTTGAGAGGGCTTTCTTGATGACATAGGGACCTAGCCATAAGCGTTGAAGCGTTCCTACCCCCAAGAGGTCATGTTTTTTTATCATAGAGAAAAACAAGATCCCCCTCTTGGTAAGACTGAGGCTTGACCTCTTCATCATATTAGGTTTTCACCTGGTGCTTGTGAGCCTCTAGTGCCAATTCGACATCTTGATGGTTTTCATCCAGTTGATTGAGGTATAGCAGGTGCTCTTCTTTGGCAGTAGCAATGGGAAGGAGTTCAATAGTTATTTGTAGGGAAGGGATCTGACACCTGATGGGTAAAACTTCTTCCAGGCCATAAGCTAGTTGAAAAGGTGTAAAGCCCGTGGCAGGTTTTACTAAAGTTTGGTATGCCCACAGTGCCAAATATAACATTCAATGCCAATTGGTTTTATGATTTCCTACCAACATACAAATCATGGTCTTTAAGAAACCATTGACAGCTTGTACTTTACCATTAGCTTGGGGGTAGAAGGAGGATGATTGATCCTGGAAAAAAAGTAGCAATGATGTTAACTCAAAACATCACGTGATTTTGGAAATCAGACCCATGGTATATAATGATCACACGGGGTACACTGAAGTGATAGATAACCTGATTAAACAGGAATAGCACCGTGGTTTCCCCATCGGCCTAGTAGGTGGGAAGGGCTTTGGCCCATTTCATGAAATAGTCCACAACTACTATGATATAGTCGTGTCCAGTAGAGGAAGCGGGATTGTGAGTTACGAAGTCTATCCCCCATTTCTCAAAGGGGCCGATGGAGATAATCAGGTGCATTTGGACCAGAGGAGTGCACATTTTCTTTGTGAACACTTGACAAGAATGGCATTGTCGAATGGCCTTGACACAATCTTTCAACAAGGTCAGCCAGTAATAGCCTGCGCGCAAGATTTTTTGTCTAGTAGATATGCCAGAAAGATAACCACCACATGCCCCATCATGAAAATCATTTAAAACATGTTCTACATCCTCATGAGTGAGGCAAAGTTGAAGAACTGTATCTGCACCACGATGATATCACGTATCGTTAATCACTAGATAGTTTAGCACTTTGTGGCGGATGCGACGACGATCACCTATCAATAGCTCGAGGCAGAACCGTTGTGCTTGGAGGTAGACAAGAATGCCACGTACCAAGGGTCAATGATGTCTATAAGATAGACAGCTTCATCTGGATGAGGATCATGGGCTATCTCATTAGGATTGATAATGGGAAGGTCTAAAAAAAGTTTGGCAAAGACTAAGGAGTTCTTCGACTTGGCAACTGTGAAAAACCAAATCAAATTCTTGGAGGATCACTATCCATTTCTAATATTTTCCTCCAATTACTTGACAAGAAAAAATATGTCTCATGGGATTCTCCAAGGCGATGATAGTAATCAGTCGCAGTAGGATGTAGTGTCAGAATCAGTTGATAGCAAAGATGACTACCAATGATAGCTTTTCCACATGTGAATATTTGAGTTCGGGCCTAGCCAGGCCTTTGGATAGATAATAGATCACATGTTCACTCTAGTCATCATGAGTTTGAACCAAGACCATTCCAAGAGAGGGTGTCAAGGCTGCCAGGTATAGAAGAAAGTCATTGCTGTAGTTGGGAGCGCTAAGGAGTGGGGCTGATATAAGCTCCCTTTTCAAGGCATCAAATGATCATTGAGCTTGATCATCCCACAGATATGACACTCCATTCTTAATTATGCACATAAAGCCTTTCATCAACTCAACATAGTTTACGATGAACCATCGTAAAAAGTTTTCTTTCCCTTGCAAATGTTGGAGCTGTAGAATGGATTGTGGTTTAGGTAATTGAGTAATTTCCTTTACCTTATCGGGATCAACCCTAATCTCGTACTTGGAGAAAATGAATCCAAGTAAGCATCTAGAATTGACAAAGAAATGCATTTATGCAGATTCAGACAGATGTTGTACAACCGACATGTAAGAAAGATGGCTCTTAAATGGTTTAGGTGTTGTGTTCGTTGCTTGGAATGGGCTGGGAGGTCATCCAAGTAATCTTGAACGATACGCCTGATATCATGAAATGCATAGTTTGTGGATCTTTGAAAATTTTCTCTAGCATTCTTTAAACCGAAAGGGAGTTTGAGATAGGAAAAGATGCCACATGGGCAGATGAAGGCAGTTTTGTGATGGTCTTTGGGTTTTATAGCAATCTGGTTGTAACCTAAGAATCCATCCATAAATGAAAATGATTCACAACTGGTGCAGTCGTCGACGATTTGATCAATGAATGGTGTCAGATAATTATCCTTGGGACACATAGCATTCAAGTCTCAATAGTCAACACATATGTCGATGGTTCCTTGTTTTTTATCGACAGGAGCCAGATTGGAAACCCATTCTATTAAAGGAACATGATAGATGAAACTAGCATGTAACAACTTTTCCACTTTGCTTTTGATGGCTGCCATTTTGCAGGGATGGACCAGTCGATGCCTTTGATGGAGAGGTTTAGCATTATCATAAAGCTTTACCTCATACTCGATAATAGATGGATCTATGCCAGGCATTTCCTCATAAGACTAGGTGAATATATCACGAAATTCCTTAAAAAGGCAAGTGACGCTTGTAATTTCCTCAGGATTGCAAATTTTCTCCAATCTGGATGTTTTCCACGATGCTTGGCTTGATAGAAATATCGATGAGCAATGTCTTTGAAATATTGCCGATTTTTCCTTTTGCCTCCAAATTTTAGATAGTTTTATAGGGTAAGGAAATGATTTCTGGTATGTCAGGTGACAAGATTTGAAGAGGCATCATGTCCGAATCAGATATTGAAACACGATGGTGAGAGTCCTCCAAGGTCTCTCTTATAAACTCATGATTTCTCTAATAGCTTCGTCTGTAGGTAGGACTTGATTGAGTGGATCGAAAGAAGGAACCGTTATGGGAGGGGCGGTGGTACCATTAGCCGTAACCAAAGTGACCAGGGATTCGGATGTAGATTGAATGGCTTGGTATGCCAATTCAGCTAGTGACAACAACATTTGTTCTTCGTAAGTGTCAATGCTTGAAGGAATCAGTAGGACCATGGATTGGTCTATTCATGAGGAATGGATGAAAGCATATTGATCGTCTATGAAACCTTGGGTGGCTGAAGAGGGAAGCAACCCATCAGGGAAGAAGCCTTCAGTAGACCAATACAGATACTAATGTAAGAGTAAAGTATATGACCTACTAGGGGTACATAGCCGCTTAGTAACAGGGAATAATCAAGGGTGCAAAAGGATAGCTAGTTGACTATGGCTACCTTTCCATCCAATGGAAATAGAATGATGCAAAAGACAGTAGACACAATGGCCATCATGGCATATGTCAAACTATGACCCACCAAGAGATTATAGTCAAGATTTTTATCTACGACTTCTATGTCCACCGTTACCATTTTCCCATACAAGGTGATGGGGTAGCTAGCTAGGTAACCTTTTGGGATGAAAGTGTGGTCGTTGAAAGCTTTAAGGAAATTCGACAGCGGGGATAGGGTTGGAGAACCCAAAGTGAGCCAACATGAAGCTGATATGATGAAGGTAGAAGCACCTTCATCTATGACAGTTGTATGTATACCTTTACCTTTCAAAAAGATTTTCACCTAAAATGCAAGCTAGTGGGAAAGGGGAGGTTTACATTTTTCCATTTCAAAAATTGCAAGCATGGAATGCTGTGGGTCGATACCACCAATAGCCAAAAGAAAAGATTTCCTTTGTATTGGACATAATACTTCGAGTGCCGACATAGTTGACAACTCTTGTGCCAAGTCTTCCATAATGTTGTAGTTTTGGGCAACACGTGTAGATGTATTGCACATTGTGCGTCGAAGTGCCCCTTTAGGGGGGAAAATCACAACGTCAACAACTAGCCTTTTGATATGAAAACATTGGGCGGCAGTGGTATTTGACTTGAGGAAGGTTCCTCTGCATGAGCAACAGGAGCTCCATAGGATTTGGCTCTTATTTGTAGACCTAATGTTTGAAAGTTGTAAATGGTAGAGGGTCCTTCACCAGCTGAAGGATGTTGCAAACCACTGTTGCCCCTTTGTGGGGGTTAGGGTTGGTTTGCAATGAGGTGTTGTTGCTGCTGAGTGGGGAAAGGATTATTAAGGACAACAGGGGTCCTACCAATATCCTTTTTAGCAATGAAATCTGTGCATTTTTGAAGACGTGGGAAACGATAGGTCATGTGGTCTTCAACACATATTTTGTAAGGTAGTCTAGCAGGTTTATCCTCTCCATCATCAGGAGGCATAACCATCTTCTGCTTTCGATTCGGCTACTTTTTTTACTACTCCTCAGAAGGAGTAGTCTTTTTCTTATTCTTCTTATTCTTACCATCAAGTTTTTGTGTAGACTGCACAAAGTTTATCATGGTGGTAGCAATAGTAGTCGATTTGGTAGAGGGCTCCAATGACATCTGGGCAATGTGACTGCTGATTTGTTTTACAACATCCCTGGAGGTTGCGCCGATAATCCCATTGGCATACACTCAAAGGTGCTGAATAGCGGAAGCATTGGAGTTGTGAGGGGAATTGGGGATTACGTCATAAAGAGTTCCAAACTATGAATATATTAGATCTAAGTTTTTTCCACGACGTATGGATTGGTATTCTATGACTACACCACCTAAGGCAACATCTTTAGCAATTTGGGGGAGTAGGGACTTGTAGAACCAGTCTACTAAGAGATAGTCTGGGAGGGGAGCTTGCTAACCTCCGCCTACGTCTCCATTCATGTATATTATCAGAGATGTGGGTGGTGGTATCCTGATGTAATGAAGTGAGGAGTTTCGTCCCAGTCTCATAGCGGATGGGTAGCTGGAAGTGCTTTAATAATTCCATCGTTAGAGTGTCAAAGGTATTTAATGACGCGTGTGGTAACTCGATGTACCAATTGGCTGTGTTTCCAGTAAGGGTGCGGGAAAAAGATGTAACTGGATGCTATCATCTACCATGGAGTTAGAAACACACCAAAGATGATAGGTGGTGATATGGGTACCCGAATCCTCCCCTTGTTTCCCTTCGAACTTGGGGATGTCTGTTGGTATTTTATGCGGGATTGGCAGCCATAGTAAGTTATGATAGATGGGGTCATTTGTAAGCTTGTATAAGTCCGGGATATCCAACGTTGGCAAAAAAGGCAGAGTGTGTGATGCCCCTGACTCAGAGCAAGACGATGACATATGACTTGAGGATCCATGTGGTCCTCCCATCGTTTGAGTCCCAATTGTTGTGGGGAAAAATGCCTATGCAGGACGATCCTATCCACCTAAGGTGTGACAGTGCCTTAGCAACAAACAGAAACAAGTACTCTAGTATTCTTCCTTTATGAATTAAGAATGAAGAGAGATGGATGGAATAACCGGTGTCTTCCGTTTGTCCCTTGATCCGGTTCCTCTTCTCTTTGGGAGTTCCCAGCTACTTGCCTTCTCGCTCGCCCAGCTTCAAGAGGTTTCTGCAAGATCACAAGAAGAAAACACTACACAAAGACATAGATTCATATTCATAACTAGTTCAGGATTAGAAATAAACTAAACATACTAATGCAATCTTACATCAAAGATACACCAGTATATAGGAGAAACCAAGATAGCTTTATTGATGAATAACAAGGTTCAGGAAGAGATACAACCCATAGGGCTCCAATCCAGCATCTCCTTCCCAGCAAATGAAATTCCTATCTTCACCTTCCCTCAAAGTATTAAGCACCCAATGATTCCAATCTCAAACCAACAGCAATTCTTTGCAATAACAAAATTCCAGCCCCTAGATCTCATGGACGAGAGATCCATATATAGATGTTTGGAGAGAGGATGAGTCAGCTTGAGATCTGACTAGTGTCCTCTCCCTCTGTCAGTTCTTGCTTCCACTTGGAGGTTCTTGCTTCCACTTGGAGATTGAGAACCTCTTACTCATCACTAGTCGAATTCACTGAGGCAAGTGTCATTGAGGAAGATTCTGGAAGCTTCGAGGGTCTTGACACCTTGTTGAATGAACTTGCCATTTGTCAATTCTCATTCAGCGCACCCTGGTAGTGCTTCTACCTGCGTTGCAGTGCAGGTAGCCAGTGCAGACTTTTCATTTCAGCGCAGACAACTAGTGGAGCCTCTGAATTGATCCTGAATTGACTTGTTTTTGAGCAGTTTCTGGTGGAGAACTTCTGTGAATTGTTGTGGTTTGTTGGCCTTGTTCCTCTAGGGGTAGGAACAACATGTTTAGGGACTTTGGATCCCTTAGATTATGGACATTTCATGCTTATAGTTGTAAGGCACAAAAATGTCTATAACAGTTACCCCCTAAAGTATGAGGTCGTTTATCGGGTGAAATTCTTTATCAGGAGGATCCGAAGTTCATTCATTGCTGGGAGGAGACCTATAATAAGATACAATACGATAAATTATTTTTCATACTGCTTTCATGATCTAGCTGAGGCAGGCATTCCCATGCTCAGCTTTATAAATTCATTTTTTTGTACATAGAACAGACAATCGTTTGATGGTAGACTGATAATTTTGATGAAATTATCATCCTTTGGGTAGGATGATTATCTGCTGCAATGATGTACATGTCAATGTCTTTATCTTTCCTGAATATATATCGCAGCCTGGATGGATGAAACTAGATCCAGGGTCTTCAAACTCGTTCGATCTTCACTCTAAGTACAAGTCGATCCATGTGAGAAATGTTCTGAAGTCGAACATGGAAAGACATCTCTTGATTACCGGTCAATGAGGTAAACCGTTAACAAGCGTTAGAGGAATCACCGATAATGATAATGACCCTCAAGGTACTGCAGTACAATTCACGTGGTGTGAATAAAGGACTTGGCGTCGAACACCACGCAAAATCTTTCGGTCGAAGGTCATTGATGTATACCTGTCGCCGGAAGTGAGAAACTTGCCATTGAGGCATGCAAGCTTCAAAGTACCGAAGGGGTTGTTCCTAGATCAACTTCTTGGATAATGAGCTGATGTCGACAAGAAGCGATCTGTCAAAGGAGGGCCTTAATGAATCCCACATCAGTGACATGGAACGGAGCAAATGATTTTGATGGAGGTGAAAACGATCTGATGACATATGATTCAGGGTGGCGGTCATGAAAGGATGAAGGATAATGTATGGCAGTGGATGGGACACGGTTGACTTCTCTGAACGACTTCTCTTGAACATATGGCGACACTTATGCGATGGATCGGTAGCATTACCCCAAATATGGATGGTATGGCGAGACCATGGTGATGTGACCGGTGAATGAAACAACCCAACCCGATTGTGGTATGGAGGAAAAGTGTCATGTTCAAGAGCGACTTGCTACCATCAAAGTTTTCTTGAGTTTCTCCCAATTTTTCCCCAGTCATTGCTGACCAGTACCTCTTTATTTTTGTCAAGCTTAAGGAGGATAACATATGCTTGTTCTATAACTTGCCCTTCGGGCAAGCCCATCGCTACGTTTTAACGAGCCTAGCGATAGTGAAACTCATTCTCGTCTAAAGACAATTTTGTCGCTATTTAATGATTTTAACGAGTCTAGCGACAAAGATAACTCGGTCCTTTTCATTTTTAGAGAGTCTGAAAAGGTATGTAAAGTCAACTCCGAAAGTCCTTTTTCGTCATCTAATCCCTTAAGTCTGAAAAAGTATAAAACAATACATAAGGGATGAGTTTTCGATAGTTTTAACGAGCTGAACAAAACAAGCGCTCGATCTTTTTGTGCAATAATCCCTCAGGTCCAAAACGATTAAAATCTAGAGGAGGGATAGCACTTCCGGTCGCTTTAACAAGCTAGAAGGCCAAAACTCGGCAATCTTTTCATATTTTACGAGTCAGATGAAAAGAGCTTAAAGAAGACTCGTCTTTTGAGGAACGAGTGATGAAACGGGTTAGCAGCTGATTCCAGGTATGAGTTGGAATTTTCCAATCACGGCAGTGTCACAAGGATGGCTAGTGAAATCACTCTTCGCAGCTGTTCCTCAAAATGGGTAAACAATCATATGGAGGTGAACAATCCGCCAATGGAAAAGTGGAGGTGACGGTGCAAACACGACCAAGGCTTTAATGGCTGATGATATTACATTCACTGTGGTTATTTACCGGGTAGTTCATTTTTTAACGAGCTTAAACGCGGATTGAAGCACTTGCTCGATCTTATGTTTATTTTTTAATGAGCATGAACTATGCGCTAAAAATGCTCGGATCTTGCATTTATTTTTTAACGAGCATGAACTGTGTGCTAAAACTACTCGATTACCCAGTCATATGATAAGAATGTCTCATTAAGATTCTATTTTTTATGGAGCTTCATCTTACAAAGCTTTGCTCCGGATCCTTTCGTTATGCAAGTTTGGAAACGACTAATCCTACGAGTTTAAAGGGTTAGACCTACAAGTTTAAAGGGAGGACCTAAAAATTTAAAAAATAAATAGCCGCCCCTTGCTTGCACTCCAAAAGGTTTGCATGCCCCCAGGCATAAAGTACGATTTCAAAGTTACCCCTTCTTTAGTCCAATAAAACATTTGTTTTACCGGGAGAGGCCTACCTCTTTCAGGTTACCCAAAGATTGCTCCATTCGCGGCCACGAATAAAACACTTCCTCGACGATGTCTATCGAAATAGACAACGGTGAGCAACGATGCCCGCCAACTCACATAACTTTGACAAAAGAATCTTATTCTAGAATAACCCCTCTTCCTAGACGGATGGGGTACAGACTAGTCATATTCTCCCGCGAAAACCTACCTTATACCCAAAGTTTTCCTGCCAAAGCAGACCAGGATGCATGTCCCCTGGGTTCCAGTCATATCCTCCCGGATTACTCGTGCTCATCAGGAGGACGGACCGTGGGTTGAGACATTTCTTGCGTGAAGAGACCATTTAGGGATGGTATATGACTATTTGCGATGCGTGATCCGGGAAATGAAAGCTGGTCCACGAGCTTGACCACTCTTCCTTCATGCGGAAAACACATTACTCTAAAGAGTGAGGAGACGATGGCTCCCACGCAATATATATAGTCTCGTCCAAGGAGTAGGTTATAATACAAGGGTCCTTGAACGACCATCACGTTCATTTGAACGGTCTTCCCTTTTAATGTGATTGGCACATTGGGGAGAATCCCTAAAGGTCGACTGGTTCCTTTATCAAAGCCTGTCAGATTTCTCATTTCAGGTAAAAGCGCTGGCGAACCAAGCGCTTTCCAAGAAATAGAGGAATGGATACTCACAGATGCCCCCTCATCAATGATAGTGCCAGCCATTACCATTCTGTATATTTGAACGATAATTCTGAATGGTATGTTTGCTGGCAAACGGGGTCTGCCTAGTTGGTTCCAGTCGAACGAGACAACTAAGTTGCTTGGTGGTGGGACCGAATAGACGGCCGGGTATGACTCTGATGAAGTTCCTTCCTGCGATAAAGGAATGGGCAAATTGCCCCCTTGTTCGTCGGAGTCTGTGTTGACGAGGAGAATTTGGACGGTGTCGTCTTTATTCTCCTCTGTGATGGTATCATTCGAAGATAGAGCCTCTGAAGGAAAAACCGGGTCAACTACCACCTCAACCTTTTGACTTTCGTCAGGTATGGATTCAGACGGTTCATCCTCAATGATAGGTGCTTCGGCTGACCACCTGAGCGGGCCAGCCGGGTTCTCAACTGGTGAAGGACTTGGCAGGAGTTTTTGATATCCAGGAGGAAGTTGCACTCGTAAAACCAGGCGATCTTCCAAAACTCTTTTAGCCTCGTCTAAGAAGGGACAACGGTGGATGGCATGGTCACCTTCACACAGTTTGCAGGGAAATCTAGCTTTCCCTCTCTGTCCTGTGACTTCACTTTCACTAGTTGACGGTGAGTTGTCAACATGGCTATCAGAGGTTGACACCATCGAATTGTGCAAACGGGGAGACCACTCCCTTAGTATCCGAGGGATGCAGGGACAATCTCTATGGAAGTGGTCTCCCTTGCATATGACACATGGCGATTTAGGCCTAGTCAGTGCTGTGTGTGGATTTCTGTCAGATGATACTTGTTTGCCCCTAGTCGCTTTTGGCTCCTTCTTCTTCTTCTCTTTCTTCTTCTTTTTCTTCTTCTCCTTAGGAACTTGGTTTTTTGTTTTACCAGTTCCGTCAAGCGAAGAGGAAGGAGGAGAGGGAGAATTAGATGAAGTAGAAGGATGGTAGGTAACTCTAGTCTGGTTTAACCGTTGATTCGACTGTTCAGGAATAGTGGTGTTCTGAACGACATTGGTTGAAAAGAGCCAGACTGGCAGGCCAATTGTCAGTCCTGGAAGCGACAATGTGGCCATATGGGGCGCACCAACATCTCCCCAAGAGGAGAAGGGACTAGGATTTCCACCAAGGGGAATTCCTTGGTTGGTGTGCTCCATTTTCTCAACCTAAAGATCAACGCAGGAATAGGGGTGATTGTTCCATTTAAAATAAATTTTAACGGCGCTTTAGACACAACTTGCTTTTTCACTTTTAAAGAGTCGAGAAAAAGCTAAAGATGACTCTAGTCTCCTTCGATGTTTTAACGAGCCTGAAGTGACAAATGCTCCGATGGACTTTTTCCGTTATAGAGTCTGAAAAAGGCCAAAAGGAACTACTCTGGAGTTCTAGGCAGAGGGTGTGCCAAACTTTTCGCAAAACCGCAGAATACTTTTTAAGGTACGGGCGATCGATCTTCCTGAATGTGTGTTCAGTGCATTGCGATCAGTAGGGCGGCCGACACGGCTTCCTAAGGATAAAGGTTTTATGCCTATAGGGGTCTCCCAATATATACGCGACGGTACGTGGGAGCACAATCCTTACTGGCGCTATCGTCCCTCAGGAGGAATCACCCACCATCAATGAGATCGACAGTCACCAGGCTTTACGACGTCGGAACACGTCTCTAGCCTAGACCTCTATGTTGTGCGTTATGTTGCAAAGCGTTGTTAAGTTCATTCAATTTATTTTAGGTTGATCTTTTTAGAAGTTTGCCTTTTGAGGTTCACCACGAGATGTATGATACAATTCCTAAATGCAGTCTAAAGATGATAAGCAAGCTTTTTATATCTTTTCAACCATGAAAATCCTAGCTACAAAGGGAAAAGAAAGACACCATCTTTTCTCAAAGAGCAATCAGCACACTCTAATGCACTTTTCCTAAATCAAACATGCAAACTATCAAGATGCAAATGCACAATGCAGGTGTTTGTTTTCCGCTTTCTTAGTATTGATGCTTACAAAGAAAGCTTTTTGTACAACTTTGAATTTTCTTTTAAATGACAAATACAAACAAGTTTACTTTTTCGAAATCAGAAAGTGTAGAAGAGAATACAACACTTTACGACTTTCGAAATGAACACTTGTTTCGACACTTAAAAGAGACAAACTCAAACCCAAAAGCAAAAGTAAATGTATAATCAACTGTAAATAGCTAATGAACTCTCTCCTAAGATCACAATCAACAGATCTGAATCAAGGGCTACAGGATGACTATTTCACTCTTGCAAAGGAAAACTGTAAATGACGCCACAAACACATAAAAACACTCACAGTCTTTTTGTACAAAAGGAGGCGGAATTTAAGCAGAGAAAAGGAGTTATCAGACAGGTACCTATGCTGGTTACAGGCTGCAAAAATCAGAGATCAAAACAAGGCAAAACAGAGCAGAGAACCCCAGCTGCACAAGGCCTAACTTGATCAGCGCACCCTCAACACAACGGTTTTGACATTCAGCGCAGGTAGCCTTCACGGGACCTGCGTTGAAATGCAGAACCTCTTCACAGGGTCTGCGCTGAAGGATAAACGAGAGTTTCTCACTGGGTTCTGGGTCACAGTTTGCTATTTAATCTATAGTTTTAGGGTAAATCAAAGCAAAAAGCAAGGTACAATCAAAGGGATGCTTTGAGGAAGGGCTAAGATCTATCACAAAGGATCATCATATCATTCGTGAATCCATTGTTCAGATCATAGACAAATCTAGTGATTGGATCAAAGCAGCAGCTGTCTACTTTGCATCTGAGAATAGCAGATGCAGTTCGATTGTTGCTGTTGAGTCTATGAAACAAACAATGATAGAGACACAAATAAAATGACTAAACAGATCTCCCCAATGGAGTCGCCAATTTGTTGTGGGGAAAAATGCCTATGCAGGACGATCCTATCCACCTAAGGTGTGACAGTGCCTTAGCAACAAACAAAAACAGCTACTCTAGTATTCTTCCTTTATGAATTAAGAATGAAGAGAGATGGATGGACTAACCGGTGTCTTTCGTTTGTCCCTCGATCCGGTTCCTCTTCTCTTTGGGAGTTCCCAGCTACTTGCCTTCTCGCTCGCCCAGCTTCAAGAGGTTTCTGCAAGATCACAAGAAGAGAACACTACACAAAGACATAGATTCATATTCATAACTAGTTCAGGATTAGAAATAAACTAAACATACTAATGCAATCATACATCAAAGATACACCAGTATATTGGAGAAACCAAGATAGCTTTATTGATGAATAACAAGGTTCAGGAAGAGATATAACCTAGAGGGCTCCAATCCAGCATCTCCTTCCCAGCAAATGAAATTCCTATCTTCACCTTCCCTCAAAGCATTAAGCACCCAATGATTCCAATCTCAAACCAACAACAATTCTTTGCAATAACAAAATTCCAACCCCTAGATCTCATGGAGGAGAGATCCATATATAGATGTTTGGAGAGAGGATGAGTCAGCTTGAGATCTGACTAGTGTCCTCTCCCTCTGTCAGTTCTTGCTTCCACTTGGAGGTTCTTGCTTCCACTTGGAGATTGAGAACCTCTTACTCATCACTAGTCAAATTCACTGAGGCAAGTGTCATTGAGGAAGATTCTGGAAGCTTCCAGGGTCTTGAAACCTTGTTGAATGAACTTGCCATTTGTCAATTCTCGTTCAGTGCACCCTAGTAGTGCTTCTACCTGCATTGCAGTGCAGGTAGCCAGTGCAAATTTTGCATTTCAGCGCAGACAGCTAGTGGAGCCTCTGAATTGATCCTGAATTGACTTGTTTTTGAGCAGTTTCTGGTGGAGAACTTCTGTGAATTATTGTGGTTTGTTGGCCTTGTTCCTCTAGGGGTAGGAACAACATTTTTAGGGACTTTGGATCCCTTAGATTATGGACATTTCATGCTTATAGTTGTAAGGCACAAAAATGTCTATAACACCAATATTATACATAGGTTGTGTGGTATAGTAGTTTCCTTGGGGTATGGCATTGTAATGTGGATTTCCATGGGGATTGTGATGTTGGGGTATAGCATTTCCCCCAGGATAAGAAGTTCCCCCTTGACTCATTTGAGGTTGTGAGTAGGGTACCCCCATGGATTGGTTGGGACATCCTTGAGGATTCTCGCCCACCATAGAACTAACCATATGTCCTTAACTGACATAAGGAGTGTTCATGTCAATTAGTGATTGACCATGCATGCCTGAAAATGGAGGGGGAACTGTTATGTTCCCGACCAGTATATGCATATTGGGAGTGCCCCCAGATACTTGAATCTGGGGGTTAGAACTATACAATGGATGCCAACCATATTGTTGGTTGAAGGGACCTGTTATCACTCAGGTTATCCTTAAAGCTCCTTAAAGGATACGGCTGAGGTAACCACAAACCAATCTTTGGACTGCAGGTCCTAGCCTTCCTGCAATCAGAGAGGGCTCTCTCTTTATAATTTAGCTTTGTTTTGGGTTGATTTTAGGCCAGTTATGATTTTCTTGGGTTTTGTTTTGATTTTGGTGGGATGGAGGATTCTTTCAAATAGAGTTGGGATGAATAGTGTGAGAAGTTCAAACCATTGGGTGTGGAGTCGTGGATTAGGCTTGTTGTTTCATTTTATTGGTCACAAGAGGAATACAGAGCAGGATAGCTACACATAAAACAATATCTAGCTAGAATAAAGATGGAACGAAGGTCAGTGAATGAAAGGCAACTAAGTAGCTCTCATTATGCTAACAGAGGGAAGGTGAATGAACATTTATATAGGAGCAATCAGGGATTCCTAAACAACATTCATATATGAAGGAACTAGTGTAAATATGAGCAAATCAGTGTTCATATTCAGGACTAATTCAGAGGAAAACATAGATAAATCACAGAAATTGAGAACAGAATATAACTAAGTGAGCTCTGAACTATTCTTTCTTTCTGCTATTTAGATAGTGAAACAATGATGGCATAAAACATATAAACTGTAAACAGAGATAAGAAACACTTATTGGGCTATGTAGAAGCATTAGGATTCCATAGTCACTCTTCAGACATTAAAACACAACATTCAGTTCATCTCCCAAACATTCCAGCGATCTTTGATTATAGAGACTTTTAGAAAATACAATGCAAGTCTAGAGGAAGTTATCGACCAACCAACCCTTTTTTCATAACAGAGGGTGGTTTAAATAGAAAAAATATCTACAAACAAGAGATCTGAGACAGATCTCATCAAATAAATGCCTTTAACCTAATTTGTACGGAAGTAAATGACAAAAATATCTATCTAACAGCTGCGCTGGGGCAACTGGCATCTCAAAATATCTATTACAGCAGATCTTAGGCAGATCTAAGAAAAATGAGTGCTTTAATCTATTTTATCTTAGAAGTAAATGCTTAAAACATTTATCTAAGTGTTGCGGTAGGGTAGCTGCCTCAAAAATGGATCAAAATTTGTCCTTATGGCTCCGTGCTGGCTCTTTTAGCCATAAGTGTACTTTAAATTCATTCATCTGCGCCTGCAAGTGGTTCTGCTGCCTTAAGTGGCCAAAACTATGAGTTGGTGAGCCTTTATGGCTCAGAGCTGCTTTATTGACTTTGTTGGGAGGCTCTTTAATGATTTCCTGCTTTGGGTTTGTTATAGACATTTTTGTGCCTTACAACTCCAAGCATAAAATTTCCATAAACCAAGGGCTCCTAAGTCCCTAAAAGTGTTGTTCTAACCCTTAAAGGAACAAGTTCAATAGATTACAGCTTCTCCCAAAATTTCTCCACCAGAAACTGCTCAGAATAAGTCAAAACAAGATCATTTCAGCTGCTCCACTAGCTAGGTGTGTTGCATTGCACCTAAATACACTGTGAGGGTGCGTTGCATTTCAAAAGTCCCTTCTGTGGGGTGCGATGGGCGAGAAATGACAAATGGCAGTGTCATTCCGCGAGGTGGAGAGACAATGGAAGCTTCCAGAATCTTCTCCTGTGACACTTGCCTCACTGAATTCGACCAAGGATGAGTAAGAGGCCTTCAGTCTCCAAGTGGAAGCAAGAACTGACAGAGAGAAGACACTAATCAAATCAAAAGCTAACTCATCCTCCTTACAGATATCTATATATGGATCCCTCATCCCAGAGATCCAGAGGCTGGAATTTTGCATATTGTAAGGAATTGCTGTTGGTTGTTGGAGACAAACATCAGATTGTTGGGTGATCTATGCTTTGTTTGAGGTGAAGAGGGGCTTCTTTGCTGGGAGGCTGATGTTGGGTCAGGAACCACTGGTTGTAACTCCTCCTAGATCTTTTCTTGTTTATCAATAAAAGCTATTTGAGTTTTCCTCCATGCTTTTGTATCATTGATGCTTGTTACATTTGTATGGTTAACTTAAATCTGATCCTAAGTTGTTTATGAATATAGATCCATGTCTTTGTATAGTGTTCTTCTTCTGTAATCTTACAGGTACTTTGTGAAGCTGGGCAAGTAAGGGAGCAGGTAGCTGGAGATTATCAAAGAAGAGAGGGATTGGATCAAAGGATTAGCGCAAGACACAAGTTGGTTCTTTCTATTCTTCTCTATCTATAGTTCATAAAGGAAATACAAAAGTAGTTTTTCTCTGTTTGTTTCTAAGGCAGCTGTCACACCTTAGTGGGATAGAGCAGTTCTAAATAGACACTTTTCCCTGTAACAAAATGGTGACTCCCTGGGGAGCTAATTAGTTTGTTTGTTTATAATTCTTTGTTTGTTTGTTTCATAAACTTATAAGTGGCATTCGAACTGCATTTGCCATAACAAATGCAAAGTAGACATCTGCTGCTTCAATCCATTCACTGGATCTGTTTATGATTTAAACAACTAATTCACAAACTATCTGATTGCCCTTGTGATAGCTCTTAGATCCTCCTTAGATCTACCCCTGATTGTTGAATTACTGATTGCTTTTTACTCGGCAAAAAACCAAAGACTGAACTGCAAACTGTGACCCGGAACCCGGACAGAGTCTCGTTTCTGGCCCAGTGTAGGTACTGTTAAGAGATCCTGAATTTCAGCGCACTTCCCGAAAGGGCAACCTGCGCTGCATTTCAGATTCTCTGTGTTACAGGTGCACTGATCAGACTAGCCCTGTGCAGCTGTGGTTCTTGTGCTTCATTCTTTCCAGTGCTATCTCTAAATTTTGCTGCATGTGATCAATATATGTCTGTTTGAAACCCCTTTTCCTTGCTGTTATTTCGTCTCCTTTGTACAAAAGAAGTGTAGATGTTTTTGTGTGTTTGTTGAGTCATTTACAGTTCTCCTTAGCAAAAGTAGCATAATCGTACTGTCGTCCTTTGATTTGAATCTGTCGTAAGTGTCGATTTCAATCGTAGGAAAGAGTTTGATTGTTGTTGATGGTTGATTATCCTGTTACTATTGCTTTTGGTCTGAATTTGTGATTTTCTAGTGTTAAAAACGAGTATTCATTTCAAAATCGTAAGGTGTCGTAATCATCTCTATTTTTTATTTCGAAAAGAAGATTGTTTATGTTTGTCGCTTGAAAAGAGATTCAGATTTGTGCATCAACTTTCTTTTTAGCATCCATATACTAAGAAAGTCGAAAACAAATACATGCATGTGCATTTGCATATAGACAGTCTGTTTGGCTCGATTTAGGAAAGTGCATTTGCAGTGTGCTCTTTGCTCTTTGTGAAAAGGTTTTGTCTTTCTTTTCCCTAGTAGCTAGGATTTTCATTGCATAAAAGAGATAAAAAGTTTGTTTATCATCTTTAGATTGCATTTTAGGAATTACATCTACATCTTGTGGTGAACCCAAAAGGCATTCATAAGCAAGATCAACTTAAAATAAATTCAATGAATATAACAACACTTTGGAACTTAACGCACAACATTTAGAGGTCTAGGCTAGAGACGTATTCCAGCGTCGTAAAGCCTGGTAACTGTTGTTCTCATTGTTGGTTGGGTGATTCCTCCACTTTGAGACGATAAGTGCCAGTACAGACTTGTGCTCCCACGTACCGTCGAGTATATTTTGGGAGACCCCTATAGGCTTAAATCCTTTATCCATAGGAAGCCGTGTCTGCTGCCCTATCGATCACAATGCACTGAACATAGCATTCGGGAAGATTGACTGTCGTACCGTAAAAAGTATTCTGCAGTTTTGCGATTGGTTTGGTACTCCCTCTACCTAGACTTCCAGAGCAGTCCCTTTCATTCCTTTTCAGACTCCTTAACGGAAAAGGTCCATCTGAGCACTTGTCACTTCAGGCTCATTAAAAATCGAAGGAGACTAGAGTCATCTTTTGTTTTTTCTCGACTCTTAAAAACTGAAAAAACAAGTTGTGTCAAAGCGTCTAAAATTCATTTAATTCGGAAACATACTTTCCCTTTATTTTAGTTGATCGAGTAATCCACAATCGTGGAAGAAAGTCAATTGAAACCCCGTCGTTCGTGGAGGCTTACGAGTCAACCGTCTTTGTCTCCGGAATCGAAGCCAGTACGGACAAAGCGAACTCATTTAACCGGTTCCAAATCTCTTATTAAAGTTAGAACAAGTGTTCCAACGACATCAGAGACTCCGGTTACTCCAAAAATTTCTAGAATCCCTGCCTCTACAGAAGAAGTTCAACAGCCACAGAGGGACAGTGATACTAATCGTAGTCTGAGAGTAAACACTTGTGTTACCGAACCAGTTCCATCTACAACCGGTTCAGAGAGTCTTACTCTTCAAACATATGTCGCTGCTGATTCCATACCTTCTTCGACACCAGAAATATTCTACAGACCTGACGATCTTCCCCTTCCACCTGGTCTGATTTCCATAGAAGAAATTGTAGAAGATCGTCCAACAAGTACTTCAACGCAATTTGGAGTCGGGATCACTCTATATCCTTCTTCATCAGAAGTTAGTCTACCACCAGCGGAAGCTCCTATATAATCGCTAGGTAACCTTTTGGATAGACTACAAATGTCTGAACAACCGTCAACATCTAGGACTGTGTCGTCTGACACAGCGACAGCAGAACTCCCTGCTATCACTCCGAAAATGTTCGCCGGTATACCATCTGTCCCGACTAGCTCTCAACCGCTAGAAGGAGCCCACTCAGGGGCTACTTCGACAGTATGGTCTGTTCCTGTTTGTTCCTCCGGAATAATATCCGGAAACTCTTATGTTGAGTCTCAACAAATTGATCCATTTGGAGGTCAATTTGGGCAGTCCGGCCCCCGAGGGCAAACCATTCCCTTGAGTTCTGGATTACCACCGTATGGGGGGAAGTATACCCTTTCATTATCCCCTCCGGGAGGATATCCATACGTGAGTTCACAACAACATTCAGGTTATACTGGAATTACCTCAAGCGGCTGGGTACCAATACTACCTCAACAACCAAGAGTTGTATATTCGATGCAACAATGCTTACCTACGTCAAACATACCGACTACACTAGCTATTGTGACGGTGTCGCAAGTTCAAGCGCTGCCTGTTGTATGCCAACCTCAGGTTTCTCAGGTTGTAATGCAACATCCCCTTGACCCTGCGACTCAACCACAGTCTCCGACTGGTGGAATGACACAGGTTCAGACAGGTACAATTACCCCTCATCTTGGTCAAACTGTTAGTATCAGTCAACAGCACATGGCTTCACAACCATGGCTAGTACAATACCAACAACCACAATTCCAACAAGTATACCAAGGTTCTGAGCAACAAATCTTTGCTAATAGTGGGCAGCCGTACATTCAAAACGGTCAAAATCAACCATTTTACAATGGTCATGTCCACCAACCTTACCAAACATACCAGCATCAGATGCATTATGCCGGTATGCAAAGACCAACTGCTCAGGGAATCCCATCTTATCCTGGGTATGCTTCACCTAACCTGAATCAACAGTTACCCTTTGTGGCAACTTTAGAGTTACCTGATTTAAATCGGTTAACAAACGATCCAATCGCTTACGCACCTTGGTGGCCAGCAATTCCGCATAAACTTCCATCAGATATTCCTAAATTTAATGGAAATCCGGGTGAAGATCCATCGAATCACGTGATGACCTTTCATCTATGGTGTTCATCGAACACCTTAAATGATGATTCGATAAGACTTCGCCTCTTTCAGAGGACATTAACGGGTCCAGCGGCAAAATGGTACATCGAATTTCCTAGAGCTTCGTTCGACAACTTCAGTACCTTAGCCACAACCTTTTTAACCCATTTTCAGTTACCAATAAGGTATGAAACGGGAACATAAATTCTTACCAAATTCAGACATACAACGGCCACTCACATATCTGATCATATACATGAGTGGCGACGTCGTCGTAAGATGGTAAAAATGTACGTCCCCGATCAGATCTTAGCTGAATGGTTTATCAAGTCATTACTGCCTTCCATCACGGAAGATGTGGCAAAGGGGGGAGTTGTAACAGAAGAGCAAGTTATCGCTCGTGCGCAATATCTGGACTTAATTTACACTCAGTCTGGCACGCTCTACGATACAATACCTGACGCCCCTAGACCAGAATTCTTAATTCCTCCTCCTCCTAAATCGAACAATGACTCTCATGCCAGTGATGGCGTGATTGGCACAACAGACACGAAATTGACAAAGGCTACATCCAAAAAATCTCGTAAGATTTCAAGTCAAAATGTAAAGGATGAGCTTCTTGCTTCGGAAGTAAATGCCGTATCGACAAATAAAGGCAAAGGAACCAAACAACCAGGGAGCAAGAAGAAAGGAAAAGGGAAGAAGAAGAAACAGGAGGAATCATCACTTGAAAAATCTTCTTCAAACCCTCCTGGAGATAGGAAACCAAAAAATCCATGTCTCATATGCGATGAGGATCATTGGACCGCAAGTTGTCCACACAGAGCTGAGGTTAAAAAATTCTTTAAGAATTCGAAAACCTCTGCAGTGTTAACCGATCCGTTTCCAAATCCAGGAACAAATCTAGTTGAAAGTGAAACTGCTTCCCCGTCTCAAGTGCTAATGTTGTCAGTTTCAAAATAGCAAAATGATGCTTTGATATCGACAAGGAGCAAAGATTATGGGAATCCACAGCTGTTGAACAACAAGGATAAATATCAACCTAGTAGTTCAATAACAACTTCGACGGAAGTTGTGCCACCCATCATTCCTGAATTGACAATAAAACCGCCAAAGGGAATAGTACACAGGTTGACGTTTAATCCCCGTGCTAGAGTGGCACAACATTATAATATAGTGGAATATTCGGCACAATCGCCATCTGCTATGTCGACTCTTGAAGTACTACAGAATTGCCCATCCCAAAGGCAGGCTTTATTATCAGCCATTGGTGGGATAGACCCAAAGAATTCCAATCTTGTATCCTTCGATCATAAAGGATACGATCCTCAATTACCAGCTCAACTAGCTTTCCTTGTTCAAGTGAAAACCCTCAACAAAACCGTTCATCGAACAATTATTGATGAGGGAGCATCGACATGCATTATGTCGATGAGTTTCTGGAAAACTTTAGGATCTCCAACCTTGTCGCGATCTTCGACAACATTAAAAGCATTCGACGGAAGGACATATACCCCATATGGTATTCTAAGTAACTTGAAAGTTGAACTAGGAGGGAAAATGGTAGAAACAGATGTTGAAGTAATCGATGGCAATCTTGATTACAACATCCTACTAGGAAGGCCATGGATATATGCTATGGCGGCTGTTGTGTCGACCTATTTCAGGAAGATTGCATTTCCCTTTCAAGGAGGGATTACAATCGTCGATCAACAAAACTTCCTCCGCAATGGTTCTCAAGTTACAGGAAGCATTCCCATGATCCATGGAAGCCCTCATTCGCTTCAAAATATCGAAGTAGGCCTATTAAAAGATCCTATACTAATGGGAACTTTCACCCTTCCACCTCCAATCAACTTGGCGGAAGTAGCGTCGATAGGAACCTGCAACATGGTATCTTCTACAAAGATCTCAGAAAACGATATCGACATGGATCATGCAATGGTTTTGCCCCCAAGCCCAACGGAAATATTGTAGCAATCAATGTTCCTAGCATGGGAGGCAAACCCAAATCAACGCTCATCAAGCGTTTGGATAGACAGGTCTAGAGAATATGGTACCCCTTCAGATCCTTGGTTGCAAGTGCATGTCACCGACGAAGGAATTCTCCAATCAATGGTAATTGAAGGAGCACCATGGAATGATTCCCACCATCGTTCCCTTCTTTCGAATTGTGGAGAAGATACTCAAGATGACCTTTATCATCCTTCAGTCTTTGATTTCGTATCAAATACTGTAAACACGATGGATTCCGAGCGAAACTTGTCCAACATTGAAGAGACTATAGCCATAAATATCTCGACCAAAACAGATGTTGTAGAGAATATTTATGTTGGAAAATGTTGTTCTCCTTCAGAACTGGAAATATATAACGCTCTTTTTCGCAAATTCAGAGATGTCTTTGCTTGGTCATACAGTGAAATTCCAGGCATTGACACGAGTATCGTTGAACACGAAATTAAGATGTATCCAGATGTCAAACCAGTACGACAATGGCTAAGGCAGGTGCACCCCAAGAAAGCCGCTACCATTAAGGCAGAAGTTGAAAAACTTCTCCATGCTGGTTTCATCTACCTGGTTCCTCTAACCGATTGGGTATCGAATATCGTCCCTGTTATGAAAAAACGGGGAACAATTAGAGTGTGCATCGATTATAGGGATGTAAATCAAACTTGTCCAAAAGACAACTACCCTACACCCTTCATTGACCAAATAATTGATGAATGCGCCGGATGCGAAATCTTTTCATTCATGGATGGATTCTCCGAGTATAATCAAATAAATATCCACCCACAGGACCAGTCAAAGACTGCATTTATTTGTCCGTGGGGCACATTATCATATCGAAAATTACCCTTTGGTTTAAAGAACGCAGGGGCGTCGTTTCATAGGGCAATGAATTATGCCTTCCATGACATCAAAAACATCGTTCAACCGTACCTCGACGACCTTCCGGCTCATTCGCGAAAGCAGACTGATCATCCACAGCATTTAAGAGCGATATTTCTACGTTGCTGACACTACAAGATACGACTCAATCCACACAAATGTGTATTTTCTGTCAGTTCTGGTCGTTTACTTGGCTTTGTAGTCTCCAAGGATGGAATTCGTCTCGACCCATGTAAGGTCCAAGCAATCATAAATTTGCCTCCACCTTCGAATTTGCTTCAGATTCAGAAACTCCAAGGGAAAGCAAACTTTCTGAGGAGGTTCATTCCAAATTACGGCGAACTTGCTAAAGGTTATACACGACTTTTCAAAAAGGAAGTACCCTTTGTCTGGGATCAGGTTGCGCAAGCTTCCTTTGATGCTTTAAAAGAATCCCTAATGAAAGCATCATTAATGTACGCTCTTGATTATCAAAAAGACTTTAACCTGTATCTGGCTGTAGCAGATACGACCATCGCAATGGTTTTAGTTCAAGAAGTCGATGGAATTGAGCATCCTATATATTATTTAAGTAAAAACTTAAATGATACAGAAAGCAAATATTAATACGTTGAAAAGCTAGCGCTTGCAGTTGTTCAAGCGATACAGAGATTTCGACACTGTGTCCTCTTTCGGAAAACTACCATTCTGTCAGATTGCAACCCCATGACTTATATATTGTCGCGACAGTTGCTGAGGGGCAAATACTCAAAATGGATAGCAATCCTACAAGAGTTTGATCTGGAATTTGTAAAATCCAAATCAAAGAAAGCTCTAGTTTTCGCAGAATTATTGTGCGATCTCCCATCATCATCCAACGATGACACATCCGAAGAAACAATCGTGGACGAAAATTTGTTTCTGATATCCACAAGCAATGAGTGGTATGGGGATATAATCATTTATCTCCAAACCCAAAAATATAGGCCCAACACCTCCCACTCTGAACAAAAACGTATTCGATACCAAGCAAAAGACTACATGATCGTCGGTGATACACTTTACCGTCGCGGTATCGATACAGTTCTGAGAAGGTGCCTCACCCATGAGGAGGCCGAAAAAGTCCTGAATGATTATCATTCAGGCGCGTGTGGGGGGCATCAATCTGGATATGCTACAGCGCAAAAAATCTTACGAGCAGGATACTTCTGGCCAACAATGTTCAAAGATTGCATAACCGCAGTCAGAAGTTGCCATGCTTGTCAAATTTTTGATAGCAAAACCAGAAGACCATGTCATGCGGAAAGAGTCAATTTTGCAGACAAAACCGACCTCCCTAGAAGCTAAGGCTTTCTAGTGACAAACAAGACAATTAAACACTACCTTTCTCTAAATATGCATTTAGAATACAAGTAATCAGGTGTTTATAACATACCTTTAGTCCAACGCTTTGTAGTAGTCCAGCCTCGCCGATCTGGATGAGCTCCTCCTTCTCTTCGAAACCTGCATTCACTAACAAACAAAAGATTACAAAGCACCTGAATAACTTATAAAATAAGACATATTCATCATACAGACCAAGGAGTATATGAAACAAATCATGTATAACAATCTGTTGAGAAAAGTGAGCTTAATTGTATTAAGTGGAAACAAAAGAAACCAGTACAACCTGAGCCTTGGTGTTGTGCAGGTCCCTCCCAGGGTCCAGCAAGAGTTCTCCTTTACTTTGATCAGCTCACCCACTTCCAAATGAAGCTAAGAAAGGATGAGAATCTCTCCTCTCAAGCTCTATAAGGGAGTCCTAATTCCAATAGCATCTACCCTTAGGAATGTTCAGCTTTCAACCCCCCCTCCCTCTAGCCCAATGCCTGTATTTATAGTGCTTTAGAGGAAGTTAATCAGGTCCACCATCAATGGGATAAGCCCATCTTTGAATGGGATAGCCCCCCTCTTGATGTGATAAGTTCCTCTTTCATAGGGATACATGAACCATCTGGAGGCGCTCAATACACGTCAAACAAACTTCTAGAATGCTCTAGAAATGACCACAAGTAACTTTTTTGAAGTGAAACTTGCACCTTTTGACCTTTACAGGAGTACGCACCCACCCCTTTACAGACAGAGCATACAAGTATGCAAGTATTATGAAATTGGGGTGCGTACACGCAGGTAAGGCTAAGAGAAACTGTGTACCCAGAGTTATATAGATTTTTAAAGACTTTCTCTCTTTCTTGGAGTTTGACATGAAGAGCAGAGGTATGAGACTTGCCAAGGAGGATAGTATGACAGTTGATGGAGCCATACTAACTGAAAATAGTCATGGTGACAAATTTTAGTGTAACAGACCACCGGCACCTTTACAGCCAATAGTTGTTGTTGAGGCATTCGCCAAATGGGGCATCGATTTCATGACATGTAACCCCACCTCGACCGGGGGGCATGGGTATATCATAGTCGCAGTTGACTATTTTACCAAATGGGCCGAGGTGATGCCTACATTAGATAATACTGGTGAAACATCTGCCCTCTTCTCTTTCAATCATGTAGTCGCCAGATTCGGCGTACCACAGGCTATAGTCACAGATCATGGATCGCATTTTCGCAATCACATGATGGTCGAATTAGCTGCCAAACTAGGGTTGTCTCATGACAGCTCTACTCCATATTATCCGCAAGCCAACGGACAAGTTGAAGCAATCAACAAGGTCCTGAAACTCATGCTGCAAAGGATGATTGGAGTTCACAAAAGAAGATGGAACCTAATCCTGTACTCAGCTTTGTGGGCTTACCGAACATCGGTAAGGAATGCAACCGAGTTCACACCTTTCCAACTGGTATACGGCCTGGAAGCAGTCTTACCAATCCAGTGTGAAATCTCGTCTCTCAAACTCGCAATTGATATCCTCCCCCGAACTTCAGAAGAAGAGGCTCGTTTCTTGGAATTAATCCAATTGGATGAAACCCGTCGTGATGCCACTTTGGCTAACGAAGCCCATAAGAAACGAGTCAAGACACAGTTCGACAAAAATGTCAAATGCCGTGTCTTCTTAGAAGGTGACTTGGTCCTACTTTACGACCAAGAATCCGATAAATTGGGAGCAGGTAAATTTAAGTCTTTATGGATGGGCCCCTATATTGTTAAACGAGTGTTAGCAAAAGGAGCCTACGAGTTAATGGATTATGACGAAATTCCACTAGCGCAACCTCATAATGGGTTGTACCTCAAGTGTTACTATGCGTAATGGTAACCTGTATTCTTTTGTTATGTTTTTGTTTTCGCTAAAGTATTTATTTTGGTCAAGTAATCCACTTTTTACATTTGTTGCAGATGTCAAACCTATTGGAGTCATGTGTTGGATATGCCGACAGAGCGAGTCGTAGTTCGCGGAACCTATCTTCCGCAGCCTGGGCTATTTTTGATCCAAGCGGCGAGTTAGTAAGTTTCAGAGGGGTATGTATTGGTCGATCAACAAATAACATCGCTGAATATAGTGCGTTGATAGAACTTCTCTCTGATTCCATCACGCATGGTATACGCCAACTAATTGTCAGGCTAGACTCACAACTCGTAATACTACAACTCACTGGTATCTATTCTGTCCGAAATCCAACTATTTATCGCATGTTCCTAAGGGTTAAGATTTTGGAAAGACAATTTGATTCTATTCAATATCAACATATTTCTAGAAACTTAAACACATTAACTGACTCATTAGCAAATTATGTGTTAGATAGACATTTGCAACATTTATAAAAAGAAACATACCATAAATGTTTGTATTTGGATCATGTAACTTAACCAAAATAAAACTCTGAAAATCAAAAATATATATAATTGTTTATGGTTTACACATAATTTTCTGTAACCAAGACAGAATCAGTCAAATGACCAAAAAACTCAAAATGCTAGGGGGCACCCTAGTCTAATGATGCTCGTGATAGCAAGTCATAGCCTGTGCGATCATGCGCAAGAGACGAGTCCATCGTCTTGGCACACCAGTAGTATGCCGCTATAGCCTCAAGGGTAGCTCATCAGTCCTCACATCTGGAATACCAAGAGTGAGGCCCTCAACCTGCTCCTATAATGCTGCAAGAGTCTCGGCCACTGTCAGGCGGAAAGAGTCGATAGTGCGGACACAACCAACCTCCCTAGGAGCCTAAGACTCTCTAGTGACAAACAAGACAAATAAGAGCAATCCTTCTCTAAACATGCATTTACTATATAAGAAATCAAGTGTTTAGATCCTACCTGTAGTCCAACGCTGTTATAGCAGTCCAGCCTCGCTGATCCGGATGAGCTCCTCCTTCACTTCGAAACCTGCATTCACTAACAATCAAACGATTAAATAGCACTTGATAATCTCATAAAATAAAACATATTTAACACATAGACCAAGGAGTACATGAAACAACTCATAAATAACAAGTTATTGAGAAGAATGGACTCATTTGCATTAATAGGAAACAAAAGGAACAATTACAACCTGAGCCTTGGTGTTGTGCAAGTCCCTCCCAGGGTCCATCAAGAGTTCTCCTTTACTTTGACAAAGCTCACCCACTTCCAAATAGAACAAGCAAAGATGTCAATCTCTCCTCACAAGCTTCTAAATGGGAGTCCTAATTCCAGCAGCATCTACCCTTAGAAATGTTTAGCTTCCAACCTCCCCTCCTTCTGGCCCAATGCCTGTATTTATAGTGGTCTAGAGGAAGTTATTCAGGTCCACCATCAATGGGATAATCCCCTCTTTGGATGGGATAGCTCCCTTATTGATGGGATAAGTTCCTCTTTGGTAGGGGTACATGAACCATCTGGAGGTGCTCAATACACGTCGAACAACCTTCTAGAATGCTCTAGAAATGACCACAAGTAACTTTTTAAAGATGAAACTTGTGCATTTTGACCTTTACAGGGGTACGCACCTGCCCCTTTACATACAGAGCGTACAAGTACGCAGCTTTTGTGAACATTAGGTGCGTATCCGCAGGTAAGGTTGAGAGAACCTGCGTACCCAGAGATAAAGACATTTACAAAGACTTTCTCTCTTTCTGGAGTTTGACATGGAGAGCAGAGGCATAAGACTTGCCCAGGAGGATAGCATGACTGTTGATAGAGCCATACTAACTGTAAATAGTCATGGTGACATTTTTTAGTGTAACAGATTGCCCCCTAAAGTGCGAAGCCTGTAGTAGATTAGGGTTTTGTATTATCTAGGAAGGGTGAAGCGCTTTATCATTTCAAGGATTATCTCGTGGAGAGCCTGGTCAGAACCTGCAATTTTCAACACAAAATACATGTATAAGATTATATCATCACTGAGGTAGGCATTCCCATACTCAGATCAAAACTTTAACTAACAGACTAACTACTCTGATACAGGAATAATCTTGCAGTACATCATAATCATAGACTTTTGTAGACACAGTATGGGCGCAACCATCTGTTTATGATTAGTCTACTTAGATAATGAATACAAAACTCCTCGCAGCCTGGATGGTGGAAACTAGATTCAGGGTCTTCATTTCTACTTCTCGAATTGGTACGATTCTAGCCATGCGATTAAATGGGTTGATGTCAAACATGGTAGAAACCACTTGATTACCAGTCGATGATGTAAACTGTTAACAAGTGTGAGAGAGACCACCAGTAATGTCAATGGTTCTCAAAGTACCCAGTACAATCCATGAGATGTGAATGAATGAGTTGATGTCGAATATTTCACGGAATCCTTCGATCGAAAGTCAATGATGTAAACTGACGTCAAAGGCGAGAAACCTGCCATTGATGCATGCAGACTTCAAGGTACTGACGATTTCTAAGTCATCTTTCTAGATAATGTGCTGATGTCGATAGAAAGCGACCCATTGCAGGCAAGCCCACAACACGAAATCATTGATCAAGTTGAAGAAATGTTGCTGTAAGGACTGACTCAGGGATGGTCAAATGGATGACAAGTATTTTGCAGATGAAGGTTTTTGCTTGCAGACCTCTTGAACACATAACGACACGACAGATGGCTTGTTGATGAATGACTCAAAGTTAATCCCCGGAACCCGGTTGAAGACTTTCAAAGTGGTTTGATCAACTGCGAGGTAAAGGATTTCCCAACCCAGGTGAATGAAAAGTGTCGTGTTCAAGAGTGGTAATAAGGTTTCTTCTGAGACAAAGGATAACAAATAGGCTCATTCTTCTCTCTTTTCCCCCACCATTTCTGGCAAGTACCTCTTTATTTTTAACAAGCTTGAGGAGGATAACACATGCTTGATTATAAGCTCATCCTTTGGATGAGTCCAACCTAGTTTTGATTCGAACCCTAGGAAGGAGTGGTTCGTTCCTGTTTGTAATTGAACAGGTCCTTTACTGTGAAATTTTAACGAGCCCAGTATAGGAGAAACTCGACGTTTTTCAATTTTAGAAAGTTTGAAAAACTTAAGAAGACTCCAGGTTGAACTTTTTCGTAAATTTGTGTCCCCCAAGCCCGAAAAAGTATAAAATAATACCTGGGAGAACCGCTTGATCTTGCGACCAAGGAGTACTTTCATGATTAGTGTCTCTGACCTGAAAAGTAAAAAGCGATCAAGGACACGTCGTTTTATTTCCGTATCGAGTTTGAAATGACAAAAACCCGATAATCTTTTCCTGATTTTATGGTCAGAAAAGGGCTATAAGGGGACCGTCTTTTAATTCCATTTTAACAAGTGTAAAAGAAACGCTCGACGATCTTTTCATGTTTTAGGAGTCAGAAAAGAGCTTAAAAGATGACTCTGACGTGAAAAATGATAATTTACCCTAAAGTCCCTTTATCCTGCACAGAAACAACACATTACTCATACCTGTTTAAGATGGGCAAAAATTCATGGAAAATGTCCTTTCATGGTGAAAAATAAACAAATCTAGCATTTATTTATCCAAAAAACCTATAAAAAGACTTCTTACCATGTCATTTTTACCATTTTACTGTTGAGGTTGAGAAAAGGGCTTTTGACAAGAAACTTCCCGTGGAGATTGCGGAGAATCCGACCGTCAGAATCGAACGCCGTTTCACCAGGTATTCTACAACACCCCTCTCTTGTTTTCCATCCGTTTAGAATTCATTTTTAAGTTTTTATTTGATTTTTTGGGGGCATTGGGGTTTCAAAATGCGCCCTTCGAGGTACGCAGGTCATGCACTGCTGACCTGCGTACCCCGATATTTTCCCAATGGGAAAATTACGGGGTGTACGCACCCGGCCTTAAGGGAACCTGCGTCCGGGCGCTCTGTCCCTAAAGGCCGGGGTGCATACCCCGCAAAACACAAATTGAAACCCTTGGCCCTCCAAAATAGACCAAAATTTTTAAATTTTATGGATTCTCACTAATGTTTTATGATGTGCAGGGAGCATACCATGCTTGATTGGCGTGAAAGAGAGCACGAGGATGTTGATTTGGCCGCGATAGGTCATCAACCTTCCATTGATGCATTAAAAGCATGCGGACTGTACAAATACTGGGCCATACCTGGCATGAGGGGCCAAGTGCCTTTTCTTGAGTGGCTGGTTGAAAGGTGGAACATTCAGGAGCAATGTTTCTACATCGAAGAGCACCAGCTCGAGATGGAGCCCTCCGACATATATTTTCTCACTGGCTTGCCTAACAGGGGCGAGCAACTTTCTCTATTCGGGACTAGGCCGGGTGGCCAATCCCTTGCTAGTCTCCGACTAGAGTGGTGCAACAACCAAAACCATGAGAAGGGGATATAAATCAAGTACATATCCTGACCTGAACTTATGGTGATAGCCTTTACTGTTACTAGACTTTGCGGCGCGGCCCCTTTGCACCAAGCCACCGGGTCCCAAATGCGGATGTCTATAGACTGTTTCCATGGCACCATTTTCAACTGGTGTGATGCTGTGTTGGCTAATTTGAAGGGCCAACTAACCAGGGCAAAGAGAGGACAACTGAAGACCTTTGGATATGGGCCTATAGTTGTGAGCTTTGCCCTAGAGAGAGTTCCAATGCTGGTCCCCCAGCATCTTACAATTCCAGTTGGGGCGCCTCGGGAGCCTAAGTTGACGAGATGGGTTGCGGTAATGGCCCGGCATCCTGATGAGGGCGCAGCAGTTGTTCGATTTCCTGATGGTTACTTTCACTGGCTAGAAAGCCAGGTCTTTGCTATTCAGGACTTTCCTTATGCCGGAATGGATTTTCGGAATGATCCGGACATGGTTCTTCCACAAGGAGAACAATGGGACGACAGAGGTATTTCATTTTTCACAAGTTTTTAAATAATGTATTTTTTTTTGTTTTTATATATCGCCTCAAAACTGACAGCACAAATTTTCAAAATGCAGATGTAGGTCCACGGCGTCCAGCCAACCTCCGGGCTTTTGAGAGGAGAGTACCAGCTGTACCAGCACCAGCCCCACAGGATGCGGCCGCAGAGACCTTAGCCGAGCTGGAACAGGATCTAGAGCGTCTGACAGCGGATATACCGGAGACCACCATAGATGATATTCCTATTCGACTTCAGCGCTATGTGGTTGCAGTCCCAGGACCTTTTAGGAGGTTCTTGTGTAGGGTAGCACAGGCAGTGGTCTCGTATAGAGAGCACCACCAGTGATTGGCTAGTCACTTTTGTAGACACATATGACATTTTTGGTTTTTTGTACTTATCATTTTTGTCGATCATAAGGTGTTTTTCAACCTATGATCGAAGACGATGTATATTTTTTGACACACTCCTATCTATATATATATATCATTATTACCGGCTCATTTTGTTTAACATATGTGATGAAATGTTTTTTAAATTTACTTGCATGATTATCGTAAATGTCTGTCCAACATTGGAGAAGCAATTGCATCTGCTAATGTATTTAAAGACCTTGGAATATGCTGATATTCAATGTAATCAAATTCACGTTCCAAGAGACGCACTCTCAAAAACAACCTTAATAACACAGGATTTCTAATGGCATATACTCTATTAAGCTGTAATACAACAAGTTCAGAATCTAACCTCACTATCAAACGTCGAATTCCAAATGAAATAGATTCAGATAATAATTCAACCACTGCACTGTATTCTGCAATGTTGTTCATCGTTTGACCGAGGCTTACCCCATGCATAGAAACTAACTCGTCAGAGGGCGAATAGATAACCCAAGCTGCGGAAGAGATATTCCATGTACTACGACAAGCACCATCAGCAAATCCAATGTACGTTTGGAGAGGTGTCGACATCTGCAATATCAAGAGTAAAACCAAGATAAGCCAGAATAACGACGAGAAACACACTTTCAAAGCTAAGCACACTATCTAAACTAACAAACATACTAGCTAGAAAGAAAACCTAACCTAACTAAAAATTCTCCATACCCACCATTTAAGCATAATACCTCTTAAGGTAAAGTCCATTTCTTGGTTTACCTAAAGAGTCCCCATCAAAATCTACCAGCTCATAGGCCCCTTTTGCTAGCTTTCGCTTTACAATGTAGGGTCCATGCCACATAGGAACGAATTTTCCAGCACCTAGCTTATCGTTATCTTGATCATATAATAGCACTAGGTCTCCCTCCGAAAAACTTCGAGGGGTCACATTTCTATCATACTGAGCTTTCATTCGCTTCGCGTGAGTCTCGATTGCCAATGCAGCGTCACGTCGAGTCTCATCTAACTGAGCTAAGTATAATAAACATTTCTCCTCTTCGGAAGTAGCTGGGAGTAATTCGATAGCCATTTGAAGTGATGGGATTTCGCATTCAATGGGTAACACGGCTTCCAAGCCATAAACTAGCTGGAAAGGAGTGAACCCTGTTGAAGTTTTCACTGAAGTTCGGTATGCCCATAGCGCTGAAAATAACATGTTGTGCCAATTCGACCGATGAATACCAATGATTCGCTGGATCATGATAACCAGAACTTTGTTGATAGACTCAACCAAACCGTTGGCTTGCGGATAATAAGGAGTAGAGCTATCGTGGCGCAAACCAAGCTGGCTTGTAAGCTCAGTCATCATGATGTTTCGAAAATGGCTCCCATGGTCAGTGATGATTGCTTGTGGGACACCAAACCTAGTTATAATATGATTGAATACGAAAACTGCAGCTGTTTTGCCGCTTGCGTCGAATGTAGGCATCGCCTCGGCCCATTTAGTAAAATAATCAACCGCGAGGATGATATATGCATGCCCCCCGGCCGAGTGAGGGTTACAAGTAATAAAATCGATACCCCATTTGGCGAAAGGACCAACGGCAATTATAGGATGGAGGGGAGTAGGTGGTGTGCGCATCTTGCGATCAAACACTTGACAGTTGTGGCACTTCCGGACCGCAATGATACAATCTTTAAACATGGACGGCCAGAAATAGCCAGCACGCAACACCTTCTGAGCTGTGGCATACCCAGACATATGACCGCCACATGCTCCAGAGTGACAATCATTCAAAACCCTCTCAGCCTCTTCGTGAGTTAAACAACGTCGAAAAACTAAGTCTGCCCCCCGGCGATAAAGTGTATCTCCAATAATCTTGTATTGCTGGGATTGAAACCGAATTTTTCGACGTTCCGACTTTGAAGCTTCAGGCCGAAAGGTTTGGGTTTGGAGATAGATGATTATATCCCCGTACCACGGATCTAAAGTACTGATAAGAAACAAAGATTCGTCCACAATGGACTCCTCTGCCACAGTTTCTGTGTCAGCATGCGGGAAATCACACATCAATTCCGCAAAAACTAAGGATTTCTTAGACTTGGACTTCTCAAACTCCAAGTCGAACTCTTGCAGGATAACGATCCATTTAGAGTACTTGCCCCCTAGCAGCTGTTTTGTCAAAATATAAATCATAGGGTTGCAATCCGAAATAACTGTAGTTTTACGGAGAAGAATGTAGTGACGAAAACGCTGGACAGCTTGAACGGCTGCCAGGGCCAACTTCTCCACATGCGAATATTTTAGCTCAGTGGGGTTTAATGTCCTACTAAGATAATATATCACATGTTTCGCTCCAAATTCATCTTCTTGAACTAACACCATTCCAATGGTGGAATGCGAAGCTGCGAGGTATAAGAAGTAGTCCTGGTTGTAGTTGGGAGGATGCAACAACGGTGCATGGGTCAACACGTGTTTAAGTGCATCAAAATATTGTTGGGCAATATCGTCCCAAAAGAATTGAGTGTTCTGTTTCAACAACCGTGTAAAACCTTTAGTGACCTCGGCGTAGTTTGGAATGAATCGGCGTAAAAAGTTTGCTTTCCCTTGCAAACTTTGGAGTTGGCGCAAACTCGAAGGAGGAGGCAATTTGATGATAGCTTCGACCTTCAAGGGATCGACGCGAATGCCGGCTTTTGAAACAACAAATCCCAGCAATCGACCCGTCTCTATACAGAATACACACTTGTGGGGATTCAACCGAATTCGATAATGCCTACACCTCATAAAGGTTGCTCGTAAGTGGACAAGGTGATCAGCTCGATGTAAAGAATGAGCAGGCAAATCATCGAGGTACGGTTGCACAATGTGCTTGATGTCATGAAATGCGTAAGACATCGCCCGTTGAAAAGTGGCCCCGGCATTCTTAAGCCCAAAAGGTAATTTGCAATAAGCAAATGTCCCCCATGGACAAATGAATGCCGTTTTTGGTTGGTCGGCAGGTAGAATATTGATTTGATTATAGCCCGAAAAACCATCCATGAAGGAAAACATTTCACTTCCGGCACAATCATCAATAATTTGATCGATATAAGGCGTAGGATAGTTGTCTTTTGGACAAGCTCGATTTATATCCCTATAGTCGATACAGATTCTTATTGTTCCTTGTTTCTTGTTGACTGGAACAATATTCGATACCCAATCCGTTAACGGGATTGGATAAATGAAACCTGCTTTCAACAACTTCTCGACTTCTGCTTTAATCGCAGCCGCTTTCCGAGGGTGAATCTGATGCAACTATTGACGGACGGGTTTAGCGTCCGAGTAGGTCTTTATTTCATGAACAACAATGGCAGGATCGATTCCCGGCATTTCCTCGTAAGACCAGGCAAACACATCGCGGAATTCTTGGAATAGGGCCTTGTAAGTTTGGATTTCATGTTCTGTACATGAGGCACCTATATGAATTTTTTCCTCAATTCCGGGCTTCACTGAAATATCAATGGGAATAGTGCGAGAAATATCCCCTAAATTCAACTCTAAATCAGAATGTGTCGTTGGATTTTGAGCGTCTTTGACGTATTCAGCGGTAAAGATAGATGAAAAATCATTTTCAAAAACATCATCCTTAGGTAAAAACGAAGATCTGTGATGAAGATCTTCCCATGGTAGATCGTCTACACTTAGGATGTCGCGAAGTTGCTCATCAGATGACACGACTTCGGGAAACGCTATCCGTTCTAAGGTTGATGTGAAAAGTGATTCTTCACTGACCACATTCATTTGGTCGAGTTCAGTTGAACGCGAGTCGGTAAAAGACATGACGGCTTCATAAGCAATTTCATATGGACTCAAAGGCATAGCATCACCGAATGAGTCTATCTCAGATTCAGATGGGATAATCCAAGGATCATCATAAATAATGTTGTCTGATGTAATCATATGAATTGATGCAAATGAAGGGTCTGCGTTGATTGGAGGGAAAGGAAAAGTTCCCAGTAAACTAGAATCTTTAACTAAACCTACGCCAACGTCCCTATAAGGGATTTTCGTCTTACCAACATGCTGGATACTCTCTGAAGAGGCTGGGTCGGATGAAAAGTATGTCAGCTGATCAATGGTCACGATCTTACCGTTATGTGGAAACTTAATTACTCTGAAGACCGATGAAACGACCACTGTCATAGCATATGACCAACTTCGACCCAAAAGAAGGTTGTAGTCTAGAGGGGCATCAACCACCTCCACATCCAGACTAACGGTTTTACCTTCTACCCCTATAGGCAATTCCTATAGAATACCAAACGGACGGAACCCACGGCCATCAAAGGCCTTAAGGATGGTGGGGGATTGGTTCAACGAAGGAGAACCAAGCGATCTCCAACATTGAATTGACATAATACACGTAGAAGCTCCCTCATCAATCACAGTCCGATGAATAGGCCTGTTTTTTACTATCACTGGAATTTGGAAAGCCATTTGATGGGGTAGTCGCGGTGTACTATTTTCTAGATCGAAGATTATCAGATTCGGGTCCTGAACATCAACAGCTCCGATAGCCGACAAAAGTAATTTTCGTTGTGCTGGGCATGATTGCAGCACTTCTAAAGCTGACATTGCTGAGGGTGAAACAGCTAAGTCCTCAACGATGTTGTAATTCTGGGCTGCTCTCGCATGTGGATTGAAAGCAGACCTTCGAAGTACACCCTTGGCGGGAAGTTTGATTACTAAGTCCGGGTTAGGTTTTTCGATCTGTAGTGGATCGGAACCAGGAGCTGAGGTTGATGGATTAGAATGAGAAGATTCTGCTTCCTTACCATCAACAGGATTCTTACTACCATAATCTTGTGATCGAGTCGCAATCCTCACATGAGACATCATCAAAATGGGTTCTTCACTGGCAGTCGAGGAAGAACCTATCATCTTACTCTCCTGCTTTGGAAATGGATCTTTTAACACAGCAGGAGTGGGAGAACCTTTGACTATTTTCACAACCTCGGCCCGATGAGGGCAATCTCTTGTAAAATGATCCTCTTCACAAATAAGACAAGGATATCGAGGTTTGCGCTTTTCGTCATTGGTTTTCGACTTTTCCGTTTTCTCCTTCGGAGCCTTGTCTGCTTTAGCCTTCTTCTTTCCTTTCTTCTTCCCACCGTTTTTTGATTTGGCCGTAGATGACTCTACAGCGTGAATATCGGCGGAAAGTTCAGGAGAAGACTCTCCTGTCAGGGAATCGGGCAAAGTGATTATAGGAGTAGTAGAAGCCTTGGAAGATTTCTTCTCGCTCTTTGTGTTCACGATACCAATCATACCATCAGCGGCATGAGATCCCGAAGAAGCAGCAGCGATTTGATTCAATTTTGGAAGATCTGGAATCTTCTCGTGTAACGTACCCGACTGAGTATAAACTAAGTCAAGGTACTGCGCCTGAGCAATGACTTGCTCCTCAGTAACTACTCCGGCCTTAGCTACATCTTCAGTAATCTTCGGTAATAATGATTTAACAAACCATTCAGCTAAGATTTGGTCCGGAATAAAAACTTTCACTAACCTTCTTCGACGTCTCCACTCATGAATGTGATCAGAAATATACGTGGACGTCGATTGCTTTAGTGAAGTTAATAACTCTGTACCGTTATCGTATCTGACCGGCAACTGAAAGTGGGTTAAGAACGAGGTAGCTAACTGGCTGAAATTGTAAAAAGAGGCCCGTGGTAACTCAATGTACCACTTGGCCGCGAGACCAATGAGTGTACGTTGGAAAAGACGTAAGCGGATCGAATCATCCGAGATAGAATTTGAAGCACACCAGAGGTGGTAAGTCATCACATGATTGGACGGATCCTCTCCAGACTTACCCTTGAACTTGGGTATATCACTGGGCAACTTATTTGGCATTGGCGGCCAGAACGGAAGATATTGAATTGGATCATTCGTTAGGCGCGTCAAGTCTGGTAAATCCAAAGTTGCGATAAACGGTAACTGCCGGTTAGGATCTCTAAAACTCTGGGTCACAAGACCAGTCCCAGGAGGAGGATATCCAGGATAACTAGGAACAGGAGTCGCATTAGGGATATTATATCCTCTTGGAAAACCAGGATTAACCGGACCGTACTGGGGTTGTTGAGGTTGTTGATAAGTGTACCCAGGATACGGTTGATACTGGTAAACCGGCTGTTGGACAGCTTGCCCATGTTGGTACTGTCCCTGGTACGGTTGCTGAACAAATTGAGGTTGAGTAGTGACAACCGTACTTATACGAGGCTGACCTGTAGGCATCTGGACCGTGGTTTGAATCGTAGATCCAGACAACGGTAAAGATGTCTGAGGAGTGGTTGCAGAGACAGTAGAAACCGGAGCTGTCGATACTCCAGAAGTAAGTGCGGCAGATGTAGCGGTAGTTGCAGCAGCCGTTTGAGATGGAGTACTAGGTGCAATTGGCGGCTGAGTAACTACCGAAGTTACAGAAGTTTGAACATTTGACTGGACAGGTTGTGGTTGCTGGGGTGGACCAGAAACTACGGGTTGTCCAGCTTGAGGTACCAACTGTATACTTGGCTGCAACACCTGTTGACCCTGTGATGGATCCCACACTATCATTCCGGGGTATTGACCCGTAACAGGTTGAGGATACTGAGATCCATAACCGGATTGAGGATAGGATTGATAATTGAAAGGTGCAGTTCCCATACCTTGAACATATGACTGACCTTGAGGTGGTTGATAACCTTGACTTGAGTATTGACCTTGAGGTTGATAACCTTGAGGTAAATACGTATACTGGGGTTGACCTTGACCTTGAGATTGATACCCTTGAGGTTGATACCCTTGGAGTTGATACCCTTGAGGTAAATATTGATACTGAGGTTGACCCTGGGGTACATATTGAGGCTGGGGTTGACCTTGAGGCATGTATTGCACCATAGGTACATACTGACCTTGAGGTTGCCCCCCAGGGGTTAATTGAGGCTGGCCCCCAGGTGGTAATTGGCCACCTTGAGGTTGAGAAACGGGAACTGAACCTGACATCATGTAAATGTCCCCTACACCCAATGATATATTACCATTGTTTCCAGCTAATAACCCATGATCAACGGGTTGAGGAGATGCCCCCGCAAAGGTACCAGAAAGTGATTGATACCTGGTGGGAACAGAAGGACCGCCGTGTAAGAAAGATTCAGGAGTTTGAGTAAACACGGACGACTGACCAGACATATTTACAGGAGTATAAATACCTCCAGGTGGAAAAGGAGTACGAGGTGTAGAAAAACCTACCCCTGAGTTGTCTAAATAATTGGTTAACGAAAGGTACCAAGTAGTACTTCTAGGAGGACTGTAAAAGATAGATTCACGCTCCCTGAACTCAATAGTAAGTTGATCCTCAAGGTTAGAGACGCCTATTTCTTCCTCTGGAGCAAGTTCTTCAATAGCAATCAAACCAGTAGGAAGATTTTCGGTGATAACCCGTTCTACTCTTGGTGAATCTGGAACACTAGAAGTCAGAGTAACAGGTTCAGATATTTCAGGTTCTTCGCCTGTATCACTAGTAGACGAAAAACTACCAACAAGCTCAGAAACTGTAACAGCTTCGGGATTATAACCTGTCTCTAGACTTTGGTAATCTGGATGGACTACCAAGGAAGATTCTCCTTCTTCAGGTGAACCTACTCTACTGCCACTAGGAGGAGTTACAAGGACCTTCAAACCTTCTAGATTACTGGGGTCGTCTCGAGGAGGTTCACCTCGAAGTCTACGGGATCTCCTCAACAATTCGGCCACAGAAACAACTTCAAGAGACTGGCCCCGAAGTCTACGGGACTGTCTCGGTAATTCCGCCACAGCTAAAAACTTTTAACTACTACACATGAAAACAAAGTAAAATCTCAAAAACCACCTAAAGTCTCTAAAGAACCAAACAAATTCGAAGCACACGCCTAAAGAATCTAGGGCGTCAAACCAAGCACAAACAGTAGCCTTCCAGACCGAAAACGCTAGTTGGAGATGAAACCCAACATCGCCGGATTCAGTACAGAAGTGGCGGGTGGAACAGTTACCCCGGCAACCTGCTTAATGAATAGACCGGCACAAGTTCCTCCACTTTAACCATCTCGAGTGAAGTGAACCCCCCGGAAAATCCAAGTGAGTCTAGCCGATGTCTGCTCCAGGTACAGTGGGATCTTCCCTCCACCGTCACCTCGGTAGAATCCTAAAGATAATAGTCACTAAGGTTACCAACCGCAACAAATGCACATGGGGGAACAGTCTACACTCCAACAGCACGCAAGGGCAGAGTATCAAACTCAATCCCCTTGCCGGTTCCTTGTCAATAATCCAAGGTTTACCGACAAGTGACCCCTGGCTCCTCGACAATGGTTAATCCGAGGTTTACCGTTTGTAATACGTGCGTGTCTGGCGTCGTTCCCAACGAGGGAGGATTGATCCCCTCACTGGTTCGGACACGAGCTCGTGCTTCTCCTTTAAGAGGAGCTTTCCCAGAGTACAAATGAGACAATTGGATTTATTCTATCACAAGATAAGCTACTTGTTTGGTTTTGTTGTCTTGGAGAGTTAATTACTCTCCTACTCCAAGACACTAGCCTGATCTAAATTGGTGTTTCAGAGCCCTAGTAAATAAAAGTTACTAAGTTGATTTTACTTTAAGCGTTAATTTTATCGTTTTTCTTAAAGACAAAAGGTAGCGGAAATGAAACCAATGGTGTGTAGACTCGACTCAAACCACTACAAAGATGCACCTAAGATGATTTACGCTACTTTTATCTTTCAATGAAATTCCTAACTAAGAGAGTTGAGAAATGCAAATTTTATAGAAAACAACTTTCTTAGTAAAGACAATCAAAGAAACAATTCTCTTTATCTTTCCAAGCATACAAACATGACCACTCCGTACGTGCACGAAAAACTTCTTTTTCTTTCAAAACCCCTCAAAGCTACTTGAAACAAAACTTTTCAAAGGAGATGTTTTTGTATTTTCTTATTTAATAAAACATATAAATCTATTTTAATGAAAATCAATCTCAAAAGTTATAAAATCTATGAAAACTTGACTCACAAGCAAATCAAAAAGAAATTTACTCTAAGCAAACCTAACGAGGCAAAAGCCTACAAAGATGATTCTAGGTTGTTTTACTTGACCAAAATCAAGCCAAGGACCAGCTAATGCAGAATCAAAAGACCAGTCAAAACAAAACTCAAATCTTTTTGATCTTTTTGTAAAATGGAATTCAATACTCAATCAACAAGTACTTCGAAATTTGCCAAAGAGACAACTCAAAGGTAAGTTGCTCTCACAGGTAGACTTTATGACAGGTCCGACTCCTAAGAAAGCTGACAAAACCAGAGAGATCTAAGGCTTGACAACTTCTACCGCCAAAGTCACTACAGGACCTACTCAAAAATCAAACCCTAGGGCTTAAACTTCTATGAAATCCACTAAAACACTCAATGCTATCGAAACAAGTTCAGGTGAAAATCTTTGACAAGAGACTAATGGATCTGGGTAGTAAAACCTAAGAAAAAGCAAAATCTAAGAGGAAAAAAGTAAAAAATGGAAATTTCTTAATTTTTTAGCAAGGTACGCAGGCAACCTGTTAAGCCAGGTGCGGGCCCACTCTGTGCACACAGCAACAGTGCGTACAAGTACGCACTGTGCAATACTCAGAGGGTGCGTACTACTGAAAAAGCCAATAAAAAATAAATTGAATCTAACCCTAAGCTAACCCACCCAAATACAAAGTCACAGAGCCAAAAATCAGAAAATAAATAACTTTTCTCAGATCAAAGTTGCATACAAAGGAAAAGACTTTCACATCAATGGAGTCCCCAGCGGAGTCACCAATTTGTCAGGCGGAAAGAGTCGATAGTGCGGACACAACCAACCTCCCTAGGAGCCTAAGACTCTCTAGTGACAAACAAGACAAATAAGAGCAATCCTTCTCTAAACATGCATTTATTATATAAGAAATCAAGTGTTTAGATCCTACCTATAGTCCAACGCTGTTGTAGCAGTCCAGCCTCGCTGATCCAGATGAGCTCCTCCTTCACTTCGAAACCTGCATTCACTAACAATCAAATGATTAAATAGCACTTGATAATCTCATAAAATAAAACATATTTAACACATAGACCAAGGAGTACATGAAACAGCTCATAAATAACAAGTTATTGAGAAGAATGGACTCATTTGCATTAATAGGAAACAAAAGGAACAATTACAACCTGAGCCTTAGTGTTGTGCAAGTCCCTCCCAGGGTCCATCAAGAGTTCTCCTTTACTTTGACAAAGCTCACCCACTTCCAAATAGAACAAGCAAAGATGGCAATCTCTCCTCACAAGCTTCTAAATGGGAGTCCTAATTCCAGCAGCATCTACCCTTAGAAATGTTTAGCTTCCAACCTCCCCTCCTTCTGGCCCAATGCCTGTATTTATAGTGGTCTAGAGGAAGTTATTCAGGTCCACCATCAATGGGATAATCCCCTCTTTGGATGGGATAGCTCCCTTATTGATGGGATAAGTTCCTCTTTGGTAGGGGTACATGAACCATCTGGAGGCGCTCAATACACGTCGAACAACCTTCTAGAATGCTCTAGAAATGACCACAAGTAACTTTTTAAAGATGAAACTTGCGCATTTTGACCTTTACAGGGGTACGCACCTGCCCCTTTACATACAGAGCGTACAAATACGCAGCTTTTGTGAACATTAGGTGCGTATCCGCAGGTAAGGTTGAGAGAACCTGCGTACCCAGAGATAAATACATTTACAAAGACTTTCTCTCTTTTTGGAGTTTGACATGGAGAGCAGAGGCATAAGACTTGCCCAGGAGGATAGCATGACTGTTGATAGAGCCATACTAACTGTAAATAGTCATGGTGACATTTTTTAGTGTAACAGCCACATCAAGGTCACGAAGGATAGCCCTTCCGACGGCCTCTCCTGCTGGGATAGCAGCTGGTACTCTCAGGAAAACTGCTGGACCGACAGGACCAACATCTTCATGTACGCATGAGTTTGATTAAAGTCTTGATAGAGTAAAGCACAAGGAAATTATAAACAAAAAAAATGATAAACAGGAATATGGTCAAAAATTTTACCAATGGCGCCCCACTGTTCACCATCCGACAGTACCAAATCTGGATCACCCCGGAAGTCCATGCCAGCATATGGATACTCGGAATAGACCATCTCCTGACACTCAAACCACCCGAAGAAGGTATCAGAAAATGAAATCTGAGATTGGCCAGCATGCCTAGACATGTGGTCAACCCATCTCTGCATACGTGGTTCAGTAGGAGAAGGTAAATCGAGTGCAATGTACTGCGGCTGCATCAGTGGTATCTTCTCCAAGGCAAAGGCGGTCAAAATAGAACCATACCCAAAGTTCTTCAACCTCCCGCTCTTTATCTTGGTCAATTGTTCTTTCATCACAGGAAGTACTGTGTCGCACTAGATGAAAACCTTCGGTTGGAGGCATTCCAAGGCATGCTGCATGTAAGATCGGTTGGCTACATGAAGAGCTACACCACCGGCCATCCTACCAAAAGTAAAAGAATAGTCCTGAGGGACCTGTCAGTAACATCACAGATGATGATCTTGCCGTCTTTACTCAGCTGAGATCCTTCTCTGCAGTACCGGCGAACATAATCTCTCACCGAGTCACCTCCTTGGGCCGAACCTGGTAAAGAGATGGGGGCACCCCGCCTCAACAAACCGATCAAGAAATAGATGTCTACTACAGTCAAGGGGATAGATTTTCCCCTGATCTGGAAAACCTAGTTGGTAGGATCCCAAGCATCGAGCAAATACTACAGTAAGTTGATCTGTTGTCTCATGCTAGAAATGCGGAAAAACTTCAGCAAGCCACAGTTCCGCAGTGCGTTTACTGTAACTGGATCATGTAGGGCAAGCATGTCCTCTTCTTCATGCTCACGTTCTCGCCATATAATGGTCATCTTGCTCCAAAGATCTCTGAGAAACAAACAAGAGAAGAGTTAGATCTTGATTTTGGCAAGAAACAGGCAAAATTTCCATCAAAAATTGTGCACATAATTCCTTCTCTGCGCCAATCGCACCTGCAGCAGTACTTTGGGTGTGTTGCATGTCAGATGGCTTTCACAATGGCCAACATTCAACGCACCTTTCGATACACAGAGGGTGCGCTGAAGGCAGAACAAGTTTTTCAAACCCCAGGGGCTCAGAAGAACTAGGAATCAAGCTCAGAATGCAAAATGGAAACCATGAAATGAAAGAACTCAGGTTTAGCTCCTACCTGGTCCAGACGGCGCCGAGAATCGTCCATAGAGTCTCCCGAAATTAGCTGGTGAAAATCAAGGGGGAAAAGCACCTCCAAAGCTCCAACAAACCAAAGTTCAAATGAAATGGTAAAATGAGAGGTAAAAAAACTTTTTCATTACTTTTTACGTAGTTCAAAGTAAAATATTAGTGTTCTAACTCGTTTTCAAGCATATATTGTTCATTTCTATCTAGTTTGATGAAGCAGTTGAAAATACAGTACAATCTTTGAAAGAACTAAGCTATTTATGGTAAAATAAAAAAGGGACCATTTAATCGAGCAGTTTTAGCACATAGTTCAAGCTCGTTAAAAAATAAACATAAGACATGAGCAAATGTTTCTACCCGCGTTTAAGCTCGTTAAAAAATGAACTATTCCCCGATAAATAACCATCATGAATGTAGTACTTCAGCCATTAAAGCCTTGGTCGTGTTTGCACCGTCACCTCCACTTTTTCATTGGCCGATCATTCACCTCCATTTGGTTGTTTACCCATTTTGAGGAACAGCTACGAAGAGTGATCTCACTAGCCATCCTTGTGACGCTATCGTGATTGGAAAATTCCAAACCTTACCTGGAATCAGCTGCTACCCATGTTATCACTCGTTCCTCAAAAGACGAGTCTCCTTTAAGCTCTTTTCAACTGACTCGTAAAATATGAAAAGATTGTTGAGTCCTTGGCCTTTCCAACTTGTTAAAGGGACAGGAAGTGCTATCCCTCCTCTAGATGTTAATATTTTTGGACCTGAGGGATTATTACACAAAAAGATCGAGCGCTTGTTTTATTCGGCTCGTTAAAAGTATCGAAAATTCATCCCTTCTGTATCGTTTTATACTTTTTCGGACTTAAGGGATTAGATGACGAAAAAGGAATTCTGGAGTTTCCTTTACGTTCCTTTTCAGACTCTCTAAAATTGAAAAGGACCGAGTTATCTTTGTCGTTAAACTCGTTAAAAAGATTAATAGCGACAAACTTGTCTTTAGACGAGAACGAGTTTCACTATCGCTAGGCTCGTTAAAACATAGCGATGGGTTTGCCCGAAGGGCAAATTATAGAACAAGCATATGTTATCCTCCTCAAGCTTGAAAAAAATAAAGAGGTACTGGTCAGCAATGACTGGGGAAAATTGGGAAGAAAACTCAAAGAAACTTTATTGGTAGCAAGTCGCTCTTGAACATGACACTTCCACTCCGTGTCCGAGTCGGGTTGGGTTGTTTCATTCACCGGTCACATCACCATGGTCACGCCATACCATCCACATTTGGGGTTAATGCTACCAATCCATCACATCAGTGTTGCAGATATGTTCAAGAGAAGTCATCCAAAGAAGTCACATGTGTCTCACCCACTACCATACATTATACTCCATTCTTTTATGACCGCCACCCTGAACCTTATATCACCAGATCATTTTCACCTCCATTAAAATCATTTGATCCGTTCCGTGTCATTGATGTGGGATTCATTAAGGCCCTCCTGTGATGGATCACTTCTTGTCGACATCAGCTCATTATCCAAGAAGTTGATCTAGGAACACCCCATTCAGTACTTTGAAGCTTGCATGCCTCAATGGCAAGTTTCTCACTTCCAACGACAGGTTTACATCAATGGCCTTCGACCGAAAGATTTTGCGTGGTGTTCGACGCCAAGTCCTTTATTCACACCACGTGAATTGTATTGCAGTACCTTGAGGATCATTATCATTATTGGTGATTCCTCTCGTGCTTGTTAACAGTTTACATCATTGACTGGTAATCAAGTGATGTCTTTCCATGTTCGACTTCAGAACATTTCTCACATGGATCGACTTGTACTTCGAGTGAAGATCAGACGAGATTGAAGACCCCAGATCTAGTTTCATCCATCCGGGCTGCGATATATATTCAGGAAAATAAAGACATTAAATGTACATCATTGCTGCACAGATAATCATCCACTCAAAAGGATGATGGCTCTACCAGAATCATCAGTCTACACTCAGACGTTTGTCTGTCCTATGTACATGAAAATGAATTTATAAAATTGAGCATGGGAATGCCCACCTCAGCTAGATCATGAAAACAGTATGAAGATAATGTATTGTATTGTATCTTATTACAGGTCTCCTCCCAGCATTGAAAGAACTTCGGATCCTCATAATAAATAATTTCACCCGACACCAAAAGGTTAACGACCTCATACTTTAGGGGGCAACTGTTATAGACATTTTTGTGCCTTACAACTCCAAGCATGAAATGTCCATAAACCAAGGGATCCTAAGTCCCTAAAATTTTTGTTCTAACCCCTAAAGGAACAAGGTCAACAAATTACAACTTCTCCCAAAAGTTCTCCACTAGAAACTACTCAGAATAAGTCAAAAAAGGATCATTTCAGCTGCTCCACTGGCTAGGTGCATTGCATTGCACCTAAATACATTGTGAGGGTGCGTTGCATTTCAAAAGTCCCTTCTGTGGGGTGCGATGGGCGAGAAATGACAAATGGTAGTGTCATTCCGCGAGGTGGAGAGACAATGGAAGCTTCCAGAATCTTCTCTTGTGACACTTGCCTCACTGAATTTGACCAAGGATGAGTAAGAGGCCTTCAGTCTCCAAGTGGAAGCAAGAACTGACAGAGAGAAGACACTAATCAAATCACAAGCTGACTCATCCTCCTTATAGATATCTATATATGGATCCCTCATCCCAGAGATCCAGAGGCGGGAATTTTGCATATTGTAAGGAATTACTGTTGGTTTTTTGAGACAAACATCAGATTGTTGGGTGATCTATGCTTTGTTTGAGGTGAAGAGGGGCTTCTTTGCTGGGAGGTTGATGCTGGGTCAGGAACCACTAGTTGTAACTCCTCCTGGATCTTTTCTTGTTTATCAATAAAAGCTATTTGAGTTTTCCTCCATGCTTTTGTATCATTGATGCTTGTTACATTTGTATGGTTAACTTAAATCTGATCCTAAGTTGTTTATGAATATAGATCCATGTCTTTGTATAGTGTTCTTCTTCTGTGATCTTACAGGTACTTTGTGAAGCTGGGCAAGTAAGGGAGCAGGTAGCTGGAGATTATCAAAGAAGAGAGGGATTGGATGAAAGGATTAGCGCAAGACACAGGTTGGTTCTTTCTATTCTTCTCTATCTATAGTTCATAAAGGAAATACAAAAGTAGTTTTTCTCTGTTTGTTTCTAAGGCAGCTGTCACACCTTAGTGGGATAGAGCAGTTCTAAATAGACACTTTTCCCTGTAACAGGGTTCAAAGGGTTCAAAGTTTGCATTGAACACCTTTACTAATACACTTTGCCACATATTGATACACTTTGGCACTGAATCTAGGCCTTTTCTCACCGCTGATACTCTTTAAACTACCCCATCGCCCCCTTTATGCCTTTTAATGCAAAAATAATTGCTGCTAATGTCCTCCGTGGCCTTTGGAACGCTATCGGTGCTGGCCGATCAAAAATGGTACTAAAAATGATGAACAACTGCTAACTGGCGGAAGACTGGATGCTGGAGGCACGCCGAGGCCAAAATCCTGCAATTTGGAGCTATTTCAGGCCTGGAGCGATCAAATATGGACTAAAGAATGCCATGTTTCTTTTGGAGGCGGGGCGGGCACGGGTGACGAACTATTTAAAAGAAAATGGCCCTTTTCCCTCTTATAAGTCAAAAAATGCTTTAAACGTGAAAATCCATCAAAATTAGGGCGGGAGTGATTACTGTTCATAAGATTGAATGCTGGCCGTTGGATCCGGCGCGGGCCGATCCAATGGCTGGCGCTAAATCGCATCGAGGCGGACCATTGGTCCCAACACATAAAACCTCCGAAATGTCGTGGACCTGAAATACTTATATGCCCTTTCTTTATGGAGATCGGGTCCGGTCCGTCTGCGATTTCATATCGGCGGATTTTAACAAAATCAATATGCGGACCCGAAATCCCTTAAAACTGCCCTTATAAACTAATTCGGCTCCGGCCCGTCGGGAGCCCTCTCCTTTCGCTGTGCCCGGGGACCTTACGGACCCGATGGCTTTTATAAGACCCGCCTTTATAATATTTCGGCTCCGGAATATCGGAGACCTCCCTTTTCGCTATGCCCGGGGACCTTACGGACCCAATAGCTTTTATAAGACCCGCCTTTATAATATTTCGGCTCCGCCATATCGGAGCCAAACATAAGGGGTGATCGCCGATCAAACATGGCCAGTCGATTTGGTGAAGGCGATGGACGGCAGAGATTACATCGGCATTTCGCTATCGGCGGGGTCATGGGGCTGCCACATAGAAACGCCGAAACCCATCGGACCCGAAATATATTTATGCCGCGCTTTATTACTTTTCGGCTCCGCTGGTGAGAGCCATATAGGAGCGATGCGATTACATATGGGCCATTGATCTGGGGCCCAAAAATGGATGGCTGTGATTATTTCGGGACTTCGACAATCGGCGGGGTGGAGGGCATAGCCTTTTCACATTGCGATCGGCGAAACGCCGAGGGCCGTTTGATTTGGGCAGAAAGATGGATGGCTTAGATTTGGTCGGAATTGGTCAAGGGTGTGGACACGACTGACCTTCCTAGAAGTCTAAGACGTTCTAATGACAAACAAGACAAAATGGAGTGATCTTTCTCTAAATACACCTTTTACAACATGAAAACTACAAGTGTTTAGGCTTACCTTATTCCAAAACGCTGTTGTTGAAGTCCGTTCTTGACGATCCGGATGAGCTCCTCCTTCAAGTCAATTCCTGCAACCACAAACAATCAAACAATTACCAAGCACTTGCATTTCATATAATAAAACATATATTCAACATGCAGACCAAGGAACACATGAAATAACTCATTAACACAAGCTATTGAGAAAAATAAACCAGTTTGTATTAATAACGAAACAAAGAAACTCTTACAACCTAGCCTTGGTGTTGTGCAAGTTCCTCCCAGGGTCCATCAAGGGTTTTCCTCTACTTTGACAAAGCTCACCCTCTTCCAAGTAGAATCAAGTAAAGACAATCTCTCCTTACAAAGGCTCTAATGGAAGACCTAAATCCTGCAGCATTTACCCAAAGAAAATGTATAGCTCCAACCTCCTCTCCCTCTGGCTCAATGTCTTTATTTATAGTGCTGTAAAGAGGTTATTCAGGTCCACTATCAATGGGATCATCCCCCTCTTTGGGTGGGATAGCTCCCTTATTGATGGGATAAGTTCCCTCTTAATAGAGATACATGAACCAACTAGAGGCGCATCCATTTTATCAAACCGACCTCTAGAATGTTCTAGAAGTAACCACAAGTAACTTTTTCAAGATAAAACTCGCGCATTTTGCCTTTTACAGAGGGACGCACCTGTCCCTTAACATACAGAGCGTCCATGGACGCAGATTTTGTGAACATGGTCAGCGTCCCCGCAGGTAAGGCTAGAGAGAACCTGCGACCCCAGAGATAAACATAGTTTTTACAAGACTTTCTCTCTTCTTTGAGTTTGAGATGGATAACAGAGGCATAAGACTTGCCTAAGAGGGTAGCATGACTGTTGATTTGAGCCATACTAACTGTAAGTAGTCAAGGTGACATTTTTTAGTGTAACAGATTGCCCCCTAAAGTGCGAAGCCTGGAATAGAGTAGGGTTTTGTAATTCTAGGAAGGGTGAAGCGCTTTATCATTTCAAGGATTGTCTTGTGGATGGCCTGGTTGGAACCTGCAATTTTCAACACAAAATACATGGATAAGATTATATCATCACTGAGGTAGGCATTCCCATACTCAGATTCAAAACTTTAACTAATGGACTAACTATTCTGATACAGGAATGATCTTGCAGTACATCATTTTTATAGACTTTTGTAGACACAGTATGGACGCAGCCATCTGTTTATGATTAGTCTACATAGACAATGAATACAAAACTCCTCGCAGCCTGGATGGTAGAAACTAGATCCAGGGTCTTCACTTCTACTTCCCGAATTGGTACGATTCTAAGCATGTGATTAAATGAGTTGATGTCGAACATGTTAGAAACCACTTGATTACCAGTCGATGATGTAAACTGTTAACAAGCATGAGAGAGACCACCAGTAATGTCAATGGTTCTCAAAGTACCAAGCACAATCCGTGAAATGTGAATAGATGTTTTGATGTCGAACACTTCACGGAATCCTTTGATCGAAAGTCAATGATGTAAACTGACGTCAAAGACGAGAAACCTGCCATTGATGCATGCAGACTTCAAGGTACTGTCGATTCCTAAGTCATCTTTCTAGATAATGTGTCGATGTCGATAGAAAGCGACCCGTTGCAGGCAAGCCCACAACACGAAATCATTGTTCAAGTTGAAGAAATGTTGCTGTAAGGACTGACTCAGGGATGGTCAAATGGATGACAAGTATTTTGCAGATGAAAGTTTTGCTTGCAGACCTCTTGAACACATAACGACACGACAGATGGCTTGGTGACGAATAACTCAAAGTTAATCCCCGGAACCCGGTTAAAGACTTTCAAAGTGGTTTGGTCAACTGTGAGGTAAAAGATTTCCCAACCCAGGTGAATGAAAAGTGTCGTGTTCAAGAGTGGTAATAAAGTTTCTTCTGAGACAAAAGGTGACAAACAGGTTCATTCTTCTCTCTTTTCCCCCACCATTTCTGGCAAGTACCTCTTTATTTTTAACAAGCTTGAGGAGGATAACATATGCTTGATTATAAGCTCATCCTTTGGACGAGTCCAACCTAGTTTAAATTCGAACCCTAGGAAGGAGTGGTTCGTTCCTGTTTGTAATTGAACAGGTCCTCTACTGTAAAAGTTTAACGAGCCCAGTATAGGAGAAAATCGGCGTTTTTCAATTTTAGAGAGTCTGAAAAAACTAAAGGAGACTCCACGTTGAACTTTTTCGTATATTTGTGTCCCTCAAGCCCGAAAAAGTATAAAATAATACCTGGGGGAACCGCTTGATCTTGCGACCAAGGAGTACTTTCATAATAGTGTCGTTGACCTGAAAAGTAAAAAGCGATCAAGGACACGTCGTTTTATTTCCTTATCGAGTTTGAAACGACAAAAACCCGGCAATCTTTTCCTGATTTTACGGTCAGAAAAGAGCTAAAAGGGGACCGTCTTTTAATTCCGTTTTAACGAGTGAAAAAGAAACACTCGGCGATCTTTTCATGTTTTAGGAGTCAGAAAAGGGCTTAAAAGATGACTCTGATATTTTGTTTGAGAAAAATGACAATTTCCCTCAAAATCCCTTTGTCCTGCACAAAAGCAACACATTACTCATACCTGTTTAAAATAGGCAAAAATACATCGAAAACATCTTTTCATGGTAAAAAATGAACTAATTCATCCAAAAAACCTATAAAAAGACCTTTTACCATGTCATTTTTACCGTTTCACTATTGAGGTTGAAAAAGGAGCTTTTGACAAGAAACTTCCCGTGGTTGCTGCGGAAAATCTGACCGTCGGAATCGAACGCCGTCTCATCCAGGTATTTTACACATCCTACTCTGCATTTCTATCCGTTTAGAATTAATTTTTAGGTTTTAGTTTCATTTTTTGGGAGGGTTTTGGTTTTGGAATGCGCCTCTCGGCGGACACAGGTGCCCTTCGGGTGACCTGCGTCCCCCGACTTTTTCTCATACGGGAAAACGGTCGGAAGACGCAGCCCGCCTTCAGGCCAGCTACGTCCGGGCGCCCTGTGCTACAAAGCCGGGGTGCGTCCTCCGAGAAACGCGCATTTCAAAACCCCAACTCTCTCAAAAAACCACCAAAAATTCCCAAATCAATTTCTAATTGCTATTTTTGATATGCAGGGCATTAATCATGTTAGACTGGAGAGAAAGAGAGCATGTAGAGGAAGATGAAGCTGCAATAAATCATCAACCTTCCCTGGATGCCCTAAGAGCATGCGGATTATACAAATATTGGACCATACCGGGCATGAGGGGCCAGGTAAGATTCTTGGAATGGCTGGTTGAGCGATGGAACGTTCAAGAACAATGCTTTTACATAGGAGGGCACCAGCTCGAGATAGAGCCCTCGGATGTATACTTTCTCACTGGCTTGCCAAACAGAGGTGAGCAACTCAGTCTTGCGGGGACTAGGCCGGGTGGCCAATCCCTTGATAGTCTCCGCGAGGATTGGTGCACACGTGGGGCTCACCATTCAAAAGGCATAGAGATAAAACACATCACTCTGCCAGAACTCAAAGTCATAGCGTTCACGGTTACCAGAATTTGCGGCGCGGCCGCTTTACACATTGCTTCCGGATCCCAAATGCGGATGGCAATTGACTGTTACCAAGGCACCATTTTCAACTGGTGTGAAGCTGTGTCGGCTCATATGAAGAGCCAACTGACCAAGGCAAAGAACGGACGACTAAAGACTTTTGGATATGGGCCTATAGTCGTGAGCTTTGCCTTGGAGAGAATTCCAATGCTGATCCCTCAGCAACTCACTGTTGATATCTTTGGTCCTCGGCAGCCAAAGCTGATACGATGGGTTGCGGTGATGGCCCGGCATCCTGACGAGGGCGCGACAGTAGTTCGATTCTCAGATAGTTATTTTGACTGGTTAGAGGGCCAGCTTTTTGTGATACAGGACTTTCCGTATGCCGGAATGGATTTCAGAGGTGATCCGGACATGGTTCTTCCACAGGGAGAACAATGGGACGACAGAGGTACTTTTATTTTCACAAGTTACCTAATTATGTATTTTTTGTATTTTTTATATATATCGTCTCAAAACTAATAGTAAAACTTTTTCAAAATGCAGATGTTGGTCCACAGCGTCCAGCCAACCTCCGGCCTTATGATAGACTACATCCAGCTGCACCGGTACCGGTCCCACAGGACGCGACAACAGAAGTACTAGCTGAGTTGGAGCATGATCTAGAGCGTCTCACGGCAGATATACCTGAGACTACTATGGACGACATTCCTATCAGGCTTCAGCGCTTCGTAGTCGCGGTCCCTGGACCGTTTAGGAGATTTTTGCGTAAGGTAGCCCGCGCAGTGGTGTCGTACAGAGAGCACCACCAGTGATTGACTAGTCACTTTTGTAGTCACATGTGACATTTTGACTTTTTGTACTATCATTTTGCCGATCATAAGGTGTTTTAAGCCTATGATCGAAGACGATGTATATATTTTTGACACACTTCTATCTATATATATCACTATTACCGGCTTATCTTGTTTAACATGTATGATGAAATGTTTTTAAATTTACTTGCATGATTATTATAAATGTCTGTCTAACACTCGAGAAGCAATTGCATCTGCTAATGTATTCAGGGACCTTGGAATATGTTGATATTCAATGTAATCAAATTCACGTTCCAAGAGACACACTCTCAAAAACAACCTTAATAACACAGGATTTCTAATGGCATAAACTCTATTAAGCTGTAATACAACAAGTTCAGAATCTAACCTCACTATCAAACGTCGAATTCCAAATGAAATAGATTCAGATAATAATTCAACCACTGCACTGTATTCTGCAATGTTATTCGTTGTTTGACCGAGGCTTACCCCATGCATAGAAACTAACTCGTCAGAGGGCGAATAGATAACCCAAGCTGCGGAAGAGATATTCCGTGTATTACGACAAGCACCATCAGCAAATCCAATGTATGTTTGGAGAGGCGTCGACATCTACAATATCAAGAGTAAAACCAAGATAAGCCAGAATAATGACGAAAAACCACACTCGCTAAGCTAAGCACACTGACTAAACTAACACACTTGCTAGCTAGAAAGGAAATCTAACCTATCTAAAAATTTCTCCATACCCATCATTTTAAGCATAATACCTCTTTAAGTAAAGTCCATTTCTGGGTTTACCCAAAGAGTCCCCATCAAAATCAACTAACTCATAAGCCCCTTTTGCTAGCTTTCGCTTTACAATGTAGGGCCCATGCCACATGGGAACGAATTTTCTGGCACCTAGCTTATCGTTAGCTTGATCATATAATAGTACTAGGTCTCCTTCCGAAAAACTTCGAGGGGTTACATTTTTATTGTACTGAGCTTTCATTCGTTTCGCGTGAGTCTCGATAGCTAAAGTAGCGTCACGTCGAGTCTCATCTAATTTAGCCAAGTATAATAACCGTTTCTCCTCTTCGGAAGTAGCTGGAAGTAATTCGACAGCCATTTGAAGTGATGGGATTTCGCATTCAATAGGTAACACGGCTTCTAAGCCATAAACTAGCTGGAAAGGGGTGAAACCTGTTGAATTTTTCACTGAAGTTCGATATGCCCATAACGCCGAAAATAACATGTTATGCCAATTCGTTCGATGGATACCAATGATCCGTCGGATCATGATTACTAGAACTTTGTTGATTGACTCAACCAAACCGTTGGCTTGCGGATAATAAGGAGTAGAGCTATCGTGGCGCAAACCAAGCTGGCTTGTAAGCTCAGTCATCATGACGTTTCGAAAATGGCTCCCATGGTCAGTAATGATTGCTTGTGGGACACCAAACCTAGTTATGATATGATTGAATACGAAAACTGCAGCTGTCTTGCCGCTTGCGTCGAATGTAGGCATCGCCTCGGCCCATTTTGTAAAATAATCAACCGCGAGGATCATATACGCATGCCCCCCGGCCGAGTGAGGGTTACAAGTAATAAAGTCAATGCCCCATTTGGCGAATGGACCAGCGGCAATTATAGGGTGGAGAGGAGCAGGTGGAGCGCGCATCTTTCGATCAAACACTTGACAGTTGTGGCATGTTCTGACGGCAAGGATACAATCTTTAAACATAGACGGCCAGAAGTAGCCAGCGCGCAACACCTTCTGAGCTGTGGCATACCCAGACATATGACCGCCACATGCTCCAGAGTGACAATCATTCAAAACTCTCTCAGCCTCTTCGTGAGTTAAACAACGTCGAAAAACTAAGTCTGCCCCCCGGCGATAAAGTGTATCTCCGATAATTCTGTATTGCTGGGATCGAAACCGAATTTTTCGACGGTCTTCTTTGGAAGCTTCAGGCCGAAAGGTTTGGGTTTGGAGATAGATGATTATATCCCCATACCACGGATCTAAAGTGCTAATAAGAAACAAAGATTCGTCCGCAATGGACTCCTCTGCCACAGTCTCTGTGTCAGCACTCGGGAAATCACACATCAATTCCGCAAAAACTAAAGATTTCTTAGACTTGGACTTCTCGAACTCCAAGTCGAACTCTTGCAGGATAACAATCCATTTAGAGTACTTGCCCCCTAGCATTTGTTTTGTCAAAATATAAATCATAGGGTTGCAATCCGAAATAACCGTAGTTTGGCGAAGAAGAATGTAGTGACGAAAACGCTGGACAGCTTGAACGGCTGCCAGGGCCAATTTCTCCACATGCGAATATTTTAACTCAGTGGGATTTAAGGTTCTACTAAGATAATATATCACATGCTCCGCTCCGAATTCATCTTCTTGAACTAACACCATTCCAATGGTGGAATGCGAAGCTGCGAGGTATAAGAAGTAGTCCTGGTTGTAGTTGGGAGGATGCAATAACGGTGCATGGGTCAACGCGTGTTTCAGTGCATCAAAAGATTGTTGGGCAATCTCGTCCCAAAAGAATTGTGCGTTCTGTTTCAACAACCGTGTAAAACCTTTAGTGACCTCGGCGTAGTTTGGGATGAATCGGCGTAAAAAGTTCGCTTTCCCTTGCAAACTTTGGAGTTGGCGCAAACTCGAAGGAGGAGGCAATTTGATGATAGCCTCGACTTTCGAGGGATCGACGCGAATGCCGGCTTTTGAAACAACAAATCCCAGCAATCGACCTGTTTCTATACAGAAAACACACTTGTGGGGATTCAACCGAATTCGATAATGCCTACACCTCATAAAGATTGCTCGTAGGTGGACAAGGTGATCAGCTCGATGTAAAGAATGAGCAGGCAAATCATCGAGATAGGGTTGCACAATGTGCTTGATATCATGAAATGCATAAGACATCGCCCGTTGAAAAGTAGCGCCGGCATTCTTAAGCCCAAAAGGTAATTTGCAATAAGCAAATGTCCCCCATGGACAAATGAAGGCCGTTTTTGGTTGATCGGCAGGTAGAATATTGATTTGATTATAGCTTGAGAAACCATCCATGAAGGAAAACATCTCACTTCCGGCACAATCATCAATTATTTGATCGATATAAGGCGTAGGATAGTTGTCTTTTGGACAAGCTCGATTTATATCCCTATAGTCGATACAGATTCTTATTGTTCCTTGTTTTTTATTGACGGGAACAATATTCGATACCCAATCCGTTAACGGGATCGGATAAATGAAACCTGCTTTCAACAGCTTTTCGACTTCTGCTTTAATCGCAGCCGCTTTTCGAGGGTGAATCTGACGCAACCGTTGCCGAATGGGTTTAGCATCCGGGTAGGTTTTGATTTCATGAACAACAATGGCAGGATCGATTCCTGGCATTTCCTCGTAAGACCAGGCAAACACGTCGCGGAATTCTTGGAATAGGGCCTTGTAAGTTTGGATTTCTTCTTCAGTACATGCGGCACCTATATGAATGTTCTCCTCGATTCCGGGCTTCACTGAAATATCAATGGGAATAGTACGAGAAATATTCCCTAAATTCAGCTCTGAATCAGAATGTTTCGTTGGATCCTGAGCGTCTTTGACATATTCAGCGGTAAAGATAGATGAAAAATCATTTTCAAATGCATCATCCTTAGGTAAAAACGAAGATCTGTGATGGAGATCTTCCCATGGTAGATCGTCTACACTTAGGATTTCGCGAAGTTGTTCGTCAGATGACACTTCTTCGGGAAACGTTATCCGTTCTAAGGGTGAGGTGAAAAGTGACTCTTCACTGACCACATTCATTTGGTTGGTTTCGGTTGAATGAAAATCGGTAAAAGACATAAGAGCTTCATAAGCAATCTCATACGGACTCAACGGCATAACATCACCGAGTGAGTCTAGCTCAGAGTCAGATGGAACATACCAAGGATCATCATAAATAATGTTTTCTGACGTGATCATATGAATCGTTGCAAACGAAGGGTCTACGTTGAGTGGAGGGAGAGGAAAAGTTCCCAGTAAACCGGAATCCTTAACTAAACCTACACCAATGTCCCTATAAGGGATTGTCGTTTTACCAACATGTTGAATACTCTCTGAAGAGGCTGGGTCGGATGAAAAGTATGTCAGCTGATCAATAGTCACGATCTTACCATTATGTGGAAACTTAATGACTCTGAAGACCGATGAAACGACCGTTGTCATAGCATATGACCAACTTCGACCCAAAAGAAGGTTGTAGTCTAGAGGGGCATCAACCACTTCCACATCCAGACTAACGGTTTTACCTTCGACCCCTATAGGCAATTCTTGTAGAATACCAAACGGACGGAACCCACAGCCATCAAAGGCCTTAAGGATGGTGGGGGATTGGTTCAACGAAGGAGAACCAAGCGATCTCCAACATTGAATCGACATAATACACGTAGAAGCTCCCTCATCAATCACAGTCCGATGAATAGGCCTGTTTTTGACTATCACTGGGATTTGGAAAGCCATTTGATGTGGGAGACGTGGTGTACTATTTTCTAGATCAAAGATCATTAGGTTCGGGTCCTGAACATCGACAGCTCCGATAGCCGACAAAAGCAATTTTCGTTGCGCTGGACATGATTGCAGCACTTCGAGTGCCGACATTGCTGAAGGTGAAACAGCTAAGTCCTCAACAATGTTGTAATTCTGGGCTGCTCTCGCATGTGGATTGAAAGCAGACCTTCGAAGTACACCCTTGGCGGGCGGCTTAATCACTAAGTCTGGGTTAGGTTTTTCGATCTATAGTGGATCGGAACCAGGAGTTGAGGTTGATGGGTTAGAGTGAGAAGATTCTGCTTCCTTACCATCAACAGGAGCCTTACTACCATAATCTTGCGATCGAGTCGCAATCCTGACATCAGACATCATCAAAATGGGTTCTTCACTGGCATTCGAAGAAGAACCTATCATCTTATTCTCCTGCTCTGGAAATGGATTCTTTAACACAGCAGGAGTGGGAGAACCTTTGACTATTTTAACAACCTCGGCCCGATGAGGGCAGTCTCTCGTAAAATGATCTTCTTCACAAATGAGACAAGGATATCGAGGTTTGCGCTTTTCGTCATTGGTTTCCGACTTTTCCGTTTTCTCCTTTGGAGCCTTGTCTGCTTTAGCCTTCTTCTTTCCTTTCTTCTTTCCACCGTTTTTTGATTTGGCTGTAGATGACTCTACAGCGTGAATGTCGGCGGTGAGTTCGGGAGGAGAAGACTCTCCTGTCGGAGAATCAGGCAAAGTGATAATTGGAGTATTGGAGGTCTTGGAAGACTTCTTCTTACTCTTCGTAGTCACGATACCAATCATACCATCAGCGGCATGAGATCCCGAAGGAGCAGCAGCGATTTGGTTTGACTTTGGAAGATCCAGAATTTTCTCGTGTAACGTACCCGACTGAGTGTAAACTAAGTCAAGGTATTGTGCCTGAGCAATGACTTGCTCCTCAGTAACTACTCCGGCCTTAGCTACATCTTCAGTAATTCTTGGTAATAATGATTTGACAAACCATTCAGCTAAGATTTGGTCCGGGATAAAAACTTTCACTAATCTTCTTCGACGTCTCCACTCATGGATGTGATCAGAAATGTACGTGGACGTCGATTGTTTTAGCGAAGTTAATAATTCTGTACCATTATCGTATCTGACTGGTAACTGAAAATGAGTTAAGAACGAGGTAGCTAACTGGCTAAAGTTGTAAAAAGAGGCCCGTGGTAACTCAATGTACCACTTGGCTGCGAGACCAATGAGTGTATGCTGGAAAAGACGTAAGCGGATGGAATCATCTGAGATGGAATTTGATGCACACCAGAGGTGGTAAGTCATCACGTGATTAGACGGATCCTCTCCAGACTTACCTTCGAACTTGGGTATATCGCTGGGCAACTTATTTGGCATTGGCGGCCAGAACTGTTATAGCTCCAAATCTCACTCTTATGGTTTGTGATGCTGCACTTATGGCCTAGGGCAACCCCTCCTTCCAGACCTGGTCCAAAAATTTAAAAAACAGTGTTTTATTCCCTATACGCGACTTTGCCCTGTGTTAAACGCGTGTACACGCGGGTCTGTCATACCCAACCCACGTGTATCTATTAAAACACTTAAAAAAAATATAATTTCCTCTTTTTCGGGCGGTGATCGCGGGTTTACCTGCTGGATCACCTGTTAGTGCCCGTGGCCCAACTGTTCCCAACCAACTCCTAACTAAAAAACTACTTTGGAGAGGGTATAAAAAGACATCAAAGGGAAGGCCAAGGGGAGAGAGAGGAGAGAGAAAGGAGAGCAAGATTATTATGCTGAGATTTTTCCCTTAGACCAGGTCTGAAGTCCTTGGTGCATTCTGCACTTCCCCCATTTTGCATAGGAAACCCTTGTTTCCATGTGTATTGGTGATCATTCATCCTTGACATCATCATTGAGTAAGACTTGGAAGGAGCTCTTGTTGGAGGCTGGAGGCTGGAACGAATCCGGGAGGAAGCTTGCTTGGAGCCTACTGAAGGTGTTCAGGTGATATCTTTCCGATATATGTACTTTATTTGCCTTTATATATAAAGAAACACGTCTTTGTTCCCAAATAATCTTTCTTTATGCTTATGAGATTCTTGTGTTGAATTCTTATGAAAGTGGTTACTTAAAGATTTTTTATAACTAACTTTATAGCGTAAAGATGATTTATACATAAACTTCTATACATGTACTGTTGTGTTCTTTGATTTGTTTGTCTTGCAGGTCAAAGGAAGAAGAAGGGAACTCCAAGAAGGGTTTGCACCCTAACGGTCTTCTCGAACGTAGGACCTTAGGTATGTACCCTAAACATTAGAATTTGCTTAAAAGTAAAAAAGATGGCTGTGTGTGTGTGTTTCTTTGTATAAGCAATTTTCAGTCTGGTAGAGTCTTAGCCCAAAGGACCCTAGGGGTATTTTCCCTTCAACCAGAATTGGCGACTCCGTTGGGGACAACACTCTTGTTGTTCCTAGTTTGGGTAGTCCTCAAGCCAATCAAGGCTCAGTCCCTCTGTTTGTTGGTTCTGACTGTCTGATATTTTCTTGAACTCCAAGCTTTTCCAGTTTTTCAGTTTGTGTTTTTTATTTTTCTTGAAACACTTCATATACGCACTTTTTCTGGATTACAGAAGCGTATATACGCAAGTTGCACTAAGTAAACCCGCGTATACGCAGGTTTCCTTAGTTACAGTCGCGTGTACACGCATTCTGCAAATAATTGCAGGCGCGTATATCACATAATTTTCAAGATTTATAATTTTTCTTTTGCTGAATGTCTGTCTGGTGGTTTGGGTCAGTTTAAAACAGTCAATTTCTAGTGACAGTTCTCTGTTTAACAGGGGGCATCTTGTTTCGAACTCTCTCTAGTTATAAGGAGTGCTAGTCTTGTTTTTCGTTGATTGCAAGCGTCATTGATTTTTGACACACAAGATTTCTGTTTAAGAATCTTGATTGCTCTGTTTCGGCAGAGTGGGAAGATTGTCTTCAAATCTTTGTGTCCATTTTGTTTTCATGACATTTATGTTTGCTTAACGAGATCGTTTTTATGACCATTTACTCCTTTGTTTCGGGAAATTTGTTTGTTACCAGTTTCTTGAAACTTGTCTTTTGATATTTTGGACTTTCATTTCTGCTTTTGATTGTCAAAAGCGTTTTCGAACACATTTTATTTTTGTTGAGTTTTCATCATTTGAAAGGTGTCAATTCACGAAAGTGTTTGGTGGCTTGTTTATCAATCATTAGTGTCAGTATTGTTGAGAGTTTTCCTTTGAAAAAATACTTTTTGGTTTGATTGAAAGAAAATCTTTTGAAAGTTTTTGAGTTTCGCTTTCTTAAACTTGCTTCTCATCTGATTTCCTTTTTTGCGAAGTGAAAGTGCTTTGTTTTTTATCTTAAAACTTGTTTTTATTTTTTGGACGAAATGATTAGTAACAAATCATCTTCTATCTAAGCATTTCAGTGGCAAGACAAAATTTGGTAAAGCAGCAACTTTCCTTCTTTGTTTGCAGAGTAGTCTTAAAATCTTGCATTCACATATAGTTCTTGCATTAGCATAGCTTTGCATCCTCTTTTAGGCATGCATAGTTTTGTGAGCTTTTGTGAGTGTGAAGTTTGAAAAGAAAACAAAAAACTTTGTTTAATTTGAAGTACATCTGAACCTCATAGAAATTGCTCTTCATCGAAATGAAAAAGTGCATGTGCATGTAGTTAGGATAGTTTCTTTTTGCGTCCTAAAAACACCACAAGTTTCACTTCCGTTACCTTTGACTTAAAGAACAGCCTAATAAAATCAAGCGCTTAATTAAAATCCACTAGAACTTTTTGTTTTAGTTATTACACCAACAAGTTTAGGATTTTAGGGCCTTGGATTAGGCGAGTGGAGAGTTAACTCTCCAAGGCCACACAAAACGTCAAACATAAGAGTCTGATTAAAGAGAGTAAATCCAATAGCGTTAGGAAGACCAGGAAAGCTCCGGATCTGGGAGTTAAGCACGAGGGTCTGTGAAGACAGGGAAGAGAGATACCCCCTCTCCTACTTGTCCGAACTTACCTCACGACTGTTCCGCCTGGCTTCTGCGACGAGTTGGTACCCATAGTTGCCTCTCCTAGGGATCTGTATAGGTGGCTGCGGAGGGGAATCCCGTGGCACCTGAGGTCGACGTTGTATCACTCTCGACAGTACTACCAGAGGGCACCCTTGCGAAGCTTGGGGGCTTGCACCGGCGCAGACTGTTGTTAGGAGGTCAGCGTAACTTCCTCTGATACCTTCGCTGATAGGACTGGGCCCTCATCATCCCAGACTATCTTCGGAAGGCCCCTGACTCCACTTTCTTGTATTTTGGTGTCCGGTCCTCACCACCCGGAGCGGAAATACTTGGAAGTTGTTTGACTGGCTGTTTCTTTAGGGACTTTATAGTGAGTGCTCTTTGCTCCTTGTATATAGTTGGCTTTAGGTATTTTTGTCTAGTCACATTTGGACTTTGTGTTCTGAGTGACTGGCTTGCCACTCTACCGATCTTGAAAGGCTTTTGGTCGTTCTTTCAGAAGTTGTGGAGTTGCCTCCTCAAGGGCAAAGGTTTTGATTGCTTATCCATATTCTTTGAAGGGTTATTTCTATATTCCCGCAAGGGAAGGGTCTTTGGATCAGTTAGATATGGCCAATATTCCTGTGGAAACCAACCAAGGTGCCCTCCCAAAAGGGGATCCTTGTGCTTTTCCTTTCTTTGGAGACGTTGGTACTCCCTTCATGGCCACTTTGAATATTCCTGGGTTGAATGTTGGACTACCCGTTTGGCTGTGGTCCACTCCGAATATTCCGAATGCTCTTGAAGCTTCTCAGTTGAATGCTTTATTTCAGGGGCATCATATGGGTACTAATTGTTCATCTGCTCTCAAAGAGAAATCTGGGATTCCTTCTTCCCCTCCTTCTTGTAACAAGAAATCTAAAAAGAGGAGAAAAAGGAAGTCAAAGAAGAAGAATAATTTTAGCACTTCATCTTCAACCTCTGCGAGTCATGTTGGAGATGAGTCTTCAACCTCTGCAAGTCATGTTGGAGATGAGCCTTCAGCCGCTGCAAGTCATGCTGGGGGCACAAGTCTAGTCACTGCAAGTCATACTAGCACTTCATCTTCAACCTCTGCCAGTCATGTTGGAGATGAGTCTTCAGCCGATGCAAGTCATGCTGGGGGCATAAGGCTAGTCACTGCAAGTCATACTAGCACTTCATCTTCAACCTCTGCAAGCCATGTTGGAGATAAGTCTTCAGCCGCTGCGAGTCATGCTGGGGGCATGAGTCTAGTCAATGCGAGTCATACTAGCAAAGAGTCACCGACCTCTGCAAGTCATGTTCAGGACTCTCCGCAAACCACTGCTAGTCATGTTGGTGGAATGGAGGTTGATAAGAAACCTGGACGTAGAAGTTTTAAACCTAAGTTCCCTTGTAAGATATGCAAGGGAAACCATCTTACTCATTTATGCCCTGGTATTCCAGAGGTTCAAAGGATATGGTCCGAGTCTGAAAGTACTTCTACTCCTACACTTGATATGGTTTCTCATCAATCCCATCAACCATCGGTTGAAAGTGTGGTAAAGCCAGTGCAATCGCTGGCCGATTACACTCCTCTTTTGGGGGGTGAAGTGCCTAACAAAAGAGTCTGTTTGATCTCTAGTACAGAGTCTTCTAGTATAGGGGGCATTCCGGTTTCTTCGAATGTTCCCCCTCCAAGTTCTAAGAGTGTTTCCTTTGATTGGGATAGCCTTGTTGAGCCTCGTCTTCCTTCCGCTGCACCTTTCCAAATAAAGGTCAGGGTTAATTCCACAAATGTCTATCGATGTATGGTGGATGAAGGATCCTCTACAAGTATTATATCCTCTTTGACTTGGAAAGCTTTGGGTTCCCCAAAGTTGTTGACAGCTCAGAGTCAGTTGTTAGCCTATGATAGAAGGCCTGGTGAATCTATGGGGGTTCTTCCTCAAGTGCCTATCACTTTAGGTGGGAAGACTGTCTTAATCGATATGATGGTGGTTGATAGCCCTTTAGACTTTAATATGCTACTTGGGCGTGATTATATCTATGCTATGAATGCTGTGGTGTCTTCACTCTTTCGAGTAATGTGCTTTCCTCATAATGGGAATATTGTCACTGTTGATCAGCTTGCATCTGACAATCACCACCCTAATTCGACTTTTGCCCCTTGGTTTGTTCCAAGTGTTCAAGTAGACTCTACCCAGCCACGGGTCAATTATGTGGCATTGAGTCCTCAATGTTCAATCGCTTCTAAGAGGGATCCTTTGACTTATTATTTTCCTTCTTGGGACTTGGTCCCGGCAGTTGACCGAGAGATTCTTCCTATAGGGACATGGGACCCTTTAATTCCCTCTTTTGATCCTTGTAGTTCTCATGATTTCTTAGAACTTGTTTTGCCTTCACAGGAGGAACTCTTTGAAGCCATGAGTTATGACTACCAAAGGAGCCCTTGGCCTGAGCCCTGCAAGGGGTTTGTTCAGCAGAACTATTATACGTAAGCCGCAAGGCTGTGTGGTTCCCTGTACCATATTGTATATATGAGGTACGCATTTTCAAGTTTTGTATCTTATAACACAAAGATTTTATATGGAGTTTATATGTGGGATGTATTAACTTCGTGTCTAGTGTTTCTATTTATGTTTACAGAACTTGGAAGATTTCTCCTTTGGAAGTTTATGGTTGGTCCGTTCTGACAGGTATTGGTTCTCGAAACTGGCATATAGGTTAGGTTCTTCCGCCTGCATTGTCCACTTATCAGTTTCCTTTCCCATTTGGCCTTAGGATCGACCCCACCAAGTTATGGTGCGGAACCTTCTCATTGCTTAGAAGTGTCATGACTTGTGTGGTAGAGCCTACCTTATCATGGGTGCCCTAGTTAGTACCTTGTTGTCACTTGGCACTCATGCTGATTTTTTCATCCATAGGCTCGGGAGTCCTCTGTAGTCCCGCCATGACTTATGCGTTGAAGACTCATTCCTCTTTGCTTCTGCGCTTCGTTCTGGCCTTATACCCTAGAGGCTCCTATGTGTGTTGAGTTGTACTTCTGCATTGCATGTTGACCATTTGCACCTTTTGGCCTAGAGCCGGCTTCACTTGGACTTGTGTTTAAGCCAACTTTTGACCATGACGTCTGCAAAAATCGACCTTGCATACCCTTGACCTCTGCAGCTTGACATACCCAGATCCGTGGAAGGGACATACCTCTGAGTGTCACTGACCAGTTTTTCACCTCCCTGCATTGAGCATAGGAACGTTCCTTTCCCAGGAACTAGATCATCTGTTTCACCGACACTCGTTCTTTCCACTGTACCATAGCATTCTTTTATTCTTTTTCCGGCTTATCAGAAAAAGACAAAAAAATTAAATATTCCAAAAAGAGCGGGAACAGGGACATTATTTCCATTTATTGTTGGCAGCTAGAGTCAGTCGTGTCGCCCTTGAACAAAGCACTCAAAACAAAGTCTCCTCCGCATGGGTGGGATTTAGTTTGACTTAGGTAAGCCATAACCTTGTTATCGAGTCAGTTCTCCCCCGATTGGTTATCTCTTCCAATCATATGGAGGGTTCGTTCGTGCCTCCTGCATGACGAACTTATACAGATTCATTATATGCTGCCACATAGTCACATTGAGTCGTGCTTTTGTTCAAGGGAAGTTAGCCTGAGTCGGCCTTTCTGCGGTGTCTCTTGACTCATTTTTCAGTCGGCCATCCCTGGTTGTCAGTGTCATGTCTATCATCACATCAGTTATATTGGTCCTTCACTCGTGCCGGTTTGAGAAGGTCCCCATTGACTTCTTGCTGGCAGGTCTTGTCCTTATCGACGACGACACATTGCTCTGAGGGCAGACCTAGAGACCGCACCCTGGCCCTATTTTCATTATTGATAGGTCACCTTGTGCTCAGCATCGATCAGTATCATGGGTCTTTGACTGAGTGGTTTCCCTTGTGTTCGACATCAGCATACATTATCACACATTGGGATTCGTGCAGTACCTTGGTTTCCATTTGACCCTATTGGTGGATACCTCGCCTCTGTGTCAGCTTTCATTATTGGTTGGTTCAGAGGGTTTCTGCCGTGCGCTAGCCACATCTTGTGTACGCCGGAAACGTACTTCGGTTGGGTTACTACATCTTTTTCGTCCGATTCCTTCCACATTATTGGCCTACGGGTTACACTCGCGCTAGATTGATGGAGGATGCCTTAATGCCTTCCTTCTAGCGGATCTTTCCCTATCGACTCCGACTCATTGCTCTGGGGCAAAGATCTAGAGTCCATTTGGCAGTACCTTGGGGTTTGCAGTCATTAGTGGCAGATTCCTCGCTATCGACAGTGGGAAACCATCATTGTCTCCTGATTGATAGATTCTTACAGGTGTTCGACTTCAGCTCATCTATTCACACTTGTTAGATTGTACTGGGTACCTTGACGCTCATTATCATTATCGGTGAGTAGTCTCGCGTTTGTTAACGGTATACATCAATGACCGGTAATCAAACGATTTCTCACATGGTCGACTTCAGATCATTTATTCCCATGGTGTAGAAATGTACCACGGCGGTCGGTGAAGACCTCAGGTTGTATCAGCATTCATTGGTTCACTTGACAGTTGCTCCTGTTGCTGCTAGTTGATACCATTCCACCTTATATGTTGCAGTCAGTCATGGCGACATTCTATATGCTGGCACCTGAGTTTGTAGTGTAGTACCATCCTATTCCATCATGTTCAGTTGGTACCTTATGGGATCAGTCTTTGATTTCAGTGATCCGTTGCATCTTTCAGCATCATTGACAGTTTTATATGTGATATTCAGACATGTACTTACTCATTATGATCAGATGATCCATTATGTATTTTACAGTCATTTATACTTGTATACTTAGTGGATCCGCTTGTACTTGATATGCAGACATGCTTTACTTTTCCTGAGCATGGGTATGCCCGCCTCAGACAGTGTTTCTTTCTGATCTCCTTTCGGTGGCTTGGCAGGCTGAATTCTGGTGAAGTCCTCCTCGGTTTTTCGGCAGAGTTCCTTTCCTTGTACTTACTTAATGTATTTCGGCCATCATGTTCCCCTTCTGACCTCATACATTAGGGGGCATCTGTTATAGCTCCAAATCTCACTCTTATGGTTTGTGATGCTGCACTTATGGCCTAGGGCAACCCCTCCTTCCAGACCTGGTCCAAAAATTTAAAAAACAGTGTTTTATTCCCTATACGCGACTTTGCCCTGTGTTAAACGCGTGTACACGCGGGTCTGTCATACCCAACCCGCGTGTATCTATTAAAACACTTAAAAAAAATATAATTTCCTCTTTTTCGGGCGGTGATCGCGGGTTTACCTGCTGGATCACCTGTTAGTGCCCGTGGCCCAACTGTTCCCAACCAACTCCTAACTAAAAAACTACTTTGGAGAGGGTATAAAAAGACATCAAAGGGAAGGCCAAGGGGAGAGAGAGGAGAGAGAAAGGAGAGCAAGATTATTATGCTGAGATTTTTCCCTTAGACCAGGTCTGAAGTCCTTGGTGCATTCTGCACTTCCCCCATTTTGCATAGGAAACCCTTGTTTCCATGTGTATTGGTGATCATTCATCCTTGACATCATCATTGAGTAAGACTTGGAAGGAGCTCTTGTTGGAGGCTGGAGGCTGGAACGAATCCGGGAGGAAGCTTGCTTGGAGCCTGCTGAAGGTGTTTAGGTGATATCTTTCCGATATATGTACTTTATTTGCCTTTATATATAAAGAAACACGTCTTTGTTCCCAAATAATCTTTCTTTATGCTTATGAGATTCTTGTGTTGAATTCTTATGAAAGTGGTTACTTAAAGATTTTTTATAACTAACTTTATAGCGTAAAGATGATTTATACATAAACTTCTATACATGTACTGTTGTGTTCTTTGATTTGTTTGTCTTGCAGGTCAAAGGAAGAAGAAGGGAACTCCAAGAAGGGTTTGCACCCTAACGGTCTTCTCGAACGTAGGACCTTAGGTATGTACCCTAAACATTAGAATTTGCTTAAAAGTAAAAAAGATGGCTGTGTGTGTGTGTTTCTTTGTATAAGCAATTTTCAGTCTGGTAGAGTCTTAGCCCAAAGGACCCTAGGGGTATTTTCCCTTCAACCAAGAACTGAAGATATTGAATTGGATCGTTCGTTAGGCGCGTCAAGTCGGGTAAATCTAAAGTCGCAATAAACGGTAACTGCCGGTTAGGATCTCTAAAACTCTGAGTCACAATACCAGCCCCAGGAGGAGGATATCCAGGATAACTAGGAACAGGAGTCGCATTTGGGATATTATATCCTCCTGGAAAACCAGGATTAACCGGACCGTACTGGGGTTGCTGAGGTTGTTGATAAGTGTACCCAGGATACGGTTGATACTGGTAAACCGGTTGTTGGGCAGCTTGCCCAGGTTGATACTGTCCCTGGTACGGAGGTTGAACAAATTGAGGTTGAGTAGTAACAACCGTACTTGTACCAGGTTGGCCTGCAGGCATCTGGACTGTGGTTTGAACCGTAGGTCCAGACAACGGTACAGATGTCTGAGGAGTGGTTACAGGGACAGTAGAAACCGGAGCTGCCGATACTCCAGAAGTAAGCATGGTAGATGAAGCGGTAGTTGCTGCAGCCGTGTGAGGTGGAGTACCAGGTGCAATTGGCGGCTGAGTAACTACGGAAGTTACAGGGGTCTGAACACTTGACTGGACAGGTTGCGGTTGCTGGGGTGGACCTGGAACTGCAGGTTGTCCTGCTTGAGGTACCGATTGTATACTTGGTTGCGACATCTGTTGACCCTGTGACGGATCCCATGTTAACATTCCAGGGTATTGACTCGTAACAGGTTGAGGATACTGAGATCCATAGCCGTATTGAGGATAGGGTTGATAACTGTAAGGTGCAGTCCCATATGATTTCCCTTGAGGTGGTTGATAACCTTGACCAGGGTATTGACCCGTAGGTTGATAACCTTGAGGTAAATACGAGTACTGGGGTTGACCTTGACCTTGGGGTTGGTATCCTTGAGGTTGATACCCTTGGGGTTGATACCCTTGGGGTTGCCATCCTTGAGGTTGCCATCCTTGAGGTTGATATTGATACTGAGGTTGACTTTGGGGTACATATTGAGGCTGGGGTTGATACCCTTAGGGTTGATACCCTTGAGGTTGCCCCCCAGTCACGAATGAAGTACCTTGAGGTTGCCCCCCAGGCATTAACAAAGGTTGCCCCCCAAGCGGTAATTGGCCACCTTGAGGTTGGTTAATGGGAGTTGAACCTGACATCATATAAACGTCACCTATGCTCAATGGTACATTACCACTGTTTCCAACTAATAACCCATGATCAATGGGTTGAGGAGATGCTCCCGCGAAGGTACCAGAAAGTGATTGATACCCAGTAGGAACAGAAGGACCGCCATGTAAAAATGATTCAGGACTTTGCGGAAACACAGATGACTGACCAGACATATTTACAGGAGAATGAATTCCTATAGGTGGAATAGGAGTACGAGGTGTAGAAAAACCTACTGAGTTGTCTAAAAAATTGGTTAATGCAAGGTACCAAGATTCACTTCTAGGAGGACTGTAAAAGATGGATTCACGCTTCCTTAGATCAAGGGTAATTAGATATTCAGAATCAGAAACGCCTATTTCTTCCTCTGGAACAAGTTCTTCTATAGCAATTAATCCAACAGGAAGATTTTCGGTGATAATTCTTTCTATTCTTGGTGAATCATGAACACTAGGAGTTGGAGTAACAGGTTCGGAAATTTCAGGTTCTTCACCTGTTTCACTGGCAGATGAAAAACTACCAGCAAGCTCGGAAACTGTAACAGCTTCGAGATTGTAACCTGTTTCTAAACTTTGGTAATCTGGATGGACTACCAAGGAAGATTCTCCTTCTTCAGGTGAACCTACTCTACTGCCACTAGGAGGAGTTACAAGGACCTTTAACCCTTCTAAATTACCTGGGTCGTCTCGAGGAGGGGATCCCCTAAGTCTACGGGATCTTCTCAACAATTCGGCCACAGAAACAACTTCAGGAGACTGGCCCGCAATTCGACGGGACCTTCTCGGTAATTCCGCCACAATTAAAGATTTTAACTACAACACACGAAAACAAAGTAAAAAATTTCAAATCAAACCACCTAAATTCTTCTAAAGAACCAAACAAATTTGAAGCACACGCCTAAATAATCTAGAGCGTCAAACCACACACAAACAGTAGTCTTCCGGACTAAAAGCGCTAGTTGGTGATTAGGCCCAACCTCGCAGGATTCAGTACAGAAATGGCGCGTGGAACAGTTACCCCGGCAACCTGCTTAATGAATAGACTGGACCAAGTTCCTCCACTTTAACCGTCTCGAAGTGAAGCGAACCCCCCAGAAAATCCAAGTGAGTATAACCGACGTCTGCTCCAGGTACAGTGGGACCTTCCCTCCACCGTCACGTTGGGTAGAATCCTAGATATTATGGCCACTAAGGTTACCAATCACAACAATTACACCTGGGGGAACAGTCTAAACTCCGACAGCACGCAAGGGCAGAGTAGCAAGCTCCAATCCCCTTACCGGCTCCTTGACAACAATCCAAGGTTTACCGATAAGTGACCCCTGGCTCCTCGACGATGGTTAATCCGAGGTTTACCGTTTGTAATACGTACTGCCTGGCGTCGTTCCCAACGAGGGAGGAATGATCCCCTCACTGGTTCGGACACGAGCTCGTGCTTCTCCTTTAAGAGGAGCTTTCCCAGAATGTAACTGAAACAATTGGATTTGTTCTACTCAAGATAGACTATCTGTTTGGTTTTGTAGTCTTGGAGAGTTAAGTACTCACCTACTCCAAGACCCTAGCCTAAGCTATGTTGGTGTTTCAGAGCCCTAGAAAAATAAAGATTACTAGATTGATTTTAATTTAAGCGTTACTTTTAAAGTTGTTTCTTAAGTCAAAAGGTGATGGAAGTGAAACCAGTGGTGTGTTGACTCGACTCGAAACCACTACAAAATGCACCTAGAATGATTTATCCACTACTTTACTTTTTCGATGAATTGCTTAACTAAAAAGTTGAGAGAATGCAATCTTTATAAAAGCAACTTCTTAATTGAAGACAATCAAAGAAACAATTCGTTTTTCTTTTCAAAGCATAAAAACATAACCTCTCTTTACATACACGAAAAAAACTCTTTTCTTCTTTTTAAAAACAAAAAGCTACTTGAAACAAGACTTTTTAAGAAGATGTTTTTGTATTTTTCTTTTAATAAAGCAAATAAATCTAATATAACCAAAAATCAATCTTAACAACTATTAAAATCTATGAAAACGCACTCATAAGCAAACTAAAAGCAAATTTATTCTAAGTAATCTTAACGAGGTCAAAACCAACAATGATTATTCTAAGGTGTTTTACTTGATCACAATTACAAAACCCTACTCTATTCCAGGCTTCGCACTTTAGGGGGCAATCTGTTACACTAAAAAATGTCACCTTGACTACTTACAGTTAGTATGGCTCAAATCAACAGTCATGCTACCCTCTTAGGCAAGTCTTATGCCTCTGTTATCCATCTCAAACTCAAAGAAGAGAGAAAGTCTTGTAAAAACTATGTTTATCTCTGGGGTCGCAGGTTCTCTCTAGCCTTACCTGCGGGGACGCTGACCATGTTCACAAAATCTGCGTCCATGGACGCTCTGTATGTTAAGGGACAGGTGCGTCCCTCTGTAAAAGGCAAAATGCGCGAGTTTTATCTTGAAAAAGTTACTTGTGGTTACTTCTAGAACATTCTAGAGGTCGGTTTGATAAAATGGATGCGCCTCCAGTTGGTTCATGTATCTCTATTAAGAGGGAACTTATCCCATCAATAAGGGAGCTATCCCACCCAAAGAGGGGGATGATCCCATTGATAGTGGACCTGAATAACCTCTTTACAGCACTATAAATAAAGACATTGAGCCAGAGGGAGAGGAGGTTGGAGCTATACATTTTCTTTGGGTAAATGCTGCAGGATTTAGGTCTTCCATTAGAGCCTTTGTAAGGAGAGATTGTCTTTACTTGATTCTACTTGGAAGAGGGTGAGCTTTGTCAAAGTAGAGGAAAACCCTTGATGGACCCTGGAGGAACTTGCACAACACCAAGGCCAGGTTGTAAGAGTTTCTTTGTTTCGTTATTAATACAAACTGGTTTATTTTTCTCAATAGCTTGTGTTAATGAGTTATTTCATGTGTTCCTTGGTCTGCATGTTGAATATATGTTTTATTATATGAAATGCAAGTGCTTGGTAATTGTTTGATTGTTTGTGGTTGCAGGAATTGACTTGAAGGAGGAGCTCATCCAGATCGTCAAGAACGGACTTCAACAACAGCGTTTTGGAATAAGGTAAGCCTAAACACTTCTAGTTTTCATGTTGTAAAAGGTGTATTTAGAGAAAGATCACTCCATTTTGTCTTGTTTGTCATTAGAACGTCTTAGACTTCTAGGAAGGTCAGTCGTGTCCGCACCCTTGACCAATTCCGTGTGACAAATTGGCCACACGGAATTGGTCAAGGGTGCGGACACGACTGACCTTCCTAGAAGTCTAAGACGTTCTAATGACAAACAAGACAAAATGGAGTGATCTTTCTCTAAATACACCTTTTACAACATGAAAACTACAAGTGTTTAGGCTTACCTTATTCCAAAACGCTGTTGTTGAAGTCCGTTCTTGACGATCCGGATGAGCTCCTCCTTCAAGTCAATTCCTGCAACCACAAACAATCAAACAATTACCAAGCACTTGCATTTCATATAATAAAACATATATTCAACATGCAGACCAAGGAACACATGAAATAACTCATTAACACAAGCTATTGAGAAAAATAAACCAGTTTGTATTAATAACGAAACAAAGAAACTCTTACAACCTGGCCTTGGTGTTGTGCAAGTTCCTCCCAGGGTCCATCAAGGGTTTTCCTCTACTTTGACAAAGCTCACCCTCTTCCAAGTAGAATCAAGTAAAGACAATCTCTCCTTACAAAGGCTCTAATGGAAGACCTAAATCTGCAGCATTTACCCAAAGAAAATGTATAGCTCCAACCTCTTCTCCCTCTGGCTCAATGTCTTTATTTATAGTGCTGTAAAGAGGTTATTCAGGTCCACTATCAATGGGATCATCCCCTCTTTGGGTGGGATAGCTCCCTTATTGATGGGATAAGTTCCCTCTTAATAGAGATACATGAACCAACTGGAGGCGCATCCATTTTATCAAACCGACCTCTAGAATGTTCTAGAAGTAACCACAAGTAACTTTTTCAAGATAAAACTCGCGCATTTTGCCTTTTACAGAGGGACGCACCTGTCCCTTAACATACAGAGCGTCCATGGACGCAGATTTTGTGAACATGGTCAGCGTCCCCGCAGGTAAGGCTAGAGAGAACCTGCGACCCCAGAGATAAACATAGTTTTTACAAGACTTTCTCTCTTCTTTGAGTTTGAGATGGATAACAGAGGCATAAGACTTGCCTAAGAGGGTAGCATGACTGTTGATTTGAGCCATACTAACTGTAAGTAGTCAAGGTGACATTTTTTAGTGTAACAGATTGCCCCCTAAAGTGCGAAGCCTGGAATAGAGTAGGGTTTTGTAATTCTAGGAAGGGTGAAGCGCTTTATCATTTCAAGGATTGTCTTGTGGATGGCCTGGTTGGAACCTGCAATTTCAACACAAAATACATGGATAAGATTATATCATCACTGAGGTAGGCATTCCCATACTCAGATTCAAAACTTTAACTAATGGACTAACTATTCTGATACAGGAATGATCTTGCAGTACATCATTTTATAGACTTTTGTAGACACAGTATGGACGCAGCCATCTGTTTATGATTAGTCTACATAGACAATGAATACAAAACTCCTCGCAGCCTGGATGGTAGAAACTAGATCCAGGGTCTTCACTTCTACTTCCCGAATTGGTACGATTCTAAGCATGTGATTAAATGAGTTGATGTCGAACATGTTAGAAACCACTTGATTACCAGTCGATGATGTAAACTGTTAACAAGCATGAGAGAGACCACCAGTAATGTCAATGGTTCTCAAAGTACCAAGCACAATCCGTGAAATGTGAATAGATGTTTTGATGTCGAACACTTCACGGAATCCTTTGATCGAAAGTCAATGATGTAAACTGACGTCAAAGACGAGAAACCTGCCATTGATGCATGCAGACTTCAAGGTACTGTCGATTCCTAAGTCATCTTTCTAGATAATGTGTCGATGTCGATAGAAAGCGACCCGTTGCAGGCAAGCCCACAACACGAAATCATTGTTCAAGTTGAAGAAATGTTGCTGTAAGGACTGACTCAGGGATGGTCAAATGGATGACAAGTATTTTGCAGATGAAAGTTTTGCTTGCAGACCTCTTGAACACATAACGACACGACAGATGGCTTGGTGACGAATAACTCAAAGTTAATCCCCGGAACCCGGTTAAAGACTTTCAAAGTGGTTTGGTCAACTGTGAGGTAAAAGATTTCCCAACCCAGGTGAATGAAAAGTGTCGTGTTCAAGAGTGGTAATAAAGTTTCTTTCTGAGACAAAAGGTGACAAACAGGTTCATTCTTCTCTCTTTTCCCCACCATTTCTGCAAGTACCTCTTTATTTTTAACAAGCTTGAGGAGGATAACATATGCTTGATTATAAGCTCATCCTTCGGACGAGTCCAACCTAGTTTAAATTCGAACCCTAGGAAGGAGTGGTTCGTTCCTGTTTGTAATTGAACAGGTCCTCTACTGTAAAAGTTTAACGAGCCCAGTATAGGAGAAACTCGGCGTTTTTCAATTTTAGAGAGTCTGAAAAACTAAAGGAGACTCCACGTTGAACTTTTTCGTATATTTGTGTCCCTCAAGCCCGAAAAAGTATAAAATAATACCTGGGGGAACCGCTTGATCTTGCGACCAAGGAGTACTTTCATAATAGTGTCGTTGACCTGAAAAGTAAAAAGCGATCAAGGACACGTCGTTTTATTTCCTTATCGAGTTTGAAACGACAAAAACCCGCAATCTTTTCCTGATTTTACGGTCAGAAAAGAGCTAAAAGGGACCGTCTTTTAATTCCGTTTTAACGAGTGAAAAAGAAACACTCGGCGATCTTTTCATGTTTTAGGAGTCAGAAAAGGGCTTAAAAGATGACTCTGATAGTTTGTTTGTGAAAAATGACAATTTCCCTCGAAATCCCTTTGTCCTACACAAAAGCAACACATTACTCATACCTGTTTAAAATAGGCAAAAATACATCGAAAACATCTTTTCATGGTAAAAAATGAACTAATTCATCCAAAAAACCTATAAAAAGACCTTTTACCATGTCATTTTTACCGTTTCACTGTTGAGGTTGAAAAAGGAGCTTTTGACAAGAAACTTCCCGTGGTTGCTGCGGAAAATCTGACCGTCGAATCGAACGCCGTCTCATCCAGGTATTTTACACATCCTACTCTGCATTTCTAATCCGTTTAGAATTAATTTTTAGGTTTTAGTTTCATTTTTGGGAGGGTTTTGGTTTTGGAATGCGCCTCTCGGCGGACGCAGGTGCCCTTCGGGTGACCTGCGTCCCCGACTTTTTCTCATACGGGAAAACGGTCGGAAGACGCAGCCCGCCTTCAGGCCAGCTGCGTCCGGGGGCCCTGTAC